>CANUEZ040000032.1:2107500-2707500 GCA_948099385.1 Fasciola hepatica | reverse complement strand
GTGGTTCACCGGTCGATAGTTAACTGGATCTAGACGTGATCCTTTTTTGTGCATCGGTATGATAGTTGAAGTTTTCCATTGGGAAGGGAAAACACTGCACCTGAGTGACAAATTGAATATGTTTGTCAGCAACATTGGAACATCTTCGCCACCTCGACTAAAAATGGCCGGTGGTAATGCATCTGGACCTGGCCTGCAGGACGGTCTTATTCTTGCAACATGGACTGAAACCTCATCAGGGTAGAACACTACCGTCCAGAAAGTTACTGATGTCACCGGATCTAGAACGGGGAAGGATGTGGCGTCATCCGTCGTTAAAGAGGAGGCAAAATAGGTGCTGAAAGCCTCCGTAATTAAAAGAGGGTCACGCAAGCATTTATTATTATAGTTCAAATATGGGATGTCTTGGTTAGGTTGCTTGTTTCTGACCTTCATTAGCCTGGCCAGTGCTTCCACCTTGTTTGGGTGGCTTAAGGCATCTAGTTCCTGTTTTTTCTTAGAAGAATCCAAGCGCAATTTAATCGTACGAGATATACGTATTATTTGAAGATACGACGAGAAGTCCCTCGTCTTAGTGAATCTTCGTTGGAGTTTGGCTAGGTTACCGTTAAGACGATCTAGAGAGTTCCGCCGTTTGCGTATGATAAGCCCCGAGGCTGGATTGATTTTGTCGAGGCAGTAGTGAAGATTAGTATACAGTTGGGCAGCTGCTATCTCTAGGTCATTAGATAAAAACGATTCGTCCCAGTTTAAGGAACGGATAAAAGAAGGTAGACTATTCCAGCAAGCTTTATGGTATTGCTTATGGGTGGTCGAAAGGTGTGTTTCTGCTGACTTATCAGTGTGAGGCCAAGGTGCAGTCAAAACACAGGATACCATCTTATGGTCACTACCGGTGAAGCAACTTGAGATTTGGGTATCTAAATTCTTGATACCAATAGAGAAGATGAGGTCTAATGTATTTCTCCCTCGAGTGGGGGATAAAACATGCTGTATCCAATTACCCACATGGATACACGAAAGGAAATCATGGAGTTTTGGGGGTGATGTCAGGGAATGCCAGCATATTTCAGGCACGTTGAAATCACCAGCTAGAATTTTAGCAGTTACGGGGAGGTTAGAGACATAGTTGAATGCGTCTATTATTGCTGTCAACTCGTGCCTGTCCTTGTTTGGAGGACGGTAGATACATCCTACGAGAAGTAGTTGTTGATCTTCTTTGATAGTGAGCCAGACCGAGTCTGGAATGTTGTCTAGAATAGGATGATGGAAACTACTCGCCGTGAATATGTGTCTGGTGTAAATGATGCAGCCGCCTCCTCTTTGGTCAGATCTACTGTTGGCAGTGGCCTGATAGCCGGGTATGGATACGGTGTTTAATGGGGTGTGATCCGTCAGCCACGTCTCGGTAACTAGTAAGATGTCAGAGTGTAGGTCTAATGCAAGCTCTCTAAGCAGGAGCAATTTTGGGAGGAGAGAGCGGACGTTAAGTAGTAAGAGAGACAAGGTGTTTTTGGATAGGTTCTCAGTAGATAGAGCCGTAATTTCATTGTGATTAGGTGATGAAGGATCGTCAAATAAGGCGTGGCTTACGATGGGCAGTCGAAGCTCGACCCATTTTAACCGCGTTTCAGATGAAGAGTTTGTGCCTGTGACTAAATGCGCCGCTGGGCTTTCAAATTGGGCGTAATTTGAAGAGCGGTTAGGGGGTTCTAGTTGAAACGGCCGAATACTGGAGGGGGTAAATGAGGCGCGGAAGGAGCTAGGGGGGATAGAGGTGGTAAGGACTTATGGACATTTGGTGCATTAGCCCGGGGCTTGATGCTATCCGTGGATTGTGGTTGAGTGAGGGATAAGGACGAAAAAACGGGAGCGGTCCGGGGGCGGGGTGGAAGTTGAAGCTTGTGCCAAGGTTGCGGACTGCACTGAGGTAGTCCACTGAAGGAGGAAATTGGAGACTAGGAATATTCGACAGGAAGGGTTGAACCTGGTGGTGATATGATTCTTGGAGGACCCCCGGGGAGGTAGAATCGAATACCCCGTTTCGAGAGGTATAGGGCACGGAAGCGAAGGCATGTTGGGCCAGTGGTGGAAAGAAAGGTCCGCCCGGCATCATATTTTGTATCGGGGAAAACTGTATTATCCGTGGAGGCATACGTGATGGTGTTGAACACGGGTCGAGATCCGGCCACTGGGTCTCTGGGAAGGCTTTATATTGAGTGGGATTGTGCGTGGGTCGGACCCTATTGTGAGTTGTCTGACAATTCGAGCGCAGCTCGAATGGGCTGGATGCTTGTATCTTTGAGCTAGTGCCCTCTGTAGGCCTGGAGTCTCCACGTTTAGGCTCAGGTTTGTGGGTGGATCGGTGCGGTCGCCTCCGAGAGCCCACAAATATTTGACAACTGCTTTCCGGTTTTACTTCGGATTGCATGGTAGGATGGCCCTGGCAGTGAGGCCCCACTCTATCTGTTTGTGCGTGATGATGGGCCGGAATGGGCCTCGCGCTTGCAAGTTTTGTTGGTCCGGAAAGGTTCGTGGAGGAATTGAGAGATCTAGTAAGGGCAGGAGGGACAGGCGGATGGGCCCAACCGGATGGAGTGGTGGGAGTAGAGGTAGCCTGCATCCTACGAACCCGCTTACTTGGTGGAGGGATGGCCGGTGATGGAGAGGCCCTCAATGCCCGATCAACCGTGCCGTTGTTAGGGGCAGGTGATGTAGATACGCTGCGGGTAGGGGTCGAAGCTGCATCTAGAAGTACCTGTCGTCCACTGGATGTTACCTGGGGGTCCGACAAGGGTGAGCTCTCAAGGTCGACCGGCACCTGAATTGGTACGGAGCGTGCCGGGTTGAGGGGAGGTGATCGCACGGCTGAGGCTAGCCTCCGCCGAGGGCCGGTTTGTGAGGTACTAGTGGGAGTTACTGCTGTCCTTGACGCCTCTCTTTGGAGAGGAGTCTTGTCTGCCGTAATCCTGACAGATTTATAAGCTGTGTTCAGGGCAAGCGACGATTGCCTTTTGATAAATTCTCTTGCTATTTGATCGTAAGGGAATTGGAAAAGGATAGGACATGTGTGGCGTGGTGAACGTTTGTGTAACCTTGTGCACGTGCATGGATGGTGTTCCATGCCAGCTGCCCTGAGCAGGGTAGATTTCAGTTGTGATACTGGGGCCTTGTCCGGGAGATTAAAGGCTATCGCATTTTTGCTATTTGAGATGCGCTTAAAGATCTCGGTAGAAACAGAGTCAAGGAAGTCCGTGGCTGATTTAAGCTGCTATTGCGTATAGCTTGCCGCGGGGTGCATCAGGCACAGTAGCGGAGCAAGCTTGGCGATATTGTCATCCAGAATCGAGAGTCTTGTTGAGATATTCTCAACCTCTTGGTGAATACGAGCACTGAAGATAGCGTCGTTCGCGAGGTCCACCAATGGTATAGAGCATTGTTTCAGTTGTGTAAGCGGTTTCTTAACTCTAATCTTGGGTCGAAGTTTTTGAGTAACAGGCATGATAAAAATATTGGAAAAAAATCTTTAGAATTCTTGTATTGTTTTGGGATGATTTATCTCTAAATAACTAGCTAAGTTCCTAGAAACCTATATAACTAGCGAGAGATAACGAAGAACAACCCGTGGCGGTGTAGCGCATGCTCAAACGTTCGTAACAATAGTCAATAGATCAATTTGGAACGAGGAAAAATCACGCAAAATGCCAAGAAAAGGATCAAAGGCAGTCGAATCCGGTCAGGAAGTAATACGGCAAGTCTCTGGGGAGGTTTTGGGTACATATGATTCTTTAGTTAATGCTAGATCGCCTAGTCCTGTCAGTGCTAGTTCATGTGTTATTGAAAACAATATTGATCGTAAGGATGTCGATTTATATAAGCTGAGAATACTAGAACTAGAGCAACAGTTACTTTCGGCTAGACTACAGGCGCATGAAGCAGAGAAGTGTACACAGAAACAGCGAGAGCATGAGACCAGTGACTTCGACACTTCCGATAGGTTAGGGTGCAATAAGGTAGGGAACCCCACGCCGGTCGCCGACTACAAACCACCATCGATCGATCTGCCTAGAGTGGAGTTAACGGTTTTCGACAGGCGAGCTGAGCAATACTGCAAGTTTGTCAAACAGTTCGAGACGTTCGTTGAAAACAAGGTAACCGACCCTGGGCAAAGGCTTCTTTTTCTTACTCACTAGCCGAGCAAGAGAAGCTATCGACGGGTGCACCATGCTCGACCCAGAACAAGGCTACACAAAAGCAAGGAAGATTCTAAGGGACTTGTTTGGCCAACCTTTCAAAGTAGCCCGTAACCTAATAGAGGGCGTGATGGCAGAGGCAAAGAGAACCAAGGGCGACGTCTACACCATGGCCGACCTGGTGATCAAGATGCAGAACTGCTCAATAGCCCTCGACCATTTACGTTACAGGGCTGACCTAGACGCCATGCACACTTTGGAAGGCATAGTCCGTCACCTCTCTCCCGAACTACAGGGTCGGTGGGCGGAAGAAGCAGAACGGATAAGCCGAAGCGACAGAGAAGCCAACTTCGAAGACCTGACTGAATACTTAGACAGGCAAACGAAGATAGCTGACAGCAGATTCGGCCGACTCATCCGGGACGGCAGCCGAGCAAACAAGCCCGGTACTAGCCAAGTCCAAACCCCTGTACGGGAACATCCAAAGTACCAGCCTTGGACCAACACACACGTCATTTTACGAGATGCTACGGCAAAACCAAATTGCAGATCCTGTGGTACTAGCCATGGCCTACCAGAATGCCCCAAGTTCGGCAACGCCACAATAGACGAACGGTGGCGAATGTCGAGGATGGCAGGATCATGTTTTATCTGTCTCAACACCACGCACCAGGCAGCAGCCTGTAGGACAAGGAATCGATGTGGTTACGAGGGCTGCACGGGCAGACACCATCAACTGCTGCATCAGGCAAGAGTAACCATATCCGAGGCGAGTGCCAATCCCAGCGTGATTTGTTCAACTTCACAATCTGCCAGTAAACCGGTACGTTTAGGCGTAGTGGCCGTGGGAGTAGTGACTCCGACTGGGATAGTCAAGGCGTTGGCTTTCGTTGATAGTGGATCCGACACCACTTTAGTGAAAGAGCGGTTTGCCGACAAACACCAACTGGCTAAAGGTGCGACGTCGTTAGCAGTGAGCGCGGTGGGCGGAACACAGGTAATGACTGCCGGTAGATTATGGCTGCAACTTATCTCCCTAGACACTAACGAGGAAATTGAACCAACGGAGGCATTCACGTTAGCGGATCTCCCCATGCGAGCACCAAGGTCGGTGAACGCAATCTTGACTCGGTGGCCCCACCTGCAGGATGTAACCGTTGTAGACTGGGAAGATGATGAAGTGGATCTCCTCATCGGCTGCGACGTGCCAGAGGCGCATTGGGTGCTTGACCAGAGAGTGGGCGACCGCCAGGCACCGTATGCCGTACGCACGGTTCTGGGATGGATGTTATACGGTCCAGTAGGGGTACGCGGTTCCGTGAATTACTTATCCACCGAAACGGACAGCATAGAGTATCATCTGCAACGGCTGTATGAAAAGGAGTTTCATGACATTGGAGACGAAAGACCGACGTTGTCTCAAGAGGATCACTTCGCTCTACAAACGGTGCGGCAAGGCACTCGAGGCCTCAAAAAACAGCTTGAGGTTCCCCTCCCATGGCGCACACCGGACGACCCGTGGACTGACAACAGAAATTATGTTCTCCAACGATTACTACGACTTAAAGAACGCTTCATTCGAGACCTGAATCTGTGGGAACGATACGCGGATTTGATGAAGCGAAACGAGACCCTCGGTTACGTTGAAAAGGTGCCTGTTAACACCGACAGCAGAAGGGGTATCTGGTATCTGCCTCACCATCCGGTTATCAACCCTAAGAAACAAAATAAACTGCGGGTGGTTTTCGACTGTGCGGCCAAGTTCCAGGGCAAGTCGTTAAACGATCGCTTACTACAGGGGCCTGACTGGACCACTCCACTGATCGATGGGACGCGGAAACGGACGATTTTGTTTTCGAACTGAACGTTCCCGAGCTGCCAATAACCCGTCGTGGCATACTATCTGCCGTCACAAGTTTGTTCGACCCGCTCGGTTTCGTCTCACCATGGCTGCTACCCGGAAAATCTTGCTTGTGCATCTACGCGCGCAACAGCAACAACAGCCCCGTGGTGATCTGTCTCGTCAACCACTTACTCGTCGTCACAGCGACTGTGCAGTTAACCCAAATCATCTGATGTCATCCGACCAGTCATCCATGATGCGTCCGCACACTGCAACCAGCATCGCTACCAGCCGTCATGTAACTTTATCCGAACATCGATTGCAACAATTTGCTTTGTCCGGTCGTTCGGACTCTGATAATGTGGGAAGTCCTTCGTCCACCACAGACACATTCGGTACCACGGGGCCTGTCCATTTCGGCCCGGGTTCGCCGCATTTAGACCTGATCAAAGCATTGGATCAGTTGTGTCTGCACTCCAATGTGGATCCCGTATCCACATGCTCCGGAAATAGCCCTAACGGGTCATCATCGTTGCCACATTGCCCTCCAGGATTTGAACACCAGCCGGGTCTTAGTTCACAGTCCTTATCATCGTCACCACAACAACAACAATCACATCAAACACCGGTGTCAACCACAGATTCTCTTTATTTCGCCTGCTCAGTGAAACCCACAGATCCCGATTGCTTTGTGCCTAGCACCGCTTCCGTTAACAACAATGATACGCATCACCCCACCGACGTGTGGTCGACAAATGTCTGTGACACGACTGGATCGAACACACAGTTCATATTGAACGCCCAAGCCGTCTGCACCACCACCACCTCTTCCCTGTCCGCGATGCATGCTCTCAGCCCAACAGACTATCTGGGTCCGAGTGGATTCGGGAAGAATTCATTGCTTCGCCGTCTTTTTCCGTCTCCAAACATTGGACTCGAGCACATTTCTGCTGTCAGAGAAGAAGAGGAAGTCGCCGCCGCCGCCAAAACGGCTCGACTGAACGCAATCTGGTCCCAAACAGTACACGATCCGATCAACTCGCGTGCATCCAGTCTCGGTTCTGGTATCGTCTGTCGCGATGCAGTAGATGATGATGGTGATGATGACGATTTAGTCACTGCGTTTCCCTATCTCAGCGCTCATGGCTCGTCAGATGTTGGTCAAACAGCGTCCCATGTATCCTCGTATATGCCTTACCCTGGCCTTGGAATAACTACCGGATCCGAATCTACGACAGAACATCCGGTTACAATCACACGGTGTTGTGGAGCGATCGGAGATGGCCGTCGTCGCCGTTGTCCGTCCACCAGCACGTCCAGTCCAACTCGTGTGGTCGATCAAATGAGTGGTGTGTCGGTGACCTCTTCTGCAATTGCCTCCATCACTGAAGTCGCCTAGAGAAGAGAACGCTTCCACATGGGTCGCTTTTCGTGTATACGTGTGCGTTTGTGCATAATTCTTAACGATTGTGCTCCGTTTCGACACAGTCATTCATTGGCAAGGCATTCAATTAAATCAATCAAAAAACCAATCAGTTATTCAATCAATGGCTTGCTCGATCAGCTGATTCCCGACAGATTTGCCCACATCCCTCGCCGTCAAAACTTTCCCCACACCCCGGTCTTTTACTACACCTATTAGACAGTACTACTATTCGTTCTTGACTATTATTCTTAATAATACTGCTATGATACCACTGTTACTGCTATTGTTGTTTTCACCAATTTATAGTGTTTCGAATGATGCTCTACACCTACATGTATGCTACGTGATGAGTCTCCATGCATGACTGACTAACGCGAATAAATTCACCCCGGTCGCATTCATATGCAGATATCTGTTCGATTCCTATTCCACCTCTTCCCGTCTACCTCCATTCTCTGTCACACGAAGAAAATCGGAAGCTGTCAACCGTCATCGCTTATTTTGTTCAACACACACAGTTTACATGTGTATTGGACTCAGGCGGCAATCGTGCATTGCCGTATGTGTGCGCGCGCATAGTCGCATGGCCCACTCTTGCTCCACCCTTTGTGTCCAGTTTTTTACCCGACCCCGTGATTCGATGAATTCTGTTATGTTTTGACCCATTTGATAACACTTACTGGACATCGCTCCTTTCTCCTTGACGTTGCCACTGACACCGTCTCCCGTTGTCACTTCTTGCCCGTACATAAGCGTACTTCTGTCGCACTCCGTTCCACATAATCTCTCGGCGAGGTTCACCCTCAACTACGACCATCGGTGAGTTCACAGATTCGTACTACGGTCACTGACATGATTGTTGTCCCTACATCCCTGTTATTCCCTTGTCCCACTACTGAGTACCGTTTCTGCCGATTCACTCTCACGGGAACCAACCAACTCCTCTCTTTTGGATTGCGTCGTTATCACCATACATAGGTATTGCTACTACACACAACTACAGTTCTTGTAACTTTCACTATCGTTATGTTTATTACTACTGATAATATTATCGCAACTGTTGTCGTTACCTATCCTTTCTATGTTATATTGCGAATACTGTCTATTTTTGAACATCCCTTTTATTCTTGAATATTTGTCGAGACAGAATTGAATTAATGCCTTTGTCACTCGCATCACAACTGAAACAGACGGGCACACACACACACACACACCATGTGGGTAAACTGCTCTGTCCCCATAGTCCCGTCACCGATGAGAATCCTAAAACCGATGTTTTCATGATGATTATGACAATAGTGATGACACAGAGCAAATCGATGCTCACTCAGATGACATCATGTATCCGTTCCGATTGTTACCATCAGACCCATTTACTTGCACCCCCACCCCCGTACACACACGGTCTTCGGTTTTTCGTTCGTTTTGTTAGTCTACCTGAACTTGAACCGTTTTTTCCAATCCACTTACCGAGTGCTCTTCATGTCTACCAACCGACTGTCTCTCCCGGTTTGTCAGTCAAATAAAATCACTTTATACACATGCATATGCACACACGTACACGTATGTACCTACATATGTGTACATGATAAAGACGTCTACTTATTTAGATATTTACATACACGGGTACACATGAGTGTCCACACCTATATTGTATACGCGCATCCATCCACAGATACTGAAGATGCTCTCCGTTGTTCTTGTTGTCATCGTTCTGATTGTTGTTGTCGTTGTTATTTCTGTGTTTCTCTTTTTATTTCGTTTTTCATTCTTCAGTCAAACAGTTGAAGTGGTTTAATTTCCCATGCAAATGCGCTTTTCTCACGCGACCAGTTTTTTCTGCGTGTGTGTGTGTATGTGTATGCTGTCACATCTCAGGGGCACTCTTATTCCTTTCGGTTTATCTGGCTGATTGATCCTCGAATCTTTCCCTCCAAAGGTTACGCAGATGATGATGAATTTGATTTCGTAAAACACGTTTGGTCTTCCCGTCATACGGGCTCATTAACGCCATCGTAATCAGCTACAAGGTCACGCTGGTCCATCCCTACTGTATCCACAGTCATTGTGCTCTTGACGTACCGGGCCATATTGGATCACTCCAATCTGTCGCCTATTTGAAACGGGCTTATGCAACTGATGCTTCCAGACCTCTGAATTTGTTCAACCTCACAACAACGAAGGCCCAGGAAGTTAGTCAGGTGGACCGCTTGGCCGCCACTCGAAGATCATTAAAACCATACGGTTTTTCGTGCTCACGCCTGTACGCTCCTGCTGATCGTCTTCTTTCTTCGCCCTCTCCTTCCCCTTATCTCTTATGCATGTCCCGGTTTCGACTTCTTGTCGATGGTGCGAAGTTTTGACGCGCTTTGGACGTCAGTACTGCAATTAATTGCTGCAGCGGCTGTGCCGTAAGAAAGTTGATTGGGACCAGTCACTGGACCGAGGGGACCGGCTGGACTGGGAAGAATTTCTGAGCACCTTGAAGAAATTAGGGGACATAAGAATCCCACGATGTTTGACCCCTGGCCATACGACACGGACTGGAGAACTACATGCTTTTTCCGAGCTGTGGTGTACGGACGATGGTGCGCAGGAGATGGACAATATACCACGAGGATCCTGTTCGCCAAAGCCCGCGTTGCTCCACTGAAGTCGGTCTCAATCCCACGCCTTGAACTCAGCGCAGCCGTGTTGTCAGTCAGGGTGGTGCAAGCTGTGAAGAGATGTTTCGATCTCTACATTTGGTCGGTGAGCTTCTGGACGGATTCAACGATAGTACTTTACTACATTAACAACGTCCGGAGCCGGTTTAGTACTTTCGTTGCTAACCGGCTTACGATTATCCACGATGAATCAGCTACGCACCAGTGGAGTCATGTCAGGTCTGGCGATAATCCGGCCGACCTGTGCTCCCGAGGTGCGAACAACTTCAGGCAACTGGACACGTGGACGTGAGGGCCGAACTTCCTACAATTGCCCAAACAGGACTGGCCCGTGTTCGAATTAAACCCCCCTACGGAATTGGAACTGGAGATCAAAGGCGTAGTGATAGCAACCAACGTCGTCGAAGCGTCGTCCATTTTATCGCGACTGGTCAGGTTTTCTTCCTGGATGAAGACGCTTCGTTCGCTAGTTTGGTTAACCAGGTTTAAGAGAAATTTACTAGTCAAAAAAGGGCTACGGCCCTCAGGTCGGATACGGGTCGGCCCGATAGGTCCCTATGAGCTACAAGCTGCAGAGTACGATATTTTCAGAATGATACAACGCGAGGCTTTCGCCCGAGAACTCAAGAGGGCGGAAGAAGTGGGGCCGACCAATAAAGACATGCCATCTCCAAGAGGCGAGCTGAAGCGTTTAAACCCCAAACTCATCGACGGACTACTGCGGGTGGATGGTAGGCTGGCCAACGCCCACCTGAACTTCGACACAAAGTATCCTATACGGCTGCCTGCGAGACAACCTGTAGTAGAGCTAATGATTCAACACGTCCACGCCGTGGAGGGACATGCCGGGGAAAGTCACGTGACGAGCGTCATCTGAAAGCGTCTTTGGTTGTTGAGAGGACGAGAGACTGTAAAACGCGTAATCCGACGGTGTGTGCAATGCAGGAGACGCAATGCCACAGCAGGCAAACAACTCATGGCCCCACTACCAGAATGCAGGGTGACTACGGGCTGGTGGCCGTTCAGTGACACCGGGTTGGACTATTTCGGGCCCTTGTGGATCAAGTGCGGGAAAAGATTAGAAAAGCGATACGGATGTATCATGACGTGCATGAAATCACGTGCGGTACACCTAGAAGTCGCACATTCGATGACGACCAATTCGTTTCTACGGGCCTTGCAAAGATTTATCAACCGAAGAGGCGTACCGGCCGATATATACTCCGATAATGGATCGAACTTTGTGAGCGCTCAACGGGAATTGCAGCGTTGGAACAAGAACATAAACAGGGACGAACTGCAGGATCGAACCGTGGCCTACGGCATACGATGGCATTTCAACCCCCCACAGGTTAGCCACCGAGGCGGCATATGGGAACGCATGATCCGGTCCGCCAGACGGATATTGCTGTCAATCATGGAGCAGCAGCCGCCCGACGACGAGACGCTGAACACCGTCATGACTGAGGTGGAGCGAATCCTGAACAACCGCCCCCTGGTTCCAGTATTGAACGGCGACTCCACCCACCTGGCGCTCACCCCAAACGACTTATTGACGCTAAGGTCGAACGAGGGTTTCCAAGGGCCGGTAAACCTTCGTGGGAGCTACCTCCACGGGTGGAAGCAAGCAAACTATCTGGCCAAGGTCTTCTGGAGGCGATGGCTACCGGAGTGCCTACCGGCTTTGCAGACTCGACAGAAGTGGCTGGCCAAAACAAGACCATTCAAAGTTGGGGACGTGGTTATGATCGCCGACGAACGCGCACATTTCAGCGCTTGGTCTTTGGGAGTAGTTACGGAAACCATCAAAAGCACTGACGGAATGATAAGAACGGTGAAGGTGAAGACAGCTAACGGAGTGCTCATTCGTGACATACGCAGTATTAACCTACTCGAGAGCGAAGACGGAGGAGCTGATAACCCTGAGGCTTAGTAAACCTTTTTCACACCAGTAATCGAGGTGGATAAAGAAACACCATATATACCACACAATCTCCGTCAAACACGTTAAGGTGCTCGCGGTCCTTTCGTTGACATTACAGAAGGTTCTTTCCGATATGTGGTAATGAGTGCGATTCCATTATACATCCCGATACATACACGCATGCACGACGCACTGGACATCCCGTGAACCCATCATACATGTGACAGTGTTCTTTGTTTGCCATTTGCTGACGCTACCGAATGCCCCTTGCACATGTGGAAGTAGCGGAGCTCAGGTCACACACACATGCTACATTTACTCGTTTTCTTGCCACGCGGTCTTTTGTTGACACTGCAGAAAGTCCTCCTTTGATGTGTAGTCATGCCTGTGATTTCATTGTAACCCCGGCACACACACACACGCACACACACACACACACTCAAGCACGTACATCCAGGACCGGACGGCCCCTTACGAGGACAACGTCTATGTGACCATTCACGCCCGCCATCGGTCATTTGGTCTTGTGGAAGATGTAGACTAGCCTCACGTCTATGTATCCAATGGATTAGGCGCGACCAGTAGTAGAACATCGACGACGAGCATTAGACGCGCGCACTGACAGCATGGCCTAGGCAGGTAGGAAGAATCAGTACCTTTATACCAAACCTTTGACTCTGCTAAGGATCCAGGAGGATTTTGGTGGGCGGTGTATCAGCCGGTCGTGGGAAATCCCCCTTTTTCCCTCGCGATTCAGTGTTTTTCCCAACATCACTCATTTCCATACACTATTGACTTGTCTTTACGAACTGGTTGTTTCTCTGGACCATATGTTGTTTGTTCGCGCCCAGAGCGCTAATTTGGCACATCCTTGTTCAGGACCTGCGTGACGCACGTGCTGTCTGCTCACAGGCTGCTATTCGGTTTCTCGTTGTTGAGTCCTTGTGATCGTATTATTGAGGTTTGTATATTGTTTATGTCATTGTTTATTTTAATAATCTAGTATCGTAGAATATCACGGATAATCGTCTTTTGATTTCGGGATCCGTTGCGAATTTGGCTACGCATTGCTCAAACGTTCGTAACAGATGGCAAGATATCCCACGCAGCATGCATCGATTTCGCCAGAGGCTGCGATGGTGTCCCGCATATTCCGCTTCCGCACTAACTCAGAATTTTAGGCATCTCCGGTCGCCCACTGTCTCTGACTGAGAGCTTTTTGAAAAACCGAACCTTCTTGGCCCGTGTGTATACTTCTTGGTTTCAGCCCGCACCCACCGATGTTGAAGTCCCTCAGGGCTCTGTCCTCGGTCCCCTCCCACTCCTCGTTCACATCAACGACCTCTCTGATATGGTTCCGGCTGGCATAGCGATGTACGCAGATGACGTCACAATCTGGGACACAGAGGCAAGTGCTGTGTTGTCAGCTATTGACTCGATCAAAAGCCGGTCTACTGGCTGAAGTCTCACAATAAATGATGACGTACTTGCTAGCATGTCGTTTGGCAGCGCTTCGGCTCATCGCTTTAAGATAAATGGGAACACACAAGTTCAAATTGTGGATCCATAAAAGATCCTTGATTTCTGGCTGAGCAGTAATCTCTTATTCTCCTCCCACCAAGCGAAAGCTAGTAAAACTGCCTTTCGTATCTTTAACCTTATTAAACGGACTTTCCCGATGGTTTCCAAGGCCGACTTCCGTCTTCTTTGTGGAACCTATATTCAATCTCTTTTAGAACACAGTAGCCAGATAGTACATTTTGGCCTCGTCAGGGACCGAAACACCTTGGAGCGGATTCAAGGGAGAGCTACCAAAACGGTACACGGCTCAAGCTTTACCCCTACTTAGTTTGTTTAATATCACCTCATATACTCCCTCTTGAGACATGCCTTATCAGGGGATACCTATTCCTAACGGGCCTAGCGGATCGGTTTTTCACTCGTCCGAACTTGGAGACCCTGCGAGGACGCAAGAGAAAATTCTTCCAACCCCGTCCATGTTCCTTCATTAGAAGACACTTCTTCTAGGTTCGAATAATATATCTATGGAATAGCCCTTTACTGGAGGTAGTGAATGCCTCTTCGAAAGAGGCATTTAAGGCCAAACTAGACAACCGGTTGGGACTATTGCCAATGGCGGCCAAGTCTCCGGTCGCCCTCAAGTAGATTATTCTCCCCCATATTTTTGCGTCTCGTCTTCAATTCTATATGCCTCTACATGCATGCAGCTATAAACAGATCCATCTTCCTTCCTCCTAGTAATGTATACGCAAGTTCTAAAACAAGAAAATGGTACTGATATATTCAAGTATTCTTATTCATATTGTCGGACCCATGTACTACATGGAAAACACTTATTTTTATTCTCATGCCGCTTAAGCGAAAATGGTTGACCCCTTGTTGTCGAGTTTTGCCATTCCAGCTCGGAGGCACCGAGGAACAGAAGATGTACTTAAAAACCGGGAACATTAGGGCTCAAACTTTGCACCCGTCAACTACTTCGACGCTTCCAGGCCTGAATCAGAAGGGAAGCAGAGCACGGGCACGTTGTAAATGTGCTGAGAATAGCTTGGCCATTCATTGACTTGACTTATGCAAATTGCCAAGTAGTGGGGCTTTGAAAGGCAGACAAAGCACTAAGGCCGAGGCCTCTGCATATCGCCTTTGCCAGCACATACGGCAGGAACCCATTGCTGGGCCTAGCATCAAAATTTGAACACGATACAGGGGTGTATAAAAGGATAACGTCAGACACTCCTTTCGGTGGGAAGGTGACATTGGCACAAAATCCCCTGCTTCCATTAAAACCTGAACTGAAGCGACCGGTTCTTATGGCAGCTAAAGCCGACGTCAGGCCTCTAAGCAAATCTACACCCAAAGCCCTAATCGTCGGCAGTAGCCAAGCCGGACAGCCAGCAGTGAACTAGCCAGCTAAAAAAATGCCACTAGAGGGGAAATAGATACAAAAGCACACGCAGATGGCATAAGGCGAGTGGACGCTCAATGACCGCGTACCAACAAGAGAGGGGGTGTCACCGAGGTGGAAAACGAAGTGGTGGCGACGCCAATCCAGATCAGAAGGAACGTCACTAATACGGATAAAAGCTGTGCAACAGTCTTCGCACTAATAATCACCTCTGAGCTGGAGTAGGTCCCTGAGGCCTTTGCGGGGCAACAGAAAGCCAAGCAATGAGGCAAGGAAAGCCTCGGGAGTTTTCTTCGACAGCATTACAACCACTTCGCATAATGTGGCCCTGAAGGTTCAGGAAAATACGGGCTAAGTGGCTGTAATTGCAAAAAACGGGGAGTTCCTTCGGGAATTGTGCCCGAGGGTTCAATGGTCCATTAAGAAATAATCAAGGCAAATAACCTGGCAGAAGGTGTCCCATATGATGCACGAAAACCTGCAACCCATGAGGTAAGTGGCGGGAACCACTGGCTAGAACGAAATGATCGGTGATTGGAGCCATCACGGAGACATGCCTGATAAAGGGCG
Organism: Fasciola hepatica; assembly: GCA_948099385.1. Lineage (NCBI taxonomy): Eukaryota > Metazoa > Platyhelminthes > Trematoda > Plagiorchiida > Fasciolidae > Fasciola > Fasciola hepatica. The sequence continues at coordinate 2,691,952 of CANUEZ040000032.1, read as the reverse complement.
AGAGTGCCACGCAACCTTGTGGCTTCACCGCCTATAGACTATACAGAACAAACGGTAGGCTGGGTGGAGGGGTACCACTTGTGCGGGATGATAGTGATCAGTGGGAGGTTTGGTTTACACTAGTCCCATCCAGCATACCGGCCAACGCATGTTGCTTTCTCCAAGGCCGATGGTCGGTTGGGTAATCTGCGTCTACAAAGCCCCGCAAGCAGACGAGGAAGAAGACTGTGAACTATTCCGGCTTCTAGAGATGGTGTTGAGTAGGTCACAGCGCTTTATCGTGTTTAAAGACATGAACTTTCCAGAAATAAATTGGAAAGATGAATGTACCCCTAAGGGAAACACCGGAATTGCTCTGGTGATGCGGCTTAACAAACAAGCCCTCACACAACATGTAAGAGAAGCAGCGCGCTTCCACGACGGACAACGTTCCCCTACACTGGATCTTCTTGTGACCGGGTATCGATCTGACATCACCTCTTTGATGATAGAGGAGCTAATGGGGGAGGTCTGTCGTGGATTCCTTCATGCCATGTTCACTGTAAGGCACAATAAACCAGGATCCAGGTTGGTCCGGCACTACGTTAGAGTGGATGAAGATCAGCTGAAGGTAAGGGCACGAAGCATTCGTTGGTACCCGAAAGTCTCGTAGACACCTGTGGAGGGCAGATGACGAGGATGAAAGCCCGGCTAACAAGCTTGACAGAGCAGTTTGCTCCGTTAGCACAACAAAGAAATAAGAGCCGACCGCCTTGGTGGAAGCCCAGGATTGCGACAGCGCTAACTGTTCGTAGAGGGCCGTGGGCCCACTACAAACTTCATAGCACGCACTACGCATGGGCCGCCTACAAGGCATCCAGAAACAAGGCACAAGCCTAGCAAAGAGAAGCAAAGTACGAGTATGTGGAGAAGCTAGCCAACAATGTGAAGGCGGACCCAAAGATTTCCTCTCATGTGCAGTCCAAAAAGACGATGTGTGAGAACGTGGGTACCTTGGAAATATCCGACGGGAACATTGCCTTCGATGATAAAGATAGGTCAGAAGCCTTACTTGCGTTCTTCAAGAGCGTGCATCATCAGGACCGTAAGCCTATTGGGACGGGATCAGATATAGGGAGTACTCTTGTGCCTCAGGAGCTTACTGTAAAGGAAGACGAGGTGCGCCACGAACTCAAATCTTTGTGCAGGCACGAAGCAGTTGTACCGGATACAATCCATTTGACGATCGTTCAGCTTTTCTCTGATATCTTATCAGGGGCTATTACCCAGCTGTACGAAGCGCATCAAAGGGAGGGTGCGGTAAAGCCATTGTTGTAGCGATTCATAAGACGGGATCCAGGCGGAAGGCAGCGAAATAAAGACCGGTCAGCCTAAAATCAGCAACGTGCAAGCCCTTGGAGCATATCATCAGAAAGCAATTGCGCCTGCATCTGGTCAATGACTACCTACTGACAACCGCAAAACATGGGTTATTTTGAAGATCGTGTTTGGCGGCGAGCAGGGAATATTTAGGGTTACATCTGACAGCCCAGCATTTGTCAAACAGGGTAATTCCGTAGTCTCGCTGAGAAGGACACACTTGATCTTAATAGGCCGAATCTACATATAGCGAAACCAGAGATGACTCCTCTTGGGAAGTCAACACCTAAGGCCCAGGGAGTAATCCATGCACAAAAGGTGGCTTCAGGCTTCGGTATACAAAAAACCAAAGTTCAGGAAGTTCGAGGGACCAAAAAGAAAGCACTCACAGGGCATTCAGTCCGGTTGGTATTGGGAACTTGCAGCCGGCCAGCCCGATTAAAAAGGGGACTCCCAAATATTTCTCTATGGTGCAACCAACGAAGTTGGAGGTATCGGAGGGAAAATCAGGGGAAAACAATTGGGCTGAGGTGGTCGCAAGACCATCCCGGGCCATCGGTAAGGTGACTCAAAAGGGGGTAACGTCCCTTGTGCATGTCAAGCCTGACACCGGGTCGACGGGTGGAAAAGAAAAAGCCATGAAACTCAGAGTGTCACTCGATATTCAAGATGTTGCACCGCCGACACCTTTAGAGGCAAAAAACGGGACATCACCTCGGAGATTGAACCCGAGGATACCCTAGCCGTGAAATTAGCAATGAAGTCAGTAACGAGGACCAGGGAACCGTCAATATGGTACACTAACACCTGCAGTCTCCCGGGAAAAAGAGGGGAGTTGACGGCTAGGATCGCAGAGTCTGATGTCGTTGCATCGACGGAAACTTGGATAAAGCCATATACTGACATGCGCTTCCAGGGATACGCTGCCTACAGACAGGATGGAACAGATGGAAGGCAGGGGGCGGAGTAAGACTTCTAATACGGACCGACATGGGTCATTAACAGGCTCCGATCAACCTGGTCTCCGGTAATGTACAGGTCAGATCCTGCTTTATCAGGATTCAGGTGCGAACAGTATGCTTTATCTGTATCTACAGGGCACTGCTAGCGACAGATGAGAGAGACGTTGAGCTATTGCAAATGCTGGGTGCGATGCTGGCACAGACAAAGGAGTTCATCTTTAGAGGGGATCTCAACCTACACGAAATTAACTAGGGAAGCGGGACCGCATCAAGGAGACCAATGGGAGAAAAGTTCCTGAGGTTTGTCCTGTAACATGCACTTACCCAGCATGTGACGCAGGCCACTAGACACAGGTGGACAGCACTCGTTGTAACACTCGTTTGAGCGATGCGTAGCCAAATTCGAAACGGATCCCGAAATTAGAAGGCAACTATCCGCGAGATTCTACGATACTAGATTGTTGAGTGAACGATGACACCAAAAAGATACAAACCTCAATAATAAGATCACAGGGACCCGACAAACGAGAAGCCAAATTGCAGCTTGCGAGCAAGGAGCACGTGCGTTACGCAGGTCCAGAACAACGATATGACAAAGTAGCGCTCTGGGCTCGAACAAACAACAATTGGTCCATAAAAACACACAGTTACTGGTTACTGGCAGCTCGGGAACGTTTAGATTGAAAACAAAGTCGCCCGTTTACACGTCCCATCGTATTCCTAAAGTGCTTTCGATAGGAAGTGACGAGCCGTCCAAATCTCCTACCCTTTCGGCCTTTTCATGATGCGGAATGACCATTAGCACCTCTGAAGCGTTCGACATTCATTTTGTTAGGTGGAAGCCGCCTTCTTCTAGCCATCTTGTCAGACCCCTGAACTGCTCTAGAGCTGATTCCACATCATCGAATGACCCAAGGTAGTCGTCGACGTAGAAGTTCCTGCCGACGCCATCTACTACCGTCCGATGGACTAGATTGCCATGTTTGTTCGCTGATTCTCTGAGGGCGTAGTTTGCACAAAATGGCGACGATATGGCTCCGAAGGGGTGGATGGTCATCCTATAGTTCACCACTGCGTTGTCCCGGTCGCTCTCCTCCCACCACAGGAAACGCAACGCATCTCGTTCTCCTACCGGAATCTTCACCTGGTGAAACATTTCCCTAATGTCGGCAGACAAAGCCACTTTACCCGCTCTGAAACGGCACAAAACTTCGATCGGTGGTGTGGTCCAGTCAAGCCCTTGCAGCAAGCGGTCGTGTAATGACTTGCCCTGGAACTTGGCAGCACAGTCGAAAGCCACCTGCAGCTTTTTGGGTTTCTTGGGGTTGATTACCGGGTGGTGAGACAGATACCAGATACCCCTTTTGCCGTCGGTGTTAACAGGCACCTTTTCAACGTTTCGCTTCATCAAATCCGCGTATCGTTCCCACAGATTCTGGTCTCGAATGAAGCGTTCTTTTAAACGCAGTAATCGTTGGAGAACATAATTTCTGTTGTCAGTCCACGGGTCGACCAATGTGCGCCATGGGAGGGGATCCTCGAACTGTTTTTGAGGCCCCTAGTGCCTTGCCGCACCGTTTGTAGAGCGAAGTGATCCTCCTGAGACAACGATGGTCTTTCGTCTCCAATGTCATGAAACTCCTTTTCATACAGCCGCTGCAGGTGATAATCTATGCGGCCCGTTTCGGTGAATAAGTAATTCACGGAATCACGTAACTCTGCTGGGCCGTATAACATTCATCCCAGAGCCGTGCGGACGGCATTAGGTGCTTGGCGGTCGCCCACTCTCTGGTCAAGCACCCAATGCGCCTCTGGCACGTCGCAGCCGATCAGAAGATCCACTTCATCTTCCCAGTCTACAGGTGGGGCCACCTAGTCAAGATTGCGTTGACTAACCTTGGTGCTCGCATGAGCAGATCAGCTAACGTGAGTGACTCCGTTGGTTCAATTTACTCGTTATTTTCTAGAGAGATGAGTTGCAGCCTCCGTCTACCGGCGGTCATTACCTGTGTTCCGCCCACCGTGCTCACTGCCAACGACGTCGCACCTTTAGCGAGTCGGTGTTTGTCGGCAACCCGCTCTTTCACTAGAGTAGTGTCGGATCCACTATCGACGAAAGCCAACGCTTTGACCACCTCATTCGGGGTCACTACTCCCACGGCCTCTACGCCTAAACGTACCGGTTTACTGGCATACCGCGGCGTTGAACAAATAACACTGGACTTGGTACTCGCCCCGCGTAAGGTTATCCTCGCCTGATGCAGCAATCGATGGTGTCTGCCCGTAACCACATGGGTTCCTTGTCCTACAAGCTGCCGCTCGGTGCTTCTATTGTGGCGTTGTCGAACTTGGGGCATTCTGGTAGTCCATGGCTAGCTTCACAGGATCTGTAATTTGGTCGCGCCGTGGTATCGCGTGAAATGGCGTGCGCATTGGTCCGAGGTTAGTATTTTGGATGTTCCCGTGCAGGGGTTTGTGCCTGGCTAGTACTGGGCTTGTTTGCCCGGTTGCTGTCCCGGATGAGTCGGCCGAACCTGCTGTCAGCTATCTTCGTTTGCCTGTCCAAGTATTCGGTCAGGTCTTCGAAGTTAGCCTCCCTGTCGCTTCTGCTTATCCGTTCCGCTTCTTCAGCCCACCGACCCTATAGTTCGGGGGAGAGGTGACGAAGTATGCTTTCCAAAGTGCGCATGGCATCTAGGTCAGCCCAGTTACCTAAATGGTCGAGGGCTATTCAGAAGTTCTGTATCTTAATCACCAGGTTGGCCATTGTGTAGACGTCGCCCTTGGTTCTCTTTGCCCCTACCATCACGCCCTCTATTAGGTTACGGGCTACTTTGAACGGTTGGCCAAACAAGTCCCTTAGAATCTTCCCTGCTCGGGGTGTAGCCTTGTTCTGGGTCGAGCATGGTGCACCCGTCGATAGCTTCTCTTGCTCGGCTAGTGAGTAAGAAAAAGAAGCCTTTGCCCAGGGTCGGTTACCTTATTTTCAACGGAGGTCTCGAACTGCTTGACAAACTTGCAGTATTGCTCAGCTCGCCCGTCGAAGACCGTTAACTCCACTCTAGGCAGATCGATCGATGGTGGTTTGTAGTCGGCGACCGGCGTGGGGTTCCCTACCTTATTGCAACCTAATCTATCGGAAGTGTCGAAGTCACTGGTCTCATGCTCTCGCCCTTCCTGTGTACACTTCTTTTCTGCTTTCTGGGACTGTTGTCTAGCCGATAGTAACTGTCGTTCTAGATCTAATATTCTCAGTCTATATAGAGCAACATCCTTACAATCCATAGTGCCCTCAGTAACACATGAAATAGCACTGACGGGACTAGACCTTCTGACATTAACTAAAGAATCAAAATGTACCCAAAACCTCCCCAGTGATTTGCAGTGTTACTTCATGTCCAGAGTCAAACGTTTTCGATCCTTTTCTTGGCATCTTGCGTGTTTTTCCTGGTTTCATATTGATCTATGAAGTATTGTAACGAACGTTTGAGCAAGGCGTAGCCAAATTCGCAACGGATCCCGAAATCAAAAGACGATTATCCGTGATATTCTACGATACTAGATTATTACATCAACAATGACATCAAAAATATACAAACCTCAAAAATACGATCACAAGGACTCAACAACGGGAAACCGAGTAGCAACCTGTGAGCAAACAGCACGTGCGTCACGCAGGTCCTGAACAAGGATGTGCCAACGTAGCTCTTTGGGCGTGAACAAACAACAATTGGTCCAGAAAAACAACCAGTTCGTAAAGACAAATCATTAGTGCAAGCAAGTGAGTGATGTTCAGAAAAACACTGAATGGCAAAGATTTTAGGGAGATGTTCCACTACAGTTCTTTACACCCGTATGTCCTTGATATATTCATAATGCGGCACTATCAAGACACTAAGGAAATTAAGTGGGAGGAGCCACTCGGAAGAATTGATCATGTAGCCCCAAGGGTCACACTAAGACTAAGCAAGGCGCCGAAGGAAATCGTGTTACGTCGGCGCCACGGGAGAACTAATATAGGTGAGCTAAGGAGGGCGGCGGAGGAAGTTCAGTGGAAACCGGGACACAAAAGCGCCTCCGTAAGTGGACGGTGGAAGGCCACCATAATTGGGCTACTCGAGCTTACAGAGGAGTTTGCACCCATGAGGGTGGTTAGCAGAAGAAATCAACCTTCATGGTGGAAATCAAAGATCCGCTAGGCTATAGACATTCGTGTGCAACGATGGGCGGCGTACAAGCTGTACAAAACTCAGGGGGCGTGGGACAGCTACAAGATGGCTAGGAACAGAGCTTAAGCGATTCAAAGAGCAGACGAATATACAATCGAGCGTTGGTTAGCTGCATCGGTCCGCACAAACCCAAAGCGGTTCTTCGCTTATGTGCAATCCCACAGACGTATGAAAGAAAGTGTAGCAACTTTGGAAGGAGCACAAGGACGACTAGCTTTAAGCGTCGAACACAAGGCTGACATGCCCTTGGCATTCTTCAAGGACATATATTGACCAGGAAATAATTCAGAGGAAAGAATGGAGGGCCAATAGGCGCCTCCAATTCCCGAACTTACTGTAGAAGAGGAATAGGCGTACGCGGAGCTGCAACCCTTGAATAAAAATAAAGCTGCAGAAACGGACGGGATTCCCCCGGCAATCGTGCAACCTTTGGCAGAGGTCCTGAAGGCTACAGTAAGGAAGCTGTATGAAACGTCACTTAGAGAGGGAATTGTGCCGGGAGACAGGGGGAGAGCAACGGTGGTAGGCATTTACAAGAGTGGACCCCGGCAAAAGGCAGAAAATTACCGGCTGGTTAGCTTAACTTCAGCACCGTGCAAGTGCCTGTAGCGAATGGTCGGGAAACAGATCTCTAGGCATTTGGTTCCACACAACCTCATATCGAATTCTCAGCATGGGTGTGTGGCAGGACAATCCTGTCTGACGGATCTCTTGCTGTCCCTCGATGGGGTAACCAAGCGTCTGGACGAAGAGCAATCGATTGCGGTCTGCTATTTGGACTCCAGCAAGGCGTTTGATTCTGTGAACCACAGATTTCTGGACGTCAAACTGCAGTCCATGGGAGTTGTTGGAAAGGCAAGACAACGGATAACTAGTTTCTAGCTGGGCCAGCTTTTAGTGTTTAGGTGGGTAGTCATGTCTCAAAACCGGAAGGTGTAACAAGTGGGGTGCCACAGGGCTCGGTGCTTGGCCCTCTGCTCTTCCTCATCCTCATTGACGTGAGGTTACAAACCTCACCATAATGTTTGCTGATGACGTCAAGATAGCTGAAGTAGATATAGAACTTGACGTGTTAGCAGTACAAAACTGGGCACGCAAATGGCACCTTCCACTAAACCTCAACAAGTGTCAATGCTTGACCACAAATACAGGGGCTAGTGTGAATGGTATGGGTTCGTTGCAGGTGGTGGTCAAAGACTTGGGCGTTATAATGGACAACAGCTTTAAGCCGTCAAAGCAGTGCACCTCAGCAGCCAATACGGCCAGGAGAGAACTCTTTCGAGTTAGATCCATTATGTCGTGTAGATATCCGGAGATTTTCGTTCCGATATATCAGACCATAGTTAGGCCGCATATGGAGCACTGCATGCATGACTGGGCACTGTACTATCAGGAAAATAAAGACTGCCTGGAGAAAGTGCAAGGGCTAGCCACTAAAATGTTGACTGGGCAAGGGGGTTTAGCTACACAGAGCGTTTCCGAGTCCTGGACCCGTTCCCGATGGAAAGACGGAGCATTCGCGGAGATTTGATAGAAACCTTTGAGGTATTGAAGGGACTGTCAGGAATGAGAAGAGAAAACGTTTTCTCTCTGATCTTCGAGAGAGGCACAAGGGGGCATAGCCTTGGACTACAAACGAAGCTTTCGAGGCTCCAAATTAGGGCGAGGTACTTCCCGAATAGAGTGGTACCCTACTGGAATGAGCTCCCGAATGAGGTCATAAATACCACAACCGTGAAGGCTTTTAAGATAGAAGTAGACATATGTTTGGTGGCAGCCTACTCCCAGTTATGTTAAGCAGCTTTTAGGGTCAGATGCAATTTACTTATTGTTTCTACCTTACTCTGCCAGGGCTGCTACTGCACAAAATTTCTCCCTTTCAGTAGAAGAAATTCAAGCAGTGATGGGAGCTACGGAAACGCGCCGTTAACACAACTATCTAGACACACGATTAGCTCTACCCACGCCAGATCCTGCGCAAACTGAACTGAACTGGCGAACCCACCGATTTACTCAGACGAGACCACAAGACGAATAGATGAGGGGACGACGATGGAGACTTGTTATTTGGATTTTAGTAGGGCCCTCGACTCTGATGGTCATCCCCTGCTGGACCGTAAATTGAGGACATTTGGGATAACCGGAAAGGCAATAGACTTAGTAGAGCACTTTCTAAATAATTGTAGCTTCCATGTCAAGGTGGGCGAATGTCTGTCGAGACTGGACAGGGTTATCAGTGGTATGCCGCATGTTTCAGTACTGGGGCCTTTTCTTTTCCTCTTTCATAAAAATTACCTGGCAGAAGACTTGAGTAGCCCGTGTTTCTTTTTAGCAGATGCTATGAAGATAGCGGGGGCGACTCAGTACAGAATATCAATGTGGTCCTCAAAAGGACAAACCGTTTAATCCCGCCAAAAGGTCAAGTCGTGGCCACTAACGCGACCAAAACAAGCAGTATTCCGTTTAAAAGAGTTTCGGAGGCGAAAGACTTGGGTGTGCTAGTCAGACGGGGCTTCAAGCCTTCAAGATAGTGCCAGAGAGCGGCCAACATGGCCAGAGTAGTGGTAATTGGGGTATGCAATACTAACTCCGTGCACAATCCACAAGTGTTTATCCAATTTTACAAGGTTTTGGTGTGACCTCTTTTGAAGTATTGGGTGCAGGAGTAGGCATCCTATTATAGCAAGGAGAAGAAGTGCTTGGAGGGGGTACAGTGACTTGCAAATAAAATGACCACCGGTCTGAGGGAGAAACCGCACGCCCAGCTTCTAGAGGATCTTAGTCGCTTCTCTTCAGATCGGTGTATAGGGCGACGTGTCCTAATGGAAACTTTCAAGATCATAGAAGGTCTGTCGGGTATAGACATGGGCGGGTTGTTAACTTCTGACCCTCGGTGTGACACCAGCGGGTGCAGTCTTAAACTACTGAGGGCATGCTCGAGGCTGGACAAAAGAATTCAATTTTTACAAACAGGGTTGTACTTATGTGAAATAAACTGTCACGGGATGCCGTTGGATGCAGTATTTCACCAGCCTTCAAGGATGTCCCAGATTACCGCTGGAATACAGAGTTCCCCCAGCCAGCTCTGTGAACGAGGGGTGGGGTAATGAGCCCATTGTATTTCCGTCAATGAACTTGATAATGATAATGATAATGGTTTATTTCGGATAACCCGAGGCATGCTGTAACGCAAGTTCAAACGGTACAATTGGACGTAGATTCCGAATTCCAAGAGGTTGGTTAAGGTATGTGCACTCAATATTGTACAGGAGAAAGTATTTAAGTCACTCTCTGTGGCGGCGCCCGCAAATTTGAACTTAAGGTCGGGTGGCCAACCCGGTCAAGTCAGGGTCGAGCAGGTCGAAAGTAGCTGACTCTTCCTGAAACAGTACAAATAGAAGTGCTATGCAACAAAACAATCGAACAGAATTGACGAAAGTTTTGCTCACTTCGAGAGAAAAGAAGTTTCCGAGGGAAACATGAACCAGCTACAGCGCTCCGCGGAGTACGGCACGGCTTTGGATTGGAAATCAGACGATGAGAGGAATGAATTTGCAGACAAAGAACAAACAAAATCTTTCAAAGATTTTCCTTGAAACGTTCAGCGACCAAATATCGGGTGAGTCCGTTAAATACCCAATGAAGGACTCATTTGTAGAGAGTGATTGCCTAGGTGATGGTAAAAGAAGTGACCGGACGCAAGCATGTAATCGTTGCGCACATTGCTTATTTTCATAAAGGTGAAATGTGATGCACCAAAATAGAAATGGGTACTGGGCGAGTATTTAAATGGCAGGTAAGTATTTACGTTTGATAATCGTTATCTAAGGGCCAAACATGATGACCGGAGAGATGCAAAAATCAAAATTGTCTGGGTGGATTTACCAAGATAGAATACCGAACATTGTGGTACGAAAGTGTATGGCAACGATAAATGTGACTTTTGCAAATATTTTGATAACTGATAAAATAAAAGCGAGTTTTATCTCGGGGATTGGTTGAGTTTGCTAATAGGACAAGCGGGCAGTTTGGCACGAATCATCGGGAAAAAAGGATCATGAACGGTAAGCCGAGTACGGAAACGGTCTTTTAACCCCGCGATAATTATGTGCTAGGGAAAGTAGGTTTTTCTGGGCGTAAGAAGCGGTAAGTTAAGGTTGCGGAGATGGAGACAAGTACGTGATACTGCCTTTCAGAAAAAAAACATCCAACGCGCTGTGTTGGGAGCCAAGGAAACTAGCCGACAACACAGCTATCCGGATGCTCGATTCGACTCGTCCACTTTCTTTCAGTGGAAACCGAACTGAAGTGAGCCTTTAGTAAGGGAATCGAAAGCCAGGCGGGACATAGGTAGGAGGAGGGTCTACGACATACTGCGAACTGCAGGTGTTCCACACCCAACTACTCCAAGAATGGTGCACTGTGTGGGGAAAGGGAAGTCACCACCCGGGAACAAAGGCAAACATCGAGCGAGAGCAAAATAGCGGAGTTAGCTGATGAGACCACTCGGGATAAACTGCTGGCGAGAGTAACAGTGGTGGGTAGGTACCAAACTGTGCAAGAAATGAGCATAGAGTAAGACTTGTCCTAAAGTCTTGTAGTACTACACGGGTTCGAGTCTTTGAGCTTAGTTGTCCCGGTTCTCGAGGAAATCTTTGATCTTCTATTGGATTCACCGAGCTGAAACGACAGTAAAAAGGAGAGGGGGAGGGCGAGAGTGGCAGCGAAAACAAAATACACATAACATAATCCAGTGTCTCACTGTGGACGGTGCCCTAAGCGGAATGGGAGTGCGACAATCATGAACATATCTGAAATGAAACACACTTATTTTGCTGTTTTTGACAAGGAATTGTTGGGTGAGACCCAGGTAGAGGTCTAGCTTTTTCCAGAAGTTAGTTTCGTTCTGCGAGTGAACAATATCCTCCGGAAGTGCGTTCCACCGTGTAATAACCCTCTGGATAAAAAGTTGCTTCGTAATGAGGCGCGTGGCCTCGGTTTAAAAACCTTTCTGCTGTGACCACGGAAAGAAGAGACTGGACAGGCGGAGAAGAAGCAATCACTTTGACTTGATTGAAAAAGGTGGAACATCAAAAGCAGCTCACTTCTTATGCGTCTTTAGTCTAGGAGATAGAGATTGAGGAGTGATAGGCGGACGGGATAGGGTAGATGGAACAGGCCCCATACTGCTTTGGTGGAGGCCATCTGAATCCCTTCTAGGAACTCACGGTCTTGGACAAGACCAGAGTGCACTGTCTGACAACCGTGGTCCAGCAGAGGTCCGATATACGTGCCGAAAATTGTGGGAAAATCACCCCCAGATATGCGCGGCAAGGACTTTCGAATCCTATTTAGGGCTCAAAGGGCAGACTTGCTCGCAAGTTGTTGATGATGAGAGAAGGACAAGTTAAAATCCAACCATAAACCGAGCACCTTGTGTCGGTCAACCCTAAGCAGTGTGATTGCTCCGTTAATGGAAAACGTGTGACCGGTCTCTCTGCCGAAAGACATGCTCACGCATTTGTCATCATTAACTTGTAGGTTCCAATCCTCGGACCAGCTTTTCCGTTTCACCAACTGCAACTTGCAGGTTTTCAAGGCTTGAACTCCAGAGGGTTACATCGTCTGCGTACATGGCAATGTTCGCAGGAAGGGCTGTCGGAAGATAGTTGATGTAGATCAAGAAAAGAAGAGGACTAAGACCGACCCTTGGAGACCCCAGTTGTTACTGGGGAGGGTTGAGACGAAACATTCCCGACCTTAACCACAAAGGTGCGGTCGGTAAGGAAGCTGCGCAGGATGGCCAACATGGGGCCTGTAATCCCGTATTTGCAGCTTATTAAGAAGAGAAGCATGGGGAATGTTGCCGAAGGCTCCAGCAAAGTCGATGAATACAGCGTGTGAGATCTGGCCATCATCATAAGCTTTCGTTAGACTATCCATGACAGTAAGCATAATGGTGATGCATGATCTGCCAAGAAGAGAACTATGTTGGGATGGGGGTATGACGCTATTTCTATGCAGATGGGAAAGAACCGCACTCTTAAGAACTCCCTCAAGTACTTTGCTGGTGATGCTAGTTAGACTTATGGGTCTGTAACTAGTAGCAAAGTGTCTACTACCCTTCTTACAGATGGGTGCGATCACTGCTTTTTTCCATCTACTAGGGGAAAACTCCATCGTCGGCACACCGCTGAAAAAGGGATGTATAAGGAGCAGCTAATATGTCCGCGGTTTCCTTGAGAATGCTGGGGACGGATTAAGTCAGGACTCATTAAGCAGTATTGGTCGAGCCGTCGGAAAACTTGTGTGACTGCACCAATGGGAATAGTTACGTGGTTAAGTACACTGACCAGAGATATCGGGTGTATATTAGGGTGGGATGAAATGGGTATGGAGCTGAAAACTGTACGAAAGTAGGAGCTGAAGGCCTCGGCTACTTAGCTAGGGGAAGTGATTGGAGATCCGGCGCTATCTTTGGGAGCTAGTGGCGTCGGAGCTGTGCCCGTCAGACGGTGCATGTACTGAAAGAAAAATGCCCTATTGGTCCGTGATCGATTCAGTACAGATTGTTGTACTGCATTCCGATAAGACCTAACCTTGTCTTTGCATACGTTGCGTATGATCCTGTATTTATCAGCATCACGCGCAAGACCTGTGGCTTTATATCTAGCAAAGAGGCGTGCGCTTTCGTCTAAAGTGCGCCTAATGGAGCAAGAGAGGGTCGCTGAGCAGTCCGTGGGAGACGAATTCTGGGGACAAATAGCCTATCAGCTAAGGAGAATAACTCTTTTAGATTTTCTGCCACCTCATTAGTATAGTTATCCGGGTTAGCTGAATTTAACTGGGAGCGAACAAATGCCCAGACTTGGTCAAACTTGGTCCTTTTGAAGGATCTCAAAATTTTGATTTCTGAGGGAAGAGGAGGCCATTTCACGATCTAACCGAATCCAATGAGAATGTGGTCACTTTACCCGAGGGGCGGCAAGTAATGCACCACGTCTATTTGGAGCCAATCATTGGTGATGACTGGGCCTAGTAGGGACGGGGCATGTCCTGTGCGATATCTAGTTGGATCTTTTACATTTTGCAGGAGGGGTTTTTCAAAGGTGATATCCAAGGCAGCAGCTCCTTGCCAGTCGGTACTGGGTGAGTTGAAGTCACCAGTGGCTAACAGATTGGTGAAGTCTGTGTAGCTTTACAGGGAGCCTAATAAGTCTATGAGACCTACGCCATCGGTTGAATTGCATGCGGGAGGACGATATACTACACCAAGCAGTAGGGTAACTGTCCTAGAGAGGGTCAAAACAACCCACAAACAATCGATACATGGAAAGGTAAGGATTGTCAGTATGATTGAGGGAGGGATAGACTTATCGTTGTATATGATAACCCCGCCGGCACGACCTCTGCTAGAGTCCTGCCTTACTGTTAAGTATACCGGAATGGGTATTTCGGCATCAAGTATGTCAGGGGTGAGCCAGGTTTCTGTGAGGGCTATGATCTGAGGCTCCTTATCCACTGCAAGCTGCCGAAGCTCCAAGATCTTATTCAACACACTCAGGCAACTGCTATAATGGCAGTTGAGCACATGCTCAGGAGTTGTTGCAGAGTCGCCAGAGACAGCTGATTTAAGGTTTGAGGAGTGGGAAAGAGGATGATTTGGGGGTAGAAAGGAGGTCCTGGGAGAGTCGGGGGCTGAAGATGTTGGGGGCTAGAGAGTAAGGACATTGTTGAGGGGACCGGTACGTTTTGACTCCTAGTAAACTGGGAGGTATCATACCAGGCGGACGGTCTGCATCATTCAGTTTCCGAAAAGGGTGGGCTGCGTTTTGTGGTTTAGCTTTGTGCGTACTGCGTGGTTCACAGCTCCAAGTTTTCCGGTTATTGATCTTGTTTTGCATGACCGCGTCAGATAGCTTTTCCTTTGCGTTAACCTTTTCACTGCAGCTATCAGCAGCAATGGGCTGCAGGTTTGTGCCTGGGCTCAAGGATGAGTGAGTCTGGTCCGTTGATATAGTCTTATTAGCTATGTTGGGGTCTGGGATACTTTTCGTGGGCGTCAGATGTTTAGTGACACTAGGCTTATTACTGGGAGTACTCTCCGCGAAGGGAGATGGAGTGAGTGGGGAAGCGACGGATGGTGGGCACGCAGCTCGATCCTCCAGGCGGGTTAGTTGCACGACAGGCAGCACTCTGAGCTTAGGATCGGTTTTCGTGGAATTGCTGACCTAGCCTTCTCACGGCGGAGCCTCAGGTGAAGTGGCTTGTCGATGGATACTCCCTTGTTCCTCTTTATTCCCTACTTGAGCAATGCGGCTGAGGAAACAATTCGTTTGGCTGTCTCTGTGGAACCTATTTCAATGAGGATGCCATGTACCCGGTTGGTGTGTTTGGTTACCAGCCAAGTGGACCGGCCTTTATGTGGGAAAGGGAGCTTAAGACGGTTAAACACCTGGGCGTAGGTGTCATGATGGTGATCCGAGTTGAGAAAGCGACCCCAAAGGACGACACGCTTGGAGCAATTCTCGGTGTCTCGTAAAATCTTGGCGGCATCAGGAATTTGCTGCTCAGAAACTCTACACAACTGATCGACTGCCTGGGACACCGCAGAGGGATTTGATAACCAAGCTCTTCAGGCTGGTCAACTCATCCTTAAGTGTACGAATAGTGGCCTTTAGCTCAGCTATCTATGCAGCCTGACTTTGGACTGCACATTTTAGTGCGCCCATTACCAGCGCATTATGAAGGACCGTCTCGTTCGGACTGAGGAATGAGACGTTGGCCACAGAAGGGGAACCACACTGCCTCACGGGGAAAGTAGCCTCGTCTGAGGAAGTGGTTAATATAGTATAGTAAAATAAAATAATATTGGTATACTTCTCGGCCACTGTCGAGACGCCCGCGCTAGCGCATGATCATGGTGTAACACGTTACTCAATAAGATGAAATATTCACAAATTCTAAGTAAGCAAGTCGAGGGTGTCAGAGATGGAAAGACAAAGCCAGCAACAGTTTGAATGGATCATTCTGATAATTGTTTGGACGGCCGTTCTGAACCAGATTCGAATCCAGGCTGGGCAGTGGTGCGCGGTGGAGATATTGAAAAATCATTAACGCGGTGCCAAGGACGCAGTATTAACTAGAATTATGCAAGCCAAGGAAAAAGGAGGCTTACCAAGGTTCAGCAGATAAAGTAAATTTTGAACAAAAAGGAAAGAAGAAAAAAATTGTGAAGAAGTATGTTCGGGAATATCGATGCATGAGAAGAGGATAGCGATCCATGAAGACAATACAAACCCTGGATGACGGATTCACCGAAATCCAATAAACGGAATGAATTTTGAAGAGGGAGACATGAGATCGATTTCGTGAAAGTGAACACTGGTGGATGTGGGAGAAACAGCAGACCACAAAAAGGGGAGTTTAGATTCAAGATCAGTAACATGTACTATTCAGAAATGAGAAAGCGCAACTGGAGGGTCCTGGAGAAGTGGAGAGTCAATTTTCAGCTAGCTGCGGATCGGAGGCATGACAAACAGTGGTAACGGATAATAAAGTGGAAAATCTCGGCGTGCACTTCAGCGTTGTTATGCCGTTTCACTGACAAACATATATGTTTATGTTGACGCATTTGCCTTCAGTGATGCTCAGCGTCGTTTCTGGTAACGTACGACATCATATGGGTGTGTTTCGTCTAGCGGGGCAAAGTATGTGTCGGTCAATCAGCCAAGTGTGGCTGTATATTAGCGGCATGCGCGTGAACTGGAATTTGTGTTGGTTGCTTTAGAAAAAGCTGAATGATCTGATAAGCAAATAGGAGTATTTTCTGTTGTGTGGCTCGATTTTGATCCCAGATGCTATGGTATGTTCCACTTGAGTCTCTGTCCGTACGAGTCAAAGTGGCATCCTTGGTTAGCCAATTTGGCGACTGAGATAGTGGGAGACAACGAACCTGGAATAAAGGGGATTGCAGTCTGCACGTGGTTCCAGCTGTGGGTTATGATGATATATGAGGACAATAGATAATGGACTGGTTAGGTCTGTGTGAGTGAAGCATAGATGAAGTTTCATTTGAGCAGTCAATGGCACCTACTCCACATTCTAAGTAAAAATAGGCTCGCGGTGGATTTGTGCTATACTGCTGCAGGCTAACGGAGTTTCGTACACTAGTTTGTAAACGGTGTATGCATCCCAAAGGATTTATGATTTACCACGTTGGCATGGCATCGCTCGGATACTAATGAAAGACCTAGGGTCTCACGGTTTGAAGCAGTTAGAAATGATAACCCTCAATACCGTTTGCTTACGCAGAAAGCAGTTTGGCAACGAGGCGATAAGATAGGTTTGAAATAAGAGACTGAGCGAGTAGGACTAACACACTGTTTGTGTAGGGCTACGCTGTTACTGTCTCTTTTGGTATAGTGGTTATCTTATACTGAGTAGTTTCTGAGGAGTCTGAAAGTAGAAGGAAGTATTGGGGTGACAGTGGTGATACATTAGAGGCAACTGGTCACTTGCCTTGCAACGCTAACGTGAGTTCATCTATGCTCTTACTCGATGGTGCTATCGTACTGAGATCAAGCTCGAGTGTGAGCAATGAAATCTGATGTGGATATGATTGCATGTTTGTCGTGGTATCTTTTTCGTCGTTATCGTATTACATAGAAGGAAAACTCCGATTTGAGAACTGGTTTTGGAGAGCCGTGAGAAATGGGAATGAGATGGGTCAGAATTTTCGTCAGGGAAGCAAACTCTAACGACCTACATTCGGGGCTCATGGTAGGTGGCACAAGGGCCAGCTTTAGGTAGGAAGGTAGTACGATACACAACCACAGGCATCCAGCACGTGGTGCTCCGAGAATGATCCACACATTTTTTAGACGTTTTTATTTTTTTAATGGTTTTATCACAGTCAGGTACCCGGCTGTCAGAGAAGGCGCAGCTGCTTTTGGTGGGCGACCACAGCTCCCACGCCCCGGCCGAAACATGGACCGCATGTAACAAGCCGCACTGGGAATAGGTCAACCACACCAGTCGATCCGTAGCAACACTGCAACCCGGAGGCATGAGTCACAAGTGAGAAGGCTGGTGTGCCTGGAAGACAAAACAGTGGGGTATTTGTTCTCACTTTTTTATGCCAATCTCTACTTTTTGGTGGTCATGTCTTATTGGTGGTCAACTCTGTGCAAGGAGACCTTCACGGCCAGGAATGTTTGCAGAAGTGCCGCGCTAACACTCGCCTTATCCGTGAAGTCAGAACCCCCAGGCCCTTTACATGAGACAAAAAATGCAGGGGGAGGTAGAGTCAACCACAGCCTGCGATTATTCGATGGGGTTTATGTTCAACAAAAAGCCAGTCTGCACAAGGATGGGGTACGACTTGCAGCACCAACAACGTGATTCGTCGGGACGATCCACAGATGGTTTGTAATTTTGCTGGCTAAGTATCAAATGTTGTATAGGCCAATCATGGAGGATGCTAGAGTTCTGTGATAGGGACGGAAGTTGAGCTATGAGTGTCTAATGTTGACTACTGGGTGGAGGTTGGGGGGTCTGACAGGTGCTGCTTCTTGGGTTAGAGACAGAGGTAAAGACCTAATAATAATCAGCAATGGAATTGTTCAAAGACTATCTTTCATGCTTTCAGTGGCATTTCATATAATCAAATACGACTTCTGATGCACTGGCCTCAGTCATGAGAGTTACTACGTTTAGGCATAATAAACTGGTAGGTTTACGCTTAGGTGATAACAACTGCGGTGTATGATGTGGCACATCCTAGATTATCAAGGGTTCTGGTTAGTATCCAACGCTTTCCTCATAAGCTCTATCAAAAGGCATATAAGGATTTGTACGAGCGATCAGTTTTTGGATGTCCAGCGCTAAGTGTAGTCTACACTTAAACATAATTAGGGGATTTAGGGAACCGATACCAGCTGGGAATTTATTCCACAAGGTTGCATATTTCAGGAGGAAGAAGGTTTGCCTTAAGGATTCCCGAGAAGTAGGGATCATTATACGGCGTTCCCAATTACGCAGCTGGTGTGTCGAGGTTATACTGAACTGAAATTGGCTAGAGGATACAGCTTGTTTGTGGAGCAAAGTTAACAAAAATTGCGAGGTTGGTTTTTATTCTCCTAAGCCATAGGGGATCAAGCCGCGGGAGTGTACACCGCCGTCTGTAGGTCAGGGTCGTAGAATGCCCAAACAGTTTTTTTGATAAACCGACGATGTACATTCTCAAGGTCGATAATGTCACGTTTATGCATATTTGAGAACACAAGTGTACAGTACTCTAGGGTTGGGCAAATATGAGTTTTGTATATCTCTAAGTTACTGTTCGTGAGAATAAAATTTCTCTGCTACAAGTCAAGGGACTTGTTTGCCCGCGCAGTTATGTAAGAAGTGTGTTCAGAGAAACTGAAAGTGTAAAAATATTGCAGTCCAAAGTCTCTTATGGTTGGGGAACATGGGAGTGAGACACCGCCAATCTTAAGCGTATCATAAGGAATATTGCAGTTTAGAGTGAGATAACTGCTTTTGTTCACTGAAAATTCAATTTTCCAGCGATCACACCAGGAGGATAAGGAATATACGTCGATCATGTTCTTATTCAGTGCTACAGGTAGGTTCCCTCGTTCCAGTTCGTAGACTATCTTCATATAGTCGGCAAACAAGGAAATTTTGTCATAAGTGATGGCGTTGCAAATATCATTTATATTTAGTAAAAACAGCAGTGGTCCCAGAACACTATCTTGGATAACCCCGCTGTTTACTGGGTTGGGGTCTGACATCTGGCCTTTGATGCAGGTAACTTGGTGACGGTCTTGTAGGTAAGATTTAAGCCAACTGAGTAGGGGGTTTTCAATCCAGTATCCTCTAATCTTGTTGAGCAACTGCAGATGTGGCACTCTGTCGAAGGCTTCAGTCATACCAAGATAGGTGATGACGAGTGCTCTGTCTTTGTCGGCAGCTGTTGTTACCAAATTCAGAAAGTCAAATTGGCAGGCTGAACACGACCGTGATCTGAGAAATCCGTGCTGTCTTGGTCTGATGAGCCCACGTGCAGAAGGGTAGTCGGTCAGGTAGTGTTTTACGACTTTTTCTAGAAGCCTCCAGATTCTTGGCGTATGAATAATCAGGCGGCAATTGGCAATGTCATTCACTGCTCCTTTCTTATGCCTGGGGAGGATAATGGATTTCTTCCATTGGCTGGGGAAGGTCCCGGTTCACAAAGATAGTGTACAGGTTTAGTGATAGGAGGGGAATATCCGGGCCGCTAAGAGCGAATATTGATGATGGTAGGCCTTCAGAACCGGGGTAGTAGGTCGGTTTGAAAGTGTGAATGTATCTATCTATATCCGTAGTGGTAACCGTGATAGAACTGAGTAAGGAATTTTTGACATACGGGGTGACAAGCTGGATATACGATAGACTGAGAGACATGGTGGTTGTGAAGAAAGCATTAAATGTGTCAGCTACCTTTCGAGGTGAGGTTATGAGATTATCAATAGGCAGGTCACCCAAGCAGGAGGACCGGATGTGAGTTGCTACTTCCATTTGAACTGCTCTATCCTTATCGCCGCAGATTGTACCTTGGGCCGAACACTCATGATGTTCTGTAGAGATGGATGCTAATGTGTTATTGTTACGCGGGCTAATAGATGTGGAGGGGGATATGACGACTCTAGGTGGGACCTTTGAGGCAAAACACGTACAAATCGGGGGAGAGTTAATAAGGATGCTAGGGGGCCAGCATGGGGGCGGAGAGCAGTAGGGGAGGGGCAGCCATGGTTTTGATGGGGGCCTGGTGAGGAGAATGACGAAAGGCAGGGTAAGAGGGATTTGAACGAAACAGGTATGATGTTTTGGATGGAGTTTGTTGAGGTGGCAGGCATCTCACAAGGCTCCACGGAAAGAGTGTGGGGGGTGGAGTAGTTGCGAAAGGGCTGCTGATGAAAGAGGCCTTGGTGTGAAGGGTCAGTTGGCATTGTGTGCAGTGGGGTCAGAGTAGAATACGGCTATGTTGGGTGGTAAGGGAGCAGAGGATGCTGAAGTTGCGGAGGGGTCAGATGGGCACACCATGAGGCGGAAAATGGTCGGGCGCGGGCCACATGTTGTGGTACCGTTTGGCAACCATGCTGGTAACTCGTCCTGCATGGTTCGAGTTTGGAGGCGGTGCATTAAGTAAAAAATTGTGATATGGTACTGCCTCTGTGGACGTGATGACGGCGGCGTCTGAGTTTGTGGGTGTGGGATGTAGCAGTTGGGTACGCGGATCTACGGGGTACCAAATAAATGCGCTGGTGGGCTAGCGCTGGGGAAAGCGACGATATTTCGTATGTATGGCCGTGGTGGGGTCGTGAATGCGTAATAGGCCGGTTAGATGGAGCGAAAGAGGTCATACGTCGACGGTAAATTAAAGATGGGAGCGTGACGACGTCAGTGCAGAGGGGGTTTTGGCCATTCGGAGCAACAGGTGACGAGGGTGACGTTGTGGCCGAAGCACTAGGAGACAACGTTGCAGTTGGTTGGTCGGTGCTGGGCGGCGCGTTGGAATCTGGCGGTTTGTTGGCTCGTTTGGCAGACAGACCAGAGCGCGAATGGCGGCTGGCAGAGAGGGGAGTTTTATTGCTCGGCTGTGGGTAGACAGTGGAGGAGACTGGGGTGCAACACGGAGCCTTTTTGAGGGACGTTGAGGTGTTGGAGGCTAACGGGACGAATCTGGGTCCACATTTTGCGCTGGTGCACTAGTCAGCGGGAGTGGTGACGAGTTGTTTACGGTGGGAAGTTTATCAGAGGAGCTTCGTGGCACTGGGTCAGAGGGTGGTGAGAGTACTTGGTAGCCGGCATTCGATCTGAGGACCTCCCTCTGCAGAGGGGTTTTGTCAGGAGCAATTTTTATATTCTTAAATGAAGTGGACTTTGCGATGGACTCTCTCTTTATAACGAATTCCACGGCAGTGCACTCTTACAGGAATTGAAACATTAGCGGGCACATATTTCGATGTGACCGTTTTCTGAGTCTTTTGCAGTAGCACTCGTGGTGTGACATACCACAAGCCATGAGAAATGACTGTTTGACCGGGGAAAGAGGCAAACAATCTGGAACATTAAAAACAACGGCATTTTTAGAATTTTTTATCCGTCTACGGACTTCTAATGCAACTGAGTCCAGCAAGTGGCCGGCTGATAGGAGACTTTCGGCGTTTGGACATTTTAAGGGATCAACAATATACGCTAATGGCAGCAGCATGGTCAGTGCATCGTCCATGGATCGTAACTGTCACTCTGATGACGATAAGTTTTGATGAGCGGCATTATATTTGTTACTGGCTTTACTGCATATATCCATCAGTGGTACTGAACACGGCACTGAGGAGGTAGAAAGTTGGTGGCGCTTGGTGCTTTTAAGTGGAGTTCGACTTGCCACTAGATGAATGAGGCGACCAGAAGTCGATCTAGGCATGATATTTGAAAGAATTTTGATAGAAGTGAATTCGTAAGTCAAATGCTAACCTAAGGTTTTATTGTTCAGAAAAAAAACCTGATTTATTTTAGCTAATGGGAATGTCTTGCAAAGCTGTTTGTGAGCTATTTCCCTAGAACCTCAGTGGAAACTATAATAATAACAGCACGCCTAGTAACGTGGTGTAGCGCAGCAGAAGCAGCTCTGGTGATGGAAGTTGACGTTATACAGGATCCAGTCAGTACAGAAAAAGATCGGCTAAAATGGAGAGGGACTAGCTGTGTGTTCTAAAAAGTTCGATTACGGCTACACTGACCGAGGTAGACAACCGGGTCGACGGGTGGGAAAGAAAAAGACGCGAAACTCAAAGTGTCATTCAATATTCAAGATGCTGCACCGCAGACACCCATGAAGGCAAAAACGGGGCATCACCCCGGAGATTGAGCCCGAGGGTACTTTAACGTACATGTGTGGAAATCCTCCCTAGCTGTTGTCATATACTTGTATTGTTGAGACTATGCTCTTTATTTTATTGACTCTGGAACAAGTACAGCATGCCTCAATCACTACACTTCAACATTCGTTTATATTTTGCTCATGTGAAGTGGCATAATTTTGATTCGAACTTGGACTGACGTGACGGTGGTACCTGATGTTGGCCTTTGTTGAACTCTGGTCCTCATTGTTAGACGTTGTGACGGCAGAGTTGAGGCTGGTACACATTTATATGCGTGCAACTTTTTAATCCAGTGCCACAGAAACCACGAATCAGACTTGTTCTGGTTTTGGGATTCGGTTTGAATTGGCTACGCGTAGCTCACAGTCGGAACAACCGTTACAGTACTCAACTTGGAATCACCAGGAAGAAATCACTCAGAAATGCCAAGAAGAGGACAAAGACAATCTGAAGCTGGACAGGAAGTAACCTGGCAATTTATGGGGGTTTTTGGGTGGAATTTCGTGTACTTCCACTATTGGTATAAAATTTATAGGTGATAGTATCTATCGATTAAGAATAGATGAATTAGAAACCCAGATTGGGCAGGCTAGGGGAAAAGCGGAATCTTCCAGGAAAGGTCAACTCTAGAGTTGGGAGCGAGAGGTGACTCTGGTGACCACGGAGCATACGGCCATTTAGCCTAGCAGTTCCGTGGAACGGTTAAAGTCGGCATGTACTAGTGTAACCCACGCTGTTGACTTACCAAGAGTGGAGTTGTCCCCATTCGACGAGAGCGCAGAACAGTACTGTAAGTTCGTTAAACAGTAGGAGAACTTTGTGGACCGGAGAGTATCCGATCCAGGACAGAGATTCTTGTATTTACCGCATTACTGTCGTGAAAGGGTCAGGAAAGCAATCGACGGGTGCTCAATGCTGGATCCCGAGGAGGGTTACACTCGGGCACGTGAAATCCTGAAAGACCTATTTCGTTGCCCATTTAAAGTCGCCCGAAATTTGATAGATGGTTTACTGTCGGGGGCTAAACGCTCCAAAGGCAAGCCTGGCTCTCTAGCCAGCCTGGTGAACAAACTGCAGAACTGCGGCATAGCAGTGAATCACCCAGATTACCGATCGGACCTGAAAGCACTGCGCACATTGGAGACCATAGCGCGCAGTTTACCCATAGAACTACGGGGTAGATGGGCCGAGGAAGCCCAAGGGACCAGTAGATTTGGGCGAGAAACCACGTTTGAAGACCTGACGCAGTAAATAGTCCGTCATGCCCGAATAGCAAATAGTCGTTTCGGTCAACTTATGCGTGAGACGAGCAATTTATCTAGGATTACGACGTCGCAAAGCTGGACCAGGGAACCAATGTAGCCAGCCATGGGCAAACAAACACATTATCTCCCGAAAGTGAAAACTTGCCGGTGTGTAAAGTTTGCGGGCACCTCATCGCCCGGCGGAATGCCCTCGCTTCCGCACCGTAGACGTCGACGAACGATGGGAAATGGCTAAGAGATTGGGCGCGTGCTTCGTCTGTCTCAACGATTCGCGTCGAGCAGCGATGTGCCGAACGAAGCCCCGTTGTAGTCAGGATGGATGCCATGGGAAGCACAATTACTTACTACACAAATGCCAGATTTTGAGTGCCAAAAATACCCCGAAGCAAAGCGTGGTCCGCTCAGTGCCTTGCTCTACCAACAAGCCCATTCGCCTGGGAGTAATAGCAGTTGGCGAAAAAACCCCATTTGGGGTTTATGGGAGTGTTGGCCTTTGTAGATAGTGGCTCAGATACCACCCTAGTAAGGAAGAAGTTTGCAGAGAGATGTGGGATCAGAGGGAACCAATCTTCATTAGCGGGGAGCACAGTTAGTGGCACCCAGGTCATTCAGGCAACCAAACTGCACCTACGACTCGTTTTCTTGGTCAACAACGATAGAGTACAAACTCTGAAAGCATTCGCCATAAAGGAACTGCCGATGAGAGCACCTCAGTCAGTGCAATCGATTATGACTCAGTGGCCGCATCTCGACGGGGTTGCGATCGAGGAGTGGCAGAAGAACGAAACTGATCTGCTGATCGGTTGCAAAGAACCGGAAGCGCATTGGGTCTTGGATCAAAGAATAGGAAGACGCAAAGCACACTATGCAGTACGCACTATATCCGGCTGGACTTTATATGGTAGTACAGATTGAAGATAGGTCAAACAAATCCGAATCAACTGCACTTCGGTGGAAACGGGGAACATTGAACGGGCATTCCAACAGCTGTATAACGCCGAATAAGCCAAAGTGGCCATTGTTAGAGATGCCTCATCGCGAGAAGATAGGTCGTCCTTGAAAATGGTAGCCGAAAACGTCAAGTACGTAATAAATTGCTTCAAGGTTCCTGTCCCGTGGAGACTTAACAGGAAACCTATGCCAAACAACCAAGAAACGGCTCCGAAAAGATTACTCTTCTTCAAAACCGGGCTAATTCGAAAACCACAATTAAGGATAGAATACACGCGGGCCAAGCAATATAACATCGACTTGGGTTATATAGAAAGAGTGGATACAGCGGTAATCAACGCAAGTTTGAGGTGGTACCTACCTCATCGCCCGGTCGTGAACCCAAAAAAGAGGGTAAGGTTTAGGTGGTCTTCGACTGTGCTGCGAAATGTCAGGATGTCACTCAATGACCATATACTACAGGGCCCAGACTGGACGACAATATTAGTCGAGGTTGCATGTCGTTTTCTGCTAGGAAAATTGGCCCTCTCTGCGGACATACTTGAAATGTTTCTACAAATAAAGATGCCCGTTGAAGATAGGGACGCTTTTCGTCTTCTCTGGTGGCCTAAAAACGAAGCATATTGCGAGTCAGACGAGTTCAGGCTAACCGTGCATCCCTCTGAGACGGTATCGTCCCCTTTGGTGCTAATTTCACCCTCCAGGAAACCCTCAAGCTTTTTGGTAGCACCAGCAACGTTTTAGAAAGTGCGATGGACCACTTCTACGTGAACAATTTTCTGTGTTCCTTTGATGATCCAAATACTGCTGTCTTATACATGACCAAACTGATCGCCACTCTAAAGGCCGGGGGATTCAACCTCACCTAGTGGAATTCATACAGCCAAGAGGTGCTCAGTACTATCCCGAAGTCCGAGGAAGTGGAGTGTACGAGAGAGCTTTGAGACCCTCTTTACAAGAGGGGTGCACACTTGGTTTTCAATAGAAACCCTGAGGTGAAGGATTCATATTCACTCTGGACCTACCCAAACGGCCAGTCACACGGAGAGAAATCCTATCATCAATCTCAAGCCTTTGTGATCTTCCAGGTTTTGTTTCGCCATGGTTGTTACTGGGAAAGTGCTTGCTACAATCGCTGTGCCAGAGAGGGACGGGTTGGGACGAACCCCCCTGGATGAGGACGACAAACGATGAAGCGACTGGCTGTACAGCCTGGAGCAACTTGGTGAGATCGAAATACAAAGATGCTCGACAGGAATCAAGTGCACAAACGATGCTCAACTCCACTTATTTTCTGACGCAACAGAAATAGACTACGGGATAGTGGCTTACGGCTGCTGGGTGGACGAAAACGTTGGGCGGCATAGTCAGATATTATTCCCAAAGGCGAGAGTGGCTCCACTGAAAACGGTGTCCATTCCGAGGCTGGAACTGACGGCAGCAGTACTGGCCGTGAAAGCCGCGAGGCTGATTAGGAAATGCTTAGATCGGATAAACTGGGAACCAAACTTTTAGACGGACCCAGCTAAAGTACTGCATTGCATAAACAACGTTAGCACTCCCTCTAACACTTTCGTGGCCAACCGACTCACTTTAATCCACGAGTCGACTAAAATCCATCAATGGAACTATGTACAATCCGCCGGCAACCCGGCCGACTTCTGCTCAGGGGGGGCCTGCAAACAGCAGAGAAGTTGCGGATGTGGACAATGGGACCAGACTTCCTAACTGCATCTGAAGCGATGTGGCCAACGCTACTGGTGCCTAAGCATGATGATGGCAATATCGAGACCAAAAGACTGCTACCGGCTACAAACTTCACAGGAAGCATAAGCCTAATAAAAAAACTGTGCCATTTTCCCGACTAGACAAAACTGTTAACAGCCGTGGTTTGGTGGACACGATACAAAGTACTCCTATTGATCATGAAGGGCGCACGGCAACGAAACACATTAAGTGTGGGAACGATACTAACGGGAGAGCTGAACCAAGCCGAACTTGACGTTCTACGCCTGATACAACTAGAAGCTTTTCCGTTCGAGTCCCGCGAGCCAACCAGGATAGATGACAACACCAAAGGAAGCAGGCTGTTGTGCAGTAGTATCCGAAAACCAAACCCCATGCAAACCAACGGACTACTGAGAGTTGGAGTATGGCTGACGAATTCAAATCCAGAGTACAAAACAAAGCTCCACATAATAGCCCCGGGTGACCGCTACATAGCGAGATGCCTGACAGACCGTGCACATCGAGAAGAGGGACACCCAAGTTTGAACCACTTATTGAACAATAACGTTGATGATTTTGGGTGACAAGTGGACCAGCGACGGTCAAGCGAGTCATAGGCAACTGTACCACTTGTCGTCGCCAGAGGGCGGTGGCAGGCCAACAAATAGTGGCCCTTCTTCCAGCCGTGAAAGTTCAACCAGGATGGTGCCCGTTCATGGAAATAGGCGTCGACTGCTTTGGCCCGTCACTCGCACGGCAGCAAAGGATCACGCGAAAGAGGTATGGCTGCCTGATAACGTTTACAGTCTAGAGCAGCCCATCTTGAAGTGGTGTATAATGTGACCACTGATTCATTTCTAGTGGCCTTTCGAAGGTTTATCGAGAGGCGGGGCGTCCCCAAGAATATATACCCCAACAATAGATCGAACTTCGTCGGAACTCACAAGGATTTAGATAAATGGTGGAACCGCCTGGACCACGCCAAAATACGAAGCAAGACTGCAACAAAGTGGATAGAATGGCACTTCAACCCACCTTATGCCAGTCATCGCGGCGACTTGTGGGAAATGCTGGTACGATCGACTATGAAAATACCCACAGCCCAAACCTCACAACGAAAACACTGACTACTTTACTAACAGAAGAAGAAAGCATATTGAACTGCGGACCCCTGGTGCTGATCGTCCCAGACCCGGAAGACGAACCGGCTCCCACCTCCATTGACCTTTTGTTACTGCGGCCAAAATTAGGAGCAATCACACCGAAAACCCTACGTGGAACGCATATCGTTGGACGGAAACAAGTGAACCACCTGGTACAGGCTTTCTGGAAAAGTTGGACTAGGGGGTACTTAACGACCCTGATGCTTCGGCAAAAGTGGATCTCCAGAGAGAGGTCGTTCAGAGGTAGCGATGTGGTTATCCTCGTAGAGAGCCGCTCACATAAAGACGATTGGCCGGTTGGAGTGATCAGGGACAGCCGTACAGAAATCGATAGCCTCGTGCTCACTGTGGTGGTGAGAATGAACAATGGAGGCGTATTGCGAGATATCAGTAAGAAATGTCTGCTTGAAGGTGACAATGGCGAGGGCAGATTCGACGCTACAGACCAAACTAAAACCAAGTCTGCTGATACCAAATGAGGCTGAATTTATTTATTTATTCCTCATGCATTCTTCTGTAGTACCTAACCTTTCACACCGTCTTTGAAGCATATTTGTGTCTAATTTCATACGGCGTTCACGATTTACTATGAAGTTAGTTGTCGAAACGTGAGTTTATCACACGATGCGACATTGTTTGTGAGTTAGCGGAAACTCTTGAACGAGCGCTTTTTGACCGTTTATAATAATAATAATAATAATAATAATAATAATGGTTTATTTCAGGGACACCCAAAGCATGCTAGATTGCATGATCATATGATACAAGTGAGGTCTCAAAGAGGTTCCTTGGATATTCATTTGGGTAAATGCAGCCGAAAGTGTACAGGTTTTAGTGGTCGCACGAACGATTGCCCGGCACAGTCGGAATAGCCGTTACAGGTACCCTAGCCGTAAAATTAACAATGAAGTCAGTAGCGAGAAACAGGGAACCGTCAGTATGGTACACAAACACCTGCGGTCTTCCGGGGCAGAGGGGAGAGCTGACGACTGGGATCGCTGAGTCTGATGTCGTTGCATTGACGGAAACTTGGATAAAGCCATATACTGACATGCTCACTCAGGGATAAGCTGCCTACACACAGGATAGAACAAGTGGAAGGCAGGAGGATGGAGTAACACTAGTTATAAGGACCGACATAGACCACTGAGTGGCTCCTTTCAACTTGGTCTCCGGTAATGTACAGGTCAGATCCTACTTTATCAGGATTGAGATGCGAACAGTATGCTTTATCTGTATCTACAGGGCACCGCTAGCCACAGATGAGGAAGAGGTTGAGCTCCTGCAAATGCTGGATGCGATGCTGGCACAGACAAAAGAGCTCATCTTATTAGGGAATCACGAAATTAACTGGGAAAGCGGGACCGCATCAAGGGGGTCAACGGGCGACAAGTTTTTGCAGTGGGTCTAGTTACATGCACTTACCCAGCATGTGACGCAGGCCACTAGACACAGAGGTAGACAACACCAGTCTGTTCTTGATATATTCATGATGCGGCACTATCAAGACACTAAGGAAATTAGGTGGGAGGAGTTGCTCGGAAAAAGAGTGATCATGTAGCCCCAAGGGTCACACCAAGACTAAGCAAGGCGCCGAAGGAAATCGTGTTACGTCGGCGCTACGGGGGAACTAATATAGGTGAGCTAAGGAGGGCGGCGGAGGAAGTTCAGTGGAAACCGGGACACAAAAGCGCCTCCTTTGTTACGAACGTATGAGCAATGCGTAGCACAATTCGCAACGGATCCCGAAATCAAAAGACGATTATCCGTGATATTCTACGATACTAGATTATAAAGATAAACAATGACATAAACAATATACAAACCTCAATAATACGATCACAAGGACTCAACAACGAGAAACCGAATAGCAGCCTGTGAGCAGACAGCACGTGCGTCACGCAGGTCCTGAACAAGGATGTGCCAAATTAGCGCTCTGGGCGCGAACAAACAACATATGGTCCAGAGAAACAACCAGTTCGTAAAGACAAGTCAATAGTGTATGGAAATGAGTGATGTTGGGAAAAACACTGAATCGCGAGGGAAAAAGTGGGATTTCCCACGACCGGCTGATACACCGCCCACCAAAATCCTCCTGGATCCTAAGCAGAGTCAAAGGTTCGGTATAAAGGTACTGATTCTTCCTACCTGCCTAGGCCATGCTGTCAGTGCGCGCGTCTAATGCTCGTCGTCGACGTTCTACTACTGGTCGCGCCTAATCCATTGGATACATAGACGTGAGGCTAGTCTACATCTTCCACAAGACCAAATGACCGATGGCGGGCGTGAATGGTCACATAGACGTTGTCCTCGTAAGGGGCCGTCCGGTCCTGGATGTACGTGCTTGAGTGTGTGTGTGTGTGCGTGTGTGTGTGTGCCGGGGTTACAATGAAATCACAGGCATGACTACACATCAAAGGAGGACTTTCTGCAATGTCAACAAAAGACCGTGTGGCAAGAAAACGAATAAATGTAGCATGTGTGTGTGACCTGAGCTCCGCTACTTCCACATGTGCAAGGGGCATTCGGTAGCGTCAACAAATGGCAAACAAAGAACACTGTCACATGTATGATGGGTTCACGGGATGTCCAGTGCGTCGTGCATGCGTGTATGTATCGGGATGTATAATGGAATCGCACTCATTACCACATATCGGAAAGAACCTTCTGTAATGTCAACGAAAGGACCGCGAGCACCTTAACGTGTTTGACGGAGATTGTGTGGTATATATGGTGTTTGAAAAGTGTATGAAAAGTCGCTTAGAGAGGGAATTGTGCCGGGAGACTGGAGGAGAGCAACAGTGGTAGGCATTTACAAGAGTGGACCCCGGCAAAAGGCAGAAAATTACCGGCCGGTTAGCTTGACTTCAGTACTGTGTAAGTGCCTGGAACGAATAGTCAGGAAACAGATATCTAGGCATTTGGTTCAACACAACCTCATATCAAATGCTCTGCATGGGTTTGTGGCAGGGCGATCCTGTCTGACGAATCTCCTGCTGTTCCTCGATGAGGTAACCAAGCGTCTGGACGAAGAGCAATCGATTGCGGTCTGCTACTTGGACTCCAGCAAGGCGTTTGATTCTGTGAACCACAGATTTCTTGACGTCAAACTGCAGTCCATGGGAATTGTTGGAAAAGCAAGACAATGGATAAGTTGTTTCTTAGCAGGGCGAACCTTTAGTGTTAAGGTGGGGAACCATGTTTCAAAACCGGGAGCTGTAACAAGTGGGGTGCCACAGGGCTCGGTGCTCGGCCCTCTGCTCTTCCTCATCTTCATCAACGACCTAGCACGTGGGCTTACAAACCCCACCTTTATGTTTGTCGATGACGTCAAGATAGCTGGAGTAGATATAGAACTTGACGTGTTAGCAGTACAAAACTGGGCACTCAAATGGCACCTTCCACTAAACCTCACCAAGTGTCAATGCTTGACCACAAATACAGGGGCTAGTGAGAATAGTGTGGGTTCGTTGCAAGTGGTCTCGCAGGTCAAAGACTTGGGCGTTATAATGGACAACAGCTTCAAGCCGTCAAAGCAGTGCACCTCAGCAGCCAATACGGCCAGGAGGGAACTCTTTCGAGTTAGATCCATTATGTCATGTAGATATCCGGAGATATTCGTTCCGATATATCAGACCATAGTTAGGCCGCATATGGAGTACTGTGTGCAGGCCTGGGCACCGTACTACCAGAAAGATATCGACTGTCTGGAGAAAGTGCAAGGGCTAGCCACTAGAATGTTGACTGGGCAAGGGGGTTTAGCTGCACAAGGCGTTTCCGCGTCCTGGACCCGTTCCCGATGGAAAGACGGCGCATTCGCGGGGATTTAATAGAAACCTTCAAGGTAATGAAGGGACCGTCAGGAATGAGAAGAGAAAACGTTTTCTCTCTGATCCTCGAGACAAGCACAAGGGGGCATGGCCTTAGCTTACAAAGTAAGCCTAACAAGCGTCCGATGTGAAAATCTTGGGAAGATCATTCGTGAGCACATCTGTCAGCACTTACTGGAGATCTCCATGTTAAGTTCGGCGCAGCATGGATTCCTGAAAAACAGATCTTGTCTGATCAATCTCTTGTGCCTCTTAGACAAAGCAACTCAACTACTAAATAAAGGTAAGCAAATTAAGGTATGCTACCTCGACATTAGCAAGGCGTTCAACTCCGTTAATCATCGCCTTTTGCTATGCAAGATGGAGACGTTCGGCGTAGGTGATAATGGCGATGATAATGGTTTATTCCGTATGACCCCGAGGCACGCTGTAACGCAAGATCAAACGGTACGATTGAACGTAGAGTCCGGATTCCAAGAGGATGATTCAGGTACGTGCACTCGATATTGTGTGGTAGAAAGTATTTAATTTACTCTTTAAGGTGGCGCCCGGCAAATTTGAATTCAAGGTTGGGTGGCCAACCCGGCCAGTTCAGGATGCAGCTGGTCTAGGGTAGTAGACTCCTACTGAAATATTACAGAAAGAGGGACTATGCAACGAGATAATCAAACAGAATTGGCGAAAGTTTTGTTCAACTTGAGGAACAATAATTCCCCAAGGGAGACATGAACCAGTTGTAGCGCTCCGCGGAGTATGGCACGGCTTTGGATTGGAAATAAGACGATGAAGGGAATGAATTTGCAGACTAAAAACAAGTAATCTTTCGAAGATTGCCCTTGTAACGTTCAGCGAACAAATATCGGCTGAGTCAATTAAATACCCAGTGAAGGACTCATTTGTCGAGAAAGATTGCCTAGGTGATGGTGAAAGAAGTGGCCGGACGTAAACATGCAATCGCTGCGCATATTGTTTACTTTCATGAAGGTGGAATGTGATGCACCAAAATGGAAATGGGAGCTGGTCGACAAACCAACTTGTGATGCGTAGCCATGATAGTCGCATATTCAAGGTTTGCAAAGATGAATATTTAAGTGACAAGTAAGTATTCACTTTTGAGTATCGTTATCTAAAGGCCGAACATGATGACCAGAGAGGTGCAAGGATCAGCGTTGTCTGAGAGGACTTACCAAGATAGGATACTGAATATGAAACAGCACCAAGCAACCGATGAATACGGTTGCAAAGTTGGGCGGTGATGTGCTTGACTATAAAAATACTATCTGTTGGTATTCTTTGTAAGATTTGGATCATGTGATGGCAAACGATCAAAAAGCTGCGATACAGATGTCTCTCAGATGTTAATATATGTGGAGGGCATGAATCTTTGCAAGGTGAGGATATTGCAATGCTATCGCCGTATGTAGGCGAACAGAAGGACTGACAGAGAGAGCGAACTATCACAATATCGCCGACTGTTGGGATGCTCTGGCGAAAAATAATTCCTCAGTGAAAAACACTGTTTTGAATTTGAGGGACGGTAGTGTATGGCAACATTAAATGTGACCGTTTGCAAAAATATCGGTAAATGTGATAAAAAGGGCGAATTTTATCTGAGGGTTGGTTCAGTTTGCGAATGGGACAAACGGGTGGTTTGGCACGAATCCTCGGGAAAAAGGACCATGAACGGTAAGCCGAGTACGGAAACGGTCTTTTAAATACGCGATAAGTATGTGCTGGGAAAAGTAGATTTTGCCGGACGTAAGAAGCGGTAATTTAAGATGGCGACGATGGAGACTAGTACGATGAAAAATAGGCGATAACTGGGGGAGATAGTCCCATACTTGCAGCATTTCGGGTGTGTAAATGTTTTATTTTACCGCAACCGGTGCTGTTGGGTGGGGCAGACCTTGCGCTGGACACCCAACCTGAAAACCATTTTTGGTGACAGGAAGTTCGATCCGCCATCCTAGCTGCGCCCGCACATCGTTGCAGGCGTCCTGCACGCCCGATGTGCACCAGCCAAAGAGGTGGATCTGGCCACGCCTCGCACCGGCGGGCCTTGCCTTAGTGATATTGACGTTGTCACATGGAGATCATATAGTCTAGGAGCTTGCGACCAGGTTCCGATGGGTCCTGGAAAGCAGGGCCAACGTGGTAGTGACGACACGACAGACAGTTATCGAACTTCCAGCGGGAAATGTGGGCCAGGTATTATGCCGAGCCATCGAAGGGAAGGCACAAATCAGTGGTTGTCTGGAAGGGTAAAAATAGAAGAACGCAGTCTGGGGTGCTCCCAGCTGAGGAGCAACGGTCAGTGGTAAAGAGAAACCTCTAGTATCTAGAAATTGGAACTACTTGGTGGATGGTTCGACTTTGCAAAACACAAGGTTGTGCAGAGGAAGGGTAATAAAACTTGAATGATATATACTGCGACTTGTGTGATACGTAGGTCTCGTTGCCCCTGACTCAGACCCGCGTGTCAGCAACCCAAACCAACTTCGTACGCTCGCTCCTCCAAAGTGTATGGATCATTGTTTGATACGAGTGCCAGGACATCAAGCCGTTTGTTTAATTCCTCTTTATATCTCTGCAAGTGGCTTATTGCACGGACATTTGATGGAAGTTTATTCCACATTTGTAAATATTTTACAATGAAGAAATTGGACCGCAGGCTGGTTCTCGAGGATGGCACAATGACAGAATGACTGCTGTGTCGTAACGAATACCTTAGGCTTAATGGGTCTCGTACCATAGGGAAGGTTTGGCAGGATCTATGTTTTCATAGTGAGTGAAAAAAGGACAAGTTGTTCTTTATCCGTCGGAGCCAAAGGGGTTCGAGGTGTAGCAGTTCACAGCGCTGTTTATAGTTGAGACAAGACGAACATCCAACTATTTGTTTAGTAAAGGTGGGCTGAACATTTTCCATGGCGGTCCTATCATTCTGGCGGATGCTGGATCCAACTATTAAACTATACTCTGGCAATGGTCCAAAATGTGTTGTGTAGAAACTGAGTTTACTTACACACAAACGGAATATTTCGTGGACAGGGACAGCGATTTGAGTGTCTGTTTGCTCCGAGAAGTTGAACGAACAGGAGTAGTATATGCCCAGGTCACGTACCGATGACTTGTTGGGGATCAGATGGCCACTTGTACTAAACGCTGCGGGAGGGACATGAAACTTGTTAGTGAGAATGCAGCTTTTTTAGCCAAGAACTTCGTTACCCAATCTGTACATCACGAATTAAGCATCCGTAATTCCTACGACATTTTCGCCGTATTATTACCCAATGAATTATGGTCAAAGGTGTACAACAAATTTACATCGTCAGCTCGAGGACTTCCGCTCCCACAGGACGTTTACCGTCAAAGTGGAAGACAGAAGTTCTTGTTTGTTGAACGTCACCAGTGGCGTACCATCCTTGCTGGATCTAGCTATAACGAACTGCCCCAACGATGTGGCTGGACTGTTTTACTGTGCATCGCTGGGCAAGAGTGACCACGTGTGTGTCAAAATAGTCCTATGCATGCGGCAACCGAAGGTACCCTCAAGGCTGGTTAGGAATTTCGGTATTATGGACATAGACAGGCTTCCAAATAGGGCGATGGGTTTGACCTGGGACATGCCAAAGGAAGCTACTGTCAAGGAGCGCTGGCAGACCATAAAGGGATTTCTGAATTCCCTACAGGAGGAGTTCGCACCCTTGAAACGAAGGGGTGGGGAGGGCAAACCCATGTGGTGGAAGGCTGCAATAGCCAAGGACATCAGACGTAGAAACCACTGCTAGAACCAGTACAAAGCTTCCGTCAGTCAGCTAGCCTGGAACCGCTACACAAAGCTGAGAAACGAGGCTGTGAGCCTTTTGAAAACTTCGAAGCGGGAATTTGAGCTCAAATTGACCCAGTCTGTAAGACACCAGTTGAAAACATTCTGCAGCTATGTACCGTTCAAAGGCTCAACAAGAAATACCGTAGGTCCGCTACCCACTAGAGACTATGGTATTGTCATTGATGACCAGGGCAAAGCAGACGCCCTGGGGGAATACTTTGGTAGTGTATATAGAATGGGTGGTGGGGTACAAGTAGATCTGGCTCTGGTGCATCCTCCTCAGTTAAACGAGCTAGACCTCTTAGGGGAAAGCGTGCGCAAGTACCTACAGGAGTTGAACAGCCACAAGTCAGCGGGCCCAGATGGCACTCATCCAGCTATCATCAAGCCGTTGGCGGATATCATAACTCCATCGGTATGCAGGCTGTACAGATCCACGTTGGACCAGGGTAAGCTGCCTCAGGACTGGAAATTCGTGGCAGTCGTGGCAATACATAAGAGTGAGCCTAAGTCGGATGTGCAGAACTACAAGCCGGTAAGCCTCACTAGCATTCTATGTAAAGTCCTGGAGAAGATCATCCGTGCCAAAATCTGCCAGCACTTACTGCAGCACTCCATGCTAAGCCCGGCGCAGCATGAATTCCTGAAAAATAGATCTTGCCTGACCAATCTCTTGAACTTCTTAGATGAAGTAACTGGACGACTGGACGAAGGTAAGCAAGTTGAGGTATGCTACCTCGACTTTAGCAAGGCGTTCAACTCCGTTAATCATCGTCTTTCGCCATGCAAGATGGAGACTTTTAGTATAGGCGGGTCAGTATTAAGGTGGCTGGAGGACTTCCTCTCCCGTAGGACGTTTTACGTCAAAGTGGGAGACAGGCGCTGCAGTTTGGCGAACGTCACCAGTGGTGTGCCTCAGGGATCCGTCCTAGGCCCGGTCCTATTCTTGTTATTTATTAATAATCTGGCCTCTATTTTCCCTAGGTTATGTTTGGTTTTTATGTTTATGAAGCTTATAACCGTCTGTCATTTAGCTAGGAAGGCGTAAGAAAAATACCCAAAATGTTCTACTTAGCTTTACACTCTCGAAAAGTTCAACTTACTGACCCATAATCTTTCCCCTTTCTTCACATTATCCCCCGAACTACTTATGGAAGCTCCAAAGGGCCTCCGTAAACGTGCCAAGGTCCCGGGTGCAAATCAGGCAATTACTACCGTTAGGCTCAGAAAAACCAGGAACACTCGACCTCAGTCTGCACTCAGTCCATGCTCAGTACCTCTCGTTGATGTCTATGACGTAGTTAACTAGAAGATTAACGAAGTAGATCAAAAGGTGGCGGACCTGCATAACCAGATCCAGTCCATCGATGATATTCTATTAAAAATATACCCTTTATCTAGCATAATGGAACCCACGCCTATTGCTAATCGCCAGAGCCTAGTCATGGCGGGCCGCTTCTTAGACTCAGTTGCGACCGAAGTTCATAAGCGTATAGCCAACTCCAAAAACGCGATAGTTTTCAACATCCCTGATCGACTACCCCTGCCGTCAACCAAACTCGCCATCCTGAATGCTTGCAACATGGCACACCACAGGTGCTATTGCACTCGACTGCGCAAGAAATCACAACGCACCGACTGTCCTTTAAAGTTCAAATTCGCTGACAGCGTAACAGCTAGAGAATTCATAACTAGTTGGCAAATCATTGCCCATGCCACCCCATTCAAAAGAATCAGAATACTACCAGATAAAACGCCCCTCCAAAGAGAGGTTTTTCGGTCACTAAAATATGCCTTAGCTTCACCAGCGCAACATGTGGCTGAAATATCAGTCACCGCGTCTTCTCGCTGCTTGTCGAGCCACCCCGTGACACAAAAGCCCTCAGTTGCCTGCAACACTCTGGTTGACCTAAACCTGACCCCATCTCCAGCACATCCCCCTAGTAAACGGCCCTGCCTTCTACCATCAACCTCCGCTTCTTCAAACGGCAACGATATCCATGCCAAACCCACTATTAGCCCAGGGCCACCAAAGTCCCGTGCATCCAAGCCTGCCACTGCTAATGCCAGCCTACTGCCCACCGTCTCACCACCGAAAAAGACTCCGGGGAAGTCTGTTGCCAACTGCCCGTCCTGCTCTAACTCATGTCCCACCGTCTTGCGAACACAGATCGTTCATAAATGGCATGATCTACTGTGACCAATCGTCTCATCGGCAGACAGGACTCTGTGACCCCCCACAGCTTTTAGCTACTCCGGCTACTCCAGTAATCCCCCCGTAAGTCTTCTCAGAATCCCATTTAAAACCCCCACCAAGCACTCCAAGTACACCCCAAATAATTCATACTTGTTGGCAAGCAGGACGCAACCCTGCATCACCCTAAAGCAGCCAACCCCACCTCGTTGTATTAGCGTGGTACCTCGGCTAATCGACAAGGTCCTCCCAACTCCACTCTACAATACAGGCGAAAACGGCCACCGAGTAGCGCATCATCATGCATCGGGATCAAACACACCATATCCTCCAAGTATCCCGAAACAGTTTTCCAATCATCTGGCTGAGCGCCAGCACCTCCCGTCGAACCTCCGTAACCAATTTCTCTCTCCTCCAATGATACAAATAAGTAACCCCCAGTTGAATTATAACCAATGGCCTCGATTGTCTAGCTCCGCGCCCTTTCCTGAACGCAGGATGGGCCAGCCCAACCAACTACAGTTATTTCGTCGGTCCTGGTCAAGCGGCAACTACCCGCCCTCTGCGTACCCCGTTGAACCCAGTCACCACAACTTTCTGCCATCTCACTTGCCGTTACCCATTACCTCAGCATCCAACCCCCCACCTGGCTACTTCAACCACCCCGGAAATCCCACCTCCCCAAACGACGATTTTTTTCTTGACGGCACCTCCCCCCAACCCAGCTTCACCCCTTCTTCTCAATGCCGTCTCACCACTTTTAACCCTTGTTTAGACTCCTTCGCTTCTATACATGACAACCCTGTCGTTATGAGTCCACTTAATGATGTTTACCACCTCGGTAGTGTTAGCCATCAACACCCGCAGATGGTTGTTCCCACTCTACACCATGACGGTACAGTTACACTTAACTTGCTTCTCATTAACGCTCGCTCATTACTGAACAAAACCCATACTCTCCATATTATAGTACTGTCTTCCGACTTCGACATCATTGTCATAACCGAAACCTGGCTAAATGATTCCGTCCCATTGGACCAAATTTCTATTGCTGGTTATCAAACCTTCATGAAAAGTCGTCGTCGTCGTGGAGGAGGCTGTCTAATCCACGTTAAAAACAGCTTGCCTACCATTCCTCTCTCTGATCCAATACTTGACTCAATTCAGGACTCAATATGGGTAGCGGTTCTTCTGGCCAACTCTCCACTCCATATCGGCTGCGTTTATCGACCACCCAATTCAAACACCACGGACCTCGCCCACGTAGTCAAAGTCTTTGTCCACTTTGCACTATTACCCTCCTCGTCAAAACTCATTGCTGGCGATTTCAGTGCACCTAATATCTGCTAGGGCACCATGTCATCACCTCAATACTTCACGAGCTTCCTTTCGACCATACGCGCAGGGCGCTGGGTCCAGCACGTAATGACACCAACCAGAGGTAACAGCATACTAGACCTGATATTTACCATTGGCCTATCGGACGTGATGACTACCGCCCTCAACCCTTTCCCAGGCAGTGACCATAGAATGGTATCTTGCAGATTCACAGCCGGACACATAGACCCCATATGTAGCTCATCTCAACAGCTCCTGCACACGATCAACTAGATGAACTTCAAGCCTATGCTTCGATCCCTCAAGTGGGATGACTACTTCCTACA
The DNA here is from genome assembly GCA_948099385.1 of Fasciola hepatica. Taxonomy (NCBI): domain Eukaryota; kingdom Metazoa; phylum Platyhelminthes; class Trematoda; order Plagiorchiida; family Fasciolidae; genus Fasciola; species Fasciola hepatica. Next base: position 2,652,849 of record CANUEZ040000032.1, on the reverse strand, counting down.
GCACAACACTCAGCTTGCCAGTGACGTACTCTACCATAAGCTACAAAGCTGCTTGTCAGCAATCACCGCCATCGGAACCAACCGTTCTCAAGCTTGCGGCTCCTACCAAACAAGGCTGCAAAATAAACATGCAAAACTGCAGATGATCTACAATAAAACCAAGGACTTCTCCATACTATTGCAACTTCTCTCTCTCTCTGTCACCATCAGTCTTCGAACTAATGAACTGCTGAGAAAGCAGGAGCTTTCGGCCTTGAATTCCTTCGACAGATCGTACCGATTGTCCCGACTGCTGAAGAGCAGAAATCAGAGAGAGCCTACAGGGATACCCTATTTAATTTTGGGAAACAGCACGCAGATTAAATCTGCAGCTGAAATCGCTGAGGCGCTAAATACCTTCTTTTCAGGATCCATAACCACTGACGCCACCGTAAATCCGCCACCCGTACCCCTCATCACCGAGCAATTTCTCGCTGACATTGAATTCAGTTTGAACGATGTGACCCACCTGCTGCTGCGTGTTAGACCCTCCTCCCGCCCTGGATATGACGGCATCCCCACAGCACTCTATCATCTTGGTGGAACTGACGTCGCCGCTATCTTTAGGAATCTCTACAACTTATCTCCTAAAAATGGATTTTTCCATCCCAGTGGAAAACTTCAACCAATATTCCTATCCACAAAAAAAAGGTCCAGTGCATGACTCTTCAAATAATCGTCCTATCAACCATACCCCTTTAGCTGCCAGAATAATCGAGCTATAAGGACCTCGATCGTTTTGATAAAATGACCATTTTCTGGACACCATTTTGGATCTATTTTCTCCACGATCTTTTCTGACGTTTGACATTGACCTCAGTGTTCTCCGGTTGCCTACGTTTTACTGGACTGACTTTTCCGAGGTTTCCGTCGACCTCGTTTCAAATCACTTTCACTTTTGGTCGTTCGCTCGCGGTTCGCTTTCTGCACAGCCGTCGCGTTTCGTTCCGTTTTCCGTTCGATGTATCTCTCGTATCGGTACTGTTTCGGTGCCACGATATATAGAATACACCTCGCATCTGTAAACCGACTTGCGTCTTCTCTATTCGTCCGATAGAGGAGATATCGTTGGTATTCGCTGCTAGACCCGATAGGAAACACGTTCGCCAGCCGCACTCGAACGTCTTCTACATTGGTGAGCCCGAAACTTCCAGAACCTCCTGGATTATTCGCCCGCCCGGTGAGTCAGTGATTTATCGCTGTTTCACGTCCTCCTTTCGTTGCACGATATATATTTTTTACGATATATTATCGCAATGTAACCATGCCAGAGGATAAGGCGCAGCTCGACACAGATCTTACTCTGTCTGCGGTTGCTTTTAACCCGGTGGCTTTCATCCCTCATGATCCAGAGGTTTGGTTTGCAGCCTAAGAACTGCAATTTGAGGCACGTAGGATTGTTGGCCAATGCAAACGATCTTCCTATGCCTTAGAGGCAATCCCAGGTGATGTTATCGCCGCGGTGAGGGATTTAGTATTAAATCCTCCTCAATTGCAGCCGATCGGCTTAAGGAGGCTATACTGCAACATTTCCTTCCTTCTCGGGAGGAACAGTTACATCAGCTACTAGCACGGCACCCCATAGGGGATACTAAACCCAGCCGCCACCTAGCTCATCTCCGGTCTTTGGCAGGGCCCGCCGATAAGGATTCGAAGATAGTTAAGGAACTGTGGTTGGACTCTTTACACTTCCATGTTCAGACCACCGTTACTGCTCTCCTCGAGGACTAGTCCTTGGAAAGAGCAGCCGCCGTGGCTGACAAGATTGTCGCACGTGTCTGCAGTGGGGCTAATCCCCTCATTGCCACGACATCGCGCAATCCTAGGGGTGTTGACCTGGATGAATCGCCGGAGAGGCCTCGGCACTCTCGATCCATCCAGCGCCGCCTGTCCTTCAGGGACAGAGTTAAAATACCTACTCCTCGCAGTAGCCCACGTAAACAACGGCACGGACGGGCGCCCTCCACTGCCCACGTCCGCCGTGAATCCGCCTCACCTGCCTCGTCTAAACCAGATCATCCTACCAGCGGCTTTTGTCGGTTCCACAACGTTTTCGGACCAGCCGCCCATAGATGCAGACAGCCGTGTTCATACTCGGCGGGAAACGCTCCTGCCGGCGAGTAGAAGCGGCCGTACTCGCCGACAATCAGTCTCAGGTTTGCCGTTTATCTTACGTGCTATCGCTGATACTCTCGACTTTCGTACTTTGAAATTGTGAATATTCCACCTTATTGAGTAACGTGTCACACCATGATCATGCGCTAGCGCGTGCGTCTCGACCATGGCCGAGAAATATACCATAATCATCATCATCATTAATCGCCCAGCTTTATTTTTGCGGATAATGTGAAAATTGTTGTATCTAAGGGTAGGGCGGACTTGGGCAGGGAAATATGTACCGTCCTGAACTGGGCATACAAATGGTACTTGCCTCTGAACGCTCAAAAAAGCCATTTGTTGTCAAGGGCAACAGAGAGCCCAACTGTCGCCCATGATCAAGGGCTGTTCACCGTAGAGGCAGCCAGTAGGGTTAAAGACCTGGGGATCATCATGAAAAGTGACTTCAAATGGCCGGAGCAGTGCAACGCTGCTGCGCATAAGGCTCGTGGGGAGCTCTTTAGACTGCGATCAGCTTTGTCTTGCCGGAAGCCGGAGGTATTCGTACCTACTTACATGGCTATAGTACGACCTCACTTAGAAGGTAGCGTGCAGGCTTGGTCACCCTTCTACAAAAAGGACGCCGCCTGCCTCGAGAAAGTCCAACGTCACGCCACACGAATGGTTGAAGGGCAGAGAGGTAAGACTTACGAGCAGAGACTTTGTGACCTGAATCTCTTCTCGTTGGAAAGGAGGAGACGTCGAGGAGGTATCATAGAAACGTTCAAAGTAATGAAGGGCTTTTATGGCCTTAGACCAGATAGTCTATTCAAATTGGCCGTAGATTCCAGAACAAGGGGACATGAAAAGAAGTTGATAAAAGCGCGATCTAGATTGCTGGCTAGATCGCACTTCTTCAGCAACAGGGTTGTGAACAGTTGGAACGGTCTGCCTGGTGAAATGGTAGATCTGTAGACAGTCCAATCCTTCAAAGGTGCCCTAGATCGCAAGTGGTGCGAGATATTTCCTTGTAGTCAGCCTTGAGTATATCAACTAGATGGATGACGGGTAGCACTGTGGTCCTTCTGGAGTATGTTTCAGCAGACTTTTTCCCTGATTGCATACAGTCTCAGTGAACGCTCACGATGCATAATGTCTCTCGCCGTTGATGTGCGATGAGGTTTTCCGTTTCCCTCTTATTTTCGGCGGGGATTCGATCAAATACACTCGGCAGTGGTGGGTGCATAACTGGTGTGCATACCATCGAAGGAATTCTGGACGCTTGATTGGCCGTGGCCATTACCTGTAGTGTGCAAAATGAACTGAACTGAACTGAACTAAACTGAACTGAACTGAGCCGAACTTCAGTGAACTGTGAGTTGACGCGTGGTTTGAATTTTCGAAATGCTCTCAGCGTTAAGCATTTTTGCCTTGTTTGGTGGAATAACACACGTTATTTCGCCAAACTAACGTATCGATGTTAGTATTTCGGTACGCGTACTTTTTGAAGGGTTCACTGTCTTCAGAAGAGTTTATTCTCGTCAAAAACTGAGTATACCTTTTGGTGTCCTTTTTGGTGTTTTTGTTGGTGTCAGTGCAACTGATACCGGCTAACATCTTTTTGTGGCGCTTTTTCTAGTGTACCGTTTTTGTGGAACTTTTTAGTGTGCGGGCTTACTGCACTAGCCTTAGTGTACCGTTTGTGTCTGTTCAAAAGTTGTGTTATTGTCCCACTGGTTTTCGAGACGAAATGAATGGGACAGAGGTTGATCCCATTGGTCAGGCAGTAAGCTGTGGGAACAAGCAGTGCACGGACCTGGTGCAAGATGAGGGAATTCAAGGCCACCAGTGTTGCATTTGGTTTCATCAAAAGTGCTCCAAGCTGGAAGAGATAGACTTCGAGCTGCACATCAAGTACCCATCGCTCAAATGGATATGCGCCCATTGCTTTGCGTTTGCAAGGGAGTGCTCGCGTATAATTCGAGGCGAGCTGGGGAAAGAGGACACGAACGTGAAGCCGGAACTAAGACTAGAGAGAGCCAGTTCGATCCATAGCCTAGAGGAAAAGGAAAACCGGGTGCCAGAGCACTAAAATAAAAAAGGCAACCCAAGCCAAAGGGCAAAGAAGGCAAAGAGGCAGAAGGATTCACCAATGTGGGGGAAAGCCTCCTGACGGAAGTGGAATCCCTCAAGGAGCAGGTCAAACGCCTAGATGCTGAGGTGCAACTCATGAAGCGTGACACTGAGGTCATGGCAGACAGAAGTAGAAGACTGCTACTTCATAACCTTAGGGAGAACATCGTAAAAGACGGTAGAATCAGAAAGGAGGAAAACCGCCGGCATGTGACTGAGGTTCTTAGGATGGCTGGCCTACCTCCCACGACACCAATAGTCAAGTGCCATCGAATAGGACTATGGCGTGGAGCACAACCAGCGCCGCCACGACCCCTGGTAGTTGTATTCTACAGTGTCTACTGGTGGGATATGCTGCTGTCCAGGGCGGGAGCAGTTGAGGGCAACACGCAGGGAATGGTTAGGGTTACACCTGGCAGCCCAGAATTTGTCAAATCCGCTAATGCCATAGTCTCGCTGAGAACGGGCACACCTGATCTAAGGAGGCCGAAGCTACATATAGCGAAACTGGAGATGACTCCTCTTGGGAAGTCAACACCTAAGGCCCAGGGAGTAATCCATGCACAAAAGGTGGCTTCAGGCTTCGGTATACAAAAAGCCAAAGTTCAGGAAGTTCGAAAGACCAAAAAAAGGGGACTCACAGGGAATTCCGTCCGGTTGGTGTTGAGAACGTACAGCCAGCCAGCCCGATTCTAAAGGAGACTCCCAAAACGTCCTCTCTGGTGCAGCCAGCAAAGTTGGAGGTATCAGAGGGAAAGCCGAGGAAACCAGTTGGGCTGAGGTGGTCGCAAGACCATCCCGGGCCATCGGTACGGTGACTCAAAAGGGGGTAACGTCCCTTGTGCATGTCGAGCCTGACACCGGGTCGACGGGTGGAAAAGAAAAAGCCACAAAACTCAGAATGTCACTCGATATGCAAGATGCTGCACCGCCGACACCTTTAGAGGCAAAAAACGGGGCATCATCTCGGAGATTGCGCCCGAGGATACCCTAGCCCTAAAATTAGCGATGAAGTCAGTGACGAGGACCAGGGAACCGTCAGTATGGTACACTAACACCTGCAGTCTCCCGGGAAAAAGAGGGGAGTTGACGGCTAGGATCGCAGAGTCTGATGTCGTTGCATCGACGGAAACTTGGATAAAGCCGTATACTGACATGCGCTTCCAGGGATACGCTGCCTACAGACAGGATAGAACAGATGGAAGGCAGGGGGGCGGAGTAGCACTTCTAATACGGACCGACATAGGCCATTGGGAGGCTCCGTTCAACTTAGTCTCCGGTAATGTACAGGTCAGATCCTGCTTTATTAGGATCGAGGGGCGTACAGTATGCATTATCTGTATCTACAGGGCACCGCTAGCCACGGATGAGGAAGATGTTGAGCTCTTCCAAATGCTGGATGCGGTGCTGGCACAGACAAAGGAGTTCATCTTATTAGGGGATCTCAATCTACCCGAAATTAACTGGGAAAGCGGGATCGCACCAAGGGGATCAACGGGCGACAAGTTTCTGCAGTGGGTCCAGTTACATGCACTTACCCAGCATGTGACGCAGGCCACTAGACACAGAGGTGGACAGCACCCGTCTCTCCTTGACTTAATCATAACGCGGCACCATCAGGACGTTAAGGAAATTAAGTGGTAAGAGCCACTTGGAAAAAGTGATCATGTAGTCCTAAGGGTCACACTAAGACTAAGCAAGGCGCCGAAGGAAATCGTGTTGCGTCGGCGCTATGGGAGAATCAACATAGGTGAACTGAAGAAGGCGGCGGAGGAAATTCAGTGGACACCGAGACACACAAATGCCTCCGTAGAGGAGCGTTGGGAGACCATCAAGATGGGGCTACTCGAACTTACAGATGAGTTCGCACCCCTGATGGTGGCAAGCAGTAGAAGTCTACCCCCATGGTGGAAGTCAAAGGTCCGCAAGGCCATAGTTATTCGTAGGCAACGATGGGCGGCGTACAAGCTGTACAAAACTCAAGGGGCGTGGGACAGCTACAAGATGGCTAGGAACAGAGCTTAAGCGATTCAAAGAGCAGAGAAATATACCCTCGAGCGTTGGTTAGCTGCATCGGTCCGCACAAACTCAAAGCGGTTCTTCGCTAACGTGCAATCTCACAAACGTATGAGAGAGAGCGTAGCAACTTTGGAAGGAGTACAGGGACGACTAGCTCTAAACGACGAAGACAAGGCTGATATGCTCTTGGAATTCTTCGAGAGCATATATCGACCAGAAAATAGTTTGGAGGAAAGAATGGAGGGCCCACAGGTGCCTCCAATACCCGAACTTACTGTAGTAGAAGAAGAAGTGTACGCGGAGTTGCAAACGTTGAATAGAAATAAAGCAGCAAGTCCAGACGGGATTCATCCAGCAATCGTTCAGCCTCTGGCCGAGGTCCTGAAGGCTCCGGTGACGAAGCTGTATGAAACGTCACTTAGAGAGGGAATTGTGCCGGGAGACTGGAGGAGAGCAACAGTGGTAGGCATTTACAAGAGTGGACCCCGGCAAAAGGCAGAAAATTACCGGCCGGTTAGCTTGACTTCAGTACTGTGTAAGTGCCTGGAGCGAATAGTCAGGAAGCAGATCTCTAGGCATTTGGTTCAACACAACCTCATATCAAATGCTCAGCATGGGTTTGTGGCAGGGCGATCCTGTCTGACGAATCTCCTGCTGTTCCTCGATGAGGTAACCAAGCGTCTGGACGAAGAGCAATCGATTGCGGTCTGTTACTTGGACTTCAGCAAGGCATTTGATTCCGTGAACCACAGATTTCTGGACGTCAAACTGCAGTCCATGGGAATTGTTGGAAAGGCAAGACAATGGATAAGTAGTTTCTTAGCAGGGCGAACCTTTAGTGTTAAGGTGGGGAACCATGTTTCAAAACCGGAAGGTGTAACAAGTGGGGTGCCACAGGGCTCGGTGCTCGGCCCTCTGCTCTTCCTCATCTTCATCAACGACCTAGCACGTGGGCTTACAAACCCCACCTTTATGTTTGCCGATGACGTCAAGATAGCTGGAGTAGATATAGAACTTGACGTGTTAGCAGTACAAAACTGGGCACGCAAATGGCACCTTCCACTAAACCTCACCAAGTGTCAATGCTTGACCACAAATACAGGGGCTAGTGAGAATAGTGTGGGTTCTTTGCAAGTGGTCTCGCAGGTCAAAGACTTGGGCGTTATAATGGACAACAGCTTCAAGCCGTCAAAGCAGTGCACCTCAGCAGCCAATACGGCCAGGAGGGAACTCTTTCGAGTTGGATCCATTATGTCGTGTAGAGATCCGGAGATATTCGTTCCGATATATCAGACCATAGTTAGGCCGCATATGGAGTACTGCGTGCAGGCCTGGGCACCGTACTACCAGAAAGATATCGACTGTCTGGAGAAAGTGCAAGGGCTAGCCACTAAAATGGTGGCTGGGCAAAGGGGGTTTAACTACACAGAGCGTCTCCGTGCCCTAGACCTATTCTCGATGGAAAGACGGCGCATTCGCGGGGATTTGATAGAAACCTTCAAGGTAATGAAAGGACTGTCAGGAATAAGTCGAGAAGACCTTTTTTCTCTGATCCCCGAGAGAGGCACAAGGGGGCATAGCCTTAGATTACAAAGGAAACATTCGAAGCTCCAAATTAGGGCGAAGTACTTCTCAAATAGAGTGGTACCCCATTGGAAGAAGCTCCCGGAAGAGGTCATAAATACCACAACAGTGAAGGCCTTTAAGAAAGCAGTAGACTTATGTTGGGTGGCAGTATACCCCGAATTATGTTAGGCAGCTTTTAGGGTCAGATGCAATTTACTTATTGTTTCCACCCTACTCTGCCAGGGCTGATACTGCACAAAATTTCTGCTTTTCAGAAAAAGAAAATCATGCAGTGTTGGGAGATACGGAAACGCGCCGACAACACAACTATCTGGACACACGATTGGCTCTAGCCACACCAAGTCCTGTGCAAACTGAACTGAACTGAACTGAACTGAACTGAACTGAACTCTCCCACAGGACGCTTTATGTCAAAGTGGGGGACAGGTGCTCCAGTTTGGTGGTGTACCTCAGGGATCCGTCCTAGGCTCAGTACTATTCTTGTTATTTATTATTGACCTAGCATCCACTCTTCAATCGCCCAGCTTTATTTTTGCGGATGATGTGAAGATTGTTGGATCTAAGGGTAGGGCGGACTTGGGCAGGGAAATATGTACCGTCCTGAACTGGGCATACAAATGGGACTTACCTATAAACGCTCAAAAAGCCATTTGTTGTCAAGGGCAACAGAGAGCCTAACTGTCGCTCATGATCAAGGGCTGTTCACCGTAGAGGCAGCCAGTAGGGTTAAAGACCTGGGGATCATCATGAAAAGTGACTTCAAATGGCCGGAGCAGTGCAACGCTGCTGCGCATAAGGCTCGTGGGGAGCTCTTTAGACTGCGATCAGCTTTGTCTTGCCGGAAGCCGGAGGTATTCGTACCTACTTACATGGCTATAGTACGACCTCACTTAGAAGGTAGCGTGCAGGCTTGGTCACCCTTCTACAAAAAGGACGCCGCCTGCCTCGAGAAACTCCAACGTCTCGCCACGCGAATGGTTGAAGGGCAGAGGGGTAAGACTTACGAGCAGAGACTCTGTGACCTGAATCTCTTCTCGTTGGAAAGGAGGAGACGTCGAGGGGATCTCGTAGAAACGTTCAAGGTAATGAAGGGCTTTTATGGCCTTAGACCAGATAGTCTATTCCAAGTGACCGTAGACTCCAGAACAAGGGGACACGAAAAGAAATTTATAAAAGCCCGATCTAGGTTGATGGCTAGATCGCACTTCTTCAGCAATAGGGTTGTGAACAGTTGGAACGGTCTGCCTGGTGAAATGGTAGATCTGCAGACAGTCCAATCATTCAAAGGTGCCCTAGATCGCAAGTGGTACGAGATCTTTCCTTGTAGTGAGCCTTGAGAATATCAACTAGATGGATGACGGGTAGCACTGTGGGACTTCTGGAGTATGTTTCAGCAGACTTTTTCCCTGATTGCATACAGTCTCAGTGAACGCTCACGATGCATAATGTCTCACGCAGTTGATGTGCGATGAGGTTTTTCGTTTCCCTCTCATTTTTAGCGGGGATTCGACGAAATACACTCGGCAGTGGTGGGTGCATAACTGGTGTGCATACCATCGAAGGAATTCTGGACGCTTGATTGGCCGTGGCCATTACCTGTCCTGTGCAACCTGAACTGAACTGAACTGAACTGAACGGCTAGGATCGCAGAGTCTGAGGTCGTTGCATCGACGGAAACTTGGATAAAGCCGTATACTGACATGCGCTTCCAGGGATACGCTGCCTACAGACAGGATAGAACAGATGGAAGGCAGGGGGGCGGAGTAGCACTTCTAATACGGACCGACATAGGCCATTGGGAGGCTCCGTTCAACTTAGTCTCCGGTAATGTACAGGTCAGATCCTGCTTTATTAGGATCGAGGGGCGTACAGTATGCATTATCTGTATCTACAGGGCACCGCTAGCCACGGATGAGGAAGATGTTGAGCTCTTCCAAATGCTGGATGCGGTGCTGGCACAGACAAAGGAGTTCATCTTATTAGGGGATCTCAATCTACCCGAAATTAACTGGGAAAGCGGGATCGCACCAAGGGGATCAACGGGCGACAAGTTTCTGCAGTGGGTCCAGTTACATGCACTTACCCAGCATGTGACGCAGGCCACTAGACACAGAGGTGGACAGCACCCGTCTCTCCTTGACTTAATCATAACGCGGCACCATCAGGACGTTAAGGAAATTAAGTGGTAAGAGCCACTTGGAAAAAGTGATCATGTAGTCCTAAGGGTCACACTAAGACTAAGCAAGGCGCCGAAGGAAATCGTGTTGCGTCGGCGCTATGGGAGAATCAACATAGGTGAACTGAAGAAGGCGGCGGAGGAAATTCAGTGGACACCGAGACACACAAATGCCTCCGTAGAGGAGCGTTGGGAGACCATCAAGATGGGGCTACTCGAACTTACAGATGAGTTCGCACCCCTGATGGTGGCAAGCAGTAGAAGTCTACCCCCATGGTGGAAGTCAAAGGTCCGCAAGGCCATAGTTATTCGTAGGCAACGATGGGCGGCGTACAAGCTGTACAAAACTCAAGGGGCGTGGGACAGCTACAAGATGGCTAGGAACAGAGCTTAAGCGATTCAAAGAGCAGAGAAATATACCCTCGAGCGTTGGTTAGCTGCATCGGTCCGCACAAACTCAAAGCGGTTCTTCGCTAACGTGCAATCTCACAAACGTATGAGAGAGAGCGTAGCAACTTTGGAAGGAGTACAGGGACGACTAGCTCTAAACGACGAAGACAAGGCTGATATGCTCTTGGAATTCTTCGAGAGCATATATCGACCAGAAAATAGTTTGGAGGAAAGAATGGAGGGCCCACAGGTGCCTCCAATACCCGAACTTACTGTAGTAGAAGAAGAAGTGTACGCGGAGTTGCAAACGTTGAATAGAAATAAAGCAGCAAGTCCAGACGGGATTCATCCAGCAATCGTTCAGCCTCTGGCCGAGGTCCTGAAGGCTCCGGTGACGAAGCTGTATGAAACGTCACTTAGAGAGGGAATTGTGCCGGGAGACTGGAGGAGAGCAACAGTGGTAGGCATTTACAAGAGTGGACCCCGGCAAAAGGCAGAAAATTACCGGCCGGTTAGCTTGACTTCAGTACTGTGTAAGTGCCTGGAGCGAATAGTCAGGAAGCAGATCTCTAGGCATTTGGTTCAACACAACCTCATATCAAATGCTCAGCATGGGTTTGTGGCAGGGCGATCCTGTCTGACGAATCTCCTGCTGTTCCTCGATGAGGTAACCAAGCGTCTGGACGAAGGGCAATCGATTGCGGTCTGTTACTTGGACTTCAGCAAGGCATTTGATTCCGTGAACCACAGATTTCTGGACGTCAAACTGCAGTCCATGGGAATTGTTGGAAAGGCAAGACAATGGATAAGTAGTTTCTTAGCAGGGCGAACCTTTAGTGTTAAGGTGGGGAACCATGTTTCAAAACCGGAAGGTGTAACAAGTGGGGTGCCACAGGACTCGGTGCTCGGCCCTCTGCTCTTCCTCATCTTCATCAACGACCTAGCACGTGGGCTTACAAACCCCACCTTTATGTTTGCCGATGACGTCAAGATAGCTGGAGTAGATATAGAACTTGACGTGTTAGCAGTACAAAACTGGGCACGCAAATGGCACCTTCCACTAAACCTCACCAAGTGTCAATGCTTGACCACAAATACAGGGGCTAGTGAGAATAGTGTGGGTTCGTTGCAAGTGGTCTCGCAGGTCAAAGACTTGGGCGTTATAATGGACAACAGCTTCAAGCCGTCAAAGCAGTGCACCTCAGCAGCCAATACGGCCAGGAGGGAACTCTTTCGAGTTAGATCCATTATGTCGTGTAGAGATCCGGAGATATTCGTTCCGATATATCAGACCATAGTTAGGCCGCATATGGAGTACTGCGTGCAGGCCTGGGCACCGTACTACCAGAAAGATATCGACTGTCTGGAGAAAGTGCAAGGGCTAGCCACTAAAATGGTGGCTGGGCAAAGGGGGTTTAACTACACAGAGCGTCTCCGTGCCCTAGACCTATTCTCGATGGAAAGACGGCGCATTCGCGGGGATTTGATAGAAACCTTCAAGGTAATGAAAGGACTGTCAGGAATAAGTCGAGAAGACCTTTTTTCTCTGATCCCCGAGAGAGGCACAAGGGGGCATAGCCTTAGATTACAAAGGAAACATTCGAAGCTCCAAATTAGGGCGAAGTACTTCTCAAATAGAGTGGTACCCCATTGGAAGAAGCTCCCGGAAGAGGTCATAAATACCACAACAGTGAAGGCCTTTAAGAAAGCAGTAGACTTATGTTGGGTGGTAGTATACCCCGAGTTATGCTAAGCAGCTTTTAGGGTCAGATGCAATTTACTTATTGTTTCCACCCTACTCTGCCAGGGCTGATACTGCACAAAATTTCTGCTTTTCAGAAAAAGAAAATCACGCAGTGTTGGGAGGTACGGAAACGCGCCGACAACACAACTATCTGGACACACGATTGGCTCTAGCCACACCAAGTCCTGCGCAGAAGGGCAAACCACAAAAGGCAGCCCACCCTTTTCGGAGACCGAAGGATGTAGGCCGTCCACCTGGATTGATACCCCCCAGGTTACTAGTCATCAAAACCTACCGGTCTCCCCAGCAGTCTGCTTACCCTCTAGCCCCCCAATATCTTCAGCCCCCGACTCTCCCAGGACCTCCTTTCCATCCTCAAGTCCCCCTCTTTCCCCCTCCTCAAACCCAAAACCAGCTGCCTCTGGCGATTCTGCAACAACTCCTGAGCATGTGCTCAAGTGTTTTTACAGCAATTGTCTGAGTGTGTTGAATATGATCCCGGAGCTTCGGCAGCTTGCAGTAGATAAGGAGCCTCAGATCATAGCCCTCACAGAAACCTGGCTCACCCCTGACATACTTGATGCCGAAATATCCATTCCGGGATACTTCACAGTAAGGCGGGACTCCAGTAGAGGTCGTGCCGGCGGGGTCATCATATACTACGATAATTCGATCCCTCCTCCCACCTTACTGACAACACCAACCTTTTCATGTATTGATTGTCTGTGGGCCGTGTTTAACCTCTGTAGGACAGATACCCTCTTGCTTGGTGTTGTCTACCGTCCTCCCGCTTGCAATTCAACTGATAGCCTAGGTCTCATAGACTTATTAGGCTCCCTGAAAAGCTATACAGACTTCACCCATCTGTTAGTCACTGGTGACTTCAACTCTCCCAGTACAAACTGGCAAAGAGCTGATGCCCCGGATATCACTTTCGGTAAACCCCTCCTTGATCTCGTACTGAAAAACTCATGGGTGCAGAACGTAAGAGATCCGACTAGATATCGCACAGGCCACGCCCCGTCCCTACTAGACCTGGTCATCACCAATGATCGGTTCCTAATAGATGTGGTGCATTACTTGCCGCCCCTCGGCAAAAGTGATCACATTCTCATTGGATTCGATTATATCGTGAAATGGCCTCCTCTTCCGTCAGAAACTAAAATTTTGAGATCCTTCAAAAGGACCAACATTGACCAAGTCTGTGCATTTTTTCGCTCCCAGCTAAATTTAACTAACTCAGGTAACTCTGTGGATGAAATGGCAGAGAATCTCAGAGAGTTAATCTCCTTAGCTGATAGGCATTTTGTCCCCAGAATTCGTCGCTCACAGACCGCTAAGCGACCCCTCCCTCGCCCCATTAGGCGCATTCTAGACGAACGCGCACGCCTCTTTGCTAGATATAAAGCCACAGGCCTTGCCTGTGATGCAGAAGACTTCAGGATCATAAGGAACATATGCAAAGACAAGATTAGGTCCTATCAGAATGCAGTCCAGCGATCTGTACTTGATCGAGCACGGACCAATAAGGCATTTATCTTTCAGTACATGCGCCGTCTAAGGGGCACAGCTCCGACGCCATTAGCTCTCAAAGATAGTGCCGGATCTCCAATCACTTCCCCTAGCCAAGTAGCCGAGGCATTCAGCTCCTACTTCCGTACAATTTTTAGCTCCTTTCCCATATCATCCCACCCTACTATGCACCCGTTATCTCTGACCACTACCCTTAACCGCGTAACTATTCCCATTGGTGCAGTCGCTCAAGGTTTCCGACGGCTCAACCAATATTGTTCTATGGGTCCTGACCTAATCCACCCCAGTATCCTCAAGGAAGCCGCGGATACATTAGCTACTCCTTATGCCTCGCTTTTTCAGCGATGTGTTGACGATGGAGTTTTCCCCCGTAACTGGAAAAAAGCAGTGATCGCACCCATCTATAAGAAGGGTAGTAGACACCTTGCTTCTAGTTACAGACCCATAAGCCTCACTAGCATCCCTAGCAAAATTTTTGAGGGAATTCTTAAGAGTGAGATTCTTTCCCATCTTCATAGAAATAAGATCCTCTCCCCGTCCCAACATGGGTTTCTTCCTGGCAGGTCATGCATCACCAATATGCTTACTGTCATGGATAGTCTAACGAAAGCCTATGACGATGGCCAGCTCTCACACGCTGTATTCATCGATTTTGCTAAGGCCTTCGATAAGGTCCCACATGCCCCTCTTCTTTATAAGCTGCAAACGTACGGGATCACAGGCTCCATGTTGGCCATCCTACGTAGCTTCCTTACCGACCGCACCTTTGTGGTTAAAGTCGGGAACGTTTTGTCTCAACCCTCCCCAGTAACAACTGGGGTCCCCCAAGGGTCGGTCTTAGGTCCTCTTCTTTTCCTGATCTATATAAACGATCTACCGACAGCCCTTCCTGCGAACATTGCCATGTACGCAGATGATGTAACCCTCTGGAGTTCAAGCGTTGAAGACCTGCAAATTGCAGTTTATGAAACAAAACGCTGGTCCGAGGATTGGAACCTACAAGTTAATGATGACAAATGCGTGAGCATGTCTTTCGGCAGAGAGACTGGTCACACGTTTTCCACTAATGGAGCAGCCACTCTGCCAAGGGTTGACCGACACAAGGTGCTCGGTTTCTGGTTAGATTGTAACTTATCCTTCTCTCATCATCACGAACTTGCGAGCAAGTCTGCCTTTCGAGTCCTAAACATGATTCGAAGGTCCTTCCCGCGCATATTTAAGGATGATTTCCCCATAATTTTCGACACTTATATCCGACCTCTGCTGGAGTACGGTAGTCAGATAGTGCACTCTGGTCTTGTCCGAGACCGTGAGGTCCTAGAAAGGGTTCAGCGGGCCTCCACCAAGGCAGTAAGTGGTCTATCCCATCTACCTTATCCCGTCCGCCTCTCACTCCTCAACCTCTATCCCCTTGACTTAAGACGCGTAAGAGGTGATCTGTTTTTGATGTTTCACCTTTTTGAAACAGGTCAAAGCGATTGCTTCTTCTCCGTCTGTCCGGCCTCCTCTCTCCGTGGTCACAGCAGAAAAGTTTTCAAACCGAGGCCAAGCACTTCACTAAGGATTAACTTTTTTAGCTATAGGGTTATTACCATGTGGAATGCACTTCCGGAAGATATTGTTCTCTCACAGAACAAAACTATCTTCAAGAAAAAGCTAGACCTCTACCTGGGTCTCTCCCAATAATTCCCTCTGTCAAAAAAAACAAAATAGTTGTCTTTTATCGCATATTTGTTCATGAATGCCGCACCCCCACTCAGCTTAAGGCACTGTCCACAGTGTGACACTGAATGAGGTTATATGTATCTTGTTTTCGCTGCCACCCCCGCCCCCCCCCCCCGCTTCTTTTTACTCTCGTTTCAGCTCGGTGAATCCGACAGAAGATCAAAGATTTCCTAAAGAACCGGGACAATTGGGCTCAAAGCCTCGAACCCGTGTAGTACTTCAAGACTTCAAGACAACTGAACCGTCAATCAGTTCATCGCCATCAATAGCAGCAAAATCAGCGGCGTCGTCATCGTCTTTTTCTCCGCCAACATCACTCTCACCGTCATCATTGCCGTCAGAAGGGGAAAATTCCGCCGAGGTATCTATTCCCGACTGTGCTACGTATGCAGAGGTGGCTTCAACATCGGTCACTGGGCCAATCGGAACAAAGCGCCGCCAATGCCAGAAGCTACCTAAGTCTGCCTGCCATAATGCGGACCCAGTTGGCACTGATGTGGCCACGCAAGCACTAGACGATATTATAGGAACAAAACCCAGCCGTCAGAGCACCACCGCGGATGAAAGTAGACCGGCCTGGATAACAACTGCGGATCGTCCACGAAGAGCGCCACCGTCGAGGAAACAGTGTTTCCTAATAGTGAACTTGCCTGAGACAAAGGAGACCACGGCACAGGCACATCTGGACCACGATATTGCGAGTCTCCGGAGTATACTAACAAAACTCTTTGTCCCCGGGGAGGAGGAGACCGCGGAGAAGTTGCGGGTGAAATCAGCATTCCGAATTGGCAAAGCTAGTGACGCTGAACGCCCCCGTCCACTGAAAGTAGTGCTGGACTCTGAGGAATCCGCGACTTCTGTGTTAGGAAGATCCCACCGGCTAAAAGGCGAGCAAGTGCGGCTGCACCGAGATCTAGACCCTGCGGATCGTGAGAAGTATAGAAATGCTTTGATTGAACGACGTGAACGAATGGAACAAGGGGAAAGGGACTTGATCATTCGGGATTTTCGGGTGCAGAAACGGCGCCCTCACTTCCGGTGGAGGCCGCTGACGCTAGTGTCCCTGTCAGCCCCCCCCCAAGCTAGGACGCCCTGAACAAACGGATGTGGTAGCAGGCTGAGACAGTGTCGTCATCCTGTTGTCTAACGTCCGTGGTCTGCTGAACAAGAGGGATGACCTGGAACACCTGCTGCAGTCCAGCTCACCTACTATGATAGCATTGACGGAGACGTGGCTGAGTAACAATGTTCTAGACTCTGAGGTGTCCCTCCCTGGCTACACCCTATTCCGAGTCGATAGGAACTCTATCAGAGCTGGTGGAGGCGTAGCATTGTTCGTACGATCAGACATCCCAACCGTGCAGTTAGAGGCATTCGCAGACCCGCAAGGATTCGGTGAAGCCATCTGGTGCCGCGTCAAGCTACCCGCCGGGGGCTTTAGGACAGTTGGAGTCATTTATCGGACACCTGCGGTCACTCCTCCAGATATGATAAACTTATTGAGGAGATGGGCGTGCAACGGCCACTGCCTCGTCCTGGGCGACTTCAATGCTCCGCATATTGATTGGACGTCAAGCAGGACAGCGGCCGGGGCTGATCCTTTCTCTCGGAAATTACTGACAACGGTCCAAGAACTGGCACTACACCAACATGTTCAGGAATCGACCCGGAGGCAATCCGGCCACGGTTCCATTCTGGATCTGATGATTTCTCCCAGGAGCTCGGACGTCGATAAGGTTGAACATCTCCCTCCACTGGGAAGCAGTGACCATATGGTGCTAGAAATTCACTGGCGCACTGGTTCTTGTCCATCCCCTAGACCACACATGGGACGTAATGTTTGGCGCACTTCATTCGAAGATTTCCGGAGAGCGGCGTTAGACGTCAACTGGTTTCCCACGGATTCAGATGTCCACCGCGATGTGAACGAAGCTTGGGCGTTTATTCGTGACGGTATCTTGTACCTTATGAATACCTACTGCCCCCTCAACCGGCGTAGACCTCGGGTTAAGGGACCGCCGTGGTTTGATCTGGAGCTCAGACGCCTGCTCAAACGACGAAATCGGGCCTGGCAGCGGTTCCGATCCACAGGTGAGGGTTATGATCTCTATCGCAGGATTCGTAACCAGTGTACCGAACAAAAACGAATAAAGCGGATGGCATTCGAGGAGGCCCTCGCGGTCGATGCGGTGCGAGCACCCAAGCGCCTGTTTGCATACTTAAAGCGCCGCACCAGAGCGAAGGTGGGTATCCCCGCGCTGATGAACAACGACGAAATGGTTGCAACAGATGACGGAAAGGCTGAGGCACTAGCCAAACATTATCTGTCAGTTTATTCTGTGGAGGAAGGTGCGCCAATCCCGATGGTGGATAGCTCGCCGCTGTTCATTATGTATGATTTTGGGGAGCCGGAAGTGAACAAGATGCTCAAGTCCATCAAAACCCATAAGTCACCGGGACCGGACGACGTGCATCCGCTGATGTTGAAGGAGTTGGCGGACCAGCTAACTACACCACTAACGCGGTTGTTCAATTTGTCGTTGGCCACTGGAAGTCTACCTCAGGAGTGGAAAAAAGCAGTTGTTGTTCCGCTGTACAAGGGTGGGACAAAATCCACCTCGGCCAACTACCGCCCAGTTAGCCTCACTTCCGTGGTTGGAAAGGTCATGGAAAGGCTGGTGGCTGTTCGTATACGTGAACATCTGGAGCGCTGTCAACTGCTATGCGCAGAGCAGCACGGTTTTCGGCGGAACAGATCATGTCTGTCAAACCTGTTGACCGCCCGTGAAAGTTGGTCGAACTCCAAGGCCGAGGGATATGTCACGGACGTCATCTTCGTGGACTTTAGTAAGGCGTTTGACAAAGTTCCTCACAATGGGCTGTTGCTGAAACTCCGGGCCATGGGCATCTCAGGGCCCATGCTTCACTGGATTGAGGATTTCTTGGTCGGGAGAACCTTTTCCGTGAGAGTTGCACAGTCCCAGTCCGCGTGGTATCCAGTTGGCAGTGGCGTGCAGCAAGGCTCCGTGCTAGGACCCCTGTTGTTTCTAGTGTTTGTAAACGACCTACCACAGACCATTCGATCCAAATGCCTTATCTACGCCGATGATCTCAAGATCTGGCGCACCATTCGATCGGCAGAGGATCGCGAGATACTACAGGAGGATCTACAGGCCCTCGTCAATTGGTCGACCACCTGGGGTCTACCGATAAATGTGGACAAGTGCGCGAGCATGAGGATTGGTGGCCCCAACGATACTTCCGGCTACTGCCTTGGGAGTATCGTACTCCGTCACACGCAGGAGGAAAAGGATCTTGGAGTTGTTGTCACCAGCAATCTGAAGACAAGAGCACACACTGAGAGAGCGTGCTCCTCAGCGTGGAAGATACTTGGTCCCATCCGCCGTTCATTTGGGCCTCTACCCCGGGACACTTTCCGACTGCTTTATGTCTCACATGTACGTCCTCGTTTGGAATATGGCGGTCCAGCTGTCTACCCGTGCACGGCGGCGGAAGTAGCCAAACTGGAACGGGTGCAACGTGCTGCCACACGCCTCGTGGCCGGACTGCGTGGGTTCAGCTATGAGGAACGCCTAAAAGTCACCGAGTTGTTTCCCATTGCCTATCGGCGGCTTCGAGGCGACCTCATCTATGCCAGGCGCATAATCCGCGGTGAGTTGGGCCGGGAACTACAGGCGGAATTCACGCTCAGGAATAATAATCGTACCAGAGGACACAACCTGACGCTTCGTAAGGTGCATTCCACCGGCTTACCGGCCATCTATCGATTGTCAAGGAGGGTGACCAATCTCTGGAACGCTCTACCGACCGAAGTGGTGGAAGAGGAAACCGAGACACTATTCAAGAGGAAATTGGACCAGACCCTGAAGGTTTATTGGCGGAGCACCGACATCCAGCCGAGTCAATAGAGTACGATGTGATGGGGCTCATACGGGATGACTTCCCACTGCCCTTTACCTGAAGACTGAAGACTGAAGACTGAACTGACCTTGTCTGCGCCACGCCAGTGCTCCTGCAGGACATCACCGTCTTCTTACCCTGGCGCATGTTCGGCTCTCTTCGAACGTGTTATGCTTCAGGGAACTTCTGATTTCGAAAGCACCCTAAACAATATCCTCTAGCCTAATTAAACAGAAATGACCTCCTGTCTAGTGAAATCACCGCAGTATGTGAGGTGCTCCAAGTTCATTCCACCTGCTTCTTCAGCCCTACCCTTTCATTGCTCTGATTTATCTTCATCTACTTTATTATTTTTGATTCTGTTAGCCCTGAGTTATTACTTGTAACTTATGGCCCCAACGATGAATAGCCACCACTCAAGTAGCATGAGTGTCCGCCTATTTTACCCCATTTTTCTCATCTTAGGGTCTCGTAACGCCCTGGATCCTTGGAAGATAGGAATATTAAGACAGTGCTGCATTTGTCAAATCTTTGCAGCTGGGCGTCTGCGTTGGGCTGCTATCAGAACAGGTTGACCCAGAACTACCCGCTAAACTATCGGGCGTAGAGAGGGCCGTATGGAGTTCCGGAAATTCTGTCAGCGTCCACATGGTTCACTCAGTGGCTGAGTCATCCGAATCAGAGACCATTCACCGTACGCTTCAGTCAACGAAAGCCATACACGAGTGCCGTATTTTCAGGCAACGCGGGTCCACGGAATTTGGCCGTACAGTTGGAGATTCCTGTCGAGGATGGCTCAACAGGCGCACTGACGGCAGTGCCCTGGCAAGGAGGAGATAAGGCAATACAGGTATTAAAGGCAGTTATATTGGAGGGCGATTTAAACTGGCTGGTCTTCTGCTGTTGATCTGTTGCAGGTGCACCTGTCGGTCGCCCGGAGTTGACGGATACTAATGAGGAAATACGGACAAGTAGGCGTGCTCCTGTTCCTGAGGAATGCGATGACCCAGAACAAGAGAAACCCGAAGCGTGACGGAATCCTGTACCTCGTTTTTGTTGCATTCGTTCTTGCATACTACACATTCTTCCCCTCGTAGCAAAACCGCTCCGAAACCGATCAGTTTTTGGCCAGTTTTCGAGTGGTTTTTACCATTACGCCCATCGGTTTTCGGACGGTTTGTTTATTAGCCATTATACACGGATCAAAACTAAATTTATACGGAGAACATCGACGACCGGAGTAATATGCAATGCTTAGTTGACGTTTTATTCAGATATATTTGTTTAATTCATCGAAGTGCCCTGAAATACCTCGGTATAGATCACGCTGTTTCATTCCCTGGAAGTGGGTAAAATAAGGACAATTATTCGAAAAATTATAACTTGGGAGATAAAAATGAGCGTCTCAAAACGTAATTCGGTAAAAGTGATAGGAATCAACGAGACGTTCCACGTATTTCAGGCGACTGGTACAAATCGTTTGGAAGCCTTTCAGAAACAGCTCCGGAACCGTTCAGTAACCACTCAGAAACCGCTCTAAAACTGGCCAAAAACTGATCGGTTTCGGAGCGGTTTTGCTACGAGGGGAAGAATGTGTAGTATGCAAGAACGAATGCAACAAAAACGAGGTACAGGATTCCGTCACGCTTCGGGTTTCTCTTGTTCTGGGTCATCGCATTCCTCAGGAACAGGAGCACGCCTACTTGTCCGTATTTCCTCATTAGTATCCGTCAACTCCGGGCGACCGACAGGTGCACCTGCAACAGATCAACAGCAGAAGACCAGCCAGTTTAAATCGCCCTCCAATATAACTGCCTTTAATACCTGTATTGCCTTATCTCCTCCTTGCCAGGGCACTGCCGTCAGTGCGCCTGTTGAGCCATCCTCGACAGGAATCTCCAACTGTACGGCCAAATTCCGTGGACCCGCGTTGCCTGAAAATACGGCACTCGTGTATGGCTTTCGTTGATTAAAGCATACGGTAACCAAAAACATACGTCACGAACGGGCTGAGTGCTACAAAGGCCCCGTGCATTCTGTATTCTCCATCCCAACGAAGCGTCGCTCCTATGAAGATGACTGAGGGGTAGCGTATGTTTCGGTTTCCTGCTAACCGGTCCGGTACACTTACGTCACAGCTTCCTAGTGCACGCCACTCTCTGGTATTTGTACGTATCTCTTTACGAAATACAAGTTCTGGACACCCACCGGCCTTATTCTCGTCTCCAGACTCGACGAACGCTGGTGTTACACGCGGAGTTTTCTCCTCACTATAGTACCCACCCCGATTTTTGACCAATCCCATCCCGGCGGATTCCTGAATCTAATATTTCTTCAGGCTCACACAAACGGTCGTTATTGTCCTTTTACTAATTGCCTCAGCATTCACAACAAGGTTCCGGAACTAAGGAAGTTAATTGCCGATGAGAAACCTCACATTTTTGCCACCGCCAAGACGTGGCTCACATCGATCTACCCTGACGGCGAAATACCTGTCAGTGGTTACAAATTGGTCCATAAGGACACAACGAGATGTCGAGCAGGTAGTGTAGTCCTTTTTCTTAGTGCCCTAGGGCTCGAATTAATAGCTATTATCCCCAGCCTTGGTATCAAATTTAGCTCCCATCTCTTTAGTTTGATGTTTGTGGGCCAGAATTATCTTATCTCGTCATGAAGTCCTTTTGACAGTAGTCATCTGCAGGTCTGCAGCTTGCACTGCAGAATCCAGCAATGCTCTCATACAATAGGTGTATGAAATTAGGGCGCAGTACTCACTTGCGCACCTTTTATTGGTGATTTTAATGCTCCTGGGTGAACTATGTTCAACATCACTGTTCAGACAACTTCTTCGCTGAATCTCAGGTTAAGCCGATAGTAAAGTGTAATTGGACCCAGCACTTCCTGTTTAACACCAAATACAGATTGGAACAAGACTCATCTCTTTCAGATCTCCTCATCACCAACATGCGTTACTTCGTGGACGTGGTCCTTCCTCTTCATCCACCCGTAAGGAGTGACTGTATGGAATTGAAATTTGACGGGAGCGAGATGGCGCCGTGGTAACGCACACGCCTTCGAGGTGAAAAGCTCCGGCTTCAAACCCTGGGTGCGGCGGAGGATATGTACCACTGATGAGCTCTAATATGAGCAAAACCCGAGTCTGGTACATCCAAATGCAGAGTTTGTTGGATGACCTAATGTTTGTGAGTGAAAGTTAGGGTGCACAGGACAGTCGAGTGGTTTGAAGCTTCTGCTTGTCACCTCCGAGGTCCGAAGTTCAAATTCCCGCCATCACCGGTCAGGTTGGTGGTAGACAAGAATTCTCTGTCGTCCGGATCGTTACCGCACCCGACCTATCAGTACCTTATGTGGTTTTCCATCAGTCCAAGTCTCAGGGTCTGGTTACCGGTTATTCCCAATAGTGCAGTGAGCCTTTGTGGCTATGGGTATACCCGTTCCATGTGCAAACATGTAAATAGAAAAATTGACAATCGTGCAGTCTCTGGCGGAGATTTTGACTCATCCGCTGACTATGCCACTCAACGCGTCTCTCCACGAAGATTGCTTACCACAAGATTGGTTAAAGGCGACAGCCACACCAATCCACAGGGCTGTCAATATGGAAACCTGCCTCAGCTACGGGCCCGTTAGTCTAACTACGGTATTGTGGAAGATAATGAAATCGGCCTTGCAAGACAGGATTGCTAGCCACGTGGGTGCCTACAGATTGATCGCGACAAACCCGCGTGGGTTTGTCCGTCAGAGGTCCTACTTGTCAAAATTCATCTGTTTCATGGACAAGGTTACCCGAAGGTTAAACCTAGGGGAAAGAATAGAAGTCTACTACCTCGACTTCCGGAAGGCTTTTGACTCAGTCAATCACTGTTTGTTACTGATGGAGTTGAATGATTTCGGTTTGTCTCCGAAAACCGTCGAGTGGTTCCATAGGTCAGTCGTGGGTGGGAGAATGGCATATCTCAAGAAGGGTGTTTGCTAAGCGGTGTACCTCAGAGCTCAGTCCTTGGGTCTTCGCTGTTCATCCTTTTCATAAACGACTTGGTCGTAGGCTGCCTCCAAATGTCTCAGTATAGTCGGGGGTGGGTGTCTCGGGCTCCGAGATGGCTTTTCGTCCTGAACACCTCTCGAAATGCCCCCAAGTGACCGTGCGTCTAACACAGCTTCTACTGAGAAAGTCCTACTCACTGCCTTCTCGAGGTGGAGGTGTTCGCACAAAATCGAGAGGACGTAAGCGAATGCCCGCCGCTCTTCACCGAGTTGGCTGACTAATAGTCAGTCCATGGGAGATGGCTAAACCTTGATTCAAAACCAACCACGGGTGGCGTATAAGGCTTACAATGGTATGCTCACCGGCATCTGTGACGCAGCAGTGTACTTGGCACCCACGGTGTCTAGCCCCATATGAAGGGCGAATGAACCGAGCAATCAGTCACGGGCCCTCAATGGGTTACAGACTTCACGTTTCGTTTCGCTGTTTTGCGGGTTAAGCTATGTGTAACTAAAGGCCCGAGTTTAGGACCCTTAAGAAAACCACGTGCTTTGTCTTGGGCAACCTGGTAGTATCGCGCCCACAGATAGATAATGGACTCGGACTAATCTACTCCTCCCCCCGATTGTACCATGTTTTGTTTGGCACACAATCTGAAACCAGACAAGTGTGATTATATATATATATATATATATATATATATATATATATATATATATATATATATATATATATATTATATATATACTGTGAGTTACATCCAACAAGCTCTACCTCATCTATCAGTGGGTCGTATTTTGATATGCGAGAGAACCCAAGTTGGCAAGGTGATACCAGTGGCGGACCTGCGACAGTACGAAAATAAGCGCTTGTGAGGGATGGCGTTTGTGGGTATGCAGAGTAAGGACCGAACAGAATGTAAAGGATCAAGGAGAACACTTTCCCAGTGAGTAACAGGTAATCCTCTTGTCTTTAGTTTTAGCAAAATAGTACATCATAGTGTCGCATTTAACCGTTTGACTTGACCGTTTGCCTGGGGATTGCAGCTAGTGGTTGTACTGGTTGCGATTCCTTTTTCATGGAGAAAAGTTCGAAGACCTGAGGACAAACGAAGAACCTTTGTCGGAATGGGCAAATGACGGCATGCTAAAGATTGCAAACAATTGGCAGAGGCATTTGATAACAGTGGACGAGGAAACATCAAAGCACGCGAAGGCAAAAGGAAACCACGTGTACTCGTCAATGCAGTTGAGTAGATAATGATTGCTAGAAACTGACGGCAGTGGTTCTATAAAGTCATTACTTTATCTTTCGAAAGATTGTGTCGCTTCGATGAGGGCAGCATATGTCGGGTTGAAGAAGCGAGACTTGATTTCTGCCCAAGCTGGGCATTGAGTCTTCATGGGTTCCACATCTTGTAAGGAATACGGTAAGCTACATGCCCTCCCAAAGTGCATAAGGCGTGTAGTACCCGGGTGGCACGGAAACTTGTGGAGTTCCTTGAGACTCGGACGACAATCCATTGAAAAGCAGTGAACTCGTGACAGGGTATCAGCCGCAAGGTTTTCCTTGCCGGAACGGTAAACAACATCATAGTTGAAACGTGAAAGTTCCATCCTCCAACGGGGAGTCTTTCCGCTCTTGATCTTGCTGGAATTTTCTTTATTGTGCATGAAGGCAACTGATCTTTGATCGGTAATCAGTTTAAAATGGCTTCCGGGCAGGGAATGACGTCACTTTATTACGGATTCAACTGTAGTACATGCCTCCTTTTCAGTCGCGGACTGATGCCGTTCAGATAGAGAGAGAAAGATTCCTTGAGAAGGTGACTGGCTTGCCACCTTGACTAAGTGTGGCCGCGACTGCTACTTCTGAACCATCTGTCCCCACCACAAGTAGTACGCCACGTGTTACGACAGTGACGGCTGCATTTTCGAGTCCGTCCTTCAGCGCACGGAACGCATCTGTAGCGGCAACGGATAAGGAAAGACTTTATTGTGAGTGAGTGGATATATCTTATCTCAGAACCGAGGGATCCAGCGTGAGTAATACGCGAACAAACCAACGGCACGTTGTTGAGGCTTAGCGTCACTGGGTGGTTTCCTTTCACGCAGTCACTGAAAATTACCCGGATCGGGTTTGATCGTTTTGTTGGAAACCTCGTAACCGAGCAAGCGGATCGTACGCGTCGCGGTGATGGTCTTATCGTCGTTCAGGATGATTTCATACTTAGCGGTTTTTAGGAATTTCTCCAGGGTAGCATCGTGTTCTGCAGCATCGTTACCACATATGGTGACATTCTCAAGATAGGCAAATGCATCTTTGAGGTGTTCGTTGGCAATCATATTGTCCATGATGCGTTGAAAACAAGCGACGCCGTTAGTAACCCCGAACGGACTACGCGTAATTTGCTAAAGCCTGCCCCCCGCTTCAAATGCAGCGAAGTTTTCGTCCCCATTCCTTATTGGTAATTGATGATAAGCACTCGTCGAATCCAAAGTACTGAAGACTTTGTACTGAGCTATTCTCTGAATCAAATCGTCAGTTCGAGAGAGCGGCTATGCGTCCAGGTGTGTGAATCGACCAATCGTCTGACTATAGTCTACAAGGGGTGTATGGGGTGTCTGAGAGGAGTAGCACTTCTGAGTTGGTTGACTGTCGTGTCCCTTGGGGCATCCTCCATGTCTTTGGTCTCCATCATTCACCCAACTCTCACCTGTGGCTCCACGAAGCTGAAGCATGCATCAGCGGCCACACCCCGGCAAACCGCTCGACAGGCGGGCTAAACCAGGTTGAGGGTTACCGAGGTCTAAAAAACTTCGGCGAGACGGTGTTCGGCATGTGAAGACAGATCCTTCTGAATGGGCCGACGAGATCTGCTGATCCAACGGCCACAAAGGAGACCTATTCAACTGCCTGATCCGGCATTCCAGAGGAGGCGAACGAACCGTACAGCAGGTCACCGGCTCCTCTGGGAACACCCTGCTGCCTTGCAGTCTGCACTTGGGTGTGCAAGGGCTAGAGGTGCAACCTCGAACAAAAAGGCCGAACGGTGCTGGGGACACCGCTTCGTACCCTACTCCCGCGACTCTCTATGGTTATTCACGAAACCTTCGCGATGTCCATGGAGCCGACTTATCCTCTCGCAGGAGATAGTCGTGTGAAAGTAAAAGTAAGTATAGTCTACAACGGTACTTATTTTCGTTGGTAGTGACGAGCACCTGTGCCCTCTAGGGTGATTCTGAAGGTTCCATAATACCCTCCGCTAATAATTTACGAATTCCGATGTAAATAGAAATTTAGTTCCCCGATGACTGTCGACGGGACTGCGTCGCGAGAGGCTTGCAATGCAGATGTTCAAAAAGCGATGGGGGATTTGTGCGCATTGCCGAAAGTGCCCCTACCGTCAGAGGTGGGAGGCGTCCACTGAAGATATTTTGACATGTTCATGAAGTTCCTAGAAGTCATAACTCAGAAGTACATCGGAATAGAGATTACCGAGGAGGGAAAGTTTTACCCCATCGTACACACGTTTGTATTGACCTGTTGCGTAACAACGTGCACGGCTGATGCTCGAGAACTGAGTTTAAACCATGAGGATTATATTGAAACATGGTTGGATATTCCAGTGGCAGTTACGAGCGACGTCGAAAGATACAACACTTTTTGAACTTCCAGTATCTAACAGGGCTCCAATCATCATCATCATCATCATCGTCATCATCGTACAGCGTTAAATAGTAGGGCAAGCCCCACTGACCCTGCCTTTCTCATCATGTTGCACGTTGGATTGGAAAGTATGAATACACTAGATGGACAGGGACTGGACCTACATGGGTGGGAAAAGGAAAGCATGCCCTAGTAGCCAATACACGGAATACACAGTCTAACTGTACAAACGCACATCGATCAGTCATTCTGATTCGATACAAAGTGACAACACGATCTCCACTGTTCACGGTTCGCAACCATATCCTTCAGTGTCTCCAGTCAACTGGTAGACGGATCTTTTGGACCCCAACCACGAAGACGTGAAACACCTACTTTTCCTAAGTCTGCTGTACACTTTCTCATTCCTCGCTGCCACGTCATCTGTTGACCTCCACGTGGTCTCTTCCACTCCTGAGGAGGGGCGGAGAATAGGACACGGTATGGTAGACGTGTTTGCCATGCGTAACACATGCCCCAACCAACGAAGTCTACTAAGCTGGATACGCTGTGACAACGTTCTCTGAATTAGTATCTAATACTCGCTTTCTGACCTCATCGTTGCTTACTCGGCTATTCCACCCAATCTTAACGATACTGCGTAAACATCGATGGTCGAAAACCTCAAGACGACGAATATCTTCAGCACGCAGACTCCAAGTTTCGCAACCATACAACAAAACTGAACGCACAGTGGCACAGTATACACGACCTTTCAACTTCAGTGAAATATCAGGTCGGCACCACAAGTGCTTTAGTCCAGCGTACACCGCTCGGGCCTTGGATATCCGCATGCTCACCTCTACTACTGTTCTCCCATCCGTCGTCACGCAGCTACCGAGGTAGGTGAAGTTGTCGACAACTGACAACACCTCCCCATCGAGCATCAAGCTGGGAATTGTTGACGTCCAGTCTTGTAACATCACCTTGCACTTTGAAGGTGCAAAGCGCATGCCGAATGGAACTACAGCTCTTGCGAGATTATCTAGTGCACGTTGAGCATGTTCCGTAGATTCGAACAGGCAGACGGCGTCGTCTGCGTAATCTAGTTCACATAGCTTTTCACTATTTCCTAGTTCGACGCCTACATCCTGAAGATTTTGCAGCGCACTCTCCATTATTTCGTCCATGATAAAGTTGAACAGGAATGGAGACAAATGGCATCCCTGTCGAACACCACTGGTCGTTTCGAACCGACCGGATAGTTCACCGTAAACCCTAACGCGGCCAGAAGTATGAGAATACAATGATCTCATTAGGTTCACGAACTTCTGGGGCATACCTTTTCGATGAAGAGTACTGAAAAGCGATGTTCGACCAACTGAATCGAAGGCGTCTTTCAGGTCTAAGAAGACTATTATTGTTGGTCGGCGGTGTGTGTGACGCGTTTCAAGTAGTCGGCGAAGAGTAAAAATCTGGTCGGTGCGTTCTCGACCTGGGCGGAATCCAGCCTGCTATTCGCGGGCATTCCTCTCGCGAGCCGGTGTAAGACGGTGCAGCAAAATCGAAGCTAATACTTTGGTGACTATCGGGATTAAGCTAATCCCACGATGATTACTGCAGTCATTGCGTATTCCCTTCTTGAAGATGGGAACAACCAATGACTCACTTCATATTAACGGAATACGCTCCGCGTTCCAAATGTCATGGAACGAGGCAGTAAGGGATTTTATCAACGCCTCACCACCCAGTTTGAAAAGAACTGGGGGAAGTTCGTCGGGACATGCCGCTTTCCCCCGCCTTAGTAATCGAATACATGGCTCTACTTCTTCTTCCGATGGGGGCTCAAGTGATTCCACCCAAGGAGTCGCAGTTGTTGACACAGGAGTAATTACACTAGCGTGCGGCCAGCTAAACTGTTCCTTGAAGTACTCGGCCCATCGGTCAAGCCTTTGCTGTTTGTTATGGATGGGTTGTCCATTTCTATCCCAAATCGTTTCACTGACCTGAGTTCGCCGTCCACCGGTGTCACGAATAAGTTTGAACAGTCTTTGACTGTTACCTGAAGCAGCTGCCACTTCCATTTCTTCGGCTACCTTGACCCACCAATTTTCGCGATCATTCTTAAAGCTTTTCGTAACTTGTCTTCGCAGCTTTCTCCGCATCTTATTCATCTTCTTACGGTTCGAAAGCCGACGCTTTTGCTCCATTATACTCAGCGACTCTTGCGAGATCCAGTGTCTGTGATGGACAACGGATCGAGGACCACAGGCGAAACCTGCTGCAACGTGCATCGCCTGTTTGATATGAGCCCAATGATCATCCACATTACCGTTCGTCGTAGATCCTAGCTCATGTGTTTACTTCTTCTCATACCGGGTGCGTACTTCTGGATCACACATTTGTTGCACGGCCAACCGGGTTTGCGGTTTGTGACGATGACCATGGAGCTGGAGAGATAATCGCATTAAAACTAAGGCATGGTCCGACTCTACGTACGTTGACCAGTAAGATTTACAATTGTGAACAGAACTGCGCCACCGGTAGCTTACGGCGATATGATCAATTTGACTCAAAGTACCTGTAGAGATGGAGCGCTATGTCACTGTGCGACGCGAGCTGTATCGGAAAATCGTGCTAGACAAGAACAATCGATTGTTTGCACAAAACTGGAGAAGTCTATCCCCTTTATCTGTACGCTCAGCGGGTAAAGCACAACGCCCACCTAAACAGGCTTCTGACACACTAAGTTTGCTAGTTTGTGCATTCAAGTCACCAGCTAGCACTACAATGTCAGAACCTTTACTGCTGCGAACGAGGGTGGCGAGTTCATCATAGAACTCATCTTTCTGCGCGTCTGAGCTGCAGTCCATTGGGGCGTACGCCGAGATCACAAACAAATTGCGCTTAACACAGCTATCCTTTCGAACGCCGACTGACCATTTGAGTCTCACAGCACATAAACGACTGTTAACAGGAATCCAGTCTAAGAGTGCAACCTCAGCCTTGTCAGTCAAGACAATTCCTA
Organism: Fasciola hepatica; assembly: GCA_948099385.1. Lineage (NCBI taxonomy): Eukaryota > Metazoa > Platyhelminthes > Trematoda > Plagiorchiida > Fasciolidae > Fasciola > Fasciola hepatica. The sequence continues at coordinate 2,622,803 of CANUEZ040000032.1, read as the reverse complement.
CACCACGTTGACCCACAGCTCTAGCTGCTTCGTCTCCTGAAGTGCGTAGGAAATACCTCGATGAGATACCAGGAGCAGTTAGTTGAATTACACTGCTCGAATCCTGTATACGCGTTTCACTTAAGCAGCAGACATCAATCTTCAGAGAATCTAATGTGAGAGCTAGGCACGCCTACTGACCGAGCTGCATGAGTGTACGCACGTTGAAGGAGCCGAGATTAAGAGGCTGACGAAGCTTGAGAAAATGTGAGTAACCAGACAGAGGATTATTCCCGACACTATTTGACAGTGAATCGTTGCGAGTATCAACCGTGTCATCAGTGGGAGCATTATGGGTGAATAAAGGGAGCGAACAGGGGTGGTTGGGGACAGAAGACAAAGGTTGGATAAAAGAGAGGGAACTCTGAGCAGTAGCCTACTTATCACTACCCACCCTGCTCGATGCAATGGGCAGCGCGGTCCTGATTATGCTGCACGACGACCGATGTAGTATGTAATTCTTTGTATTCGTGCAGTTCATGGGAGATGTTGGATGGGTACTGCTAGGGTGTCCAGCCACAAAGCAGGAGAACGATTAGGGTCCTCATATAAAGCCTTTAGTTCTAACAAGAACCTATCCGCAAGGCAGCGGGATGGCTTAGTTGAAGCCCATTTGCTTGGATCAATTATTCTTCCACTGATTTTGCCTACTGAGTTGCCAGCTTTAATCAACCCCCAACCTGGAGGACTAGGAGACTAAACTTCGCGTGGACTCTACCCATTGACCTGTCAGGTATGATTACATCTCCGGCTTAAAGAAACCATCCTGTATAGCTCTTTGGATCATAGAGACACGCAAGCCATCACACCACCTCAAGGTGCAGTCTCGTCATGATGGTGACAATTATATATATATATATATATATATATATATATATATATATATATATATATATATATATACATAAACTGGGTTTGACCTCCAAGCACATCTTACATTGAGAAATCACTCGCCTTACTTTGTCGAGAGAATACGGTAATTTTTAAGAACGAACGACATAAAACATACGATTCCCCCCCCTCCCTTCCCCCCGGATGGCAGAGTGTTTCGCGTAAATCTCTCAGAATGATGGCACCTAGAACATCGTTACAATAGCTGCGTGAGAGCGTATCAGCCGCTTGGATATCACACCGTGGACGGTAGACGATCTCAAATTGAAAACAGGATAGTTCCATTTCCCATCGTTAGGTCTTTTCACTTTTGATCTTACGTTTCAGCTCGTTGCCGAACGTAAAGAAAACCGGCCGCTAACGGGTGATCAATTTGCTTCCCCAGTAGATAGTGTGTCCACTTCCTCAGTGATTCAACTATAGCAAAAGCATTCTTTTTTTCACGGCGGTTGGTGTCAATGTTCTATATGAAAACGTCATCGATCTACCATTTTGGTTAAGGGACCTGCGATAGAAACATCCGGAGCATCCGCCTCTACAACCAAAGTGCGCTGGTCTCCACGGTCAATACCATAGCGTTTTTGAGTTCATCTTTTGGTTTTTCGAAACACTGCATTGCGGGTTTTGGCATCGGTAATGTATGATTTCGGGCCGGTGAATCTATCTAGTCTGGAAAGTGCAATATCCACCGCGGATAGCATGTAAACATTCCTAATGTGCGTTCTTTGATACTTTTTACAGTCTTACAGCACCCCTTGAAAATTCGGAATCTAAGATTATTATATGTTGTACTGATGTGGTACTCTTAGTTACGTTAAATGTGAGACGGTAATTTTGGCTCCGTCTAGGTTTTGATCATGCTCTTCGGATGCCGTACCGCAGATTATCACATTGATCACGTGGGCATAAACACCAGATAATTCTACTTTGTTGATAATGTTATCAAGTGTTCACTCAAACCATGGTAATCCCTAATGGAATACGACAAATCGTCGACATGGGTATATTTTTTCTCTCTTCAGATTTGGTAGCAATTTACCGGTAAACGTTTTAGATCAGGCGTGCTAAATATCTCAAAACGCGAAATCCACTCAGTCATCTGGTCCATACAAGGAAATGAATATGTGTTGAGATACGTGAATCGATTTGTAGTCTGACTATAGTCCACGACCATGCGCTTTTTTCATTGGAGGTTAGCAGGACTTGTGCCCGCCAAGCGGACCTCGACAGCTTGATAAAAGTTAACCACCAACCTCGCACTTCTTTGCTCTGGCTTTGGTTGCTACCTTCCGGCATAGTCCAGTAAAGGGCAAAAGGAATAGAGGCATAGTGAAAAAGATAGAAAAAACGTCGAAGTGCCAAAGGGAAATCAAGACGACAAGGAAAGAGTCCGAATGCAACTACGTTACTGACGGCGACACCTAGCCACATCAATTAATGTCTCCAACTATTTAGCAGGCGGATCACTTGGACCACGACCTGGAAGTCTAGTACGTCCTACTCGGCCACGTCCACTGGTCAGGGTTTTCATACCTTTTTGCCATTTCATGTACTGACCACCTCGACCTACCTTCCAATCATCACATGCCTCGGAGAACAGCGTATACCGAGGAAGTCTGTCGGTGGGCATGCATAACACATGTCCCAACCACCTTGACCTGTTTAGATTCAGTACTTGATCCAGAGACTGACCTCTAATTCCCAACACCTTACGTCTAACCTCAGCAACGCTGATACGGTGTTCCCACCGTACTCGGACAATGCTACAGAGACATCGATGCTGGAACACCGACAATATTCGCCTATCTTCTGCCCTCAATGGCCATGTTTCTGAATCGTATATAAGAACGGACCTAACCACCTCAGTGTACACTCTACCCTTAATAGACAATCGGATGTCACGCCGACGCCACAGATGACGAAGGTTGGCAAAAGCCAAACACGCTTTCTGTGTACGCGATGACACTTCATCCGATATCTGTCCATCTGGTGAGATGTAACTTCCCAGGAAACAAAATTTATCCACCTTAGTTAGAGTTTCCCCTGCTAACACAAGGTTTGTTGTTGAGCCAATCCAGTCCTTCAACAGCATTTTACACTTTGAAGTTGCAAAGCGCATCCCGAACATTGCTACACTGTTGTTAAGGCTATCTAAAAGAGCTCCGTCCAACGAACCAGACGACGTCCCTGAGAGGGAATTGGTGAGCCGTCGGATTCTTCAATCAACTCACTTACACCGGGTTTCCGTGGACGGGTACCTCTAATCAAACGGTAAAGATTGCGAGCATTATCAATGGACGCGGCCTTTTCCGTTTCCTTACAGTTCGCAATTTACCTTTGCTCACGGTTATTCCTCAGGATTTTAGTCAATTGGCGTCTCGGGGATTTACGCACTTCATTGAACGTGGCATCCTGAGGGACGGATCTGCGATCATCCAACAGAGCAATTGATATCGAAGATATCCATTGTTTGTGAGATCGACTTGAACCAGAGTTCTGGGTGGCATTCGAAGCGGCATACGATGGTTCCTTGACCTGTTGCCAGCGTCCATCTGGGTCCTGAATATTTGGCTGCATCGATAACTGCGTAAACAGCTCCATCTGGAAACTGTGTCGCGAGTTATCATCCAAAAGCAGCAGCGCGGGACGGGTGGCATTTGCGTTTATGCGACCACGGACTAGACGTAAACGGAAGCAAGCACGTATCAAGGCGTGATCTGAGTCCACTGGCGTAGACCAAAATGAAGAACAATCTTCAGTTGATCCACGCAATCGGTGACCAGTCACAATATGGTCAATCTGAGTCCAACGTTGTGGAGACGAAGGAGGACGCCATGTGAGTCTATGCCACTTCTTATGGCAGAAGTTCGTACTTGCCCATTGCAGCCACCGGTCCAAAGGATGCTGCCACGTCCACGTTCTGCTTGCTCCATTGGGTGCATGGGGCTAAGGACTGAATCCGAGAAGCGGATCGATAAGAAAGCACCAGCGAAGACAAGACAAAACACATGCAGTAATCAGATCTCACGTGACAGACCAGAAGAAGTTCATTCACGGGTGCTTCGGTCACTTTCCCGTGCCGGGTTAACGCCCTACTGCCTTGTGAGTGAAACGTTTGAGTCGAAGGCTCCGGTTAGGGTTCCCAAAGAAAAACATCTGCGGTGTGGGCAGCTGCAAAGTATGATTCGCCCAGAAACCTCCAGTATCTTTCCTGTAAAGGGCCCTACCAATTTATCCTCTTTTAATTTAAGATCGATACAAAACGCCACAGGTAATTACGGCTGTGATGGAAGCAGTAGTTCAGGAGTTGGTTATAAATCAGATGCGTTTCTTAAGCCTAAGTGTTCACTTCACTTGGCTGCCTTTAACGTCCGCGCACTATGTCAGATAGGTCAACAGGCTGCCCTCGCTGGAATTCTTGACACTTTTAAAATAGATCTACGCTGTGTCTCCGAAACACGCATACAAGACCCCACTTCTTTGATAACTCCTTGCACCCCGGATACAAGCTCGACAATACGACCATCTAATAGGCTCTAAGCTTCACTCCGTCTAAACTGCTCATCTGGTGCTGAATAGTGTCGAGGCCAGCATTAGCGGCAGAAGTACCAATAGTTTCAGCTGGAATAGCTGATCTGTTCTGACTCCGATGAATTATTTATAGTAGCTGTAATAAACTCCTGCTTTGTACGATTGTGACTGGCATTGAGCCATCTTAAGAGATCCTGCTTGTTCGAACGCCGTTTGCAGATTGAGTGAAATATTTTCTGGGAGCCGCTGTCGTATCACCTGTGACTGGAGTCCAGTGATTAAAGCATCTCTGGTGGAATCCTGGTTTTTCCCTGCTATTACTGGTTTGAAGTTAGCCTTCAGCTATCAATTTCAACTTTTGCGAGGATTGATCAACACTTTCGCCTGCTTGTTGTAGCCATTGTTTGGCGAGTAACGGTCTCGTTCTTTGGTTCGATGCATCGGTTCGTAAGAGTTTCTTTGGCAGGAGTAAGCTGCACGCCCCCTGATATAATCATTCCTATTGGGAGACACATAACCGATGAGGATTGTGAATTTATTGAGACTGAATGATTCGGTACTGTCAAGAAAGTACGTAAACGTATCCGCCCAATGAATTCATTGCTTAGAAGCAGCTGAACATTTGGATCACCATCAAAACGTTCGGACACTGAATTCGATACATTTGTTTGTTGAATGAATTATTGGGAGCTAGAACGATGTCGCAACGTTCCGAATTAGAACAATCAAAGACCCAAAAATCAGGCTTTGTTCAACAAACAACTGAGGTATGCAATCTGAAATACAAAAAGGGAAGAAGCATTAGGTTGGTAAACCAATCAGATTATTACACAACAGCGTCGTCGCGTGTACAGAAGACCTGTTTAACTCCTGCCAACTTCAATCATTTGTGGTGCAGGCGTGACATTCGATTGTCTATGAAGAGTCGAGCATACACTGCGGTAGTTAGATCTATTCTTTTATACGACCAAGAAACGTGGCCGTTAAGAATATTAAGGCGAAGACTGACGATATTCATTCCTTGACGTCTTCGCGGTATTGTCGGAATATGATGAGAGCACTATCAGCAGTTCAACTTGCCTTAACTTAAGTGCATACCGCCAAAGGAAACCTGGACGCTCGATTAATCGCGGCCATTACTCATCCTGGGTAGATCGGACTGAACTAAAATTTGAATTCAACCGGTCTTAATTTCGTTGGGTCTTTTTACTTCAAGCATTGCAGTCGTAGATTGAGTCTTTATCTCATAAATGTATAACTAGTCTGTCACTACTTCTGTCCTTTCGTTTTAGGTTTGATCGATAACTAGAAAACCGAACTTGTTTAAGGGGTTCAGTCTTCAGTCATTGCTGTGCTCATGACAACCCCGATCATCACCATTCGCATTCCAAAGCAATGGAAGTCCACACTTTGGGTTTTAGTCACAGGAGGAGCCGTACTAGGCTTGTCTTACCTAATATGGTCTCGTCGTGATGGTCGACGTCGCAAATGTGACTCTACGGACGAGGTCATGGCGGATCTTCAATCGTTCCCAAAGCTAGGTCGTCTCCCTGGTGTACACCGAGCTCCCTCCCAGAGTTCTCGCAATTCTACTTTGAACGAGCGTCGTTCTGTCGCCAGCGTAACTCGTCGAGCTCTAAATCAATCCATACCAGTCAATCACGATTCTGATGCTGATGATGTGTCTACTTCGTCAGTCATAGATTGGGGACGTCTCGGATTGCGAACCCTAGCCGGAGTCGTGGACCACCTAGAATCATTGATGGCAAAAATTAGGCGCTACGATGACCGCGTTCAGGTTGACACTTCATCCGACTCGGGACAGTTGATTAATGAACTGCGGTTATTGCTAGAACAAGCATACCAGCTGCGTGAGCAATATAAACGCAAGTTGGTCCTGCTGGACCAAGATTACTTACCTGAGTCTATTGAAACGGAGGTTGTTTCGGATGAGGAGACCTGTTCCTACTTCTCAGCACTGGAGCATATCGATTTAACGGAGCTAGAACTTTTGATGGCCGAAAACTATAACCGGCCAGTTTACCTTGAAGCTCTGAAGCTGTTGGATACCGGTGAAATTCCCTACAGGTAAGATTGTCGGTCTGTTCACAAACCTTCCCTGCGTTTTACTGCTGGCTTCTGGCCCCGCCCTCCGGTAATAAAACGTACTTCTGTTTTAGGTCTTGACTGAAGAGCTTTGCTTGTTGAGAATACCATATTTGTAACTGAAGTCTTTAATCTCTGTTTGCAGTAATTTAGCTTGGTGAAACAATTTATTTTGCATGGTACGTACATCAAACCAGCGCACAGACCGTATTTAAATAAGGTTCAAAGAGAGGTCGATAAACATTTGCAGAATATTGACAACCTTTTCTCCAAGACTGATGAAGTCAGAATTACGGAAATTCTAAACCATGAAGCTTATTGTAGGTTTCATTGGTAGATTCGGCTAGATGAGAAAAACGGTACGTAAAACTCGCCCGTAAGATGCCGTTTAAATCGGATTTTGGTAAAATTTTATTGTTTAATAACAACATAGTCGAAGTCTTTGGTAGGCTGTAAAACCAGTCTTGGAAAAGGTTACCCGTGGTGACCGAAACGTCGGCAACCTACCAACGATTTCGACTACGTTGTGTTATTAAACAATAAAATGTTACCATAACATTTCACATAGCGCATCGGTCTTTTTATGCACTCCGAACCGATCTCGGTTCTGACACATTGAAACCGGATTTCCTTGAAAACAATGTACTGAGTGGTAATATAAAGTACACCTAGAATATATTGGATATATGGTCTTGTCAGGTGTACGCTATTATCCAGAATAATGTTAGCCTTGCTTGTCAGTCTGCAATTGCGAATCCAGGAAACCTAAATCGTCCATTGAATATGTAAGTTTGATGTATCTGTAATGCAGTGGAGATGCGTATGGTTTAGACAGACAGAAGACAGGGATGTAAAGGCGGGAGCTGAAAACTAGAAGTGAGTTTAGAAACCGAGTACTGCGAAACTGGGTTAGGCACAGAATAATAGCTGAGCATGGCAGGGTTGTTGATACCACTCCTAAGTGGAGTGAGCAATGCTGAGGTCAGAAATCGAGTATTGGATGCTAGTTCAGAGAATATTCTGTCACAGCGTATCCGTCTTAGTAAGCTGGAGCACGTGTTACGTATGTCAAACACGTCTACCGTACCGTGTCCTATTCTATGTTGCTCCTCAGGAGTGGAAAAAGCCACGGGGAGGTCAACAGATAACTTGGCAGCGAGGAATGAGAAAATGCACAGCAAACTTAGGAAAAGTAGGTGCTTCATGTCTTCGTCGTTGGGGTCCAAAAGATCCGTCAACCAGTTGACTGGAGACACTGAAGGATATGGCAGGGAACAGCGAACAGTGGCGATTATGTTATCACTTTCCGTCAAATCAGAATGGTTGATCAATGTGCGTTTGTACAGTTAGACTGTGTGTTCCGTGTGTTGGCTACTAGGGCATTCTTTTCTTTTCCCACCCATGTAAGTCCACTCCCTGTCCATCTTTTATATTCATACTTTCTAATTCAACGTGCAACATGGTGAGAAAGGCAGTGGTCAGTGGGGCTTGCCCTACTGTTTACCGCTGTACGGTGATGATGATGATAATAATGCTAAATGTAGTATTAAGTTTATTTATCACCGATTTTACGATGCTGTCCTGTGATGAATGAGTTTTGAATTGGGAACTCATCGTTTCCAGTTAAGTTCGTTAGTTCTGGGCAGTAGTACCACTGGTACACTAGATGAAGCCTCACACTCCGTCCTAGTGTTTTAATTTTTGGGGTCGATATTGCCAATCTTTTTGACGCGAACAAAAGTCACTTCCGAGTTTGACCTTATCGTTTAGAAAACCGAATACCTATTGCTTGAATTTCACTTCTCATTGTATAATTACCTCTGAGAAAATTGTACTACATTATTCTGTTTTGATGTGATATCTTTCTCGCTGGTTTTTAGAAGTGAGATTGATGTGTAGACTACTATGGAGAAATTATGACCGCATTGATGTGATCCTTTTTATCGTCTTATCATACCTACAACCGGAAAGGTCTTTACGAACTCAACTGGTTGGGTGCCAACGTGATATCGAATACTTGGCCAAATTGCACTGCCTTCGACAAGCTTTGGATTTCATATTCGAACAGCCCGAACCGACAGAATGGCTAGAAGCTGTTGGTCGACTTTCTGGTTGCCGACTGTTGCACTGTCTGGGTTATTCGACCACGGAGTTTGATGAAGCTTATGGGTAAGACGTGTTCTGTTCTATTCATTCGTTGGCGACTGTCACTTATTCTATGGGTTTTTCATTCAGTGTGAACGACTTACCAGTGTTCGTGTAAAAGAATCTACAGTTATAAAGTTGAGCATAAATTATCGTGTTTGTACTAAAAGATTTAATCAGTAATGATATGATCATTTCGCAGGAGGTAAATCTCGATCATCTTGACAAAAAAGGTTCCTTGAATTGACAGAAAGTTCTAGTGCAGTATCGTTTTATTATATGTTCTTGAAGTGTGCACCTTTGAAATTGCATTTACCATTCATGTTTTCACCCACGGCTTGTTTTTATCAGGTTATTTTTACCATTGACTCTAGTAGTCAGGTCCCTCGGCGCTAATTGTTTTGTTATTGACCGTCTTGTTTTGACGTTGATCGTAGTTAGCCTCGCTGTCGCCCGACTCTCTACCACATCTGCAGTACTAAAGGAACGAGTGTTGATCGACCTGCCATTCCACCTCTTGGATTCAAGGCTGGTAGTCGTCGGAAAATAAGTAAGAGTGGCCACGGCGTTAAATGGAAGATCTAAAAAGCCTAACCAGTGAATTCGGTCATGTGGGACTTTTCAGGTTTCTTGGACAGGGTCCCAGAGATTCTTCCGCTCAGTGGTTGGATATATTAGGAGATATGGCTAATTATCGCCATCAGTGGCGCTCTTATATTTACAAGCTTCCTTTATCTGCGTGGTGGTACCACTTGTAGATCCCTTCTTTGCATTTCTGTGCTCTTTTATTCATTTCCGCTTGAGGCTTTTTCTGAGAAATAGTAACAAAAACCGCTGCATCCACTGCGTGTTTAATGCTTGTTTGAACTGAACCTCTTGGATTTGAAACTATGGGTTTCTTATTTCAAGGAGGCTGTGTCTGTATACTCGGGTGTTAATGTATCGCAGACGAAATCGGTTCGGAGTCTGTCGGAGGAACAATACACCATGCGATATGTTGTGCGTAATCGTTTACTGTTCGGTAACGCAGCGTTGTTGGAAATGATGGTAGTCAATCGACCTTCCGGTCATCGCGAGTAACTTTTCTCAATACGGGGTGCTCGTGGCAACCGAAACATCGACTGACTACCATCATTTTAGACAGCGCTGTTACCGAACATTAAACGCCTGCGTATACTTTGCTGTTTCTTGTAATTTCGTTAGTGTGTGTGTGTGTGTGTGTGTGTGTGTGTGTGTGTGTGTGTGTGTGTGTCTCGAAAAGCTGATAAACGCAGGCTACTAACCCAAAGGAATTGAGTAGTTCGGCCTACTTATTCTGATCAGCATCATTCGTAGCTGACTAGGCGTTAAAATAGTAAAACACATTACGCTGTGTCTAGTGCGTGGCCGGTTCGAAGTGGTGTCTACCACTCTGTGCCCTGGAACAAATGTGATGTACATGTTCCTTTTCAAAACGTTAAAATGTAAAAAATGAAGAGTAAACTTATAAGAAATGGTCTACTAGTATGCGAAGAAAATCAGATAAAGGCTTTTCTGGGGGTGGGGAGAGAGAAGGGTATACAAGAGTTGTAAAGTTGGATGGATTGCAGAAAAAAAACATCCGAAAATATTCCTAGCGAGTTAATTGTCATTCCCGAATTTCCCGATTATTTGCACATGCACGTCTGCAGAGGAGGGAGAAGACCCCTCCTCCCGATTCGCAGTGTGCCGTCAGCTGATTAGATCACACTCGAGCATTCCGGTTTTGGTAACTACATCGCACTATCATTCAGTCTGAAATAACTATTATGATATTGACTTGCGCAAAAACTTATTCGCAGCACGGAGAAGGCATGAACGGTTGGTAAAATTTCTGTTTAATATCATTTAGATAAAGACGGAGACTGAAAACTAGTACGCCGGGAGACTGAACCACGTAGTCTGTTGTCTTTAGTAATTGAACAGGCGTATCTCTTGGAACACAGCTTGGAGGCCTAGTGTGGCATATTGCTTCCTGCCTTGTCAGTTGTGCATCTTAATGCGCCATTCCTCTTCTATAACTTCACCATATGCTCTCTATCAATTTCAGCTCTCATGCCGCATTTATTTGTCGAACAAAGCCATGCATATAAGCCTCCTATCTTTCTGCCTTCGCTGTCAAACGCTACGGTGCAACTGTATGTTATAACAGCTAGGACGGCTCAACATATGGTCTTCATATCTTTGTTGTGTTTTGAACTGGCCGCTTTGACCTTTTTTCGACTGAACAATACACACCATGGATTATTTCTGAACGCACAGCCGCAAAGTCAGTTCTACTGTTGAGAGACCGGCAAATATTACTTCAGGACATAGAGTGGGGTTTTTTTATTACATGCTTGCGCATGAGTGCAGTAGAAGGGGCAGTCACCCCATAGACACGAAGGCCAACTGCTCTATTGGGGATAATCGGCAACCAGACCCTGAGACTTGGAGCGACCAAGAATCACATAAGGTCCCAATGGGTCAGGTGTGGTAACGATCCGGACGACAGTGGATTACTGTCTACCACCAAGGTGTTTTATTAGATCATTCGTGGTAGCGATCTGGTCAACGGTGAGGCTGTCTGCCACCGATACAGGATTGCGTTTAAAAACCATACGACGAAACCTTCCCTCGATTGGCTCTTTGTTGTTTTCGAGTTATTCCTTCCGTTCGAATGGTAGTGTCCAAGCAGTATCAAGTTATCAATAAGGGGCTTAAAACCCACGACCTCCGGTCATTTTCGGCATCGCTCGGTTCGTTACCATTCGCCACGTAAGGAGGTGTTGTGCGTTTCTCCATTCCGTCTCACAGTCATAGTTGCTAGTTTTCTTTGATATTGCATTGGGCTCTTATAGTCACGAGTATACCCCATCTACTGCTCTCGTGCGTGAGCATTGTACGAAAAAACAATGAAAAAGCAAGTCATTTCTTAAATGAATTCCCTTAATTATCGTACATCTACGGTTCATGATAGTCTAGTCCACCTAACAAGTAGCTTGTCGTATGAATATCGCAATTTTAGTTTCGGTCTCTCAACCAAGTTGGGAGAGGTATTAGTAAAATCTCAAAGCAAATGAGAAGACAAAGCAGAGGAGTCAAACATACGGGAAGGTTCTCCGCAGTGACTCGCTGCCACCTCAAAATCTGTCTGTCACTTATTGTGCTTAATCGAGTTTTTTCTGTGTTTTTATCATGTGTGTTCTAATCCATTCTTACTTTTGACTGCAGTAGAAGGGATTAGTCATTTACCGACAAAGGCACACACTGCTACGACGCAGAACTGCCCACCATCATCCTAAAACTCCCAATAGAGAATGAAATAAAGTCCTAGTATATTTTACCTGGTAATAAACCGGACAGCGGTAAGGTTGACGAGCGATGCGAAGATATGAACCTCATTCAGTTCAGTTCAGTTCAACCATCAACCTCACACTTCATGATCTGGTTTTGGTTGCTACCTCCAAGCATCGTCGAGTTGAGGGTAGAGTAAATAGAAGCAGTTGATGAAAAAGAGTCAAACCTCGTACCTCAAACAGACTGTTGACTTTTCACACTTGGCCACCGCCATCCACTCCGCCCACGCTGTTTGCGCCGGAGATCAGTGCATGCTGCCTAGGTCCGTCCAAGGATTTTTGCATCACATGTGTAAACTAGTTGTGGTGGCCAGGCTGTAGACAACCATATTGGTGATCACTGGTCCCTAGTGTTATGTACTCCTTCATCATTCAAAAACCGGAAGTATTTGATCCACTGGGACCACTCATAGAGCCTCGGTATGGTCGGGGTTGATGTCTGAGGCTCCGAAATGGCTACTCGTCCTAAACGCTTCTCAAAAGGCTCGCAAGTGACCATGTATCTGTTACAGCCTCTGCTGGCAAACTCAGTGTGTCAGAAGCCTGTTTAGGTGGGCGTTGTGCTTTACCCGCTGAGCGCGCAGATAACGGGGATAGGCTTCTCCAATTTTGTGCAGACAATCGATTGTTCTTGTCTAGCACAAATTTCCGACACAGCTCGCGTCGCACAGCGACATGGCGCTCTAACTCTACAGGTACTTTGAGTCAAATTGATCATATCGCCGTAAGCTACCGGTGGCGCAGTTCTGTTCAGAACTGTAGATCTTACTGGTCCACGTACGTAGAGTCTGACCATGCATTCGTTTTAATGCGATTATCTCTCCAGCTCCATGGTCATCGTCGCAAACCGCAAACCGGATTAGCCGTGCAACAAATGTGTGATCCAGACGTTTGCACCCGTTATGAGCAGAAGTTAGCACATGAGCTAGGATCCACGGAGAACAGTAATGTAGATGAGCATTGGTCTCATATCAAACAGGCGATGCACGTTGCAGCAGGTTTTGCCTGTGGTCCTGGATCCGTTGTCCATCACAGACACTGGATCTCGCAAGAGTCGCTGAGTATAATGGAGCAAAAGCGTCAGCTTTCGAACCGTAAGGAGATGAATAAGATGCGGAGAAAGCTGCGAAGACAAGTTACGAAAAGCCTTAAGAATGATCGCGAAAATTGGTGGGTCAAGGTAGCCGAAGAAATGGAAGTGGCAGCTGCTTCAGGTAACAGTCAAAGACTGTTCAAACTTATTCGTGACACCGGTGGACGGCGAACTCAGGTCAGTGAAACGATTTGGGATAGGAATGGAGAACCCATCCATAACAAACAGCAAAGGCTTGACCGATGGGCCGAGTACTTCAAGGAACAGTTTAGCTGGTCGCACGCTGGTGTAATTACTCCTGTGTCAACAACTGCGACTCCTTGGGTGGAATCACTTGAGCCCCCATCGGAAGAAGAAGTAGAGCCATGTATTCGATTACTAAGGCGGGGGAAAGCGGCATGTCCCGACGAACTTCCCCCAGTTCTTTTCAAACTGGGTGGTGAGGCGTTAATAAAATCACTAACCGCCTTGCTCCGTGACATTTGGAAGGAGGAGCGTATTCCGTTAATATGGAGCGAGTCATTGATTGTTCCCATCTTCAAGAAGGGAATACGCAATGACTGCAGTAATCATCGTGGGATTAGCTTAATCCCGATAGTCACCAAAGTATTAGCTTCGATTTTGCTGCATCGTCTTACACCGGCTCGCGAGAGGAATGCCCGCGAATAGCAGGCTGGATTCCGCCCAGGTCGAGAACGCACCGACCAGATTTTTACTCTTCGCCGACTACTTGAAACGCGTCACACACACCGCCGACCAACAATAATAGTCTTCTTAGACCTGAAAGACGCCTTCGATTCAGTTGATCGAACATCGCTTTTCAGTACTCTTCATCGAAAAGGTATGCCCCAGAAGTTCGTGAACCTAATGAGATCATTGTATTCTCATACTTCTGGCCGCGTTAGGGTTTACGGTGAACTATCCGGTCGGTTCGAAACGACCAGTGGTGTTCGACAGGGATGCCCTTTGTCTCCATTCATTTTTAACTTCGTGATGGATGAAATAATGGAGAGTGCGCTGCAAAATCTTCAGGATGTAGGCGTCGAACTAGGAGATAGTGAAAAGCTATGTGACTTAGATTACGCAGATGACGTTGTCTGCTTGTTCGAATCTACGGAACATGCTCAGCGTGCACTAGATAATCTCGCAAGAGCTGTAGCTTCATTCGGCATGCGCTTTGCACCTTCAAAGTGCAAGGTGATGTTACAAGACTGGACGTCAACGATTCCGAGCTTGATGCTCGATGGGCAGGTGCTGTCAGTTGTCGACCACTTCACCTACCTCGGTAGCTGCGTGACGACGGATGGGAGCACAGTAGTAGAGGTGAGTACGCGGATATCCAAAGCTCGAGCGGCGTACGCTGGACTGAAGCACTTGTGGCGCCGATCCGATATTTCACTGAAGTTGAAAGGTCGTGTATACTGTGCCACTGTGCGTTCAGTTTTGTTGTACGGTTGCGAAACTTGGAGTCTGCGTGCTGAAGATATTCGTCGTCTTGAGGTTTTCGACCATCGATGTTTACGTAGTATCGCTAGGATTGGGTGGAATAGCCGAGTAAGCAACGATGAGGTAAGAAAGCGAGTATTGGGTACTAATTCAGAGAACGTTGTCCCAGCGTATCCAACTTAGTAGACTTCGTTGGTTGGGACACGTGTTACGTGTGGCAAACATACGTCTACCATACCGTGTCCTATTCTCCGCCCCTCCTCAGGAGTGGAAGAGACCACGTGGAGGTCAACAGATGACGTGGCAGCGAGGAATGAGAAAATGTACAGCAGACTTAGGAAAAGTAGGTGTTTCACGTCTTCGTGGTTGGGGTCCAAAAGATCCGTCTACCAGTTGGCTGGAGACACTGAAGGATATGGCTGCGAACCGCGAACAGTGGAGATCGTGTTGTCACTTTCTATCGAATCAGAATGTTTGATCGGTGTACGTTTGTACAGTTAGACTGTATATTCCGTGTGTTGGCTACTAGGGCATTCTTTTCTTTTCCCACCCATGTAGGTCCACTCACTCTCCATCTTGTATATTCATACTTTTTAATTCAACGTGCAACATGGTGAGAAAGGCAGTGGTCAGTGGGGCTTGCCCTACTGTTTAACGCTGTACGATGATGATGATGATACAGCCTCTGCTGAGGAAGCCCAATGCACCGCCTTCTCGTGGCGAAGGTGTTCCCACTAAAGTGAGAGGACAAAAGCGAATCCTCGGCTCTCTCTACAGGTTTGATTGACTGATAGTCAGTCTAGGGGAGATGGATAAACCTTGATTCTAAACCAACCATGGGTAGCGTATGAGGCGTACAACGACATGCACACCGACATTTGTGGCCGAGAGGTGCACCGGGCACCTAGGATATCTGGCACCAGCCGAAAGGCCTATAAAGTGAGAAATCATTCACCGGCTTTCAGTGGGTTATGGACGTTTCGTCCTACTGTCCTGTGGGTTAAGCTCTGGATAGCGAAAGGCTTCGGTTGAGGATCTCTAAGAAAACCACCTGCTTTGTCTTGGGCACCCTGGCAGTATTGCGCCTACAAACAAAACAAATCACGGAATGTGACTCCATGTACGCCTTCTTCCCCTTTTGTACTGTTTTGTTTAGGACGCAGCCCGAACTCAGGCGAGCGTGAAATATGATATAGTATACTCATCGTACATGCCACTTCACAAGATGGCTGTTGGACACAGCGCCTCAAAAGCACTAAATTAATAAGGCTTCCCTTTCTGATCGGTCCTGCTGCCAAGGTCGCCAGTATGTGGTATGCAGGGACCAGTGTTCTGTTCAGTTCAGTTTATTCAGCCATTAACCTCACACTTTGTTTTAGTAATAAGTAATAAGCAGAAATCATGAAGACAAAGAAGGAGCCCGAATGCAACTACGCCACTGACGGCGACACCTAGCCACATCAATTAATGTCTCCAACTATTTAGTAGGCGGATCACTTGGACCACGACCTGAAAGTCTAACACGTCCCACTCGGCCACGTCCACTGGTCAGGGTTTTCATACCTTTTTGCCATTTCATGTACTGACCACCTCGACCTACCTTCCAATCATCACATGCCTCGGAGAACAGCGTATACCGAGGAAGTCTGTCGGTGGGCATGCATAACACATGTCCCAACCACCTTGACCTGTTTAGATTCAGTTCTTGGTCCAAAGATCGACCTCTGCTTCCTAACACCCTACGTCTAACCTCAGCATTGCTGATACGGTGTTCCCACCATGTTTGAGCAATGCTACCATCAAATCACCAATATTCCTCCCCGATGTGAAATGACAAAAACACAGAAAGCTTCATGAGCCCAAAGTTCAGTAAATGTCCCACTGGGTTCCCACGCTTACATTATTCGAGCACCAATATGGAAGCCCTCTAGCCTGGCCACAACATAGTGTAACCCGTCAAAATCAAACAACTGATTCAGTGCTCTGTTTTATCATATATGGATTGTTGTGGTTGAGAATCGTGATTGAGTATCACTTTACAAATGCAAAATAAAACCAGCCGGTTTTCGCTGATGATAAGTAGTCAGTCTTTCGATATACGGCGGGGAAAAATGATTTCAATAAGGGGTAAAGATTTGTTTTTTGTCTTCGTATGGCTCACACTCAACATATCGCAGTTTTGAAAAGGAAAATATACGGTGGCGAGATTGCGCTATTTATTTGTGGAATCATTTTGCCGATTCTCAACCGGTACTTACTGCAGAATGGCGAGTAGTTATATTTCTGTCAAAAGTAAGCAAGCACCGACATGCAGTCTAACTTTCATTACCCAGGCGAAGGGAGATCTTTTTGGCTGGTTTAGGGTGTATTGCTATATTTTGATCGCCATGGCCTCCGCTGGCCTTGAAAATCAGGAACTCAAAGTAGTACAGGAAATGTCTTGTCGTTATTAGCCTTGTGATTTATGGTTATCAGATTTTTTGCTATTATTGGTCCCGGTTTCTTGTACGTCTCTTGGTTCACACGGCTCCCTGTGTTTATCGCTTTTTCGACTCGACTTGGAATGTTTTCTATAAACCCATTACGTAACTATCGTTCTGGTCTCCATCGGGCGAAACACCAGTTGAAATACAGCGAAATGATTCCGCCAATAAATCATGCAATCTCGGTACGGTTTTTTCTATTCAAAATCATATCGAGAAAACTTATTGCCATTTGTTCCTTCGGATTACCAGTGCACCACAACGATCATTCAATTATGAACGTATCTCTGTCATCTGGCTTCCATATAGTCCTAAAAATGAACTCATTTTTGTCACAGTGGCTTCGGTTTCCTCTCCAAGCCATGGTAGACAACTAAACTTGCGTGGATGCAGTAGTAACTTCGTGGTTTGGTTTGTTCTGTTAGCCAGCTTTGCTGCATGTGTGGCGGTAGGAAACCCCACTGTTGACTGACTGATGGCAACCGCCGACCTATTGGGGCGTTATGTACTTCACCATCCAGAGTCATCATTTTCTGTCTTTAAATAATCTATCTTAGATTTCAAGTTCATTTGTTTTTATTTTAACCAAAAAGTGCAATGGGATTCGCTCCACGGTACGGTACGGTACGGTCTGGTCTGTTAAACCTAATGTTCCAAAAATACAAAAATGTCTTTCAAACGAACAAAGTTACATAAAAATGTGGGGAAATGTACGGTGAAAAGCAAAAAAATCACAGCCTATGTTATCTTTTTCTATCTGGTTCTATTATTTTGTTTTACCTCCCTCATTTTTGTGATTGTTGTTCTTACGTTGGCACCATGCTTCACTTCAAGACGATTATATATATATATATATATATATATATATATATATATATATATATATATATATATATATATATATATATATATATATATATATATATATATATATATATATATATATATATGGAGAGAGAGAGAAAGCTCCTCAAAACCGGTACCAGATGACGTAACAGTATGCATAAGCAACAACTGATCGGTGCAGTTTCGTAGTTCCCCGGACTAAACGTAGTTTTGGGTTTTCCTCGAATCATCCGGAATGCATGCGCGGACGACTGTTCAATTAGATTTGAGGTCATTCTTTCATCTTTATTTTACCTGTGAAAATGTATTGACACACCTGACATGAATCCGTTGGGGCCATACTTACCCATATTTGGCTTACCTCCGGATGTTTTTATCGCAGTGTGTCCTCATTACTGAAAATGCTTGCTGTTCCCGTTTGAATTACCCCGATCTATCCTCATCACATTTTTTTTTCTTCTCCATCCCCGGATTCCTCCCGCCCTCTCTCTCTTTCAATATCGTTCACCCTGTGCCTACCTGCTTGTAAATCTGTGAACTGATTTCAGACGCCTTATGTCATTTGTTCATATGCAACGCAAATTACCGAACAATTTGATAACGGAAGAACTCTCGGCAAAAGGAATTAAGGTGATTAATTTCTACGACGTTGTGGTCGATTATATGCTACTCGATTCACTCGAATTGCTGTCTGATCCGCCCAGTTCTGTCCTAGCGGTAACACGTCATCGTTGGTTGAGTGATAATTTCAAGCGAGTTGCACTGGATTCGACCATTTGGACCATATTGTTGGCCAAACGAAAACTACTCAAATATGCGGACGGGTTTTGTGCTCACTACTATACCCTAGTTGGCACATTCAGTCCGGCCTTAGCTTGGGGATTCCTCGGTCCGGATGAGAATGCCCAACGTGCATGCAACCGGTTTCGTGAAACCATTAACGCATTCTTACGTGAGGCATTCGTCTGTCGGGACACAACAGCCACGTCAGGTTCTCGGGTCTCAACATTCCAACTCAGGCCGGACATCAGCACAGACATCACAGATCGAACCATCTCCGGCGACACGGAACAGTTGTTTGATGAAATGGAAGCACTAGAACTGGCACGAAGAGATGACGTACACTTGGACGATTCGGACGAGGGAGACGAGGGGGATGACAGTAGCACAGTAATATGTCGACCCTCGAATCCGGCAGATGATTTGAATCACACATCGGGTTCATCACGGTCCCATCCGTCTGCATCGATCATACGCAAACCCGGTTTGCGGTACACAACTATGTCCGAATTGGCAGAGGATTTATATCAGTTATTCACCGTTTCGATAGCTCAGCTAACTCGAATTTTTCGCGAAGAATCCCGTATCGCGGGCAATCCCATTCCAGATGAGTGGTCAGTCAATCCAGTTGCTCCTAGATTACGTTTATCTACGGAATTCCAACCGTAGACCGTCCCCATCTCACATTTATGGTGCTTTCTAAACCTCATCCAAACGGTTTGATTCCAACCCAGATTGTGCGTATATATATATATATATATATATATATATATATATATATATATATATATATATATATATATGTATATATATATATATATATATATATATATATATATATATATATATCGCATACACGACGCACAAGTCCACAGGTACATACTAAACCGTGAAATGTACCAATCAACCCCTTGGCAACTCGTGCTCTTTTACTCATGACATGTTTCTATTCCTGTTCCTCATATCGATCTTCTGTTCTTATTTTCAACTATATCATTTGCAGTATTGTCACGACATGTGTCACGCTTTCCACCTGATTTTAATACCAGATGTACATACAGCTCATTTGATGCTATTTCGCATCATTTCCGCCGCATTAAAAAAAATATTTCTCCGTAGTCTTCAGGTTTACAGGGATGAACCTCGCTCAAGACTACCCCGCAGTCCTTGTACGCGCGTACGCAGGCACGCATACACACACACAGAGGTCGCCCTGTACTTGATTGTTTTTGGTCTTAAACTGTTACATATCCTGTAGTCCACAGAATAAAATTTTGAGCTTACGGTATCAACAGTGTTAACACAATTTCTATTTACCCGCTGTTCTGTCTGCAACACTGCTTCGTCACCGAACCATTTCTTTGCGAGCCTTGCTCATTGTAAATACATAAATACGTACCTAAATTATCTATGTACGTGATGGCAAATGCAACTATCTGATCGCGCACGCAACTGCGTAGTTCTTCCCGTTTTCAATTCATCGAGTCTGTTTGTGTTTTGATAGCGTGTGGGTCAGAGAGCCGGAGTCTATACCCCCGTCCTTTAGTTATCATCTTATTTTCTCGCTCCAGTGCGTTCAAGGAGTGCCTTTTACTTGAATGCTCGATTGACGTGGGTTTTTGAGCAGCAAACGAGACTCGAGCCGCGCTGCCGCTGCCGCCGCTGGTCACACTGTTGGTGGTAGACAGTAATCCGCGGTCACCGAATTGATAGACCCCTATGTGGTTGTTCATTCTACGTATCAGGATGGTGGTTGCCGATTTTTCCTAATAATGCAATGAACCCTTGATTGTATGGGCTATCCCTTTTCCAGTAAAGTTCGGTTCAATCCATACAACCATTTACGGTGCATTATGTGCCGTGGTTTTGGTTGCTATCTCTAGGCGACAACTCCAGTCGAAAACAATTAGGAGGAACAGGAATATGAAAAGAGCAGTAAGAGGACTTCAAATATTAATATCAAGTCGACGAAGAAAGTTTGTGGATACAAGAATGCCGCTGATCGTGACACCCAACCATATCCTCCAGTGTATCTAACCATAGAATGAGAGGGTTTCTTAGACCCCATCCGGGTAGTCAAACACGCCGTATATGGCTGAGTCCGCTGGTTAGTTCTTTCATACCTTTCGTTCATGTCATGGTCTAACCACCATTATTCATCTTCCAACCGTTACCCGCTTCAGTGAACACTGCGCGCCGAGGAATCCTGTCAACGGACATTCGTAACACATCCTAACTATCTTAGTCTGGTGAGCTTAAGTGCTTCATCTAGTGATTTGATCCGTGAACCTAAGATTCTCGGCTAAACCTCAGCATTGTCTATGTAGTGTTCTCACCAGATTCGACCAATGCTACGAAGGTATCGGTGTTCAAATAACGACAGTCTTCGTATATCATCTACCTGCAGTGGCCATGTTCCTGGATCATGAAGAACCACTGTCCTGACTACTGCAGCGTACAGTCGAACCGTGGTAGGTAAACGGATGTCGTCTCGATGCCACAGATGATTCACGTTGGCAAATGCCAAACGAATCTTCTGTACACACATAGATATCCGACCTCCGGGTGAAATGCAGTTGCCCAGATAACAGAACTTGTCTACCAGGTCTGTAGTTACTCCAGACACTGAAAGTTTTGGCTTTGGACTAACCCAGTCCTGCAACAGCATCTTGCATTTTGAAGATACAAAACGCATACTGAAAATTTCTACACAACCCGTCAGACTTTCCAGAAAAGCTTACAACTTACCTAGATCTTTATTTAGAAAAACTATGTCATCCGCATATTCAGTGTCTGACACTTTTCCACCAGAGGAAGGTTCAATACCACTATCTTTACCTGACAAAGCGTGGTCTTTAGGACCATATGAACTACAAACGTGAATGAAAAGAAAGAGGGCAATCCTGACGCACACCAACTCTCGTGGTAAACTCAGGTGAAAGATCACCGTAGGCCCGATCTCGGCCTCGGCTCTTCATGTAAAGGGACTTTGAGATGGTAATGAATTTCTCTGGTATGCCCTTCAACAAGAGGCAGCGCCGGAGAACTGTGTGGTCGACTGAGTCGAAGGCTGGTATAAGATGAGGAGAAACGGAGATGGTGGGTCAGTGGAAAGTGTGCCTATGTTATAAAATCTGTCGAAGAGTGAAAATGTGTTCAACACAACCTCGACCAGGTCTAAACTCATTTTGATGCTCGCGCGAGTACTGTTCGCGAGCGGTAGATTAACGATTGGGAATAATACCAGAGAGCATTTTAGATGCAATGCCAACCAGGCGCATTCCATTACACTCATGTGCAAGTATGGAATCAAGAAAATATTGGCTCTCATCCTCTTGTTCGCCGCTCGGCGTCGCCCCTAACATTGAATGGCTTTTTGTTGCTGGGGCCATGATAGCTGTGCCAGTTGTGGAGTCGGATTTATACTCCACTGCTGGCCAGTAATTACTTATATCCCTAAATGTGATCACTACTGCGGCTAACCAGAAATTGTAAGTTCTTGTCTATTCTTGACGGAAATACAGTGTTGCAAGATGAGAGACTTGTTAAATAGATAAACAATTGAGATGCGTGTGCTTGGCGGACGTCTTTACTTGCTACTTCAGCCCTAAAGGAAGGCTAAGTAAGGTTGGTGAGTAGGATGCGGAGTCTGCATGAATAAAGACAACAAGTTTTCAGCTATGTGATATATATATATATATATATATATATATATATATATATATAATATATATATATATATATATATATATATATAATATATATATATGTTTGCATGAAGTGGATACATAAACTGCTTTCATAAAAGAGCAAAAGTAACAACTGCCAGGGGGGCATTATGCTCAGTTTCAAACTTTTCGATGGGCATGTTCATATTTTGCATTTTGTGGAAAAGTATAGGAGGCATATCGGTGGGCAATGACCTGATGTGCCGATAAAAAGGAGGCGAAATGATCGAGTATAAAAGTGGTTTGTTTTGTCTCGTGAATCGGTTAGAATTACAATTGCATGGACATCAATGATTAGGCACGGGACGCATAGCCACCAACACACAATAGGTGATCTTACTTAGATAAACTAAGTTTGATCATTGTGTACTGTAGCGGCAAAATCCACACTGATTTTTGTGAATCTACGAAATGGCCTTCCTAGCGTCACGCCTTTTTGTTCGAGGTTGCACCTACAGCCGTGTACAACGAAATGCCACTTGCCGAGCAACCGAAAGTTCGTGTGTTGGAAGCCGGTAACCGACCGAGTGGTTCATGCAGCTTTCGATGATGGTTTACCAATCCGGGACACTAGGCACATTCCCTGTGATCTTGGTGCGCGGTTGCTGGTGGCTCTTCAGGAGCCCGTTCGCTATTCGGTAGAAGTTTCAATCACCTGGTTCACGAGAACATCAGACACGAGACTGAGTAGGGTTCGGTGATGCTTATACCAATCCCGCAACAGGTTGGATGTGAGATGACGAAAAGTCTCTGGACGGTCACCAGCACGATCGGGAACTTTTGTGTATGTAGGCGGTGGGATGGGGAGACAGGTCAAGTGAAACTGGCTTTTTGTGATGGTACATGTTTCTGACGAAATCTATGACAGTGGTTTCAAACTAATTTGTTAGGCGTTCGCTGTCGTAGACTTGGTAGTCTCCTGGAATGCTTAGTGAACTAAAATTTCGGTCACCCAAACACCAACAGTGCTGTTATTCCTCTCCACATAGGAGCCGAGTGCTGTCGGGTGCGTCTCAAGTTTTCGTTACTGTTATCATTCTTTAAATTATTTGAGCAATTGGTTAAACACAGACTGTGTGTAGTCTGCAGATTCTCGTATTTCAGTTTAAACCTCGGTTCACTCTGAAGTTTAATTGATTCGCCTGCTTGTAGATAAGCTTAAACGGAGGAGAAAAAGTGATTGAACCGTATGTCTGCTAACCGCGACTTGCTATTTCTTTAGTTCCAGTCATGGATGCCAGTACTACAGCGGTTATGTCCGCCTTTTCTATTGTACTCGGCCAACAAGAAGGTGATCGTCGATTAGCCGAACAGAATTTGACCGCTTTGGAAGTTCTGGACTGTGAGTGACTTGTTTTTTTCAACTATTATCGTGTTTAGCTTGATTTGCTAATTCGGTCACGAGACCTAATTTTTCCTCACTATTCTGTGTTATTCGGTTGTGTATTTCGTGATCTCTTACCGCGTAAACTGCTAGAGTGCCGAATTTCGATCTTTATGACATCTGACCAGGTCATTTGTGTGCGAGCTGTTGTTAGTTTTGGTGGCCATTGGTCACGGTATCGATACCTGTATGATAGCAAGTTGATTGTGTCGAAACAACATCCAGTCATAATTTGGTAGGGTCTTCATTAACAGGTGCTGCACCTGGCCGCTCCAAAAGGTCTGACTTTATCTGTATTGTTGGGTGTCCATTGATGTTATGTGCAATGTTTTTGGCATAGCTACCAGATTAGGCTGCTCCAACGGCTTTCCCTTTTCTGAATTAGTCCTAAGAAGAACTTGTGACCATTTCCTGCTAGACTGCAGTCGATATTCTCAACACGCTACTGCCGTTTGTTCGAAACATCGAATGAATAGTGTCTTAGGGACCCCGACCGAAAATCGCACGACTGATAATATGTAAATTCCAATTCTTGCGCTACGAGTGGTAAACTCCACCAGCGATAAACCGTACACACAAGGAAGAACGCGGAAGACAAGGTCTTCAACTTAGCCGTATATTTGGCGCTGGACAAAAGGTAACTGTACATTGCTACTCCGCTGCTTGTATACAATTTTGTGTGACCTTGCAGATTAAAACAACACAGCGCGCTCCGGTGAAGGTGAGTTGTACAGTTTTGCATAACGTACAACCGCGCGCCATTCAGCTTCAAAGTTGATATCGAATATCTCCAAAAGTAAGCAAGTTAAGTGAAAACTGACCGCGGATTTGAATTTTTCAACATCGAATTGTGAGGAAAGGATTATTCCCAACATGGTGTGATTTCGTTCGTTGGTTATTGTTTGTGATCACAAACCCTTCAATCGAAGTGTTCAACCCGTCGCGGACACCTTTTGCGGATGCCTGGCCTTTGTCTACCTTAACCTCAGCTGTTTGCATGCCATGGGAGTGTATTTAAGGAGATGTGTGTTGATCAAGCAATGATGAATGCGGTACGAGTTTGCATAAGCCAAAATTGGCATATGCCCGAGTTAGGTCTGAGGGATGCATAATACCGTCGGTTAGTGGTATCAGGGGATATGATCCAAAATCAGATCCAGTGCGGTTATCTCTGTATGACAGCCCTAGTGATTACTCAGTGACATGTTTAGAAGTACAAAACCTGAAAGCCTAAGAACAAAACAGTTTGTGCGTAATTTTTTTATCCCATCAGTTCAGTACTCTACCATGCACCTCATATTTTCTGTGGGTTAGCACTGTTTGTCCTCAGACTGGTGTTATATGCCCGTTCCATAGTGGTCTTGTATGATATAACCCCGTAATTGTAAACTGCGAAATAAAAGTTGCCAGTTTCCCATACTCTTTCGGTTGTCCATTATGCTGCCGGCAGCTCAGATGTTCGAATCCCCCAGTTTCAAAACCGTGACCTCTGATGCATATTACATACCCCACAAAGTCAGTATGTCAACGAAAGCACCACTCATTTTACGAGGCCTTTGTAGTCGGTCCTAGTTCATACCAATGTACTCCATGTGATAAAATGTTCGGTTATAAAATCACAACAGACAAACTAGGGCCTCAACTAAACAAGGTTCCATTCATAAGCACTGATTAAATGTTAGCTTTTAAGATCATTCTGCGACATCTGAAACCGAATAACTGAAACTTTGATGGCCCGGGTTCTTAGCCATCCTAGATCAATGGTAGTATAATAGCTCTTCATGTACTTTAATTCGAAGCTTGTGAGACCAAATCATTCCAAATTTGATCTCTGGTCGAGTGACCGAATGTGGAATGTTACGTTGAAATCTAACCGACTATCGTATGCCTGAGATCTGAGTCTCTGAAACAGACAGATATCCAGCGTAAACAGTTTGTTCTGACTGTGACACGGATACCCGTGCGTACAGGCAGACTTCCTCGGCGTCCATTGTTTTCTGAGAATGTTGAGGAGTGCAGTCACAGGAAGACAGGTCTAGATGACTAGTTCGTGAAGCGATAGAACAATATCATCGTCTTACCCACTGAGTCTAGGCGTACGATACATGTCAATCTGCCGCTTCTGTTTTTAGTTTTCTTCATGAATCTACCAGATATTTGACGCCGCACTGCAATAAGACAACAAATAAAACGCCTCGAGTGTCAATCTAGTGGATGGCTGTGACCTATGCTGAACCATTATCATCATCATCGTACAGCGTTAAACAGTAGGGCAAGCCTGCCTTGCTCACCATGTTGAACGTAGAAATGGAAAGAACGAATGCACAAGATGGACAGGGAGTGCACCTACAGGGATGGGAGAAGGAAAAACGCCCTAATAGCCAACACACGTAATACACAACCTAACTGTACAAACGCATATCGAGCAATCATTCTGATTCGACAGAAAGTGACAACACGATCGCCACTGTTCACGGTTCGTAGCCGTATTCTTCAGTGTCTCCAGTTAACTGGTAGACGGATCTTTTAGACTCCAGCCATGAAGACGTGAAGTACTTACTTTTCCCAAGTTTGCTGTACATGTTCTCATTCCTCGCTGCCACGTCATCTGTTGATCTCCATGTAGGTTTTTCCACTCCTGAGGAGGAACGGAGAATAGGACACAGTATGGTAGACGTGTGTTTGCCATACGTAATACGTGCCCCAATCAACGAAGTCTACTAAGCTGAATACGCTGTGACAAAACGTTCTCCGAATTAATTCCCAATACTCGCTTTCTGACCTCATCATTACTCACTCGGCTATTCCATCCGATCTTAGCGATACTACGTAAACATCGGTGGTCGAAAACCTCAAGACGACGAATATCTTCAGCATGCAGACTCCAAGTCTCTCAACCATACAACAAAACTGAACGCACTGCGGCACAGTATACACGACTTTTCAACTTCAGTGAAATATCAGGTCGGTACTACAAGTGCTTAAGTCCAGCGTACACCGCTCGGGCCTTGGATATCCGCGTGCTCATCTCTACTACAGTGCTCCCATCCGTCGTCACGCTGCTGCTGAGGTAGGTGAAGTTGTCGACAACTGACAGCACCTCCCCATCGAGCATCAAACTCGGAATGGTTGACATCAAGTCTTGTAATATCGTATTACATTTTGAAGGTGCAAAGCGCATGCCAAATGGAACTACAGCTCTTGGGAGTCTATCTAGTGCACGTTGAGCATGTTCTGTGGATTAGAACAAACAGACAATATCGTCCGCGTAATTTAGGTCACACAGCTTTCCACTATTTCCTAGTTCGATGCCTGTATCCTGAAGATTTTGCAGCGCACTCTCCATTATTTCGTCCATGGCGAAGTTGAACAGGAATTAAGACATGGGACATCCTTTTCAAGCACCACTGGTCATTTCGAACCGACCGGATAGTTCACCGTAAACTCTAATGCGGCCAGAAGTATGAGAATACAATGATCTCAGTAGGTTCACGAACTTCTGGGGCATACCTTTTCGATGAAGACTACTGAAAAGCGCTGTTTGACCAACTGAATCGAAGGTGCATTTCATGTCTAAGAAAACCATTATTGTTGGTCGGCGGTGTGTGTGACGCGTTCCAAGTAGTTGGCGAATAGTAAAAATCTGGTCGGTGAGTTCCCGACTTTCGCGAAATTCTGCCTGTTGTTCGCGGGCATTACTTTCGCGAGTGGGTGTCAGACGGTGCAGTAAAATCGAAGCTTATACCTTGATGCCTATCGGAATCAAGCTAATCCCACGATGGTTAGTATAGTCATTGCTTATTTCCTTCTTGAAGATGAGAACGATCAGCGACTCGCTCATATTAACGGAATGCGCTATTCTTTCCAAATGTCACGGAGCAAGACGGTAAGTGATTTTATCAAAGCATCTCCACCCAGTTTGAAAATAACTGGGGGAAGTTCATCGGGACCGGCCGCTTTCCCTCGCTTTAGTGATTGAATGCACGACTCTACTTCTACTTCCGATAGGGGCTCAAGCGATACCACCCAAGGAGTCGCAGTTGTTGACACAGGAGTAATTACACTAGCGTGCGGCCAGCAAACTGTTCCTTGAAGTATTCGGCCCAACGATCAAGCTGTTGTTGTTTGCTATGTATGGATTCTCCATTTCTATCGCAAATCGTTTCGCTGACCTGGGTACGCCGTCCACCGGTATCACGAATAAGTTTGAACATTCTTTGACTGGTACTGCTGAACTGGGTCTCAAGTGAGATCTGCCAGGATTTACAGTTGCTCTATGAAAGATGTATTGCATAGTGAAATGATAAGTGTTCGACTCTCAACCGTTCGCCCCGGTTTCGAGCTTCAGTCGACTCGGCGGATGTGAACTGCTGGTGATTCCTAACAAGGATAAAGCAACTATGCAGTGCTCCCGTGTTTTTCAGCGGTCAGTTAAGTGTTGAAACTGCATGACAATTCATATTATGCAGATCTAATCTTCCACTAATTATATAAACATTGATGTATACGGGGATAAACAACGAGCAAGAACAGTTCCAGTATCATCGCATTCATTCCACCCATAAGAATTTCAAGCGTAGCGATGAAACTATCTTATCGATGAGTGTTCTTGTGTGCACACTGAAATGAGCTACTTGAGGATATAGATGCAAAGAAAGAAAAGTTGGAGCTTATTCACAGAATGGTTTCTCAGACAGTAAAGGCGGATTCTTTGTTGGAGCCTGTGAATTTCACCCAGTGAACGTTGTTGAGTGGTACCTTTGATTGTTTGTGCGACCTGCGAATTAAGAGACGAGTCTGATTCTAATGTAGCAAAGGGAGACTCGTTTACGAAGGCGCGAATCAAATCTTATTCTGTTTCACCTTCTGATTTTTGGTTTTCGACAGGTCTTTATGTCGGTGGTGCTATTTGTCTGAGAGATACTGTCCTATCGGCCGTTGGGAAAAACGTACGGGCATAATTGGGGTTGCACTCCTAAAGTCCAACTTCGACTAATGGATCGAATTCGGTGGATCGGGTGGTATTGCGAAGAGGTACCCGATCCGAGTTCAACAACCAACTAGGTAGTGGCGTGCCAGCTGTGGCTTTCTGGTTGTGTTGGAATATTCTCTCATGAGGAGTAGAGTTTGTCGTGGTGCATAGTAGAGAAATGAATGGAGATCTCACATGAGATCTGCCACGATTTGGAGTTGCTCTATGAAAGATGTATTGCATAGTGAAATGTTAAGTGTTCAACTCTCAACCATTCGCCCCGGTTTCGAGCCCCCGGTCGACTTGGTGGATGTGCACTGCTGATGTTACCTAACAACGATGAAACACTTGTACAGTAACTACATGGTTTTCGGTGTTGCGTTGGGCGGTGATACTGCATGACGAATCATGTTCTAGGAATCAGTTTATCAAAACAAAAAAACTTCTTTGGAGTATTTTTCCTCACAACGGGTTTCAACTCTGATAAAGACAGGAAAAACTCACTGTAGCAATTAGTGGCCAAATCCAGGATTGTTAACTAATACGTTAGTGATGATTAAGATTTCCTGTTTTCAGCATGCATTAAGTTTTTAGCGCCCAGCTCACAAACAAAATAGATGAACGCTAATAGTGCAGGGTAACGTTTGTGCATGGGTGCGATGGAAGTGGTATGTACCGCATAGCCACATAAAGGCCCATTTCACTGTTAGGGATACCCGGCACTTGGACCCTGAGATTTGGTTCGGAGAACCCAATAAGGACAGATATCTAGCTATAGACAGCGGCGAATGAGTAGGTGTGCAACAAACCGGGTAACTTGACGACACGCTGTAACTTATTGGTTCATGTAACAGACAGTTTCTCTGTTTTTCACACCCGTCTTTCCCTTCTCTGTAATCGGATGATTCACATGTAGTTTCGTTCACTTCACTGGTACAACGGTGGTTGGAATCCAGCGTGTTGTCGTGACATCAGATTTGTTGCACATTCACTTCCTTACTGGTATCTATGGCTGCATATGGACTCTCCTTTACTCTGTGTCATACACAAATAAATACCTGAGGGGCTAAATTGAAATGAAATTAAATTGTGTTAATGTTGTTTTCCGCGAATCCGCACGCATATTCTGCGATTTGGTATACAAATAGTTAAAATGTTCAGATCCTCTGGTGGTGCCGCGCTTATTGCAGTTGATCGTGTAAACAATTTCCTCCCTTTCATCGTTTCTCCTCTTCCAGCCTATCCGGTTATATTGACCAATCTGATCGCGGATGAACAACTAGCCGTGGAGATTCGTCAACTGGCAGGTGTTACTCTGAAACGCTATGTGCTTTGCCATTGGAGTCCTAATGATTGTTCGGGTTTTACACCGCCCGAGACGACCGAAGAGGTTAGTGGTATGAAAGCAGTTCACCGTGCTCGAATAACCCATCTTTTCATTCCACGTATGCCCTCAGCTGGGGTGTTTTCTTAGTGGTGGAAAAGTTTCAGGTCCGACGTTAGCCTAAGATTGAAGTATCTAGGAACGATGGACCGTCCTCGAGATCTATTTTCTCAACGGCTGCTGTGAATGAGTTTTGTGGTAGCATAACGGAAATGGGAGGTCGATTCCCGATTGAGTAAAGAGTACGGGAAATAGGAGCTCCGCGAACACAGATTGGGCTTGCAGTCCCCTACATTCGCGTGTTCATGAATAGACGAGTGTCTATGCACGTCTTCGTGACTTGGCAGAAGAATACAAGTACCCCGACCATTGCGATTGGTTGTACTGGGCGTGTAAAGTTTGCTGTTTGGAGTTCACTGGATCCATTTGCCGGATGCTTGAGGAAGCTATTGATTAATGGAGTCAAGCAATTCATTTACTCTCGAACACGTTATTTGTCGACTGAATATCCCAATTGACTTTCCTCATCTTATCCACCCGCTCTTTGTGGATGGTTTTATGTCACTGAAGATGCACCGCGGGGGACGAAGACATCCATTGAGGAGTGCTTGTTTTTCGTTTACTATGATCGATCGCGATTGTCGGGTTCTATATGATACAGCGCATGGGGTACAACAAGGGAAAAAAGAGGCAGATGTTTATCGTAAAGAAACTGTGTGGTCCATGCCAGGGAGAACAGGCAGTTTACATTTTCTGTGCACAGAGAGCTTCTGATTTGGTCAACATAGTTTCGCTAAACGCCGGCTGCTTTGCATTCGGGTTGCGCAGTCGTGCTTTGAATGATCGGGTCAGGTCAACTGAATGACCTGTGAAAAGGAAAGGTTTCACGACAGGCTATGCCGGATTTCTTGCCAAAATTTGGCTTATACACTTCAGCTAAGAGCCATTATCACGTTGATTTCTCGTTCACGCATCCATCTTAATGTCTCATGTTGGATAGGAGTAAATTTTCCAGTTCTTCTCATAATTATCCTACTGAAGCACCGCTTCCAATACCGCATCCTCCTCAGTTGCGGCGTCTGCTTAACTTCAGATCTGTTCAGTCATATTTCAATTCTGATTGATACCTCCCAAGTTTGGCTCGAGATATCTCTATGTTCTAGTGGAACATTTTTTTCAGTTTTCCAGTTTGATCACATCCCAGCCAACTCATTCTCTTATTTCATTTAACTAACCTTTCTGTCCTTGGTAGTTGTTACTATCCCAATACCTTTGACTCGTTAGCCCAAGCCACGTAGCCGTGTGCTTTAAAATCCTGTTGAAAATTTGGTTTTCGTTTTTCATTCTGTATTTGATTTTGTGCATCATATTATTATGAGTGGGAAACCTCACTCCTGTTACACAATTTTTCATGCAAATGACAAACTGGTTCCATGAACCGGATTTACTCAACATGGTTCCCTGGCCCTCGTCCCGTCTTCTCTAATTAACTTTCACTCTCCAATATTCGTTGCTACCTGGAATTAGGCGAAGTCGCACGTGCGCATCCTCTTGTTGCGTTGTCTGAGCTCCTCGGTCCGTCTGATACGTAATGTGGTGACACATACCATTGCCACAATTGCCCAATTCGATTGGCCCGAGGCTTGGCCCACGCTGTTGCCTGATATTGCCCAAATGGTTAACAAAGTGGCTCAGCTGGAACAGTCGGACATATCTTCGATTGAACGAAATAAAGCCCTGGTTCACGGATGTGTTCGCGTACTAGCTGGTAGGTTGTAGTTGTCGCTTCTTCCCCCACTCTTTATGACAATTTATTTCACGCTGTTCGTGCATGTTAGTCTTAAACCTGCATAATGTGACATCATTGATCCAAACATTATTCGAAAGCCTTGGAAAGGCCGTACGGTATTGGGTGTCGTGTTGAGATTATCAGGATTTGTTTTACCACATTGTTGCTCTTCTGTGATTAATCAGGGAAAGGCTTTTCTTTGACAGACCAATAAACCATTGTCCTGATTGATGTAAGGGGCATTATAAGCAAGTGAGTATGTCGGAACCAGAAGGGATTCTGGTAGTGTGCATGCTGCCTGAATTTCATGAAGGACCGATTTTTGCCTGCAAAAATCAAGTAATATTTTCCAACACTTGCGCGTATGTGCAACGAAATGCAACCGATTGCTGTTCTATAGCGGACTAAGGCGTTTCCCGTCTGCCCATCTGCTTACTGATTTCGCTATCGCGTTACCTTTCCTTATTCCTGAATGTGTTCTTCTGATGGAGTCTGTACAGTCTAAGTTGCCACATTTTGACGCTACCTTGATGATGATCTAAATAACAATTAGTCCTCTTTGGTGCACCAGAACTGTTATATGATGTGGCTCATAGTCCAGTCGAAAATGGTATAATTTACAATACTATAGCTGATGTGTTCTAGAATGAGATAGTGTCATAACAAATATCAGAAGGTTAGTCCCCATATCGATCATATACCCGGTCAGTTTCGGCCCACGAAAAAGAAGTCGGGAGACGACCTTCAGTTCAGCTTTTTATTTCCGCTTGACTCAAACTGATCTGTACAGTTAGCTCCAATGTGTATATGTATTGGTCTATGATCGATATAATAAAGAAGACTGGTGAGCAAATGGCAGAGTTCAATATCAAAATGTTACAGAAAAAATTGAATCCAATAGGCATCGGAATACTCTATAAACTGACGGTGTTAAGGAAAAATGCTGTTTTCCATGGAATCTGCGCTACGGATACGATGAACCCGTTCGATTTTCCAAGGAATAATATAGTGTACTTTGTCGTTTGTCCTTTTCGAAATGTTTCCACGGAACTAACTCTCATGTACTTACCGGTAGGATACTTTGTCAATCGTTTTTTGCGGTAGATATTAAGGTTTCAGGGTGCTTTTATCCTGAGTATGTGGAGAACCCCATGGATCAGCACTTGTTGTGTTCTTGCAGTAAGTTAAGCAGTCATTCAACGGAAACCAGAGTGTCTCAGCAATGACAAGAAGAAGTT
Organism: Fasciola hepatica; assembly: GCA_948099385.1. Taxonomy (NCBI): domain Eukaryota; kingdom Metazoa; phylum Platyhelminthes; class Trematoda; order Plagiorchiida; family Fasciolidae; genus Fasciola; species Fasciola hepatica. Next base: position 2,589,592 of record CANUEZ040000032.1, on the reverse strand, counting down.
CAATTAGATTGCAAATGGAAATTTCCGGAATGTACACACATGTGTTCACTCGTCAGGTTGCCGGCTTATCTGTTTCGTAGGTTCTCGTCCAATCTTGTAGGTTCTACGTACAATTCAGTCCAACATGAGCAGATGAGGTTTTTGGTTCCTCAGTTCTTCCTGAAATGCTTCTTATTGAACTCAGTTTTTTTCCCAGTGAGTCTTAGTCATCGTTCATTTATTGGAGAATGCGTGCCGGGATGACTAGGCTTTAATCATGACATTCGTAATTATTTAAGACGTTTAATGGTAAATATTATCACGAAACAATCTTGGCAACCCCTCATTCGTATGTGATTCCTTGTAATATGATTTGCATGCACGATGTGAGTCTATGGAACAGTTTGACATATCACTCCACTACATTTTTCAATCGGTGGATAATTTGTTCGTTATCAGGAACCATTTTTAAATTCCTTCGGAACACGACAAGGTTGGCGTTGGTCAATTTAAACTGTTAGTTGAAAAACAGTGAATGTTGCACCTATTGTGAATAATCATTATTTGCGTGGGTTTTCGATTGGGACCAGTCTTTCTGCTAACCGGCTCCCGATTTTTGTGTGACTCGTCTACTTATCTGCTTGAACGAGTCAAATCCCCTTTCTGACAAGATCTTTTGTTCCGGTATAAAATGTAAATGCTTTGGATTGTGAACGGTGGCCTCCGCTGTGCTAATCTACTTTTGGGTTGACCAGTTTGTATAATTGCACCCACTCCCATCACAGCAATCAGCGGTGAGATTTCGGATCTTGATGTGCCCAAAGTGGCTCCTCTGCTGATGCCCAGTTTGATGCGCGTCGTTTGTGACAAACAGGTGAGCTTGTCTTACAACCCAAGTGTGTATTTTGGTTTGACACATTATTTGCTTGTGGACATCCTAAGTCTATGGAATTTTTTTTTAACCGTCCAACGAGATAGCAGTGGGGATGCAACATGGAACATTAGAACCCAGAAACCTGAAATCGGTAAAAGTGTTTTCATCGTTTGCCCAGTTGTTTCACTTCCAACTTCCATAGTTTGTTGATTTTCGGAAGTTCAGCCGTGTTGCAAATAAAACGCATGTGACGAGTGAAATTCCTCTCATTCTTTCCACATAGAATTTTTTTCCGGATAATTATGGTAATTTGGTTATCTCATTTACAACATTACTTTATATGTCATTGTTTGCGGTAAAGGCATCTGTATACCGTATAATGTATGTAGTGATATTACACTAATGAACTGTTCTAAACAGTTGCCGGCACCCGCAAAATCCAGCAATCAGTTACTTCATACGAGGTAACTCTTATGAACGACAGCAACAGATTTATGTGCACGCCGTAGCAAGCAAACGCGTTTTCGATGGTTCGCAACAAGCTGAATACAGCACATTTTGTAAGTTTAGGATTTGGGATACCAGAGAACAACGAGATGATGACACTCAGTGATCATAATTCCGCAGTATTATGCTATCATCAATGTTATTAGTAACGTTGTGTATTGATTTTTGTCATGTTGCTCTTATGGGGTTGGGGATTACGTCATGGTGTTTCGAGTCAATGACCGGAGTAGGCTCAGTGATCCCACGTTGTTTCTAGGCTCATTTTCTGTTGTAAGGCACCGAAGAAGTATCATTCACCGCCGCTTGTTCTTAGTGGGTTATTTTCGAAAAAAGAAACTACCCTGGGAGCACTGGCCGACGTTGTACCGTTAATGCCCGGTGGTGTCTGTGTTACTCAAAATCATTCAACCCGGGGACGAGAACGGTCGAATAACGCAGTTGGAAATTGGTAGATATGCACTGCGCTGCCGATGGTTTCTAACGAGGGTAGAACAGCTGGTATTTTTCTGCTCAGCGCTTCCTTACGAGTGCGGCCTCGAAGGCTCATTGTACTATCAGGGAGACTGAGACTTGGAGTTGAGAACTCCACAGAGCCCCTTTAGGTCAGCCTTGGTAACGAACTGAATGACGGTGCATTGTTGTCTATCACCAGTGTGACTTTCGCTGGCGGGACTGCAATGGATAAATGCTCTGAACCACTCCACCGCTACCAGTCTGAGGATTGTTGAGGACGAATCGTGTTTGCTTTAGAGAGCGCCGACAAGTTATACCCGAGAGAGAAACGTTTTTTGATCTGTAATCTCCATGAATGCGTATGATAAAACCGGTAATCTAACCATGGGGTGTGAAAAGGTGAACCACATAAGGCGGTGCCACTGCCCCGAGTGACGGTAGGAACATCTACTTCTGTACGGTGCATTCAGTGATTCTGATTCCGTCCCATGAGGTTTGCATTTCTATTTTTGCTACTAATAACAATGGTAGTAGCTGTTAGTTTTTGCGTATGGTATTCGAAAACCTCAAGCTTGTCCCCCAAGTAGATCAACGACACCAGTATTTGCAAGTTAGAACTTGGAAGGTGGAATTTTAGATGGAAAGTTGATTACCTAGTGTAACCGAGATATTCCGACGACACTGTTAGTACGTGGTCTGAAGTCTAGTCACCACACGGTGAATTATGAATTATGTTCTCGGGAATTCCGTGAACAGTTCCCGTGATAGAATGGTCAACGGCAACATCAGTGCCCACAACTTATGGTTTCAAGGCTGTAATATTAGTCCGGGAACGGAATATACGAAGACTTCGACATCTTCTCACGACCAGTGACTGGTAAACAAGGAAACGTTCTTACTGTTTGCGTAGCGTCAATAGTTATGAAATCAGTTGCATTGGTCTATTACTGCATTGTCTGTGCTAATAATCAGCGGAATGTCTCGTTCGGTTACTTGTATTCCTCGATGTTCTAGTCGATAAATATATTTGAGAACGTATTGGATGCATCAGTTCCTGCTCGCGACGAGAATTTCGAAATGGCGAATTTCATGCGTTTCATCAAACATTCTTTTCAAGCATGTGATAGAGACTATTGTGGAAACAGAACAAGTCAGCTGTGGAACGAGTCGTCTCAGTCAATCAAGAGTAATATCGAGAAGAACTAACTATTTGGAAAATAACCAGCGAAACCATGTCTATAAGCAAGCGGACCTCAGGACTTTGGAAGGGCATAGAGATGACCAAAGTTTGGAGTGCCAGTACAAAACGTGAATCAGGCTAACACGACAAGAATGGCACGCATAGAAACAAACTCTAAGTCCGTGGTACCGGGTCAACGAGGAATCAAAATGCGCAAGTAACTAGAGGATCGACTATCGTGCGAGCGTGGAGATGGGCTATTAAAACGGTCGCATATGACTTACTGCTTTGAATTGCTTGGCTCAGTGCTCAGAGTTGTCTTCGTTGTTTTGTTGCTACCGCATGGCAGACCATTCTAATTAGAGACGGACAATCAAAGAGAAGGTTAAGAGGGATGTAAAAAAGTAAATAAATCAACACCGTATCAAGAATTCAATGTTAGTTTATCCGAATAACTGTCCTCATTTTGCTTATTTTGTCCACAATCACGCGGGGCAGGGGGGGGGATCAGGTGCGATTCAGTTTTTTTTATAGCGATCAATACTGACTCATTTTTTTTTATTTGTCCCCAACTTCATTGACTGGCAGCGATTTGGCAGTGCAACTCGTCGGAATGCTGTGATAGCAATCAATAACCTTCTTGACACAATGCTATCTTCCGGTGACGAAGTAAGTAAAAACGTTAGCAGTCTTAGAATGACTCCTCTCAGTTTGAGTGAACTATTAATCATATCTTTTTCGCTACTCTTCGTTTTTTCAGTAGCCAAGCTGGAGGAGTTCGTTTATTGGTCAAACATCCACCAACCATTTGTCTTTGTCATAGACTACCAACTGATAGGATAACCTGCTTTTCCCTTTTGCAATAAATTTCTTAGGTTTCCATTTTAGTTGTCTATTCATGTTTTTTCACAGAACGTATTTAATCAGTGCATCGGTTGCCACATTCGACCGTGTATGAATTATGTACTCACGGAACTTATCGCATCCAGACCGTCGATCGAGGAGTCTTCTTTTCACGCTGAATTGATCCAAGTAAGAAATAAAAGTGACTTATCTGAATGCAACTGTTATCTGCTTTTACTTTTTGGCATTTAATTCTTAGCGTTTTTTTCACTTCGTCTTGGTGTGTAGATCGACATAAGTCAAGTCAAGTATATGTTGTATACACTTGATCAATTCCAATTACAGAATGATACAAAAAGTGTTACATTGTAAACTGCATTGATAGCATCAGGGTTGGCAAGGAAACGGGCGAAGTATGGTACTGTGGTTAACTTTTCGGTCGTGGTACAAGCATATGTGTTTTGTCGATAATGTAGGAATAAATCTACTGAACTCCAGGTAAAGGGAGTGTGATTCTTCAGTTAATATCCTAAGGGAGAACGTTGTACATTATAAAATGGGTTAACTGATTTTGAAGTACGCTAGTACCTCTAAATAAGTGCTTCAGGGAATGGACAGTTACTTTAAAGTCTAACAAGCAATCTAGAAAAATATTACGGAAGCAGTGTAGAGCCACCGGAGTGGAATGCAGGAGTAAACAAACAATATCTATTGAATGCACGCTTCGAAGTAATTGAGACGAATCTCGATAGAATTTATCTCTGCTCTTAAGTCGGTTGACGAATACACAAGCACGACGACTATGTATCAACGCTTTAGTTTGTTTCCGTTGGCACGTACAAAACCGTTCGACTGAACCGCACACAAGCGACTGATGACTGGAATCCACTAAAGTGGCGCGCGCTTACCTTTCGTATTCGGAACCATCACAAACACCAGAAACCAGATCACGAGATACGGAAAAAGTGAAGCGAGAGTCTGAGGTTGTATCTGTGCTGCGAGGCGTAATTGCAGAAGTGGATTCTTGTGTGCGCGTTTAGAGGGTATGTTTTGAAATTTTTTTGAGATTCCGAGTCAGGGTAGTTTTCTGTCCACCTGGCATAATGTGCGAACGTTCAAAGCAGCAAGTGGAGTGAACATTTGTAAGGCTTTTCCCGCATTCCGTTCGTTCTCAATGAGGAGATAAAGCAACTGAACCTTTTAGTTCTTGTTTCTTATCACCGTAATCGGGAATGACCGCCGACGGTCCGGCCGGCTGAATTTCAATGTCCCACCACATGTCTGTAATCAACGACCCGTAACGATTAATTCTCAATCCCGCTGAATCTCGCCGCCGTTCTTAACTTGTGCACACAGACGCGCTCACTCAATCAATCCGAGTTTAACTAAGGCCTGTTTACTCCGTGGTCCTTGTGACCGTGAAGCCTTTATGCGACAAGTGAACTGAATTTCTGTACTGAACAAGTTGTCTGTGGTTTGTCTGACTTGTTTACATGGTGCGTACGGCTTGCGTTGTAGTTTCATATATGAAAACCACTGCAAAATAACTTTGAAGTTCCCTAATCGTCCCATTTTGCAATCGAGAAGACAGTTTGTATTCATAATGATGTACGGTAAAGCCATGCTCAAGCCAGTGTAATAATAACATTGAAGAAAAGAATCACATTCAAATTTAATCAATTTCATTGATAGTTTTGTGTGACTGATGAAGCTGGAATAAATATGATCATTTATCTGATTGATGCTATCTCTTGTACTCCCCAGAAAAGATATTCGTCTTCCGGTCTGCTGCACTCGGCGGCCCTTGCATCACTACTGTGAACCGAAGTGCAGCACCATCGTTATACTATTCATGAGTAGCTTGCGCGTGCATTGTTTAAAAATGATCTTGTCTTTATCTAGTGTCTGTCTCGTTCAAAATGAATGCCAATACTCCCTTTTGCTACTAATAAATACACTATTCAAAAGTTCTGTATTTTTTCGTATTTGATGAAGGATCGCTCCCGGTACAATAGACTGTTTCTCATGTAGCTCCTGTCTCATCGGCGCTACGGTCTTTTTCAGTCAACCGGTGCTATCAGCAACAAATGTTCTCTCAGCTGTGGGATATTGAATATTTAGAGTAGACCAACTGCTCTGTCTCATTATTTTGACCGTAAAGCTATTTTTGCACCATTTTTGCGTTGTCTGAGAGTCAATCGTCTGTATGTTTGCACGCCAACTCTGTTCCGCTCCACGTCAGTTTTTTTACGTTTCTTTATTTGCTCTCTCAAAATGTCTGATTGTCGCTCCACTTCAACTTTTGTGAAATCTTTTTTTTTCTCACAGATGTTAACTTATCTCTGTGTGGAGGTTCGCGGATTCATCAACAGTTGTTTTGGTGGTGAATGGTCTCCACTGATGAATATGCTATGGCAAATGTTGTTGCGTACAACTGACGCTTATGTGCAGTGGAAAGTTATACCTCCGTTAGGTGCCGGAGATGATAGCAAACTGGAGACAACGGATGTCGTAGATTCAGACGGTACGTCTCTGTCACACGATTGAGCCATAATATGCACGTCTACGGCTGTTTTCATCGTTTTCGACGCTCCGCTCGTTTTGTTGCAGTTTTGTCTTTCCCACTTTTGAATTGAAGTCCTAAGTTTATGAATTCTCTGTTCAAATTTGTGACGGGAATTCATTGATTTCACTTTCTCCATTCTTTTCCTAGGTGAGACAATTGATTATGACACACTCGTATGCGCCCTAATCGAATTCCTCTCACGTCTGACCGGAGTCAAACGATGCCGCGCGAAGTTAATTCCTCATTTGTCCAACTTATGTTTTCAGCTCGCTCGTCTAATGCAGCTTCCACGATCCGTGGTACGTTTATCGCGGTTGTAATAGTTTATTCCTCTGTTCACGTCATGTGTTTGCACGTTTTACTGACAAATCTGTTCAATTGCTTCGTTTTCTTTTCTTCCGTGTGTTGATAAGTTCATGTTCACTGCTAATGCTGGAGCATATTCGTTCCTTATAGAGTCGATAAACTTCTGTGGCCGCATGTCGACGTACCGCGCTTCCGTGCATATTTATTTAGCAATAGATTGTCTCTTGGGAAAGAAATTCAACAGTTATCTTCGTGTATTTACTTCTGCTATTATCCCTGCCCGTTTATTCTCGCCGTACCAGGTTTAGCGGCGAATTCGGGTTAGTCTAATCCAAAAAACATGTCCTAATCACAAGCAGTAATGGCGTCGATGTGACATCCTTTCGTCCTTCAGAATTTGAATTCCATGTAAAAGTTGAATCAGTCCTTTTGTGGGGTTGTATGAAAGTTGTGATTTTTTTTCACATTAGCATCCCTGCAGTCGTGTGCATTGATGATACCGTTGAATCCCGAAAGCCTTAGTTAAGCATAGTTTCCAATACCTCCCCTACTTTCGCTTGAGTCTAGTCGAAAGCACAGACCCCATTTCGTTCCCTCCCGTTAGCTATAGTGAGGAGACTCTTCTGACTTCGAACCATCTTGACTTATTAGTACAAAAATGGCAGTTTATATGCGATAATTGGTGGTCATATCCAAATCCTGGTCCCGATATTTATTGGTTCACGTGTTATTCACATCTAGTCATTCTGAGTGATAGTCCGATAACAAAGCCAGTTGGTTAATTTGGTTTAGACAACGATAGGGATTTGATTGGTCCAACGATCCGCCTCGTTCACCCCGATCTTTTCCTCGATTCTGGACAAGCGAAGACGTGCTGGCTGCTCGCCGAACCGTTATGCTGTTTACTAAACGAACCCAGTCGTCTATCTTTTTTACACGACCATCTCCTGCTAGAGAATGAGTCGGCTTCATGAATATCGCCTATCATAGCTGTTTTATTACGTACTCGCGTGTGCGTGAAATGGAAGGGGTATATCCCATAGTCACGAAGGTCCACTGCATCATCAAAGACAGCCGGCAACCAAACTCTAAGACTTGGAATGGAGAATCACATAAGGCCCCAATAGGTTAGGTGTGGTAACGAACCGGCTGGCAGCTGATTACTGTCTACCACCAAAGCTGACCGTGTGCTGCGGTTGGAAACAAGTTCGGTGCAAATCGCGATCCAGTTTTTCTTGATTGGCGGGTACCATGGACCGACCGTAAGCCTAGGCGCTCTCCGTCTTTGTCGACAGTTTTGAGCTGGCCGCCAAGGTGACAGTGCCATCCAGAACAGGGTTCGGGACGGAGTTTTTCTTTGGTTTATTCCATCATGGGTCGCCGTAGGATATAACCCAGCCACCGCATTCGACGAAATGGGAGGAAACTTGAGAGTTCTACAGTTTCAAAGCATTGTCTCCGAACTTCATTGCTGGATATTCCGACACATCAATTTACTTACAAACTACGCTGCAAGCACCAGTGACCAAACACCTCCGGCTTTCTAGTATCGTCACCTCAATGGCCACGTTTGTCAGCCGTAGGTGAGTACGGGGTGTATAACTACACGGCACATACGCACCTTAGTCCGATGGCTGGTTTTACTGCGGGTCTACAACGCTCTTCATATCCGGAGGAACGCTTTCCTGGCATTGTCTGTCCATAATGTTACTTCATTCTTCACCTTATCACTCGGAACTGGTATAGAACCTAGATACTTGGTTGATAGGAGGCACTCAATCATTTGGTCATTGATAGATTGCCATTGAGCTGATGGCCTTGGACAAGTTGACATAACTTTGATATTCGTGGTGTCTGCCTCTAGCCCGTTTGACTTCAGGAAGAAATTGATTCGATCCAGGACTGGTTGGGGCGTGGTAGGGGAGTCCCCTAGCATAACAATGTCATTCGCGAACTCTAGACCTGAGATGTACATCTCATGACTCAGATGGATACAGGATAGTCACTCAGTGCCTGTTTCTTTATCCAGTTGATCACGTGGTTAAACAGCACCGTTGGAAGAGTGCAGCCCTGTCGGACGCCTGTAGTGAATGTGAACTCCGAGAATTCTTCACTATACATACGTACAAATGCCCTAGTGGACCAATAGTATTCTCTCAGAAGCTTTGTGAGTTTTTCGGGCGTCCCGTCGGATCTCGTTATCGCCGAGAGACACTCCTGGTTAACTGGACCAAAGCTACCTGGAAGTCGATGAAAAAGGCAATGGTCGGCTGCTGGTACTTATGCCGGTGCTCCAGTGTTCGACTTACTGTGAAAATTTCATCCATGAAGCTCCTACCACGGCTAAAACCCTTTTGGTTCGGTCGGATGTAACGGTCTCTCATAACAGAAACGGCTGAGTAGTAGCACACAGGAAATCTATGCATTCATTTCGATCAGGCTGATCCCGCTGTGGTTCTCGCACACTGATTTGTCCCCTCTCCTCGGGGTGGGCAGCAAAATAGACGTGCCCCAGTCAGTCGGAGAGATTTCTTTCCGCTTTTTAAAACCGAACAGGATGTGTCGTCTGTTGATCAGTGACTACAGGCAGCGTTTGTAGACTTCTGGTGGTCTCTTCCAGCGGCTTTTCTGTTCTTCAACTTGTTGATGACAGTGACGATTTCAGCTGTACTCGACGGATCGCAACAGACATCATACGGCTCTGCACGAACTGGGGGTTATGGGTCTGTCGTGCGATCTGATGGTTGGCTGAGAATTGAACAGATCCGAGAATAAAGTAACAAACTGAAGTCAAGGAGAAAGAGCCCCGATGCAACTACGCTGCTTGCCACCACACCTAGGCGTGTCACTTAATGTCTACAACCATCTGGTTGGCGGGTTACGTGGACCCCAACTCGGATGTCACACAAGTCCTACTTAGCCGAGTCCGTTGGTCAAGGTTTTCATATTTTTAGCCATGTCATGGACTGACCACCTGGACGTACCTTCCATCGACTATCGGCCTCGGAGAACAGCGTGAACCGAGGAAGTCAACCGGTGGACATGCGTATCACAAACCACAGCCACCTTAACCCGCTTATTTTCAGTACCTGTCCCAGTGACGGCCCTCTAGTTCACCTCAAGTCAATTAACACCGTGCGCCGAATCTTAGAATTGTTGATACAGTGTTCCCACCATATTTGGGAAGTACTACGGAGTCTTTCATGCTCAGACACCGACAATCTTCGGCTCTATTTTACTTATAACAGCAATGTAATTGAGTCGTACGGAACGGATCTAACTGCTGCAGTGTACACTCGACCCTTGATGGACAACCGAATGTCATGCCAGCACCAGATATGACCGAGATTGGTAAAAGCCAAACACTCCTTTCGTATGCACGACGGCACCCCATCCGTGATCTGACTACTTAGTAAGATGTAACTGTCAATGTAACAAAACTTATCTTCTTTAGCTAGGGCTTCCTCTGACAAGACAAGGTTTGATGTAGAGCCAACCTAGTCCTCGAAAGCATTTTACGCCTAAATGCGCATAGAAGAGCTCAATTGTGTGGTCACTTCGCACCCTAGATACAACCTCAGTCTCTCGCTTCACTCTTCGCGTCCTGCAAATGACTCTTCAAGTTGGTCTAACCTCGTGAGGATATGTATACACTTAACGCTGGGATGATATCAAGCTTGGCCCCAAAGCGACAACAGCTGAGTTGATAAGGTACAACCGGTGGTGTAACAAGAACGAAAGCATTTTTTCACCACACTTTTACGTTTTATACGGCTTTGTGTGTTTACAGGGAACGAGAGTTCAACAGACAAGCCGTACCGGTGGTGCAAGCTAGCCATAGGCCGTAACCTGGCCTGAGATATGTCGATACAATTCTTTGAAGAGGGGAGTATTCTTATTAAGTACTTCATTACTCAGCAAATAGTCCCACAGTGCAGTCCTGTCGACAGAGTCAAATGTCGTGTGAATGTCTAGGAACACGATGGTTGTTGGTTTTTGAGAAATGTAACAATGCTCCAGCGGCTGTCGGAAGGCGAAGATTTGATCGACACATTTACGACCGACGCGAAACTTACCCTGCTTTTCATGCCTTTGGCATAACCTGCGAAGCATGTCGAACGCTAGCAGTTTCGACGCTATTCTGATCAGGCTGATACGCCTGTAGTTAGCACAGTCATTACACGAGTACTTTTCTAAAGGTGGGGATAACAATCGATTCTTTTCAAGATGTGGGAACCTGTTGTGCATTCCGGACCTGTGAGAACGAAGTTCTCTAACAAGCCGTACTGCGCCATTTTTAAAATGGGATGTGAAAGAGGTTTTGGAGCCCAGCGTTTTTTTGTGACGTCCTAAGATATGGGTTTCCCTGTGGATCTCCGCCTCAATAGGTAGGTTTGTCGAAACACACCACGCGACGTGTGTCGGAATAGCTATGCGTAAAGCTGACAGGAGGATTTAAACTATGTCTGGAAGTGCTCTGCCCAGCGTTCGTGACGCTGCTGCTGAATGTGAATTGACAAACCGTCAACTTCATAGATCTTTTCGTTTACACCTAGTGGCGTCCCAAATGTGATTCCGATGACGCAAAACAGCTTGCAGGAATTTCACATGCCGGCAACGCATTCCAACTTTGGTACCTATCGCGGCTTCCAATTTTCCCGATCTCTGCTTAGACTTGCGTTCAGTTCACCTCTCGTTACGAACCACGTTTCGTTAAGCGTGCTTCTAATCAGGATTTACTGGCATGCGTGGGGAAGGCAGAAGTTCAGTGTTCCGACATAATTTGATAAGCCACAACTCACTAGACCAGTGGAATACGAAGCATTCTGGATAAGCGATCAGTGCAAATTGGTGTTGTCAGGTTGAACAGATTTCATTTTTCATCCATCACCTTTTGGAAGACGGATAGTTGAACTTTTTTGGACAACCGGTTGCAGTCTAACCGTCGTTGCAGGGTGCGTTTGGAACTCCGCTGAATCACATGGGCAGCTTAGTTCAAGCTGGTGCATGAATAGAATCAAGGATGTGCTCCAATAAGATCGGAAGCTCTGTATAAAATCCCACCATTTGTCATTTATTGCGCCGCGGTCGGCTTAAGTCCACTTTCAACTATGAGAGGACGGATGCTGCCTCACATCCCGAAATGACCCATTTCTCCTTACTTCACAGTAATGAGAACTTAATTTGCCACACTAGTCGAATTAGAAATCATACATCTTTCAAATACAAACCATTCAGGGATGATTTTCCAATGCAAGTGGACGAGTATATGAAACATAGGATGCAGAGATATAGGCCTGTAGTTTTTTTCAAACGCACCCTAAAGAAGTCGTGAAATGGGCGAAGATTTCGTGGAACAAGACAAGCGACAGTTACTTTCCCAACACATTACAAGCAGTATAATTGAACAGTCTTCATTCAGGGAAAGTTCTGTTGATGAACATGAAGGATTTGAACCCGTGATTCTACAAAAAATGAATTTGCAGTTAGTCCGGTCTGAATTTGATGGTATGATCATTAATAACGATGGTCAAGAAAAGGACGAAATTATTGCATTCGACTGAATACAACCGGTAGGTAAATGAAACTTACATAACTAAAAACGGGTTTATGTTTACAATCATACTTCACGCAGGGATATGTGGCTTATCTTGTCCCTTTGTTTTTTTCTCCGCAAAGGTGTAAGTAATCCACGAAAATAAGTCCTAACGAATTTTTCAGTCAATTAATGCAAGACCAGGTCTTGTTTTTGAAGAACCACGATATTTTCGACTGTTTTTCTTCCTATTCACTATGGTTGCTTGCAACATGACTACTGACAGTTGTTTCAGTAGTGAAAACAGAAATTCGACCGGCCCGAAGTGACCCCAGAATTACTGGGTGGACCGTACAACTTGTCATCGACTCAGCGGTCGACTCTCATATGTGCAGTAATAGCTTACCCCTGCTGTAGATCGTTTTGTTCATCTAGAGAAAGAACCTGATAAAGCAGTCATTGAGTGATCTCCGAACCAGCCTCTATTTCTGTTTCTTCCGCCAATTTAATCCACCGATCGATTGCAGAATTGATGGTGACTTAGCGTTGCCCAATGAGATACCCTTATATCTAGACATGCGTCCGATTTATTCGGGGTTTTCGATTCAGTTCATTCCTCTAAACTTTATGCGGATAAATTCAAAGAACTTGCAATGTAACCGGGCATTTTGTGCATCATAATTGCCATTCATTAGATCATTTTCTGAGATCACGCACAAGTACCTCGGTGCTGTTTTTCTTCTGTGCACGTTGTTCATTTAGCACATCCTAAGCACTTTTTAGTCTATTCTTGAGCTGTGGATCGCTGAGCGTGGCGCAAATGTTTTTTCTGACAACGAACATTTTTGTGTTCCGGGCGGAACGTTCAGTACTGAGAAGCTTTTCAAAACTTATTTATCTGAGCTACAAGCACCCCTATTATCCAAGGCTGGCTGTTGTTCGTCAAACGGTAATCATCAAGTTAAGTCAAGTAGATGCATTATACTCCTTGAGAAGTGAATACTCGAGCTTCAAATAGCCAAGCACATATCCTCAAAAAGGAAAATGATGAAATGCGAAACAAACTAAAAATAAAATACTGCAGTAATGGGTAGTAAGCATCTTTGATATTCCAAGCTTGAACCTTGTTGTCTCGGGTGGGGATCCTGCTGCTGACGCTTTTTGTTTTCCCATTCAGCAGTCTCTGATTAGCTGTGAACTCTTTTCTTGAATATTGTACCACTTGCACTCGACAAGCAGACGGATATAAACTAGGAATTTTATTTAAAGATGTGTTACTGTTTGGTCCGTAGTGCGTTTCAGACCGGCTGGTTGGTCTATGAGTACGCTACTTAGTATGAGTGTTCAACGTTTTTGTGTATTTACTACTGCCCTAAAAACAAGCAAGCTTAGGACCAACACCTTGAAAAAATGATAAGCGAGATGGATTTCGCCGTAACCAGTATTTTGTAATACTGGGTCGCCCAGTTCGGGTTAGGAAAGTCATTTATGTCTTCCGGCCTTTGTGTTCAGTCTTTACACCATCAATTGCAGTCTGCAAGACATTTTTGGGATCCTTGGAATACATCGACTATTCGGATCGTCAAATGGAAGGTCGTTTTATAACTGTTGAATATTGAAATGAATTTTTGCTCAGTTCATAGAAGCTGGAACCACGTGCTTGATGATCATATTCCCGCTGGGAGTCGAAGGATTCAGTTTTACCCTCTGTGCTTTGGTTGGTCCACTAACCGGTACTTTAAGAAGCAGATTCTTAGGACCACCACATGTGACACTTGATTGTTAGGCAACTATCAATGACTTGGATATTGTTGCATGAAGACAGCACATCTCAATCAGACGTGTTACTGATATCACTTTCTCTCCGTATATTTCGTTTAGTTTTTTATATGCTGCCGCGAGGGCAGTCCGCAGTCAAATCTGTGTATGTGAGAGGATAGTATGGAATCGATTGTCAGCCAGGCTGTACATATGGCTCATTCAGCTATCCATGTTTCCACTTGCTTTCTTTTTCAGGCAAATCAGTGGTTGAATAACTTGGAAGATTTTATTGAGGATTCGGACGAATCTCTGGGTTGTTGTGTTCGTCTGACCATACTGGATTTGATCCGAGTGAGTTTGCTTTAGCAGTTTGTAAGTTTTCGACGATAAGTTCTCTTTCTTTTTCAGTATTACCTATACTTTCCTGGTTTTCTTTGTGCTTCGTCAGATAAACTCGTTAGTCCATGTCTTTGGCTTCATATTTCTACACTGCAGATGTGGCACAGACCGTGGGATTTGTCCCTGGAGTGTCATCTACAGGCATAGCGGCTTATCGTAGAGAAAAACAGATTTGGCCTATCAATGGGCTCGGAGAGACTGAACTTCATCCGGCCTCTACCGTCTGTCGGGGATGATTGCATTTGCAGCATATGAAAGCCATGTGGGCGTATGAGCCTGTTTGTTTACGTAATTGTTTGATTCAGCTGTATCACTCTGTCGTAAAGAGCAAGTGGTAATGGTCGGAAAGCTATTGAGGCATCCGACTGATTCGACCCACGGGGTTCACAACCTGGTAGTCTGTTGTATGTCATGCCACTAAGTGTTCATGCGCATTCCTTTCAGGAATTCGGATTTAGTCTGAATACCCATTGGCGATTTTCGTTCCTGTCTCACAACAATACCCAGTCATGAATGAAAACCGGACAAGCGCGTCTGTAAGAGGGAACGACGGTGGTCGCTGATTGAAGGTCTCAGGTTCCCGGGTCCACCGGCAGTCAGCTTTTTCTGTTTCACTGCGTAATCAGCCCCTTCCCCCACTTTCAAAGCGATGTAAGGTTGAACAGCAGATAAAAAGTAATTGGATAAATTGAAAAGCGCTGTATTATTAGCTTTTTAAATCAAAACCATTTGAAAAAGGAATTCAGTATCCTTCTTTTAGAATCCATTCCAGTCTGTTTGATTCTCTATCGATTTTTCTGGCACTGATGAACCACATCTCGCTTAACGGGTTATGGGTGTGTGGTGTGGACTTTTGTACGAGTCAGAACTGTCTCACTTTTTGACCTTCAGTCAGCTTTTTTTCCGTTCACAAATTTCGACTGATACGACCATACTTGTGTCAGTTTCATCAATTCGACACCTCCTCACACAACACCATTTCTATTTTCGTTACCCGTTTTACTTCGGACAGACACAAACGTGAATTCAGCGCTTTCTCACGCATGCGTGTGTAAGTATGGGTAGTACGGGATAAGAGTTTTGCATGATGTGATTCATCATGCATTGTGAACGTTCAAGCCATTGGAAACCATGGAAGCACCGTACAGCTGTTTCGTCCTTGTCAAGAATCGTCAACGGTGCACATCCACCGAGCCCCACATGGGACTCGAACCCGGGATGAGTGATTGTGAGTCGGACACCTTAACCACAGGGCTATCCGGGCTGGCTCTCAACAGGTTATTGAACTTGTACACCACGTGATATGGCGCTCTTCCGACACTGACTTTGAATGTTAGCAGAGCATTTCCCTCACAGCGAGCGACTCCTATGCTGGACGACTTCTCTGTAGGGGCGTAAATACAGCGAAGGCATCCCATCAAACAATATATATATATATATATATATATATATATATATATATATATATATATATATATATATATATATATATATATATATATATATATATATATATATATATATATATATATGGATAATATGTGTTACGCACTGACTCGGTGTTCTCTGCTGTTGCCTCGGTTTAACAGTTGGTTAGATAGTGGATGCGATTCTGCCAGAAATGAGTGAACCGGTGACCGTCTGATGGAGTGGACAACTTGCTCAGCCCGTCTGTTAGAGAATGGACGCAAGAACGTGACCATTTCCGACACACTAGATTACAATTGCACAAGGTAGAAGAAATAAAAATCGATAATCATATGCACATCAACGGAATTGTTATGATGAGTCGGCGCGGGGATAAGTCTACTGTCATTGTATTTTTTTCTAATCATATCGTTTTACGTCACGCTTTTTTTCTGCGTTGTTTGTGTCGTCACAATATAATCAGCCACAATGGTGGGCGTCTATCCTCCTCTTGTTTGTGGCCTAATTCATTAGACTGTAATGCGCACTGCAGTCAAAATCCCATTCTCACTTTCTTCACAAAAACTGTCGAATAAATCGACAACCTTGTTTGTTTGTACAAATTTTTAACGTTGTCGTGTTTTCTCTCTCTTTGCCAGAGTATTTTTCGACTGATTGGAATCAGTGGTCATCCGAATTGGATTAAATCTTCATCTCTCAGTTTTGTTATCTTAAATGAGCCTAGTGATAACGTGGGTAATTCGCAATCATACACGCAGTGTTCGAGTCCCAGTTTTGGGTTTAACGAATGTGTACTGCGTCTGACGATTCATAATGAGAATGAAACAGGTGCACGATGCAGTGGTTTGCCTTGGTAAGATGAGCATTCATTGATGCGGTTCTACGCGTGTCTTTGTTTGTGATTATAATGAACGACACGCAATCAGTCGAGTATCCCACTGGGTCAGTACAGTCCTCTGTTTACTCCTTTTTTCCTATGAAATGTTGACGCTATATTTCACGAAGGGGATTGTGGTCGACTAGGGGAGATTGACCAACAACAAGATCTGATCCCGAAGCAGAGGAGTCTACGGCTCACCGTTTGACTACCGCCGATCATTGATGCTTCTCTGTCTGTTTATCTCTCTCGTACGTGGCAACCGTTCGCTGCACTTAATTTCTCAGTTTGACTTGTTTTACTGATACCTGTGTGCGCTGCAAAATCTCCGGGATGTAGGCGTCCAACTAGGAAATAGTGAGAAGCTGTGTGATCTAGATCACGCGGACGATGTTGTCTGCTTATTCGAATCCATGGAACATGCCCAACGTGCACTAGATAGACTCTCAAGAGCTGTAGTTACATTCGGCATGCGCTTTGCACCTTCAAAGTGTAAGGTGACTTTACAAGACTGTGCGTGAACTATTCCGAGCTTGATGCTCGTTGGGGGGGGGGGGGGGTGCTGGCTACTGTCGATCGCTTTAGCTACTTCGGCAGCAGCGTGACGACCGATGGGAGTACAGTAGTAGAGGTGAGTAGGCGGATATCCAAGGCTCGAGCGGCGTATGCTGGACTGAAGAACTTGTGGTGCCGACCTGATATTTCACTGAAGTTGAAAGGTCGTGTATACTGTGCCGCAGTGCGTTCAGTTTTGTTGTACGGTTGAGAGACTTGGAGTCTGCGTGCTAAAGATATTCGTCGTCTTGAGGTTTTCGATCATCGGTGTTTGCGTAGTATCGCCAAGATTGGGTGGAGTAGCCGAGTAGGCAATTCTGAGGTCAGAAAGCGAGTATTGGGTATTATCTCGGAGAAAGTTCTGTCGCAGCGTATCCGGATTAGTAGACTTCGTGGGTTGGGGCACGTGCTACGTATGTCAAACACACGTCTACCATACCGTGTCCTATTCTCCGTTCCTCCTCGGGAATAGAAGTAGCCACATGGAGGTCAACAGATGACGTGGCAGCGAGGAATGAGAAAACGTACAGCAAACTTAGGAAAAGTAGGTGTCTCACGTCTTCGTGGTTGGGGTCCAAAAGATCCGTCTACCAGTTAGCTGGACACACTGAAAGATATGACAGCGAACCGCGAACAGTGGCGGCCGTGTTGTCACTTTGTATCAAATCAGAATGACTGATCGATGTGTGTTTGTACAGTTAGACTGTGTTTTCCGTGTTTTGGCTACTAGGGCATTCTTTCCTTTTCCCACCCATGTGGGTCTACTCTCTGTCCATCTTGTATATTTATACTTTCTAATTCTACGTGCATGATGGTGGGAAAGGCAGTGATCAGTGCGGCTTGTCCTACTGTTTAATGCTGTATGATGATGATGACCTGCGTGTGTGTGTGTGTGTGTGTACGTGGTGTCCTTGTTTTGATCTAGCAGATTTTTGTGAATAGAGCCACTCTGGATCGATACAGTGTCGATCTCGTTTTTCATTCGGTGTGTCTGCTCTTTGTGTTTAACGATTAATTCCGCTTCACGATTCAGACAACGCGACGAACTATCATTAGGTCGTGCAATGGAATCTTAAAATCTTTTTTCGGAGAGCTGGGAATTATTGAGAGAAGAACGTTATGTAAGATAGGGCGAACGCATCGGTAAACAAGATCGGCTGTGAAGTCTTGAATCGCTCGAGCTAACAAATGACAGTTTCCCAGAATAAAACTAAAGTATGAGTGTCATTGGATTTTGTTACTTATCGTGATTCTCATATATTTGATGGAGTCCATTTCAAAGACGGAACTTATATTAACGGTTCCACTGTCTGTTTGGAAGGTTCACTGTAAAGGAGTAAAGACACTGCACATCACGGCGAATTTAAATCTAGTAAACATGAGTAGCACATGTCCCAATCTATATAAAAATAAGGCGATTGCACGTCCGATATACCGATTGACAAATCTCGTGCACCCGATGTTTTACGGCGAAGTTCGGAGTTACCCATCTGATTTTCTCGCTGTTATCAAACAGTTCTTTGAAGACGTCTCTTTCCGGAAGGACCGATGATGGTCCTCTCAACCTTGTTCTGCTCCGTACAATTCTGTCTCACTTTTATCTGACCGTACGTGTACTGGGAATACAAGGGGACACACCCACAGTTCTGATTCGCAACCGAAGCTGACCGTTTGTTTGCCTCTCCTCCTCGTGCGATTTTCTTAATTTCCCATATTTAAACTTTCGTTTTGTTTCATTCCACCTCAATTCAATTAATCATATTCGTCTTTCTTTTATGGAAAATCTCAATCACAGCGATTACCCGTGCGATTCAGTAATTGGTACGAGACATTTCACATCACTATCGGTCGGCTGTTCACGAGTGCAGAGGAACGACACACAAAAGGTGATCCCTCTTGGTAAGTGACATTCACAAGCGTTGCTTTATGGTTTCCAATGCTACCTAAACGAAGCGATGTGGTACTACCTACACCGGTTTCCGATATTCAACATCAATCAGGGACACCAAGTGTGTGTGGCCTTTCGTTTTCTGTGCAAAAGAAATGTGGGCAAAGAGTCGGTGACAATCGTGACCCTGACAAGTGGATTCGCACACGGTGTGATCAGCTGGGTCACCGCGCCTGGGGGAGACTATTTGAACCCTGCGCTTAAGACTTGATAATCAGATGACTCAGTTCGGGTTAGTTCAGTTTAGGTAATCAATAACCATGCACTGGGTGCGGTGGCCATGGACCACAAATACTAGTTTCAAGTCGATAAGGAAAGTTTTGTGGATAACAGAACACCAGTGGTCTTGACTCGTAACCATATCCTTCGATGTACCAAACCATAGAGTGGAGGGGTCTCTTAGACCCCAAGCTTTTGCGAACCTGCGTCATCTTTGACGTTGCCATGACATCCGGTTTCCCCTCAAGGAAAGGGTGTACAAAGCCACAGTGAGCAGTGTTCTTTACGGTTGGGAGACGTGGCCCCTCCGCGTTGAGGATGCCCGGCGGCTTTCTGTAGTCGACCACGGGTGTCTCCGAAGCATTGCTCGTGTTTGGTGGGAACACCGGGTGAGCAATGACGAGGTTTGTCGTCATGTGTTCGGTGCTGCTAGCCGCCCCTGACAGAGATAATCGCGCTACACCGCTTCCGATGGCTTGAGCGCGTTTTGCGTATGCCTGTCCATCGTTTACCTCTTCGTGCTGTTTTTGCATCTGCTGGGCAACGCTGGAAGGAACAGCGTGGCGGTCAGATTACGACTTGGCGCAGAGGTATGAAGAAGTTAGCTTCGGCTTTGACTTCCGTTGGTGCTCTTCGCCTTCCTGGTTGGGGCCCAAGAGATGAGAATTGCCGTTGGTTAGAAACGCTGAGAGATATGGCTCAGAACCGAATCCAGTGGGGTGAATGCTGTGTGACCTGTCTGTTGACTTCTCGTTCCCCATAAACAGTTTAAAAACGGACAACAAAATTACGAAGCGTGTACGGTGAAAATATTGAAAAAAATTGCTTTTACTCGTTGTAATATTTATGCTGACTCCTAATCCTCCGCCCCTCGACTTTGTCATTTCTCTCTGTTTTCTTCGCGTTGGCTCTATGCTTGTTTTCAAGCCGGTATATATATATATATATATATATATATATATATATATATATATATATATATATATATATATATATATATACAGAAAGTGTAACACGCCCTACATAGCCAAGTCCACAAGGATTACTGCTTGATCCAACGGCTAGAAGGGAAAACTGGTCAACCAACAGGGTCGCATAGACCCCTGGATCATAGTCACGTGTACGGAATGGCGAATGAGTTTCTATAGAGCCACCGGCAACCATTCACAGTAGATATGTTGGGCATCCCGGATTAATAGACCACCATCCAAAAGGCGTATAAACCATCCGATCGGTCACGGGCTTCCGGTACACGATCTTCCTGATGCCTGACTGGCAGTAGTTGGTTATGCACGGGCTACAGGTGCAATCTCGAACAAAAAGCGCAGTGACATTGAGGACACCGTTCTGTACACTATCCCTAATACTCTTCATGGATTTTCCCGATGTAGTACGCAATCGATCTCGCCTCTGACCGCCATACGTAGTCAGACGCAGTCCGCGATATGAAGCCAGTTCATCCTTTCTTAAGAGATAGCCGCATAAAAGTAAACGTGAGTACTACAAGTCTCAATCTGGTCGCAATCAGTTCATTGCGCCCTTGAGGCTATTAGGTATATTCTTTCTATTTTATGCGCTGGTGTATAAATAAAAAGGACTTGTACCAATCTGGTTCATCTATCCCATGCTGCCAGTTGTCACTCTCGGTTCGTAACTATGCCTGACATATTTCTCCACTCTTTGTCTCACACTCAATTACTTGTTTCTTCCTGATAATAGAATAGGTTCTTGTATCTATGGCGTCCCCACTCCTTACTCATGCGTAAACGTGAAGTAATTTTGTTGTTCTGGTAACGACCACCATTTTGTTCGCACAGAATAATCACAACTTTTACAATTCGTGTTTTGCATGTCTAGTTGAGGATTATCTTTGGACGGGTTTAAACACATCTGATTTTAAGGTAGAATGAAATCTTTGAGGTCGATCAGTCTGTCTGAATTGATAAGAGCGTCGTGTGACCGTCGATTCACAGGATCCGCGCGCTACAAAGCGTCTATTGATTTAACGGAATAAGCGATATCATAATTCAGTCAAACTTTCTCTCATTCAGTACACGATTGTTGCATAATATTTTCAGAGGGAAACGGTCTGAGGCTGTGCTTCGTCAGGGGAAACAATAAACTATTTGAATAAGTTGTTATTTATTCAGCTGCATTTCACTCGGATGTCGGACAAGGTGTCCTCACTTTTGGCCTTTTTCAGTTTCACTCACCTTTGGCGTCAGTGTAACATTCACGTGTTCGTCGAGGGTCAAGCGTACACTGAAGCTGTTTGACCAGTCCTTTTTTACGATTCAGAAATACGACCACTGCAGAAGGAAGATAGTCAAAAACTGTCGGTGTTCGAACATCGGTGTCTTCCTGGCGTTGCTCAAGTTTGGTGGGAATGCTGAATCAGTAATGTTTAGGTTGGGTGTCGAGTATAAGACACGCGAAACAAATCATTAGATGAAACGACAAGCTTGAATGGTTCAAATGTTATTCATTTCCGAAGGTGGACTTCCGTGGCGTGTAGTGTTCGCCGAGGCAGCTGGTGACTGGTACATGAACACGGTGACCAATCCATGACACGGAACAGCAGTATGAAAAGCTTGTTTGGTGGAATTGGTCGCGTGGTGTGTTAGGCTTCTTGGGTGAGCTCCAATAGATCCACATACTCCATGGATATGGTTCATCTGCAAGTTTCACTGATATTCGCTTTCTGTGGTTCTCCTCATTTTTTCATACTGTTGGTTGTTTTGGTTTCCGTTTTATGTTTCTACTGAACGATAGGAACCATAATCGTCGCACCCTGGTGCACTGTTAACGACTGTTCGAACTGAACTGCCAAATGGGACAAGTTAACCGACGGCCACAACGAGGATTGTTTGGTCAATTCCGTTCGATCGGCTGCTTTCTCTTTGGTAAACAGTAGCCATGTGCCATGAATTCCTGCTTTACAACGGTCTTTATGGCAACAAAATAATCGAACAGATCCAATCATCTGACTAGCTGTACCTCATCTAATGTTCGACTGTTGCTTCATATTTTGTTCGATTCCGGCGTTTGCAGACCCCGTCCACCTATGGTGTCTAAACAAAATTCGTTTATCCGTTCAGGGTTAGCTGTGTTTATCGCCGTAGTTCGGTCGTTTTTGGAACATTCACTTGAATTCTTGTAACTGGTCGTCAAACGAAAATGTCAGGTTCTCAATCAATGGAGACTCTCTGTCCCCCGTTCTCTTACCTATATATGGCTAGGTGTCGTAACCATTGACACTCTTGTATACTTAAACTTTCGCTACCGACTCAGAACTATTATTTTTAGTTTTCTTGATACTCTTTTCATACTGTTGCATGTTTTTAGATGTTTCCGATTTAGGTGCCCGCTGAGAGATAGCGACCAACGCTGCAACATCCAATGCATGGTTAATGACTGTTAAAATTGAACCAGACTGAACTGGAACGACTTATCTGGCCCTTGAACAAATAGTTTGAAGGAAAGCTATTAGTCATTGATTGGTACCGATGAACTCCCTCTGCTACTTTGGCACTGACTGAATGGTATTGGAGAGCTCTTATTTGATCATTCTTTCCAAGGAAACGACACGGTTTTGGTGATTTGATTATCAATCTGGGTACTCATGCTCAGTCCTCAGAGTTTAACTGGTCTCTATCTTGTTTACAACGTTGGCTTATGAAAATAAGTAGCTAAACTGACCAAGTGGTCAAGCTGTTTGGGGTTTCTTGGAATGCCTTCGTTGCATTTTGACTTCTTTCTGAGAAGATATATTGTGTTCCAGGTTAGAAGTAAGACCTAATGGTGGCATTTTATTTGTGCGAGCGTAAATACAATACCCGGTCGTAGACAGGTAAGCAGGCAGGGGAGCGCATAAGCAGTGTCAGTGAGCTGAGTTATATGGATGCGCTGACGCACATTCGCCTCAGGTCAAGCAAAGTCAATCGATATGTGGTGGTATCAGTCAGTCAAAAAAAAACAATTCGGGGACTGGTGTATGAATGCATATCAATAAGTGTATGTCCATTCATGATAAGGATGTTGATCAGTTATTTGCGTAGTAGGCTTGGCTATTCAAACCGGACACAACGATATCGATCGCTGTGAGGGATGATGAGTTGTGAGGGCTGAAGCTACTAAGCTTTACTCCGTAGATCATCTTCTGTTGACGTGAAGCGATTTGTTGTGAGAGAACCCGGGCAGTCGGGTTTGAGTTGTGTGGTAAACTTGAGCGGTTTGCACTGAGTCTTGCTTTTCGGAATAAGCCAAATATAACCGGTACATAGCACCTCCGTATATTTTTGATGTTGATAATGCACGATGAAACATTTAAGTAATTCTACCTGAATAGGAAAATTGAATACACCTGGAGGCGATGGTGTAAACTCAAATACACACAATGGTATATGAAACAGTTTAGTTCGACTGAGAATAACCACAAGATTACTGCTTCCCATCTTGCAGTTTTCTATCAACCTCAGTTTGATATTCTCTTGAAACCAACTCGATAACATTTGAAAACCGCATCCCAGCTCACAATATCTATAATTCTTCTCATTATTTTCATATCTGTCACATTCGAGTGTTTTTTCGTATCTTTCTCTGTTCCCATTATGTCGTGCAATTATTAGGTGGACGTTACTTGAAGTAGCGCTGTACTTGTGCGGTACTTTTCCACGATGCTTCAGTCCAAAGGAAGAAACTACGACAAACAAGGAGATCACCGTACTCAGTTTGGACGTGATTGTTTCACGTTACGTAATGCCTAGTTTGCAACAAATCGGTACGTTTGCGCTTTTCGTTCTCTTGTTCTGAATGTTCGTGCTTTTAAACACAAATTATGTTTAGCCACTCGTCCGGCATATTGGATCAGAATTTCGGCGGTGGACTACTTTATTGTCACCCAACTCGCTGGCACATCTGACGCATTAGGTTCTTCTGTGACCCTTCACGCCCTTTCTCCAAGCTCACGATTTTTTGTCTTGCCGAGGGCTATTTGAGGGACAATCCGGTATGCCCGTACAATGACACTCTTATGTGAGCATGAATATCTAAACGCATCTCCATCAATATATGTTTTGTTAGAACCCCGCACACCCCAAACAGACCTTTCAACGAGATTTCTCACTATGATTTTATCCTATTGTGACCATCCATTTCTCTTACGAGTAGAGTCGGAAAGCAGTGCCAACACTTGGATAACCTTTGTACGGTCGTAAACGGTGTAACCAGCCGTCGATCATCCCTCAAATAGGTGATTTGAACTCCACCAACGCCAACGGTCACAGCAATACACCGTCGTTTCGGCTCTGCACCACGCCGGACCTATTGGGACCTTATATGGGGTTCTCAACCACGATCATTGTTGCTCTTTTTTGCTATAAGCGCAATGGGTCTTCAAGGTTATGAGGTATACCCCTTCCGCTGTACTCATACGCAGGCATGCAACGAAAAAAATAGGCATATATCAACCTAATGAATATATGGATGTGTAATAATATAGTGCCGTAGGCACACTCTGAATAAGTAAACAATTAATTGCTCGAAAAACAAGTATGGTCACTTATAGAGCGACAGTGAACGTATTCACGTCACACGGACTGGACGCAATAAGGTGAAACAAGGTGTGTGAACCACGTGATCATATCCTCAGACCGAATAAAGACTGCCTTCAAGTGGACTGGGTATCTGGGATGCAAACCAGCAGTGTTGTTACAGTTGTTCAATCTTGGTCTTGTTCAAATGCGTAGTTTCTACTAAACAACCCATTAATCCCGACGCGGGCCTTCTGTCCCATTCGGAGGACATCATTGGGGTTAGGTCGACACTGCATAGCACAGTTGAACTTCTTCCTCTGATGATCACGCCAGAGGAGACACATTTTGATCATGCTGTCACATCAATGTCCGAGGTGAATGTCACATTATCTTCAAGATGCTAAAGTTCGGGCCATCTTTCGCAGTTGTTGTTTCAGTTTTGTTGGACACGAATTGTGAAGTGCTCGGTGATGTTTTTTCCTCTCTGCAAGATCTGCTCTTCTAGTCCCAAAGTGCCCAAGAGTGTTCTTTACAGTTCAAAAATATCGTGAGTTTTTTCTTCGTACATCGGCCTCTTTATCTGGGTTTAATTTCCTCTGAATAAGTTCACTACGGTAGTCAGCACGCATCTCATGCGTTTAGTGTCCTCGGATTGCACTCAGCCAGCTGTGACACAAAATTGCATCCTATCTGAACTACTTGGCGATTCAGTCTACCGAGTGTCATCATTATTCGTCTGTTTACCGTCAACCAGTAGTGAACGTTGTGTCCGCGTGTCCACACTTCACCATACTGACTTAGTTTGGCGAACAAGCTCGTTTTCAGTGATTCATAATCATGCCATTACATCACAATATATTACGACAAGTCAAAGGGGTTGAACCAATTAGATAAATGGGAAGTGACAAAATTAATAATGAAAGGGGGGGGGGTGGGGGAGGGGAAGAAAACAATTGTAATCCGGGCTTAAATCAAAACCGGATGTGTATTGTTTTTCTCGTGTATTTTCAGTTTTCATCTGTTCTATGGCCCGTTGTAGGGTGGACGGAGGGCCAGGGAAGCTTAAGGGCACATACAAATTGTTTTTGAGCGCATAGAGGGGGGTTGTGGAGACGGATGCTGACGGCCTCAGCTGTGGCTAGCATGCGACACTTTGCCGGTCTTGATTGCCGACCCCGAACCTTATACAGCGCACGGAAGGCCTCAGCCACGTTTACTGCGTGATTAGTCTGCGCAAGGTGTGAAACGATAGCGCTAGTAAGTGACTTAACTGCTCCAGTGTTCAACCATGCAGGGTGGTGTTCGCGGATGCGTTCAGACAAACGCCTGGTCGTGCGGCCGATATACGTTGTTCCACAGGAACAAGTGAATGAATAAACACAAAATGAGGCTGCAGAATCAGGCACTTTGTCTTTCAACCGCAAAAGCACTACCGGCCGGGATTCGAACAGAACCCGGAGCTTAGCTGCGTAGAAAGTTTTGCTGATTACCCCTGACAATCTTCTCTGCACAGTCTCTGCCAACGTATCACCCTTGAATGGCAAAGAGATGTATATCGGCTTTCTTTCCACCCCGAACTTCCTTGGGGTTTCCACTTTAACTCGCATTATCTTCTCAACCAGCCGGTCCGGGTAGCCGTTTTGGATGAAAGTTGTTCGCACCGTTTGCAGCTCTTCTTCAACGGTGTCCTCGGAACATATTCTTCTTGCCCTGTTTGTGAGGCATCGAATTAGGTTCTTTTTAATCTTTAGAGGCACGAAGCTGTGGAAGTGAATGTATTGCCCATTCCACGTTGCTTTTCTATGTACCGACCGGCTGATTGAGCCGTCTTCAAGGCGGTTCATCCGAACGTCAAGGAAGGCGATTGTATTATCTGACTCTATTTCTATTGTGAAACGTAAATTTGTGTGAGCTGAGTTAAAGCTGTCCAACAGCTGGCTTATGTGTTCTGACGAGTTGATAACACAGAAAATATCATCTGCGTAGCGTTTGTATACAATACAGTTTTGGATTGTAGATTCAAGTGGGCCATTTTCTAACTTTGCCATAAAGACATCCGCAAGTAGTGGTCCGAGTGGGGAGCCCATTGCTACCCCATCCTTTTGACGATAGATCTGGTTGTTAAATTTAAACTGAATGTTATATGTGCAGAAAAATAGCAACTGTTTCAGATCTTCTAGGGGTATGCCTGTCTCAATTGTGTTCCTTTCTATGTAGTCACATAGGTAATCGATAGTTTCACCAATTGGGACGCTGGTAAAAAGTGAACTGACGTCTAATGAAAGCATCCGACAGCCTTTCACGTTTAGGTCTTTCACGCAGTTTACGAATTCGAATGTGTCTTTGAGGCCGTACTTCGACATTGCCTGTCTTACCGGTTCCAGCAACCTTGCCAACCACTTAGCCACCGTATGGTATGGTGAATTACACATGTCGAGGATAGGTCTTAATGGGACTCCACTCTTATGTGTTTTCGGTAACCCGTACAATCTGGGAATGGTTGTTCCCGTAGGGCGTATCCGTTCAAATGTGGCCGAGTCTATCATATCCCTTTGTTTCAAACGTCGCAGCAAGTTGGATAGAGACTTCTCCACTTGTTGTGTCTTGTCTTTTTTGTGTGACCATTTTCGTGAATTTAGATGTTTCTTTCAAAATGGTATCCATTTTCTCAATATAATCTGACCGGTTGAGAAGCACTATACCTGTTCCCTTGTCCGGCTTCGATACACATCCGGTTTTGATTTAAGCCCGGATTACAATTGTTTTCTTCCCCTCCCCCACCCCCCCCCCCCTTTCATTATTAATTTTGTCACTTCCCATTTATCTAATTGGTTCAACCCCTTTGACTTGTCGTAATATATTGTGATGTAATGGCATGATTATGAATCACTGAAAACGAGCTTGTTCGCCAAACTGTGTTCTCCAAATGTGTTCATTGGGAATTTTCCGACATACTGACTTACTTGATATTGTGCTGGACTATGAAAAAAGTTAATCGCTAAACGGTTAGTCGTATTCCGAAGTTTTGATCTGGTACCAGTGTCTGTCCACCACTCAACGGTTGATTGAATTTACCTGCAGATGGCCGGAAGCACCTTATTTTGCGGATTACCCGAACCCGTGAGAACCGACAACTAGGCTGCGATGTAGGTCAATCTGCTATACCGACCACCCATTCAAGTGCTTGCCAGTCACAGTAGTCGTCACCTATGCATCGGTCGAGGACATTGAATGTTTGTGCATTTGAATCTGGGGTCACTGTTGTATCTGTTTGCGTGCGAACGTCGCCACGTCCTCCCTCCACCCCCCTTCCCCCCCCCCCCGCTCCTTCCACGCCGTGCTCGAATAAATGCAGATTGCTTCCCGCGCGTGATTCATTTCGCATTTTAGTAATATTCCGTCAGCTTTTATTGCTGACAAATCGATTCAGTTCTGGCTTTTAACTAGACTCCTCAGTCGGTTTGAGCTTTTCGTCTTATTAATGACACCATATTATCTTGTTCCATCGTGACCTTGAAATGGCCTGAATCTGACCTAAAATTAGACCGTAATTCAACGAGACTGATATGTAGTATGTGCCAGTGCGATAATTGTCTCTCTGTCCTAAAATCCCTTAAACAACAACTAAAAACTGCCACGTATCACGTGAATTGGTGTACTGATTTGTTATCTATGCGCCGATTTCCCTCGTCGCATGATCCTATTCTAGGGTAAGTTTCTTAAGCATTGAATGTCGTTGAATCAACAGAATTGATGGATCGCCAGTTTTGAGTCTCTTATTTTAGTTATTTTATTCCCATGTGATATTGGTAAGATATTTCACCTAGGAGGTCGTGGTTAACTGGAGGCTGCCAGTTAGGGAAGGGACCGCCCTATTCCATGGACCCCTGTCTATATATATATATATATATATATATATATATATATATATATATATATATATATATATATATATATATATATATATATATGACTATTTACTATCCCCTTGTTACGTATTCGTCTCAAGATGACTCTGGATGTATCATTTGATTGCGTTATGTGATTGCTTTTCTTTCAGATTATCCCCTACTCCAAGTGGCCGCCCTTCATTGTGCATCTGAATTGGCCGTTCATTCCATTCCAAACGGTCCACAACTGAACGAGTAAGCTCGATTCCTTAGAATTTCCCGGGCTTCATTCTATCTTCTATCTCACCACTTTGGCCTTTCGAGTCCAAATATGAGTCTTAGTGTTATAGGACCACGCTGCGCCTGTTCGACAAAGAAAAAAACGCGGTCTCAACCAACAAGTTATGCTGGTTACAAAAAGGTTTACACATTGTTTTATTTTGTCTGTAGAAAATAATGTTGAGAGGGGGATACTATTTGACGATGTTGTATTGGAAAGCTTGGTTGTGTTGTGCTTCCAGTTTGCGACCCCAACTATTGCACATTCAGTGGATATAGGTTTTCTAATTCTGTCCGCACTCTCTAGGTCATAATGATCACGCGTGAAATCGCTTCTGATTCAGTGGCTAAAGAGCATAGTTAAAGCATTAAGTCGATCCACCGAGAAAACACTTCTGTCACTCCATGTAAAGTAAATTTGATCTTAGAGCATGAGATAAAAACACACAACAAGCAGTGTCAAGTTCATGATGAAACAAAGGATGGAGAACCGATGGGCATTTATCAATGGTTCGATTACATGATGAATGGAACACCCCACCCCGCCCCCACACACACGAAGTCTTTTTCGGAATCCCCCCCCTCACTCCATTAAATGTGTATCGTTTTATTCCCCTTTCAGTTGACTCAGTTCGTTCTACTGCTCAGTTTGATGTTTGATTATCCGAGTTATTCATTTTTTTGACCGGCGGGAGCCAGACGGTTATCATCGTGGTATTTTGGACACTAACGACCCGGGCACGATTCCTGCCCCCGCCGGTCACTTCCCCAATTGGGAAGCCTTTTGTTGGCCGTGGCCCCATTTCCGAATTGTTTTACTTTTCTGTAAAACAAGTAGAAAAAAGAATAAAAAAGATAATAAAATAGTATCATTCATACTTATCTTAGTTTTCGTTCTTCGCATGCTTTTAGACTCATACGACGTTGTCAGCACGTTTGATTTGAAGCCGGTGTAAAATATATAAACTTACACAGATCGTTGCTGGGATGATCTTTTCTTCCTTTATGCTAATTTTATTTCGTTTCCTGTTTCAAATGAATTCATCGAATAGCAAACGTCATCCAGGTAATGTTCACCACAAAACCATGCTTCGACACCTTTTATCGATCGCACAGTCTAGCTGTTCCTCATTGTCAGCTGGTCGCATTCTACGGGTCCACGGTTGTTGTTTTTCTTTCAAAAACTCACCCAGCTCTCCATTATGTGTCGTTCTGTAACACGTATCGAACACACACGCAAAGCCAGCCCCACACCAGTTCTCTAAAAACAGGTAAAACGAAATTTATGTCGTTACTCTCCCAGAAAGTAACTCGCTGTTGGCACAGTTTATTTTTTGTCCCTGTGATCCAATAATCCCGTACGCAGGGTGTGAACACAGTACCGTTGTAGCCGGGGTCAGTATCATGTCTCACCCAATAGGGTTTCATGTGGTAGTTTGCTATTCGCACCTCTTCAGTTCCCTCGGTCAACCAGACCACCGCCTTCCCAGTTAATCGGCCGAAGCCCCAAGATGTTCGCTTGCAATTTCGAGCTCCACGCCCCACCCTCCACACACACATCATTCTAACCGACAATTACAGTTTAAACCTCAGAGTTTTATTCTATGCCCACTTCTTCTAATTCTTCTTTTCTATGTGCTTTTCATCAAATTCCAAATTTCGCATTCATCAGACACAATCCAACTCCAGTATTCTGAGAACTTTCTAAGTTGTTTTTCGCCCGATACCGTGGTCTGCGCCTACGTCTACCCTCATCATCTCTTGAGTCTTGCAGTCTAAACTGTTCCGCTCGCAGGTTTCCGACAGCACCTTTGCGAATTTCAATCTGCTTTGTTAATTTCAATTTTTGTGCTGCCTATTGCCCGATGGCATTCGTGATTCCTTCAGATCTGACTCTTTGTCTTCAAGCATTAGTAAGTTGTTTATGGTTGATACGAGTAACTAAATCGCCAGCTTTAGAATCTCAACCTCCACAAATGAGGATGATGTTTTCATTCTAAATGAACCATCTATTCCAGCCGAGGCTATCCGACCGGATTACGCTACATATGCAGTACGAATGCAATCCATCAGAATTCGGTCTAATACTCAGTGATTGTTCAGATTTTTACTCCTAACATCAACACTGCTAATCCAATATATCTTGTCAAATTGGAGTGATGACAAGACGAATCGGTCGCTCAAAGGCGCTTACGTTCTTCCTTAGTCTATTTAACTTGGTAGCGAAGTTTCGTAGATAAATTGTTTAAATTACTGTAGCATACGCCCGCTTGATTTCGGAGTAACAGATGTCAACTCAATACAGTGGGTGACTAAGTCTGACGGGGTCCAAACCCAGCTGTGGGGTATACGCGTTGAATTTTATATGCTTAAAAATCGATGCATGCTTATTTCTGTTTCTCCCTCCCCCCGTTTCGTATCGGTTCGCTTTAGTCTCCCTGGTATATTGATCATTGCGTTATCCTCCACTCAACACCCTGTCGTGCGTGCAAGTGCGGTCCAAGAACTTTGTTCTGCCGGACCTAAGTTACGCCAGTTTGCATCAAACACGACGATCAAAACTGTCCCGAAATTGGATGCATCCGAGTCTACCACACTGCTGCTGTCTCAGTTGCCGAACCTAGTCACTGGTGTCGTGGACTGTCTCTCCCAATTCGGCGAGCCCTTGCTCATGGACGGTTTGGACGCGTTGTGCGGTTTGCTTCGGATCGACCCTCAGGGCTTCACCATTTCCGTTCGCACTCAGATCACGTCGCTTTTGGTGGAGCTTTTCAAACATTGTTTCAGTGGTAAATACTTTGTGCTGTGTCTCGTTGCGGTCAGTTTTTCCAAATAATTTTTGTTTTTCGATAGGCTGCACAATATATCATTAATTATAATTAACCGGAGTACCCATGGCTGTTTTGTTTGTTCGCTCAGTTAGGCAGTTGGACGGTGACTGTTTCATCATCAGCAGAGGTGATATCGTCAGTGCAAGTGCATGCCATCATCCGTTTCTGCAGGTTGTCTGTCCTCTGAACTTGGTCATTCACTCGTTGCTTCTCTTCAGCAAAAGGTAAGAGAAATAGAGGAAACAATGATCCCACCCACGCGCTCTAATGACATCGCCTCCACTGGTGGTGCAACGTGTATCAATGCCTAGCTCGACGAAAAAACGGACATCGATGTGCTGAACTCTGGCCGCGAGAAACAAAGTTATCGACCGTGATTTCTTCGACGAGAACCCAAGCCATTTTATAGCACTGTTTACAATAACCGTGATTTCCAAACCTGTTGAAATTGAACCACATGACAATGATGCTTTCGGGTATGTGAGGCATTCGATAGGAGTAGCATCTCTGACTTGATAGACCGTCACACCCTGGGAATACCTCCCCTCTCTTAGGTCTCCATCACGTTCCCAGCTCTCACATGTGGCTCCACAAAGCTGAAGCATGCATCAGCGGCCGCACCCCGTCGAACCTCTCGATCATTCACGTTACTTCCGTTCATCAGGGAATCCAGATATTGAACTGAGGACCCGAAAGTCTAGTTTTTTACCCCACACAAGTTCATCAATGCAGTCATAGCTCTGGGACTCGGAGCGGAGAACCACATAAAGTATAAATAAACCAGGCACAGTAACGAGCAGGGTGTTAGCGGACCACCAGATTTCACTAACGCCATGCGCCGTGGTTGAAGTGGCTGAAACAACGTAGCCCGTTTAAAGCCCCACAATAGACCTCGAGTCAATGCGTGATACTGTTAATCTTGGAAAGTCATCCAGAATTGTTTAGCAATCCCCTGTCCATTGGCTAAGTAAAATCAGAAGCGTCACTTTATGTATATTCACATAATGACCATCTTTACCTTGATAACAATCTCTCTAATCTTATCCCCGTACAGTTTTTTCGTCACCAAACATTTTACACCGTATCAGTGCGGAAGCGCGTGAATGGTTAATAAAAAAAATTTCACTGGTCTTCCCACTGATAAGTGTGCACTTTCCGTCATATCTGAGTGACCAGTTATACGCACATGTTTGACTGACCTTCCCTCTATGTGACATCGGAACATTCCAGTGGCCGGCACTCTATCACTCTATCTGGACGTGTTACGCACACTTTGTCAGGCCAGTTCGGACCAGCCAAACGAAATAATAGAACAAGCTTTTATGCCCACCTTGCTCACCTGTCTCGAGCAGCCAGGTACTGTGGACACGGTCGCCACCGAGGTAAGTCATTGGTCTTTCCTTGTAATGCGTATGTGTGTATGTTGACCGAAGCGTGACCGCTAACTGACGGATCCACTGAGGCACGTGTTACGTATGTTCCCGGATGGAATTCCTCGCTAAGCTGTATATGTTCGCTGAGTCAGACATGGGCTGGAAGAAGAAACAAGACCAGTCAGTCCGTGCCGCGTAAGTTGGGTATGAAAAATGGAATCAGTGAACTTGGCCATGTGGGTTGGATGAGGCTCTCTGAAAACCCCTCCAATCTGATGATAGAAATACACTAAGTTTCGTTCAGTTTATGACCTCGTCCAGCAAATATAGCAGCGCGAATACTTGCTCTGTCGATCGGCATCCGAAGGAGGCTTTTCGGCCCTCTCGGTGTCATTAAACCCGGAATTCATTCAACTTATCCCATACTTCCTCGCAAAATCACCAATCAGATCAAGATGTGATATTAATTCGCGACTATTCCTGATCTCCAGTAAATTCTGACAAATCTGCTTTCATAGATGAAGCGAATTGCCCATCGCCATCGTTCTTTTACTGTATACTTGTATTGCATTGTATTGAGGACTTCTGTAAGTTAACAACTCATATTTCAGCCAGCTGTACGGACAACCCCAAGAACCATTAATCCAGTGCACTATCAGGAACAACCGCTCACCATAACCCTGAAACTTGAATTGCAGAAACAAATGATCACAATATATCATGCTTGGTAACTATCCCGACGACAATGAACTGTTTTCTACCGTCAAAGTACATCAACAGTGGCGCGAGTTTGAACCTCCTACTTCAGATTCAGGGAATTTAATCACTTTACCTGTTTAAAGTTCCGAACCAATTAGTGTATGCTCAATTGGAAAATTGAGATAACTTGAGGACCGGCTGTAGACTGCCAGATAGAAATTTATTCCAGTGTCGTCTGTCTGCCCGGCCAGGAACCTCAGACATTTTATTCCATTGCTTTGAACAGTAGCGGTGTTCGTAGCTCCCGTTGGTAGCTTGCATGAGCTCTTGATTACCGAGCTTGTCGTTTAGGTCACACACTCGTTTTATCACGGATGGAGATGACAACATCATCTTCAGCGCAGGCCATTGATTGAATGGTTGCGACTTGTACGCCAATCCCGTCAATTCGCAGCTCGTATTGTGAACTGTTCAGTCATTCGATATGCTTGTCGTTCCTGTCTACCAATTCTGTTATCTGTACTTGGACGCTTACGATTGATCCTGCGAAGGGGTAAAATACACCAAGTAAACTTCAATTCGTTCATGTTGGATGATTCAATAATGGGTTATTAACATCGTCATTGTGCAACTAACCGAATAGTCACGGTCTTTGAGGTGGTACACGAATGCAATTGATTTTTCTCCATCGTCCTTCTTGTCCGTTCGTGTTGGTGTTTCACTCACGTATCGCGATGGCCCCTAACCGCATTGTCTTTTCACTAGCTGTCTGCTGGTCGCTTAACTTCTCCAGATATGGTAGCTGAAATTAGATGCACTGATGCAATCACGCACACACACATCGGAAGAGAGATCACTTGCGCATGTTTTCGATGTTGGTCAGTCCTTACCTGTGTACACAGGACACACAGGACTCGGACAACCGATTGCCGCATTCAGCGACATATGTACTCGTGCCTGCGTGGATGGGCATCCGAAATCTACCCTCGATTTTCCCGTGCTTCTAATAATTCATCTGTTGAAGCATCGTGTGCTTTCTTGCGTGTGAACACATGATTGTACGAAAATATATCCATAAGTGCCTGTATTTAGGCTCGAACTGATTGCGGATCATGTCTGCCAGTATGCATGTGTGTGTTTGTTTGTACATCCGTTATTTTCTAATCAAGTGAATGAATGCGTCAGGCCTCATACAATCTAAATTCGCCACAAAATGATTTTCTCCCATTAGCATTGATCGGGTTACTCTAGTCCAGATTTTCCTGGTCTGACTGATAATTTGCTTTCAGATCAAGAGGATACAAGGGAAATTTAAGTGGTTTAACTTGAAAAAGTGAATGATATTACTGCCTTAACGGGTCATGTTATCTTTCGTGTGACGTGTATTATCCATATTTAGGCTTCACTTTGCAGATGCAACGGTCAACGGAACACATCGATAAAACAGATTCGCAAAAAAACGTCTCCTGATTGAGTTGACCGATCGAATTGTGAACCTAGTTGGCGCCACCTGTGCTGCCACTTATTCGCTATCGATCGTAATTTCGCAACCCAATTGGTCAGCCCGGTGGAGAAAGAAGGTCAATTCTGTTTCTGAGCGCAGCGCTTCGTGTACGTCGACCAGTGGAATGAGTAGCCCAGTTCAGTCTCTCCCTATAATCTATAGTGAAACTATCGGTCAAGTAGTTAAGTTCTGTTATCTAGGCTGCTGCATTCCACTTCGAGGTTGGATATCCGACGCAGAGTCTTCGCACACACATACACCTCATTAGGTGAAACATTAAAGGTCACCAGACTAACGTGGTTACAGCATGTGTTGCTCACGTCCCCAGATAGAATTTCTCGGCATGTAAAGGACGCTGAGGTGGGTAGTGGTTGGATGACGAATAAGGGTGGTCAGTCCGCGGTATGTGATTATGGTATGAAAAGCCGAACCAGTGGGCTTGGTCATGTTGAGCGTATTAGGTTTCCTAGATGGAATCCAAGAAACTCTTTTACTCAGTGATTAAATACATTGGACGGTATAGCTAGGTATCGCGACCAATAGTACTTTTACATTCACAAATTTTATTTTTCGATTTGATTTTACTAATTTTAGTTGTCCTTTGACTTGGGGTTTTTGAAATTTCCGATTGATATTTCCACTGGTAATCAAACTGTCATGCCTGATCAATTTGAGACTTCAAGTAGTTTAGTGGTCTCCAATTTCACCATGAAACGTCGCATCAATCCAGAAATTTTTCTGGTGCGTGTATCTCTTCCATAGCCATGCTGTCTTGATATGAACCTCAAAATACAGTAGAGTAGTTTGTTTGTCAAGTATTGTTTTCCCAATAGTTCTCACATTCGATTCATTCTACTGGGATTTATTCCTTCTTGTTAAAGACCTCTTCTTTCTATCCAGTGTTCACACAATGCTGACGTGCCGTAGAAGTTGCGAACGTTGTACTTGCAAGAGGAATTGACAACCAGTTTGCTTCAGTTGATCCAACCAATAACCTCACACTTTAGTGCTTAAGGGTTTTATTTCTAACTCGGAACATCACCCAGTCAGAGGTTAAATAAACTGAAGGGCGGAGAACGAAAAGAGCATTGAAGGGGGTCGAAAAAGGAGGATATGATCTGACTGCAACTGGATCATGCGGCCGGGAGTCGGATCTGGTTCATCTCAGCCCGGCAAGCTAACACTTCCTGCTCGGTGAAGCCGGTCAGATAGGGATTCGTATACCAGACTGGCTACCTCAAACTATAATGAATCCGCTACCTGTGTTGGAGAATAATACATATTGAGGAAATCTGGCTATTGACATTCGTGACACGTGTGTTCTTCCACTGCACTCCTGCTAGTACCTGAGTTGGTAGTAGAAATGTGCATAATAGACTATTTTAACTGCATTTTTTGCGTCATTGAATGATGAATTGAATGCGTCCTTTATCTTCGTGTCGTTCTGTTTCATTCTCTTACTGGTCCAACCTCTCGCACTCTCGTCACGTTTTCATTCCGCATGTGTGCTTGTGACGTTGTCAGGCCGCGTTACAACTTCTATGCGTGTTGATTGAAACGTCGAATCAAACGGTGAGCAGCTTGCTCATCCAGCGTCTGTTCCCCGTTGTTGTACACACGGCTATAACCAGTTCGGACTCCATGATTATTTCGGTAAGTTGCTTTTCACCAGAACGCACTCACACGCGGTTACAAATACGAAATGCAGTCGAACTCCCAACCTGTTTTTTTGCGATTACCTTCGAACCCAACTGTCTAGGATGAACAAATTTGGCGTGATGTCTCAAATCCATTACCATATTTACCATACACAGGGACTTTAAGCATGACCCGGATAACTCGGTTTATCAGGGTTTATAGTTCCAGAAAGTACTGAATTCACACCAATTTGGTTGTCTGGCTTCGATTCCAATCTGGTCAGCCATTACTTATACACGGAATGCTAGAGAACCTACAGGGTTTTATTCTCAGATTTTGAACGACACATCAATTTCCGTGTTTTGCTATGTATTGCTTTACGAAAGATTGAATAGAACTCTTGGAATGTGGTTCACAACCGTGGGTTGTGTTCTACAGCTTTTCTGATAGTGAAACAGGCCCTTATACCCTAGTCGTTCGCAAACCTGGCACATGTGTAGATGGAATGTAAGTAGAAAAGTAGGTGAAATTTACCACCGGAACTTGTCAAGGTGTTCTACTGGAGTATTGTGTAAACAGTTGTTTATTGCGAAGATAATCAGCCAAGCCAGATTCCTCGGCCTCACAATCAACGAGTCTCGGAAGGAATTTCGTCGTGTCAGTACAACCAAATACTTTTATTGATTACGAAACTGGCACGTGTACATTCCAGCAAGCGCCTGTCTCCTCTTTCCAACGCTGTCAATACATCCACATGATTTTCAGAATTGAAATATTCTTTCTCACTGGGCCTCGTATCCTCGTACGCACATAAATGTATAGTTTTGTCGAGTACCTTTTCTCTTGAT
Organism: Fasciola hepatica; assembly: GCA_948099385.1. Lineage (NCBI taxonomy): Eukaryota > Metazoa > Platyhelminthes > Trematoda > Plagiorchiida > Fasciolidae > Fasciola > Fasciola hepatica. The sequence goes on along the minus strand of CANUEZ040000032.1, from coordinate 2,551,565 downwards.
CAACCTGATACAACGGTTCTCATGATCCGATCACTCTTCCCATTGTTATTCACACCCCTCACTTGTCCACTTTTAGGGCTGTTGTGAAGCTTTACGTTGCTACCTGGCCGTCGGAGTGAATCAGGTTCTTGACTGGCACGATGATGAAGGTAGGTGATGGTTCAATTTCGCCTTTTACTGTGCCTTCTGCTTTGCGTTTCCGTTTTGATTCTCGGCCACTCTGTAAGTGCGCCTTTTTATTCTTTATTCATTTGTTCTCGGGGGGGGGGGGGGGGGGCATCAGAGTATCACTCACTTGCGTCAAAGGAATAACGTGTAGATGACGAAAAACGGAGAATCTCACACATTTTGTTTGCAGTTGCAGGTGGTTTCAATAACCGTCACAATCCAATTCCCAAGTTTCAGTACGCTCTCCTAAGCTAGCATTTCAACGAGTGCTCGGAGTGTATATAGATAGTAAATCATGTCACAGTCATGCATGAGAAAAACATGTCTATCTCGACAGCGCGTGATGGACGGGTTGGCTTGAGGATACGGATCGCGGCCCAAAGCGTGACAATGTGTTTTGCGGTAAAATTATGGTTGTTTAATTGCTTGAGTACACTCAGCCCAACAGAATCGGTCCATTTCAGCAGTACAAAGGCATTCGATGACTCCTGTCTTTTACTGTTGTCAAATACTGTCAACTACTATCCCAGATAACCACTGATCTTCTGATGCCTATCCTCCTAACAGTTGGTAATTGAGTCGTTTTGCATACCAACAGATACCGGTCAGCTTTTAGAACCAATACAAAGCAAACGAACCTTATTTGTACTAGTTAGATGTAGGTCTTAAGAATACCGAATAATTCCCGCGACTGATGCCACTCATGTGTGATATTCACTGAGTTGATTGGCCAAAAGTAGCCGACCAGTTCATGACATGGTAGAATGGTTTCGAAGCCTTAATTGATGACCGTGGCCGTGTGGGGCGTGTTAGATTTCTCTTTTCGGGTTTACGAAACCCATTTTCCCAATAAATATGAATATTACTGTATAGACCCATATCGGTGGTTATATCGATCGATGGTGGTCGAGTGCTTCAGAACGTTTGCCTATCATCTCGGTTCGAGTCCCGCCACCGGCGGTCACTTTGGTTGTAGACAGTAATCCACTACCTACTCTGATTCTCAGAATCAGCTTTCCGCCTATCTCTAATAGTGTAGTGGGTCTTCCGGGCTACTCCTGTGCAGTCATGTGACAAAACATTCACACTCTACATGTTTTTTTTTAAAATTTCATCCTCCCTAATGATTGTTTTGAAGTTCATATTAGATACCGAACAGAAGTGTACTGGAATGGCGACCGTGTGAATGTGAATTTTTTCCTCTCCACATTTGCGCGTGAATGCACTGCAACCATGACCCCAATAATTCAGTGCCTCACAGGTTGCACTTGGATGTGCGAAGGCTATAGGTGTGCCCTCGAACAAAAAAGGCCGGATTGGGCTACCGAATTCCAAAAAAGTCTCGAACGGTGCTGGGGACACCGCTTTGCATCACTATTTCCATGACTCTCCATGGATTACTGTGAATTTGCACACTCTCATCATGCTATCGCGCCTCCGGTAAGCTGTGCATTTCCTGTCCCTGCGGCGGAGGTGGCAAGACAGTGAACTGCAACCGTCTACTGTAGAAAACAGTCACACAGCCTATTAGAATATGCGGACTCTACTAGATGCAGGTAGTCAGAGTATTACAAAGCGAATACTACATGATTACCGAGCAGATATTGCCTACCTTTCGGAAGTTCGAGTACCCTGCTCTAGCACCCTGTATTAGGATTTCGGGAGTGGATATAGTTTATTGGCCTCATCATAGTGGGTCTGAGGACAACTCCGGACACCGTAGTGTCACATTTCCCCTGGGCAAAAAGGTCAACAGTGCCCCGACTTCTTCGAGATTGCCCCTGAAATGCTTCAACAGCCCTCCCCAGAACTTGTCGGTGATTGCTATCTATGGACCGACAAATGTTGCTGGAAACTCACCGAAAGATGACTTCTGCGACAAATTACAAGACCTAGTCAATTGCGTTTCAAGACCTGACATGTTCTTCGTCGCCGGTGGTGGGAACAAACGAACAAATCCCTCGGATGAATACACTTGTCATATCCTAGGAAAGTTTGGACTCGGTCAACGTTGTGAGAATGGAACACGCCTAATGAATCTGGTGGATGCTAACAGACTAGTCATTTGCAATACGCGCTTCCAACACACCAGAAGACATTTGTCCATCACGTTGGGATTGCACCTTGGCGTGGTGTGATGACTTGCGTGCCTCCATGACCCAAACAGCTTCCCCATGTTGGAGATGCAATCATGCTTGACAGGCCAATCGGTAGAGGCCAGATGAAGTCCAGTCTCAGACCCAGTAGATGGGCAACATTTGGTTCTATTGACTATGCCCCTTGAGAGGACACTCCAGCGAATAAACACGGAAACAGTTTGCCGGTCAAAAAACCTCTACTAGATGGACGTGGGAGTGGAGTACCTGGAGTTAGTTTCGACGGTGGGAGAAGTGATTGCACTACATTAGGTAGCATTCGCCCACCTAAGCTGGGCAGCCCCCAGCCCAATGAATGCTGCTCCATCCACGTTCCGCTTGTTCTATTGGATACATGGAGCCAAGGACTTATCCGAAAAGCGGATCGATAACAAAGCACCAGCGAAGACAAGATAAAACGCATGCAGTAATCAGTTCTCACGTGACAGACCAGAAGTTCCTTCACGGGTGTTTCAGTCACGTTCCCGTGCTGGGTTAACGCCCCACTGCCTTGTGAGTCAGACTTTTGAGTCAAAGGCTTCGGTTAGGGTTCCCAAAGAAAAGCACTTTCTACGGTGTGGGCAGCTGCGAAGTATGATTTACCCAGAAACCTCCAGTGTGTTTCATTAAAGGGCCTTATAAGTTTCATTAATTTAAGATCGACGCAAACTGCTTTGGTTTGTTGCGTCTTTGAAGAAAGCTATAGTTCAGAAGTTGGGCATAAATCAAACACTTCTTGGGCTGTATGTTCGCTTCACTTGGCGGCCTTCAACGTTCACACACATCATTACAGGACAACAGGCTCCCCTAGCTAGAAATCCTGAAATTTTCAGAACAGATGTATGATGTATCTCCGAAACACGCATACCAGACCCCACTTCCGTGATCACTCTCCGCACCCCAGATAAAACCTGTCTGCCACTTTACTCTTCGTGTGTCGGGTAATCCGGTTTTTAGTGCTCGTCATCAGGCCGGCGTTGGGACTGCTTTGAGAATGAAAGCTGAGCGTGCACTGCTAGAATAAACACGTCTACCGTACCGTATCCTATTCTCCGTTCCTCCTAGAAAGTGGAAGAGACCACGTGGAGGTCAACAGATGACGTGGCAGCGAGGAATGAGAAAATGCACAGCAAACTTAGGAAAAGTAGGTGCTTCACTTCTTCGTAGTTGGGGTCCAAAAGATCCGCCTACCAGTTGACTGGAGACACTGAAGGATATGGCTGCGAACCGCGAACAGTGGCGATCGTGTTGTCACTTTCTGTCAAATCAGAATGACTGATCGATGTGCGTTTGTACGGTTAGATTGTGTATTCTGTGTTTTGGTTACTAGGGCATTCTTTCCTTTTCCCACCCATGTTGGTCTATTCCCTGTCCATCTCGTATATTCAGACTTTCTTATTCAACGTGCAACATGGTGAGAAAGGCAGTGGTCAGTGGGGCTTGCCCTACTGTTTAACGCTGTACGATGATGATGATGAAGTTGCAAAGCTGTTTTAGATAGCTTAAACAACAGTGTAGCAATGTTGGGGATGCGTTTTGCACCTTCATAGTGTAAAATGCTGTCGCAGGAATGGGTTGGCTCCACATCAAATCTCCTCTTTTAAGGGGAAGCTTCTGCGGAAGTGGATAAATTTTGTTACGTGGGTAATTACATCCCACAGGGTAGAGAGACACCAGATGAAGTGTCACTGCGTCCATAGAAAGCACGTTTGGCTTTTGCCAACCTCCGTCATCTGTGGCGTCGGCGTGACATCTGATTGTCTGTTAAGGGTAGTGTTATGAGACGGTTAGATCCGTTCTTTTATACGCTTCAGAAACATGGTCGTTGAGGGAAAAAGGTGGGCGAAGACTCGGTATTCGAGCACCAGACTCCGTAACATTGCTCGAGCATGGTGGGAACAAGAGGTCAGTCTGTGGATCAAGTACTGGATCTAAACAGATTAAGATGGCTGGGACATGTGTTACGCATGCCCACCGATAGACTTCCTCGCCGTACGCTGTTCTCTGAGGCAGGTAGTGTTTGGAAGGTAAATCGAAGTGGTCAGTCCATGAAACGGTAAAAATGTATGGAAACCTCGACCAGTGGACTTGGCCAAGTAGGACGTGTTAGACTTCCAGGTTGGGGTCCACGTGATCCACCTACCAAATGGTTGAAGACAATAAGTGATATGGCTAGGTGTCGCGACTAGTGGCGTAGCTGCATTACGACTCTTACTCTGTCCTCTTGATTCCCGCTTGATACTTTGACTTTTCGGATATTCATTGCTATGCTTCGTCTCTTTTTGCCCTTTACTGGATGATGCCGAAAGGAAGCAACCGAAGCCACAGCACAGAAGTGCGAGGTTGATGGTTGAATAAACTGAAATTGAACTCAGAAGACAGTTGGTAACCTGATACTCGAACCATGGTCGCACAACGCATCAAAGAGGCCATATTCTATTGCGATTTCGTTGGACTTTACCGGTAGAGGATTGCCCAGTGTACTGCAACGCAGTAACGGGAAACACCAATGGTACGGACTATGTCCTTGTACGCGCGCGGCGCGCTTCAAAATCCATCTGTCTGCACGCCTCAAAGTCTTATTGCCAAGCCGAATCAGTGTCACAGCCCTGGAAATACCATAAAAGCGCAACGCTCTCTCGAATACAATGGCGACCCGGCTGGCTACTGTAACTACCGTGCAAACGGATGGGTCCTCCGTGAAAGAACGGTGGAAGGTGATCAATTCAGTGGTCAAAGAGGCTGTTTGGAAACAGCTAGAAGGAATTGGAAAACGTCTGAAACACCAGATCTCAGCGATCACCTTGTAACTTTCTGCCAACGCACAGGAAGCGCGAGTTGCAGAAAGCACTGAACGCCGAAGACTACAGCGAGAAGCCTCGCGCTCGGCTACAGCCGATCGTAAAAGTTACCGGATAGAAGTAGCAGAGAAGATTGAGACGACCTCGGTCATGGGTGACTTCGGCAAATTATTGTGAGTCATAAGGAGTGCTTCGAATAGGCGATACTAGCCTGAATCCGTCTTAGGTGATGCAGCAGACCAGATTATCCCCCAACAGAGAATAGAAATCGAACGTTGTGTACACTATTTTGACCAGCTTCTCAACCGGCCTTCCGGTCACACCGCGGATCCCCCATTCTCTCTGAGTGTAGGGGGTGTACGACGTCAACTGCAAGCCACCAAGTACGACGGAAATCGCCAGGATCGTCAACCAGCTGAAAAGCAGAAAAGCTGTCGAAAAGGATAGCATACCACCAGAAGTGTATAAGACTTGTTTGTCATCACTACTGATGGGCAGGCTCTACGTGCTGTTCCGATCTACATGGGAATAAGAGACATTTCCAACGGACTGAGGTGCGTCTATTCTGTTTACTATTCCCAAGAAAGGAGATAAAACAACATGCGAGAACTACCGGGTGATCAGTTTGGTTGACGTCGCTGCAAAGATTTTCTGTGTACTGCTACTCAGTCGTTTCTCGGTTGCAAACGGCTCGCGTACTCGACCGAACCACGGGGTTTCTGCTGTGGCAGAGGTTGTGTGGATCGAATATTCACATTGCACCGAACACTTGAACACCGCTACAAGTTCAAGCAGCCAACAGTAGCCTGCTTCATTGGTTTTCGGACTGTCTTTGACTCGGTTCATCTCAAATGCCTGTGGGGTCTGTTAATCCTACCAAACTCTCAGGGATCTGCAAGGTATACTATGCCTCCACATGCGCGCGTGCTCGAGTGTGTGGTGAAGAATCTTTGGCGTTCGCAATCAATTCCGGCGTTGGACAGCGCTGGTCTCATACGGGTATTGTATAACTGTGTAATCGACACGAAACTGAACGAAGCCATGGTGGATCACCCCGGTGCTCAGTAAAGCCCAACGGTGCGCATCTCGGACATGGAGTTTTCAGGCGACATGTGTGTGTGTTTGTGTGAAAATTTGGCTGAACACAAACTGTAATGAAAGGTGAAGAGTTTGCTGCTGATCTCGAATGAGGTATTGACAGATGAATGTAACCGCTCCCGTTCTGAGTTTTCATGTAATTAAGATGCTTCTCTAATTGTCCTCCTTTCCCCTTGTGGAAATATCGGTGCCCAGCTTCACTCTAACTAAACTTCCTGACTCACAACAGGCAGACAAGTTTGCGCTTCCGTGACAAGATTCAGTTGAGAGTTGAGCAACGAATAAAGACCCAGAAGATGAAAGATGCCTGAAGGAGCGTGACAGACTACCAACTCAGAGGCGCTACTCGTCTCGGTTACCCCATACACCGAGGCCACCACACTGGACAATAATTGTCCCGTTTCCCGGCTGGCTACCACATCTGACCTATTTGCGGCTTCATTTGGTTCTCCATCGCTACTACAAGTCTCTCAAGGTCACAGTTGTTGGCTGTTCATGATAGTGCAGTGGGATTTGGAGCTCATGCCCAAGCGTGAAGAAAACGATATTTGAAGTACAAGATTTTGCTTCACAATTAGGTTTGTCCAACAGCAAAACTTGGTCTTACCGTGGAAGGCTATATCTCATCTGAAACTCGAATTTTTTTGTCACTCTTAGTCGTCGGTGACATCAACATTATATTTGTTTTTCCGTAAACAGACGTGTGCACTCCGTACTGTATTGTATTGCGACAGTTGGATCACGGTTGTTTTGGGGTTAACAAGATCAATATTCAGCATAGATTTATGTGAATTACTATTCCTTACATGAACTCACTATCAGACGCCAGTCAGCACGAGTGCCGACATGAACTTGACAACTTATTCATCGGTAAGCAACCCGATTCCTCAATGAACACCTCCATGCGAGCATCTGAACCAGTAATTCATTTGTTTTGTGTACCTTTTCCAACATCATAATTCTTCGTACTGTCACACAGACAAAATCCGAAAATTCCAGAAACTCTCAGGTCTCTAAAGCCCGTATGACTGCGGCATTTTCACTACATTGCGTGAATTATTTATCATTTCTGTACACATAACACACATTTACGCTGGATTCGATGACCCGCTGCGATCGATTGTTTTCATGATTTATGACGTCACTCCCCCTCCCCTCGCCTCTCTACTTTGCTGTTCCCGTTCAGGTAACAATGGGATCGGGTACATTCTGCACGTCACTTCACGGCTGCTCGATCCGACTGGACCGGTCGAACACGCTACAGCCGGTGGCCGATTAGTCTGTGCAATCCTCATGCGTTTACAGTCGCACCAACTTGGCGAGAATTTGGATCTTTTGCTACGTGGTGCACTGGCTCGATTATCTAATCTACCGTTGCCTGGCAACGTGGGAACCTCTCACTTGGATGGTGCGTAGTACACTTTCACTCCTTATTAACCGTATTCTCCTCTTCATTTATTCGTCTGTTCTTTTAGTTACTACTTGCTTGTGCATGAGTACAGTGGAAGAGTGTCTCCCACATAGCCCGAAAGGCCCTTGCACTAATAGAGATGGCCGAACTCCTGATCCTGAGACTTGGAGTGGAAAAACACCTAGTTTCAATAGGTCAGACGTGGTACTGACCTATTGTGACCTTATGCAGGAGTTTTTAGGATGTTACCCAGCCCTAGTGCCTGTTTTTCTAATACACCAGCTATGTGTGATTGATAAATGGAAGCACTGTGACGCTGGGTGGCCAATGGATTACCACTGTAACCATCCCCCAACGAGTTAACCATCGCCTTCAGTGGTCTGGACATGTTTTTCGTATGTTTGCGTGGCGTCCACCCTTCCGTACCCTACTTATGCGCCCTGAGAAAAGCTAGAACAAAAAATGCAGCCGTCAGATCAATATTCGGTTGACTATCGTTGCACTCACCTCAGTCGTTCCGTGTCAACTGCAGCCCAAGGGTCGAGGACCGTCATTGGTTTGGGGCCTTGTGGCGTATGGTGCAGAATCAGAACGGACGATCTGAATGCTGTGTGACTTCCTAGAGAACTCCCAAATCCACTAATCATTCGATAACATTCCAACGAACAACAATAGCACCATTACGAAAAGCATGTTCACGTTTTTTTTTATTCCGTCCCGTTTTTTTCTTCTCTTCATGATCTTCGCACTATGCCTGACTTCAAGCTGGCACAACATAAAGGAAACATTCAGAGTTCGTCTTTTCCATTTTGTTGGAAGAGATCCTGTCGGCAACCACGTGTCACTGATCAACTTCTCTGTTATTTGCCGTGTGCTCGAGACTACCGTTACATATCCAGTGGTTTTCGCTCAAATCAGAGCTGATCATGTGAATTACTCTGTTTGAATGCTTCTTGATGATTGGATTTCACAGGAGGTCGCCTGAGAACGACATTGCCTAAACCTGTGGAAATTTACTTGCTCAGATCGGGTAGAGTAGCATGCATTTGAATGCATCCATCAATGAGTGTGGATTCTTCTTATCAGTTTCCTCAGGAGTAGCCCGTTTGTACCAAAGTTTTGTTAGTGCGGTGTTCACATGTGTGTGCTATTGTTTGACTGTTCGTCTTGTACTGACAGTTCATCTATTCAGTTGCTTAAAATTTTGATAAGGGTGTCAAGTGCTAGCTGCCGTGGCCTGATTGTCAATATTTGTGCCTTACTGCAGAGCGTTGCTGGTTCAGTTTCTTGCTATGAAGCCTAGCCTGTTGATACGTTATTTCTCTCACTACTCTTAGGACCAACTTTGTCAATAGTATGATGTCATTCTTATTTTTATTTTTACACCGGTTTGAAATCAAGCAACAAAAAGTGGGGCTCATAAATACAACAGAGCATAACAGTCAATCCTTGTAACATTGGAGTCTTCCGTGGTTGTTTGCGTTGTGGGCTGTTCTACTACCCGGTTGCCTGGTCCAGAGTGTGCATTTTTGTTCCAAGATGCACCTCTAACCTTTGCACAGTCGAGCGCTTCCTGCCAGGTAGCATCGTTAGTCCAGATGAGCCGTTGGCTGATTGTATGGTTCATTCGCCTCTCCTGGTGCACGACAAGGAGCTATGGCCTTATTTAGTGGCACGTTATAGTGCCGTGTGCTGGTTTGTGATGTTTTGGAGCGGAGAACGCTAGTCAAGCGGAAAATCCCACCACAAATCCGAGCCCTGCAGCCGATCGTCCACGACCACTTTTGAGTGAGTAACCGTTGCAGCAGACGTTCTCCTATCTGCGACCTGGTATTTCACAGTTCTGCTCTGTCCAGATTGGGTAACCCGAAGTAGTTCGATGGGCCTTTGTTTCTGTGACATCCAACGCTTCCACCTTATTCATGTCTAAGCAAATATGAATGACCGGAAATCGGTTTTTCCTCGCCGTTTCATAATGTCTTCTCAGGGCTGATTATATATATATATATATATATATATATATATATATATATATATATATATATATATATATATATATATATATATATATATATATATCACCTTGAACTGTTGGGCTTGATTACTTATATGACCGGTCGCAATTAGTTGTTTCGCAGTTGAACAGACCTCATCAATTTTGAAATCCCATTTGGTATTTGACCCACCAAACGTTGAACCAAGCAACGATCCATGTTTGCCAGTGTATGCGTCACTGCAAGATAAATTTCAGTTAGACCGCTTGAATGATTTTGAAAATTATTTCCGTCGATTTTCTTGTTTCGTTTTAAAAGTCGCAACTGTGGTACTTTATACGTTTGTCAGATGGTCGATTTTAACTTTCGATTTATTTGCGTAACCAAACGGTCATCTTCAACGCAAAAAACTTTGAGAACTTTGTTCGTTTCAACCGTTATTGTTTGCCTTCGGATATCTTTCTTCGCTTACGGTGTTGTTCTGTAACAATTTAGACTGTTCGAGAATTCATATGCACAAGCACATGGACAGATTGTGAAGGCTAAAGTGAATTTTTTTTCTGTCTATAACTTTCCCATTTTTTTTATCAACGAATTCTGTTGTGCGTTTGTATCTGTGGTGAGAAAATCGACGTTCAGTGCTGTACGCTGTCGGTCTATGTCTCTCGCTGGCTTATGATATCGATGACTCGGGTGATGATGATGTTGACATATGCCATTCGGCCAAATCCATTTCCCCCTCTTGAAGCAAACGTCAACTGTCGACACGAGACATCTTAACCTACACGACCTTGCCATGGTAACTATTCACAGTCGATGAATCTACCGACTAAACAGGGCGTGCTTTGTCTTCATAGTTTTGTCTTTAACTGAAGTGGAGAACCTCGTGAATAGTCATGTAAAGATTTCTTTTATTTCGGCCAGTCAGTCCTGACTATGCTCCAGCTTCTACTCAACTCATTGGGTGTTGCACGCCCGGATAGTTTATCGGAGAGACTGTTGTTCCATCACGTTCCCTCTTTGAACAATTACTCTGTTTGGTCCAATCCACATTACCAGTTCGTTGTTCGCTCAGCAAGAAGCGGTCATCCGGGCTTCTCGTGTTCGATGCCTGCGGATTCGTGCAACAGAAGAAGCGAATCACATTGCCCAAAAATTCCGCTACATCAACGTCGACAGAGTTTTCCTATTGGGGAAATCACATAAGGCCAAAAGCAGGTCAGGTGCTCCGAATCCACGTGATCGGGTAAGGTAATTAAAGACCAGCAACCGTACTTATCAATAAAGTCAACGTTATGCGTCATCCTTGGTGTCTGTATCAGTCGTAATGGTTGACGGGCCGTAAAATAGCTGTACACTTCGTTGAAGCAGAAAGCTTTTACTGAACTCCATTACTGCCGGGTAAGTTTTTGGCGAAAAACAGCCTGTACTGGTCAAGTTAACACGTGAGTTAGGCCAATCGAGTGAAATTGATTCATATGACGAGAGTTCGTCTACTCCTTCCCGCGTCGTGCTTCGTTGTTCACGGTATCCGCGTGGGGATGGAAAAAACCGAGTGGGGATCAAAAAGTGACATGGAGACGAGGTGGGATATAGAAGGAAGCACCTGGAGAGATTCGGTAGAGTAGATATCAACGATCTTGGTTGGTGACCCTAAAAGCTGTGATAGCGGATCATGAACAGTAATGACTGTGTCTTCGTTTTTTCATCCGTTCAGACTGTTTGTAGATATATGGACACACACATCCACACAGATGTGGCGAGATTGTATATTTTGTGATGGTCAAAAAGACAGCTGAATATTCACCTCTCGGAATGCACGAAGCATTTACTTAACTTGACTTGACATTTTTTCAACGCCGGTTTTCTATTTCTGGGGCCCCATTTTCTCCAAGTAAAGAATGCAGTGTTTCTTTCTGATTAGTGATGACCAGGGCAGCGTCTAGTGGAGCACACTTCACTGACCGTGACTCTTCTCTGATCATACTGAAGATGAGACCGTCTAGCTCAGAGTTTAGAGTAATTGAAAAAGGCAGCAGTCAGAAGACTTGAATTTTATGGCGAGTATTATAAAGAAATGCGAGAATCTGGAACAGAAGTTTATTGTGAAAGATCGTGCAATCTTGTGGAACATTAGTATTTATCAGATAGTTACACGAAAGTTCCCTATCCTTTCTGACTGAGAATCGGTTTATTTTTTACTTCTTGTCAGTACCGGTCTCATACTGATTTCCGTGTCCCGAGTCTCGTATTCACAATTGATCAGTGAAAACGGTAATTTTGTCATTCTACGCAACAGTTTCATTTTGATCCCATTGCGATTAACCTCCTAGCATACTTCAGTTGTCTAAGTTGTGAATAATGCGCATCGATGAAGTTATACCCGTTTTGGAGGCACGTAGTCGACAATCTTGAAAGCTGTCCCCAGATTCATTTGATGCTCAGTCAGACTTAAGCTTTCTACGTGGATGCTTTTTCTGTACTGTGCGTGCCATTCGACTTCGAGGTATCCGGTCAGTAATCAACGGCATATCTATCCTTTACATGCATTTTTATCCCCTGTTGTCGTGTAATTTAGTCCTAAAATTTTTGCAACGGACTTTTCAGCCTATCTAATACACAGTGAACTATGAAATTACACGTAGAGTAACGCTGTCTCTTTCATGTTCAAACTACCCGATCTCTTCTCCTATGAACCACGAAAAATCTGGCCACTTGTCTGCCCATGACTGGCAAACCAGATGACTTGAATTCGGGGAGTGTGCGCGGAGCGCGCCAGTCTCTGGTATTCGTCTTTGTCCTTCTGTTCCGATTGCAACCGGAAGCGGCTATCCACTTTCTGGCAAGTGTGCCCGATCTAAACGGACAACCGGTAATGGCAACAGTGTTACGATTGTGGTGTTCATCCCAGCCGTTCTATTTCGCTCACGCGCAAGTACGCATCAGGTGAGTTCGGAGACTGATACTATTACTTGCCGACGAACTTATCCATTTTTCGACATTTCCACAAAATCAATTGCGATTTATATCAGATTTTCTTGCGGGCAAGTGAAAAAACGCCGTGCCCAGTATAGGATTATCCCATTTCCGTCTGTAATCAGTTTGATGATCGGTAAGTCAGTTTTTATCTTGGGACTAGTGGTATTCTGGCGTTGTAGTTTGCGCACTAACATCAAATCAATAGCACGAAATTCCATGCTTAAGCATGAATGCAGTGGAAAGGCTTAGCCGCTACGCGACAGTGGATTTCCGTCCACCTCCACTGTGACCAACGGTGGCACGATTCGAACCCCTGACTTCCCAGGTGATAAACGCTTTGTGCTACCGGATAATCTTATACCGTTCTGTACCCCTAACTGTCGCAATCACGATTTTCGGCTTCTCCTGTTGGCTCATTGAGTCTTTTAGCCGCTACGCTCATGGTGGTAAATATGACTTTATCTTCAGATGACCGTTCGTTCCGTGATAGTCGTTGAAGTTCGTCCGTTGTAAGCAAGCTCGTCTGATTTTCACTCTTAAGAAGAATCACTAGGGAGTTTTTGTACCCACGGATATCTACTTTTTCCTCTACTGAAACTCACTCTACACATTCACCCTTGATAACTTTTTAAGCTAAGACTCAGTTGTTATCTGTCTCGCTAACTGCGTTATCTGTTTCCAAGTAGTATCTTAAACAACGTAATTTGCGTCCCCAGGTCCTTGTGTAATACTGCTCTCCCTCTCTCCCTTATTGCCTCCCCATATCGCAGCATATTCGCGCTGTCCAATCTGTTGGCGCATGCTATCACCACGAAAGATGAACGTCTGATGCAGATCACTTTGAGTGCGTCAGAAGTGGAACAGGTTTGCCCGTCCGATCTAGACACGGCTGCACGAACGCGATCTAAAAGGCAGGCATTAAAATCCAGTGAGTTGAATGTGTCACATTGTGTTGTGCTGTTTTTCCTGCACGTTTTGTTGTGTGCTGAGACTGCGACAACGGGGTTGACGTAAAGCAAATAATTGCGAGCCATATTGAGCAGCCTCTTGGGTAACACATCGGGTATGATATTTTCGAACCCCATTTTTATACGCCGTGGAATTGTGCTGCTCCCGCATATATATATATATATATATATATATATATATATATATATATATATATATATATATATATATATATATATATATATATATATATATATATATATATATATATATATATATATATATATATATATATATATATATATATATATATATATATATATATATATATATATATATATATATATATATATATATATATATATATATATATATATATATATATATATATTAGCCAATTGCATTCCGCAAGGCAGCAGCGTTGGCCTTGATGAGCGTATGGTGTCCCACACACAGTGTCACTTGGGTGCCCATCGCAAACATGGATCAACCAAACCGCTCTGTCCAACTTAACAAGTGGTCAGCATCTTCGAATAAATCTCACGTATGTATTTGGTCCTTGTCATATTCATCTCTTTACATTCCGTGATCGATCCGTGCTCGTGTTTACTCTGCAGGTTTGTCATCTGCTGGCTTCCGAGAAATTCTCACATTATCATATCTGGCATTGGGAAAAATGAACCCTCCGGAATTTCATAGGGCAACTAACCACGCCAGCCGCCTGCTTGATCGTCTAGCACTGGAAAAGCTGTATAGTTTTGAACAATACTGAACAAAACTGTTCTGATTCGTAGCCGCTAATCAATGAACTATGGATGTCCGACTGCATCAATCACTAATGGAATGCGTAGTTCCTCTTGGCAAACAGAACATCAGTTATTTTCTGCTACCATATGTTTTCTGGAGGAGTACTAAGCCCTGTGTTCCCCATCATGGTATCAGACTATTTTCTTTTTTCGTCGTGATATATACCCCTGCGTTCAAAAACGCTGTATTTATTCATGGTCTGAATGGATGAATACTGGTAAACATCATCTTACAGCTTTCCGTTCAATGATAAAAGAATCCAGCGGTGGTGGCTGCGACTGACTTCTCGGCTTTGTTCTGTTCTTCTCAAATCGATCGGTCGTGTGATTTGTAAGTATGTAAGACCGATCAACAAGTTTGGTGAAATACTCTCCGAATCGGTCGTTCAAGCCAGCAGGATTGACACTAGAAGTCGTATTCATTCTATTTCAGTCCTTTAAGCTAATAACGGCCTCAGCCATATCCTGTATCGTCTTATTTGTCTTGGCCACTCTTATATAGAGCTTACTTTTTCCCCATTAGGTTTTTGTTTTGTTTGCACAATTTCGATAAACGGCCGGTCCGGATCATAGTTTGGTCCTTCTTTGTTTTCTGGTTGACACGTCCAGTTGTCCATTTCTGTTTTCCCATGCGCCTTTCTGTCGACCCTGACGGAAGCATCCATTTTCACTACATCTGACCCAATTGAACATTGGAAATTGACGATCGTGTGTGTGGGTCCGTTGATAAAGCTGGTCTAGTTGATAGCTTCTGGATGATAAGTCGGAATAAAGCGAGAAGGGAGAGGGGTAGAGCATGTGGGCCATATGCTGTGAAAAAACAATACAGGGTATCTGCCCTAAATGAGGGTATTCACAATTGAATAAACAGATCGGACGGAACTTTCTTGTCCGCATGCTTCTCTCTCTCCACTACACACACGCGCGTACTGTTCATGTATATGTACGTATATGGCTCCATGGCATTTTCAATAACACATTTCGTAGGAGTGATAGAACGGGTGCGCATCTGGTGCGCGAAGCGATCTGTTCAATAAGTATTGAATCGATCCTATTCGGCGTACTCTCGAAATCACACAGTTCATTTGATGGGCACTTTTCGCAGCCATAAAATGTAACCAGTACTATCCGACGGCCCGTGGATTCACTCCATAATGGTTAAACTGGTAATTTACAGATTCAGTGAATTCTGATTTCCTTTCTCACGTCGTTTTGTAGAGGGATGTTCTGTAAGAAATGCAGCTTTGTTTGTATTTAATCAGACTTCTGCGTAGACAGACGTCCGCGTTTCAGTCAAAAGATTCACGGTTGTGCTGTTCAGAAAAGTTCCAGTTATTCAAACCTGGCTGAAGGGAATCACCGTAGTCAGCCTCAGTAAATTCCCATCGAACTTGTTTTCCTTCCGATGCTTCACAAAAGCTGTGGCAAATTGTGAGGGTATGTGCTGACTCATGGTCAATAGTCGGCCTAGTCCCGTCAACAATCAGCATATCAGCACCCGTGCAGAATCCAGGTCACTGCAGCAGCCAGCAGATTCGCAAGCGACAGCCTACTAGATCCAAGTATGAACCAGATAGTTTGTGTTGCAATGAGATGACCTTGCACACCTCGGCGACTCAACGAGCTATACAAAATTGCTTACCTCAAGCTGAAGATTCCGTCATACTTCGAAGGTCAACGGTTAGAGGACTGACGAAGCAGTCTCCTGGTCCTCTAGGTAAAATCAGTGGAAGAATAATTCATCCAAACAGATGGGCTTCCACTCAGGTACCCCCGCTGCCTTACGGACGGGTTCTTGTTAGGACTGAAGGCTTTGATTGAGAACCTTAGTCGTTATCCTGCTTAAAGGGTGGACACCCTAGCATTACCCGTCGAATAAAGCCCATGAACTGCACGAATAGAAAGAATTCCATACTATATCGGTCGTCGCGCAGGCTAACTAGGACCGCGCTGGCTATTGCATCGAGCGGGGTGGGTAATGATAAGTGAGCTACTGCTCAAAGTTCCCTCTTTTATTCAACCTTCGTCTTCTGTCCCTAACCACCTCTCTTTTCCTCCTCTATCCACCCATAATGCTCCCATTGACAACACACCCTATACTCGCAATAGTTTATTGGCAAAATAGTGTCGGTAATAATCCTCTGTCTTGTGACTCACATTTTCTCAAGCCTCGTCAGCCTGTGAACCATGACTCCTTCAACGTGCGTACACTCATGCAGGCCGGTCATTAGGCGTTCCTAGCGCTCACAATGGACAACCTGGCGACTGATATGTGCTGCGTCAGTGAAACGCGTATCCAGGTTTTGAGCAGTGTGATTCAACTAACTGCTCCTGGTAGCTCGTCATGGTATTTCCTGCGCACTTCAGTAGACGAAGTAGCTGGAGGTTCTGGTCAGCGTGGTCTAGGAGTCAGTTCAGACAACCATTAACCGTGCACTGGGTATGGAGGCTTTGGTTGCTATCTCCTAGGGGTAATCTCAAAACGAAAGAATGAAAAAGGAAAAGAGAATGAAAGGAGTAAGGGGAGACTGCCCCCTTAGACTGGACCTCAGTTAATAGTTGTTTATATGCTGAGACTCCAGGCATCAGTTGGCTTTTGAAAGGATAAATGTATTAAGCACGGTCTGTTTGGATACTCGGCATAGGCCCCAACAGACCACAGCCCCGACACGCATAAGAATGAGTTCTATGATGAACTCGCCACTCTCGTTCGCAGGAGCAAAGGCTCTGAGATTGTAGTGCTGGCAGGTGATTTTGACGCACAAGTTGGCATACTTAGTGCATCAGAAACTTTTTTAGGTGGGCGTTGTACCCCACCCGATATTGATGTGGGCTGAAGATAGAAACAGTGATAATATGGCACCTTGATGGACTCCAAGGGCGGTAGAAGTGGCAAAAGAAGAGCTAGTGCCATTGTAACGGGTGAACTGTCAACGGTTACGGAAATAATCGGTCAGCCGAGAAATAGGGGGAGGCTGGACATCTGAATTGGAGGGAACGGAGAGAAACCCGCTCTTGTCGATACAATTAAAAGTGCCACTGCAGTCAAGGTAGCAAATCTCAACTTCTTTATTATTATCATCAAGTAACGAGATTGTGTAATGTGTCAAGATGACAAGGACATCAGGGGTGATCTGTGAGGATTGATAAGAAAACTGTTGGGGTCAGAAGCATTTAGGGCAGACAATACATGTGGGAGAACTCACTTTTCAAAGACTTTCTGAGCCACTGAAATGCAAGCAAATGGGACGGAATTTGTAAGAATCCTTCTTAGGAACAGGGTTGATGTCCGCTAACTTCCTCTCTTTCATGCGTTTATTGAGCAGTTCGGAGAAAATAAGTAAGAGAGTGGCCGCACACTCCCGGAGGACTATAGGGCTAAAGCCATCTGGTCCAGAGGATTCCCTAGAATTTAGAAGAATTAGATATTTGTTGACATCAGGGATGGAAATGCAAAAGGGAGGCACGTTTGAGGGATTATCGTTGGAAAATATGGAAATGGGAGACCCAGTCTCCTTATTGAATATTAGATAGAGATCTTTGCTACTCACAACAGCAGATTTGCGTGCGGATAAATCTGCACATAAGTTTTTTTAGTAACCTTCATGTCTCTTGATGGTTTTTATGTTGCAAAAAGTTGCACGTATATGTGTAGTTCAGTCTGTTTAGCTCAATCTTGATTGATTTCGTCAATCTCTTGACCTTTGTGCAATTCTTGCGTTTAAAAGTGTATTCTCTCCGGCGACGAAGTCGTTTCGGGTGAGGGGATCAAAAACAATCGGGGTGAATGTGAAGAAGCCCGTCGAGACAGCAAAGTTCAAAGCAGAAAAAAGATAACCGGTAAAATGATCCCAAGACAGGGAAGTCGGCCTCTGTGAATACAGAAAATTCACTTTAATTAGTCATTTCATTTAACATCAGCATGTTCTGCGGAAAAGTTTACCTTTTGCGAGCTTTGCGGTCGCGGTATTGAGTGAAGTGCCGGTGGTTGGTGTGGCTATACATCTTAGGCAAAACGTTGCTTGTAGCGTGATGGGATGAGACAAGAGGGGAGGGACATGAAGTGGGAAATTTTTTAGTCTATTGACTAGGAAGATATCTAGGAAGACATCTATTCTAGTTGAAAAATTAATAATGTTCACAAGACCGAAAGGATAGAAAGAATTCACGGTAAAAACGATTTAAATCACCGGTAACTATGCGCAAAGAAATTTCTTCATTGTCTACTAGAAATTGTGAAATGGAATCAACAAATTCTTGGTAACCATCGGCTGGACATTTGGGCGAAATATAAACATTAGCTGGCACGATTGAGCGAAAATTACTCAAATGCTTAGGTTTGATTTCAATAACGGAGTAACTAATGTGTACAGTTGAATGCATAAACACGAGCTTGACGTGCTTGCTTGTTGATATGTATGATAAGACTGCCACCTCGCTTCCATTGTGAAGCAAAACGATCCGCGCGATACCTAGTGAAACCAGTTAACAAGTTCATCGACGATGTCACCGTGAAGCCACGGTTTTTGCGACAAGATTGTACCGCTCCGAAAATGTTCGCATGACTTAATAAGGTCTGACAACACCGACAAGTTACTCAATAGGAATCAATTGTTAGTGCAGATCATCACGGGAAGGCTCATTTTATATATATATATATATATATATATATATATATATATATATATATATATATATATATATATATATATATATATATATATATATATATATATATATATATATATATATATACGGGTCTTTTACAAAAGGTAGCAAGCCAACTCGCATTGTGCTTTCTAGGATCGCATCTAGACTACCTGGAAATTCTTTTGCATTTGTTCTTTGCCATGTTACCGAAGGGAACCAAGCAGTCAGGTAAAATACTCCTTTGAAAGGATTTCAGCAGTTCATTGGAATGTTATCGTGGGTGGGGGGTGAAGCATTATTGTAATAGCACTGCAGATATTTACTCTCAAGATAATAAAAAAACAGAACAGTAAGCCGAAGACTGTATGTATAGTTATGCGATGAGTTCCGAAGGTGGTGGGACAGCGCGGCTGCATTCGAATGCCTCGGTGGTGTGACAGGACCATTGCGGATTTTTAAAAAATAAAACTATTCGAATGTGCGAACCATTCAGCAGTGGTGCGCACTTCTCGTATATAGTAGATTTGACATGGTGCATGTTCGAAACCGCGACGCCTTATATTGTATCACGAAATCCGCGCAGACGAATGAGTACCCAGCGCGGGCGCATGACAAATGCGAGCACAATCGAATGTAATACGAACGGGAAAGGAGTGAATCACGATCAAACATCAATGGCGCCTCACAATGTCCAAGCGAAACATTTTCGAAATGGGCGTTGATATCATGGATATGCTTACGTGAATAGACACAGAGAAAGCCTTTCCCAATAGATATTAGTAGTAGCAATAGTAGTAGCGGTATTAGTAGTAGTAGTTTTTGTTGTTGTTGTATGTATGTAATATATCCGGTCTATGTAAGTAGAATATAATTGGATTGTTGACGCGAAACGAATCAGGAACGGATTCATCCTCCCATGAGATCCTGTTAACAGTGCTGGAGCTTCCCCTGTACCAGCGCGTCAGAATGCCAACCAGAACCCAAGATCTTCAAACGTCTATCCTAGACTTTGTAATTTCTCCAAGGTTTTCCGATGTGGAGCAGATTGAGTACCTGCCTCCATTAGGGAGCAGTGACCACGCGGTGTTGACCATCAGAAGGAAGAAAGGAGCGATATTTGTGCCCAGACCACAGGGTGAAATCAACGTCTGCGAATGCCGTTCCAACGAGTCAGGGAGGCCGCGTCCTCAGTTGATTGGTATCCGCAAGATCCGTGTGACACAGACAAAGCTTGAGGAGTGATTCAAGATGAAATCCTTCAATTATGCCAAGCCTTTGCTCCACCATCCAGACAGCTGCCGCGTGCAAAAGGTTCACCTTGGTTTGATTTGCAACTCAGACGTCTTTTAAAGAGTCGGAATCGTGCATGAGGACTATGTCAGGCTATCGCATCATCCGTAATCGGTGTATCCAACTGAAGCGAGAAAACCGACGTATTTTGGAGAAGTTAGCAATTGGCTCGGTTTGGGTACCCAAACGTTTGTTTGTTTATCTGCGATGGAGGATACGGGCCACAACTGCCGTTCCAGCCCTATAGGATGGAAATTCGCCGGGAGTTACAGATGAACACAAGGCGGATATGTTAGCGAGGCACTACTCGCCAGTCTGTCCTCCTGAGCTGATGCATAAACACCCCACACAGATTGCAGTGGACGTTCCCTGTATGTCGCGCGAGGAAATTACGGAGGAAGAGGTGGCTTCAGCCATGCGCACCGTCAAAGTTAACCAATCCCCTGGATCTGATGGCGTGCATCTTTAGTGATAAAGGAGCTGGTCGACGTTTTAGCTCAGCCAGTCACAAGATTGTTCAACGCGTCGTTATCAGCGGGAAGGCCCCCCTAAGAATGGAAGAAAGCTGTTGTTGTCCCACTATACAAAGGTGGGGCGATGTCCGGGGCTGTCAGTTATCGACCTGCCAGCCTAACATCTGCGGTGGGAAAGGTTATGGAACGCCTACTGACCACTCCACTCCGGGAACATATCGGTACGAGTGTCCTCTTATGCAGGCAACAACATGGGTTTCGGAAAGGTAGATCGTGCCTACCAAACTTGTGACTAGCACGAGAACACTGAACGAATGACAAGGCCGAGGAACACCGTACGGACGTAATCTTTGTGGCAATGCGTGAATGTCTAATAGGTAAGCTCGAGGCTGTCGGTGTTGCAGATTCCGCAGTTTTTCGGGTCGAGGACTTTCTTAAAGGGAGGATCTTTGCAGTACGAGTAGCACAGTCGATATCGGCATGGCAAGCGGCTACCAGTGGTAATGACACAAGGATCGGTTTCAAGCCCACACCTATTTCTGGCCTATATAAATGACATACCGGCAATTTTCCAATCGCCGTGTCTCATCTGTGCGGAGGCCCGTAAGACCTGGAGTACGATTACATCAAATGCAGATGAGTTTGTTCTTCAGGAGGCTGTCAAGGTCGTTGAAAGATGGGTTGATTTATGGTCCCTTCCAATCAACACTGACATGTGTGCACATATGCGCACTTAGATACCGTCCAGTAATGGGGGATGTACTATGTACACGAAGTACCCCTTCGCCGTTCTGTCTACAAAAAAGACCTGGGAGTGATTGTGGTCTCTTCACTGGAAACGAAGAATAACACCGACAAAGTTTGTGCTTCCGCGTGGAGTATCCTTGGACCGATTAGTCGGCCATCTCTCACTCGACGGTTTTAAAGTACCGTATGCATTCCTCGTACGACCTAGGAATACGGGAACCAGCAGTGTTCTCATGTACGGCGACATAAATGACGAAGTTGGAAACATTGCAGAGGGGCGCAACTCATCCTGCTGGTGACCATGTGGGATCAGTTGTGAAGGTCGACTGAAGATCACCGGGTTGTCTCCAGTGGCAAATCGAAGAGTCCGAGATGATTTGACTTTCACCAGGTGTATCATCCGAGGCAATTTTGGACCAGAACTGCGTGCAGAGCTCCCTCTTCGCGATCATAACCGCACGCGAGGACACCTGCTCACTTTAAGGAACCAACAGTCGGTGGGCCTTCTATCTCGAAGGGTGACCAGTTTGCAGAACCCGCTACCAGCTGAATTGATGGAAGAACCTAATGACCTGTTGTTCAAGCTATTACTGGATGTCTTTATGAAGAGGTGGTGGCCTGTGACTCACGCCTGAGTCTTCGTCGCTGATTTGTGGTGATAAGGTTGACACGGGAGGGATGCCCTCTGCCTCTGTTGTGAAGATTTAAGACCTAATCTGGATCGCCTGTCAGTGCCACGGGGTCTGTGTGTGCGCGTGATACACATTCAGGCACTTCTTGTTCTATGGTTTCAACTGGAGTTCTACTGTGCTGCTGGTGATTATTCTTAACAATGGCGACTGGCTATACAGTGAGTGCTCCCACGGTTTTAATGAGTGCGTTGTTCAGTATGGATATTCTGCGTGATGAATCATTTCATGGGGAATAGACAGCCTGTAATGCCTGTTCTAATGCCTAAACAAATGTGATCTCGATAGAATTATACCGATGACCAAACCGCGATGAAATTCCAAGGCGACCTTGCTGAGAAAAAGTTTGGACAAACTGCGGCAGAACATTGCTGTTGCCTTATTATCATCACTACCTACTGATGGGCAAAAGTACACAAATTCGTTTTCGTATCGAATGACGATAAAAAGTAACAGACGTTGGGGGTCCATCTATTCCCTTTCTTTTTGTAACGTCTAACTGTGAGGCAAAGCGAAACAAGTGGAGTGTTCGCGGTGTTTCAAGGGCGGTGAAGTGAACATTCTGGTTGGGAACTGGCCATTAATTCTCTGTTCAAAGATAAAAAAGTTAAAATAGCAGAGAACGGGAGACACCAGTGCGTGTTATACATCTTAACTATTCTGGGAACTGAACTGAATGCTTGTGTTGCCACTTCTGACACAAGCGTAAGCACGTCGGCGCACTTCTGACATGTGAACACCTGCTTTGTTTGAATGCGATGCCAGACAACAGTACGTGTTTCGTCTTCCTCTTTCGTTTGTGTTTTGCGTTGTGTGTGTGCCTTTTTGCGCGTGCATCCGTGTGTATTCGCACGGTAACCAATACCGACGGCCAGGTTGTATTTCTGTTCTCACGTCGCCCGGGCTTTCTGTGTGGATGGTTGGTCGGATTCAGGCATGTACTGTCATCATCATCACTATCACCGTAACCCTCATCACTAATTTCCTGTTGATATCCGACCTGTTGCGCTGCGACACGGTATAGGCTAACAGGCAGCGCCTAAATGTTAAGTTATCCAGCACGGATTGAGATAGAAGAAACATTAGATAGTGTCCTGAGGTTCCCCGATCATACTTAGCACACATAATACTGGATCGAGCGGGCGCACCATTGACACGTTTGCACTGACAGATACACCCGTTAATCCAACGTACTTACATTCAAGGACCCGTGAAGGGGGGAGAGTGCGGATTTCGAGTCATGTCCAGTTCGAACTCGAAGGGGAGTGGGCCGTCTGTTAAGTCATCGTCGTTAATGTTGTTTTTTCGACAGATTAGCGCTGAAGGCGGATCTACGAGCAATCCCAACGAATAAGTATGGATCTGGTTAAATGGATTTCATCTCCCGCCATTTATCTCAAAGTATCAATTTCGAAACTCACCCCCTCTCATTAATCAACCTCATACGCGACTCAACCATATCACCAAAATTCGTCAAACCTAAAAGTACACTGAAGGCCATCTCACCCGTCGTATATTTCAGAATGAAGTTAGCATGTCAGGCTGTTTATTCATGTTTTGGCCAGACTGATCGCAGTAATCCACTGATCAACTCGAACAACACCGTGTTTTCTTAGACGATTACAACGCCGTGGTTGCTGATCGATTTATTTCTCAAGGTCGATATCGCCACTGCGTTAGTATATTTCTCAACATATTGCCACATGTATATGGAGTTGGAACCAATTCGCCGCCACATTTAATCCTTGTACTTCGTTGTCTTGTTTTCGATTTTGTCTTCTCGCCCTCTTCGACTGTACATCACAATCACACTCCGCCTGTACCCCGCCCCTGATTGCGCTGACCGGACGAGAAACAATCAATGACAACTGATACCCTACGGCATCGGTGTTCTGTTCGCATGTGTTGCTAACGCACGGTCTGCCAATTGTCCCGAATTGTGAGATTAGCCATAGGCGTTTTGTATCGCCCCACAAACCCCAGCGAGAACCCTGCTCCGTCCGCGAACTAGCTCGGTCTATTTTGAAAACGAAGAGTATATCTGCCGTCAGTCCATGTACCGACTGGTTGCACACAGCACATTGGTCCGATTGTTGTGGACGACCACGCCTTGAGGCCTAACTGTCGTTGGCAAGATTCGTCTCGCGTTTATCGATTCACGCCATCTATCGGCTATCCTGCCGTTCGTGATTTCGTGGGCTCGGTACGGGGTCGGTGCCGACGCACTATCTGCCAGTGAGATTAAACCGTCCATCGAACGGTTTCAGAATTCTCGTGATTCTGCGTCAGTACGTGTGTGTGTGTGTCCTTGTTTTACTGAACTCTGGCGCAATCAGTTGAACCGGGAGATTAGATGGACCATCGCTCTGCCAGTACAGTGCATTCCTAATAGTTTTGTTTGTGTTTATGGTTTACACACACCTATGCACGTGGTGCGTGAGGGTGTGTTATTTGGCGTTGGCAAACGACCGCGGTGTAACAAAGATCTTCAACACACAACTGCTCGGGAGTATAACAGTCGGGTAAACCGTTTTCAACCTCAGTGACCGAATCCCTCTAACCGATCCGCGAGCTTTGAATGCTATTCAGTGCAAACATTTAAAAATCCAGTGCGTAAATCAGGCCACAAACGCTCGCGCGAGCGGGCATACACACAGCGAGATGGATATAGCTTCAGAGATGACCGTGCCCATTCCTGTGCATCGATTCTGTATCAAACGTGTTCCCACGACTATGTTGTACTGTCTCGGTCTGCATGATAGCGCATTGCACTCAGTTACTTTGTCATCTTGATGACCGGCATAACGGAGGTTTGTTCTCCCATGGGGCAAACAGCACCTGTGTGCTGCGAGCGTGTGAGAGCGAGGTGATCGAGTAACAACAATGTCAAGCCATCAAATCGACCTGACCTGCGGGTCATGATTTTCCAAACCGGTTTACCCGATCACTTCCACTTTCCTCGTGTATGTATGTATGTGTGCGTGTGTGTGCATGTGTGTGTGTGCGTCTGAACAACAGAAGAGTTTGCATGATTTCAATATGTTCGGAATACCGGCTGGCACGTTTTTTTACTGTTCGATCTCTACTGTTGGCGGTTTGGCTGCATATAGTGAGCAGTGGCTGCCTTGCCACTTTCCTATTGTCACACTGAGAATGTGCATACTTGCCTTGAATATTTCTATCTCGCCCTCCCTCAACCATCTGGTAGTCCTCAACCTCTTTATCTTCATCCTTTATCCATTGTTTGCATATTTGATGGGCACAGCAGCGCTCAGTGAAGCCCACTTCATTGTCTCCGCTTGTGCAATGGTGTTGATACTGACACTAATGGTCTATCAACAATGCACTAAGCAACGGCAATGACTTGAATCATGTAGCCCTATAATATCGGTTGGGCGTGGTTCCTTAATCAATGTGAACTACTTTCCCCATGTTGCAAGAAAACGGGTTGAATGTTCTTTTTACGCTGGAGAAGTCATCTGTTACTCCAGCTGTCGTGCTCGGGCTTGTGTATTCCCGTATCAATCGACATGATGAGACCCATTGATTCAACACTGTCTTAAAGACTCTGGGTCATTGGTGGTGTAGACGCCGTATTCCTTGTGATTTAACTGTTGTTGTTGATTTTTGTTGTCATAGTTTTGCGTGACTTTCTTCTATCATAGAATCACTCGGCGCATTGGATATCGCGAATCAGTGCTAACCATATGTCATGCTCCTCTGTCAGTTCAGATTGAAACCCGGTTATGTTCTGAATAGCGTGCAGTCAGATCGATTGTAGGTGTTCACACACTCACTCATTCATGTTTCCAACTTACATTGGCCAGGTTACGCAATTATAAGGGTGCATTTGGTCCATTGCAGATTCTGGTCCGAAGGCTGGTTCAACTGTGGGCCCGCTGCATTCTTCGTCTTGAGAAATGATATCGAGCTGAAACGACCCCCATAGGCAAGCCGAAATTATCGCGCAGGGGTGATATCAGACAAGAATTAGTTGAATTTTGGTGGTCTCATTCTGTCAACAAAACAATGCCATTAGCTCGCTCGAAACCAGATAACTGCGTACTACTGGGATCAACTGGACACCTGAATAGTCGGTCACTGCCCCCTTCACAGCCCAGTCGATAACGTAGTTGAATAGCATCAGTACAAGGGTGCACTATTTTTCTGCTTCAATGGCGGTCTCCCGTGATGCGTTCGACTGTGCGTATGGATGAATGAAAAAGATACTCGCATGGCCTTTATGAATCTATCGGGCGTTATATCAGTTTCTGTGTCTGTTAATCTAACTGAAGGAGATTCATAAGTCGACAAAGCTAGCCATGCTTGGCTGCTGGAACTTGTAGCGGGTGGTCAAATGTCCTGTGCATCATTAATATTTTCTTTACATTACCACTATTATCCAGAAGTCTACTTTATTCGACCAAGTGAGACGGTCTCGTATCTAATCGAAGTGGTTGAGTGCAACCATACAAGGATTTGCGGCCGGATCAACCAGCCCCATGCTTTTGTTGTTCATAAGCAAGCTCTTTAGTCTTTTCGTTTGAGTTGTGCACCAAGTTAGATCTGTCTCAGGTGTCTAACACCACATCTTTCTGTGATGTGCAACGGAACAGCATGTTCAGACAGGCAGTCAATGGTCAGCAATTTTTGTCTTATCTTGTTCCTTAACTGTTTGTCGACCTCAACAATCTCTACTGGAATTGGTGGCTCGCTATTAACGTCGTGACGTTCAGGAGGGCTGATGACCTTTGGTGTGTCAGATGGTTTCGGGGGACGCTGAACACCCCGTTAAAGCGTTCTGTTTATCGTTTTATTTGCCTCTACGGCACACTAATGAACTCCCTCTGCCGCGTCACCGAGACCAAACTCGGAATCGCAGTGTCTATTCAAGGCGTTTTGTTAGTTCAGTTTATGTTGTAGCCATCAAGTCGGGTTTACCTTATCGCTTCGAAACCCAATCTCCACGGTTAGCTGTTGATGTCACCAGTATAACAGTGTCGAGCAACGATCACGGCACGACAAAAACAACAATGATTCAAAATGTGTCCACTTCGCCGATGACTGACGAGGTGAACAAAGAGACTGAAAGGGTCGTCGAATGTGTGCGAGATGCTGCGCCTTTCCATGGGGATTGCACGTGTACGGTATTCAAGGAGGTAGAAGTAAATCTCGATGAGCCGAAGCTCGGTAAGCATATAAACAAACAGCAACACTTACATCAGGGAAGGCGGGAATGGTGGTGGTGGGATAGCCAAATTAACAATGTTAAGGTCACTTTGATTGTTGCGTGTTGTCTTCAAGTACTCAGATAAGTATTCTTTGTGCGCGTTGTTTGCTAGATCAGTCCTGGGTGAGTTATCTTATATTCACCTGTTCGACGATCGGTAGTACCATGTGACCTGGTGGTATATGATGGGCATCCCACTTGCATCCGTACTCTTCTTTTTTGTTTACTATTTACATCTTATGTTTCCTTACTATTCTGGATACTCGTTTACATCCTATTTTTTCAGTGTTATTTTTTGAGAGAAAAACAATAGCAACCAAAATCGCTTACGATGTTTGATTTTTTCGGCGTACGCGTTATGTTTGTCAGCCTGTACGAAAAACCTTGTCACACACACACACACACACGCACGTCCTTGAAACAATGCCTGATGGTTGTGCTACTCTCCACGATGTTTGTATCTAGTTCATTCTAACACCTTTCTGATTTTTGCAGCCATCTAAGCACAAATCAGTCCATAAGGGTATCAGTCATCAATGGATATGTGAATAAAACGAAGAAACTCACTAGTCCCAGCTTCAATGAACGAGTACATAGTTTTAATGGAAGTCGACCATTAGATGACACTGCCGATCATTACGTTATGTTGTCCGATCCTAACCAGGCAGGTCTATGTGTTCTACATAACAGAATCCATTGACCAACAAGATATTCATTCTCTACAAGTCAGTGAACGCTTCTGTGCACCTAGTGTGAGGTGAATTTTTATCACGTACACGATTTACATTGGAATCCCACAAAAATAGTATGAGGGTTAATTGGAAGGTGAAGAGGAGGTCTTGGAAGCAAAATAAGGCAGTAAATTCACTAGGAATAACAACGAGACTGAACAACGAGATAATTGTTTCCTTGTTTACGATCTACGAGTAGGCGAACAAGATACCGGATGAGTTTATTTCTATATGTAGACATGCGTGAAAAAAATATTCTGAATCTCGAGCGGGTCGAAGAGGAAAAGATGGCTTTACAGAGTGTGGAGTGAAAGCAATAATTAATTTTAGATGATAAAATGAGTCAATTTTTAGTAAGCATCTTGATGCTTGTCAGTGATAAAGTCAGTGCGGAGATCTCTAGTAATGTTCCTGCAACGGGCAAGCCATTTCGGGGACTTGGTGAGATCAAAATCGTTTTATTTTGAACCAGGAAAAATTGTCGACGAATAGTTGAGCTAATCAGTTAGAACGCAAATATTAATGATGCACAGGACATTTGACCACCCGCTACAAGTTCCAGCAGCCAAGCATGGCTAGCTTTGTCGACTTATGAATCTCCTTCAGTTAGATTAACAGACACAGAAACTGATATAACGCCCGATAGATTCATAAAGGCCATGCGAGTATCTTTTTCATTCATCCATACGCACAGTCGAACGCATCACGGGAGACCGCCATTGAAGCAGAAAAATAGTGCACCCTTGTACTGATGCTATTCAACTACGTTATCGACTGGGCTGTGAAGGGGGCAGTGACCGACTATTCAGGTGTCCAGTTGATCCCAGTAGTACGCAGTTATCTGGTTTCGAGCGAGCTAATGGCATTGTTTTGTTGACAGAATGAGACCACCAAAATTCAACTAATTCTTGTCTGATATCACCCCTGCGCGATAATTTCGGCTTGCCTATGGGGGTCGTTTCAGCTCGATGTCATTTCTCAAGACGAAGAATGCAGCGGGCCCACAGTTGAACCAGCCTTCGGACCAGAATCTGCAATGGACCAAATGCACCCTTATAATTGCGTAACCTGGCCAATGTAAGTTGGAAACATGAATGAGTGAGTGTGTGAACACCTACAATCGATCTGACTGCACGCTATTCAGAACATAACCGGGTTTCAATCTGAACTGACAGAGGAGCATGACATATGGTTAGCACTGATTCGCGATATCCAATGCGCCGAGTGATTCTATGATAGAAGAAAGTCACGCAAAACTATGACAACAAAAATCAACAACAACAGTTAAATCACAAGGAATACGGCGTCTACACCACCAATGACCCAGAGTCTTTAAGACAGTGTTGAATCAATGGGTCTCATCATGTCGATTGATACGGGAATACACAAGCCCGAGCACGACAGCTGGAGTAACAGATGACTTCTCCAGCGTAAAAAGAACATTCAACCCGTTTTCTTGCAACATGGGGAAAGTAGTTCACATTGATTAAGGAACCACGCCCAACCGATATTATAGGGCTACATGATTCAAGTCATTGCCGTTGCTTAGTGCATTGTTGATAGACCATTAGTGTCAGTATCAACACCATTGCACAAGCGGAGACAATGAAGTGGGCTTCACTGAGCGCTGCTGTGCCCATCAAATATGCAAACAATGGATAAAGGATGAAGATAAAGAGGTTGAGGACTACCAGATGGTTGAGGGAGGGCGAGATAGAAATATTCAAGGCAAGTATGCACATTCTCAGTGTGACAATAGGAAAGTGGCAAGGCAGCCACTGCTCACTATATGCAGCCAAACCGCCAACAGTAGAGATCGAACAGTAAAAAAACGTGCCAGCCGGTATTCCGAACATATTGAAATCATGCAAACTCTTCTGTTGTTCAGACGCACACACACACATGCACACACACGCACACATACATACATACACGAGGAAAGTGGAAGTGATCGGGTAAACCGGTTTGGAAAATCATGACCCGCAGGTCAGGTCGATTTGATGGCTTGACATTGTTGTTACTCGATCACCTCGCTCTCACACGCTCGCAGCACACAGGTGCTGTTTGCCCCATGGGAGAACAAACCTCCGTTATGCCGGTCATCAAGATGACAAAGTAACTGAGTGCAATGCGCTATCATGCAGACCGAGACAGTACAACATAGTCGTGGGAACACGTTTGATACAGAATCGATGCACAGGAATGGGCACGGTCATCTCTGAAGCTATATCCATCTCGCTGTGTGTATGCCCGCTCGCGCGAGCGTTTGTGGCCTGATTTACGCACTGGATTTTTAAATGTTTGCACTGAATAGCATTCAAAGCTCGCGGATCGGTTAGAGGGATTCGGTCACTGAGGTTGAAAACGGTTTACCCGACTGTTATACTCCCGAGCAGTTGTGTGTTGAAGATCTTTGTTACACCGCGGTCGTTTGCCAACGCCAAATAACACACCCTCACGCACCACGTGCATAGGTGTGTGTAAACCATAAACACAAACAAAACTATTAGGAATGCACTGTACTGGCAGAGCGATGGTCCATCTAATCTCCCGGTTCAACTGATTGCGCCAGAGTTCAGTAAAACAAGGACACACACACACACGTACTGACGCAGAATCACGAGAATTCTGAAACCGTTCGATGGACGGTTTAATCTCACTGGCAGATAGTGCGTCGGCACCGACCCCGTACCGAGCCCACGAAATCACGAACGGCAGGATAGCCGATAGATGGCGTGAATCGATAAACGCGAGACGAATCTTGCCAACGACAGTTAGGCCTCAAGGCGTGGTCGTCCACAACAATCGGACCAATGTGCTGTGTGCAACCAGTCGGTACATGGACTGACGGCAGATATACTCTTCGTTTTCAAAATAGACCGAGCTAGTTCGCGGACGGAGCAGGGTTCTCGCTGGGGTTTGTGGGGCGATACAAAACGCCTATGGCTAATCTCACAATTCGGGACAATTGGCAGACCGTGCGTTAGCAACACATGCGAACAGAACACCGATGCCGTAGGGTATCAGTTGTCATTGATTGTTTCTCGTCCGGTCAGCGCAATCAGGGGCGGGGTACAGGCGGAGTGTGATTGTGATGTACAGTCGAAGAGGGCGAGAAGACAAAATCGAAAACAAGACAACGAAGTACAAGGATTAAATGTGGCGGCGAATTGGTTCCAACTCCATATACATGTGGCAATATGTTGAGAAATATACTAACGCAGTGGCGATATCGACCTTGAGAAATAAATCGATCAGCAACCACGGCGTTGTAATCGTCTAAGAAAACACGGTGTTGTTCGAGTTGATCAGTGGATTACTGCGATCAGTCTGGCCAAAACATGAATAAACAGCCTGACATGCTAACTTCATTCTGAAATATACGACGGGTGAGATGGCCTTCAGTGTACTTTTAGGTTTGACGAATTTTGGTGATATGGTTGAGTCGCGTATGAGGTTGATTAATGAGAGGGGGTGAGTTTCGAAATTGATACTTTGAGATAAATGGCGGGAGATGAAATCCATTTAACCAGATCCATACTTATTCGTTGGGATTGCTCGTAGATCCGCCTTCAGCGCTAATCTGTCGAAAAAACAACATTAACGACGATGACTTAACAGACGGCCCACTCCCCTTCGAGTTCGAACTGGACATGACTCGAAATCCGCACTCTCCCCCCTTCACGGGTCCTTGAATGTAAGTACGTTGGATTAACGGGTGTATCTGTCAGTGCAAACGTGTCAATGGTGCGCCCGCTCGATCCAGTATTATGTGTGCTAAGTATGATCGGGGAACCTCAGGACACTATCTAATGTTTCTTCTATCTCAATCCGTGCTGGATAACTTAACATTTAGGCGCTGCCTGTTAGCCTATACCGTGTCGCAGCGCAACAGGTCGGATATCAACAGGAAATTAGTGATGAGGGTTACGGTGATAGTGATGATGATGACAGTACATGCCTGAATCCGACCAACCATCCACACAGAAAGCCCGGGCGACGTGAGAACAGAAATACAACCTGGCCGTCGGTATTGGTTACCGTGCGAATACACACGGATGCACGCGCAAAAAGGCACACACACAACGCAAAACACAAACGAAAGAGGAAGACGAAACACGTACTGTTGTCTGGCATCGCATTCAAACAAAGCAGGTGTTCACATGTCAGAAGTGCGCCGACGTGCTTACGCTTGTGTCAGAAGTGGCAACACAAGCATTCAGTTCAGTTCCCAGAATAGTTAAGATGTATAACACGCACTGGTGTCTCCCGTTCTCTGCTATTTTAACTTTTTTATCTTTGAACAGAGAATTAATGGCCAGTTCCCAACCAGAATGTTCACTTCACCGCCCTTGAAACACCGCGAACACTCCACTTGTTTCGCTTTGCCTCACAGTTAGACGTTACAAAAAGAAAGGGAATAGATGGACCCCCAACGTCTGTTACTTTTTATCGTCATTCGATACGAAAACGAATTTGTGTACTTTTGCCCATCAGTAGGTAGTGATGATAATAAGGCAACAGCAATGTTCTGCCGCAGTTTGTCCAAACTTTTTCTCAGCAAGGTCGCCTTGGAATTTCATCGCGGTTTGGTCATCGGTATAATTCTATCGAGATCACATTTGTTTAGGCATTAGAACAGGCATTACAGGCTGTCTATTCCCCATGAAATGATTCATCACGCAGAATATCCATACTGAACAACGCACTCATTAAAACCGTGGGAGCACTCACTGTATAGCCAGTCGCCATTGTTAAGAATAATCACCAGCAGCACAGTAGAACTCCAGTTGAAACCATAGAACAAGAAGTGCCTGAATGTGTATCACGCGCACACACAGACCCCGTGGCACTGACAGGCGATCCAGATTAGGTCTTAAATCTTCACAACAGAGGCAGAGGGCATCCCTCCCGTGTCAACCTTATCACCACAAATCAGCGACGAAGACTCAGGCGTGAGTCACAGGCCACCACCTCTTCATAAAGACATCCAGTAATAGCTTGAACAACAGGTCATTAGGTTCTTCCATCAATTCAGCTGGTAGCGGGTTCTGCAAACTGGTCACCCTTCGAGATAGAAGGCCCACCGACTGTTGGTTCCTTAAAGTGAGCAGGTGTCCTCGCGTGCGGTTATGATCGCGAAGAGGGAGCTCTGCACGCAGTTCTGGTCCAAAATTGCCTCGGATGATACACCTGGTGAAAGTCAAATCATCTCGGACTCTTCGATTTGCCACTGGAGACAACCCGGTGATCTTCAGTCGACCTTCACAACTGATCCCACATGGTCACCAGCAGGATGAGTTGCGCCCCTCTGCAATGTTTCCAACTTCGTCATTTATGTCGCCGTACATGAGAACACTGCTGGTTCCCGTATTCCTAGGTCGTACGAGGAATGCATACGGTACTTTAAAACCGTCGAGTGAGAGATGGCCGACTAATCGGTCCAAGGATACTCCACGCGGAAGCACAAACTTTGTCGGTGTTATTCTTCGTTTCCAGTGAAGAGACCACAATCACTCCCAGGTCTTTTTTGTAGACAGAACGGCGAAGGGGTACTTCGTGGTAATGAAGGCGTGTCTTTTTACAGCCAAAATAGTTGGATAATTAACTAATACTGAGTCCAAAATATCATCGCAGCGTGTTGCGAGGTGCACATGATTTTTAAAACCCAAGGCAGTTAAAAAGGTAAGTCAAGTCTATTGGAATCGCCTGCTTTTATGTATAAAGAGCGATCAGGACTTGTAATGAAGTAGTTGGAAAGAGTTTCAGTTAACTGACTGATGTCATCAACAGGAGGTCGACAGGATGTCCAAATGAGCTTAGAAAAGGTGGCTTACAACGAATAACAATGCGATCAATCTCCATCATGTTAAATTGGATTGAGAGATGAGAGGACTGCCACCACTTGTGACGGATATAAGCGATTACCCCACCTCCATGATTTCTTCGGGTTTCAGGCCGATCGCCTTTGTAAACGTCATGCCCACCAATATGGACAACATCATCATTCATTTGATATCAACTTTCTTGAAGGAGAAATTCCCCCAGTGTCTTTTGATTCGCTTTGCAAGATGATATTGGATAATTCTTCAAGTTTCCCCGAAAGGGAACGAACGTCTGAGGTTGATATCGACGGTATCGGCACTTTGGGAAGAGTGTGATATCTGAGAGCAACCAGCACGATACTTAGATGCCCATGAACCTTCCGAAACAAACTACTTACTTATTTTACTGTAGATGGCTCCTTGGAGAGGATAAGCCGGGTTTATGAATGTCTCTGATCGCGGTTGTCCATGCTGGGTGATTGACAGCAAGGTTCTTGCAGATGTCGATTCCGCTCAACTTCGAGCACCGTACACCATACGAATATGAAGTTGGTTTGTCTTCGAAAACGGCCTCCAGCCAAGTTTTTAATTGGCCTCCTCATCGGCGTCTCCAGTCTGGGCATAGAGATCGTGCCGGGATAATCCGTGTTAGAACGTGGTCAGGTTTATAGAGTACGTGACCAGACCACTGTAGTAGGCGGAGCTGCATGCGCATTGAAAGACGAGCGATGAGGCAGCGATTTCGAATGTTTTCGTTCGAGATTGTTTCGCACCATTTTACTTTTAAAACACACCTAAAATACCAGTGATCGAAAACTTCCAGTCGTCTGATTTCCTTAGTTCCTAATGGCCAGATTTTGCAACCATACAGTAGGACTGGTCGGACTGCGGCATTAAACACCCTGAGCTTGGTCTTAAGACAAATCTCGCTTCGTCCCCAGAGGCTGTAGAAATGCCGTTCGAGCCGCGTCAATACGCCACTTGACATCATCTGCGGCTTGTCCATTTGGCAATATGGTAGAGCCGAGATACTTCAAACGCAGGATAATTTCTGTCGTCTGGCGATTCGGTTATGGGGGGGGGCTTGGTTTGAATGACTAATAGGTATTACATACATCTTGGTTTTGGTGGCGTTGATTTCAAGACCAATCTCCGAAGCATATTTACCAACTCGATCAAGGGCCGCTTGCAAAGTGGTCAGGTCTTCCCCGAACACCGCTACATCTTTTGTACATTCAAGGTTAGTTATACTGCGGTCTGTGGAAACTTGAACGCCCTGATAACCGTCCATTGCGCGTTGCATTATCCAATCTACAGCAAAGTTCAACAACACTGAAGATAAAGCACATCATTGTCGCACTCCTGCCTTCAATTCGTATGAACAAGACTCTTTCTCATAAGCTGAAACACGCGCTTGTGTTCCCTCATAATACGATTTTATCAGACTGACCAGTTTGAATGGGACGCCGTCTGCGAGCATTATCTTCCACAATGACCCACGATCTGTTGAGTCGAAAGCAACGCGAAAGTCTACGAAACATGCGACGGTCGGGAGTTGGAATTTATAACGATGTTCCAGATTTCTCCGGAGGACGAGTATTTGGTCGACGCATCCGCTGCCTGGGCGGATGCCTACCTGGTTGGGCCGAGTACGTGCACGTCTCGACTCAGATGGGCGAACGCTCTAGCAACCACGTCTAACAGACTGATACCTTGGCACTTTCTGCACACCTTTCTATCATTTTTTGGAAAATGGAAGCGGAACCGATGTGCTTCAATCGGATGGACATTCTTCGGTTCCTCTAATCAAACTCTGGAGAATAAAGTGTCTCGGTGATCGCCAGTAGGCACGTCTTGTAGATTTCTCCTGGGGTTCCATCTTTACCAAGGGACTTGCCAGATTTTAAACGGTCGATTGTATTGGCTATCTCCTCTGATGATGGAGGATCACAGTTGATGCTATGCTGAGTAGCTGTGGTCGAATTGAAATCTACCGGTCTATCATGTGGGTGATTGAGGAGCTGGGATGGGTACACCGGTAGAGTCGCGCAACACAGGTTAAATGGACTGCCTTTCACTTGACACTGATCGTTTCAGGCGAGAGAGGTTTGCGAAGTGATCAGCAATGGCTACGGTTTCCATCTTACTGGCAATTTCGTGTCAGTAATTACGTCGGTCTTTCCTTGCGGAACAGATTGTTTCGTGTCTGATGTGTTGATATTCCGGACAGCCGGATACACGGGCTTCTTTAGCCAAGGTGGAGAGACGGATTGTATCCTCTGATATCCAGTCTTCATAACGGCTTTTCGTGGTTCCCAATTCACTCATTGCGCCTTGATGTTCTGCTTCTTTGAGTTTTGGCCACAACAGGTCGACCGAGTCTGTCGTGTGGTGTGAGGTGGTAGCGTTGGTTGACACCTTCAGTCCAATCTCTTCGATTTGAGCTTCTGTTTCCTCCCGGAAATTTACTAGTTCCACGTCGAGGCGCTTTCGGGAGTTGCTTTTGCACGGGTCGTTTGCCGAAGGCGAAGGTTTATACGTAGCAGCACGTGATCTAATCCTCCCTTATCACCTTCTGTTGATGAGGTAGGTCCACTGTGTTGATATTAGCACGTAGTTGATTTGATGAGCCGTCCTACCATCATTGGAATACCATGTGAGAAGATGTCTTCTACGGTGCTGGAACCGTGTGTTCGTTGTGTACGGCCGGTTAGAATCGGAGAAATTGATTAGCTCATCGCCGTTTTCACAGCGCTGGCCTAGACCGAATTTCCCGAGAATGTGGTGCGTCGAGACATCTTGCACCCCTGTCCGAGTGTTCTCATCACCCGCTGTGATGAGCATATTCCTTTTAGGAAAACGATTCATCACCGTGTGTGGACTGTCGTAGAACTTGTCTTTCACTTCAATGTCGACTGGTAGGGTTAGGGTGTAGATCGCAACTGTGGTAAGGTTGACGGATTGACCTTTGGAACGCGCCACTGCGATTCTTGATGATATTGGCTTCCGGGAGAGTAGAGCGGAATTTGCGCGGTGTCTTTAAGCTGCTGCTACTCCTTGCTGACCCGGAGTTTCTGCACCACTGCGCCGAGAACTTGAGTGTTACGAGAGCCGGTACTGCCTAGTAAGATTTCAGATAAGCAGGCAATATTCACTTGGTAGTTGTATGGCATTCGCATAGTCATTGTCTGACTTCTAATGCCCGAGGGAGTACTCACGTTCCAACATTCTGTGTAGACGTTTCCTCACAGGTAAAGGATTCCTGTTTGAGTTCTTGACACCACAGCCACTAGAGGAGCAAAGCGGGTCGCTTCCCGGGGACCCTGTAGCATGTATAACAGGGCGTGTAGTAGATATAGCTATGATATTTCGTGGTGTGTGGTATAAGAGACGTCCCCAGCGTCACTCGGCTTTTTTCCGAGGTCGCACCCCTAGCCTTTGCGCAACCAAGTTCGGGCTAATAAGCAGCAGGGTGTTGATGGCACTCTAGGAGCTCCTTCCCCATTCGATTGAATTGAATCCAACCCAGGGTTCCATGCAGCCCTGTTATTTTGACAGATTTTCTTCACAGCCGCTGAATTACACGGTAAATCTCGTCCGCCCGCTCGCATGCCGAACACCGTATCCCCGAGGCTTTTGGACCTCCGTTTTCCTCCAACTGGTTTAGTCCGCCGGTTAAGCGGGATGTAGCCGCTGATACATGCTTCGATTTGTGAAGCCGCAGGTGAGAGTTGAGTATTTCATGGAGACCGAGGAAGTAGATATCCCAAGGGGATAACAGTCTACCAGCTCAGAGGTGCTGCTACTACCAGATACACCGAAATAAACGTTTTAGACGAGTTATGATTGCATATGAAAATGCCGGAAACTCGTTGCCGAATGAGAGGAAACGTGAGGAATTCAAAATAGCGGTTATGTGACAATGTTCAACCTTAAAAATTAGTTTAACTTCGGGGTCCGACAAAGAAAGTAGGATTCCTCGGTAAATCATGAACGGTGGCACAATGCTAGTCGAAGTGTGGCCGGTATTCAGTGGCTCCACCAAAACGTTTGTTTCTTGGATAGATCGATCACTGTAGCTTATCTGCAAACCATCAGCCGTCTCGGTTGACAACATACACGGCAGAGATCCTTGTGAACATATTGTAATGAGGACGCCAGCATGGGATAGGGTACTTGTATTCCAACGGCCAAACAGGTCCAGTCCTGAAACACATACAATCGTTTATATAGGCACTTTTCCGGACTGCGCGGCACCAACATTGCTGTTGCGGCTGCTTGAGTGCTTCGGCTGCGTTCTGGCCAGTTGCCCGTGGCCGATAGCTTGTTGCTCTTGGACGTCATTTCTATCCGGTTGGTCCGATTGTCTCAGTTGATGCCTTGATCGACAACCCCTCACTTGGGCTATCTTGCTGGTTGCCGGAGATCCCACTGCTTCCCCTCTGGTAGTCCGTTTGTCTCCTTTTGTCTGCTTCGGGAAGCCTCCGACGTATTCGCCGTCTGTTCTTTTGTCTATGGTCCTCGTTTGGTTCGTCCGTTCGCCTTGATATTCACGTCGTTCCCTTGCCCCAGCATTCCCCGTTACAATATGAGCAACCCGAATCCCAATCAGTGAGGCACGTTGCAGTTGAGTGTCTGATTCAGAGGCACTGACCGCTATTGTACGCCTTACCTCATCGTTACTAGCTGTAAGTGTGAGGGAGTCAGAAATTTCCTTGAAATCACATCATAAGCGAGGCTGCAGTCCGCATTCTTCCAACCCACGGACAGAGTGCTTTGTGAATACTAACCAAGAAAAGATTCGTAGATCCCACATAGCAGTGCAGTCGTGACTCATTTACCCATGAACGAATTAGTCCATCACGCGTCACTGTTCACATCGACCACTGATAAACAACCTACCGCCTGCCCTTCACACCAACCTGCCAACCAATCAGACCTATGGTAATGGGGAATGCTGGGGAAAGGGAACGACGTGAATATCAAGGCGAACGGACGAACCAAACGAGGACCATAGACAAAAGAACAGACGGCGAATACGTCGGAGGCTTCCCGAAGCAGACAAAAGGAGACATACGGACTACCAGAAGGGAAGCAGTGGGATCTCCGGCAACCAGCAAGATAGCCCAAGTGAGGGGTTGTCGATCAAGGCATCAACTGAGACAATCGGACCAACCGGATAGAAATGACGTCCAAGAGCAACAAGCTATCGGCCACGGGCAACTGGCCAGAACGCAGCCGAAGCACTCAAGCAGCCGCAACAGCAATGTTGGTGCCGCGCAGTCCGGAAAAGTGCCTATATAAACGATTGTATGTGTTTCAGGACTGGACCTGTTTGGCCGTTGGAATACAAGTACCTTACCCCACGCTGGCATCCTTGTTACACTATGACATACCGTGGTCCGATTTGACCGATCGCATCTGCGCATCACCCTGGGCAATCAGTAACAACGCCATATGTGTCCGTGTATCCCTTGCCTCATGCTTTATAAAGTGTTGATTTTTGGTTCCAACTGAATGCAGTTTTCCGCTCTTTGTTCCTGGTCACTTTTTCGTTAGGATTTCACAATCGAGGATTCATTGGCCGGGGATAAAGCAGAGGTTTGAGCGCTGACACAACAGTCAGTAGTTTATCCTGAATGTGGTGCATATAGTAATTAAAAACATTAATTCATCAATCAGTCAGGTGTAACTTACCCTCACAAAGCCGCAAGTTTACTTAATGAAACGCTACCCGTGATTACGTAAAGCATACCTGGTTCTTTGCTTTCCACACTGTCGATAAAGTACGAAAATTCTGATTGTCATTTCTTAGTTCTGGGGACACCATCGGCTTATTTTTGATTTCAGTTGACAGTTGAATTTCTGTTTATTCAGTTGCAATAACTGTACCATGAAACACTTACTTACTTTAATGTGGCTAGCTCCTACAAGCTGATGAGCCGGCTGTATGGATGTCCTGAATGGCGCCTGCCCGTGGGCGGTATGTGTAGAGGAAGTGTTCATGGAGAGTCTTGGTAATTAGGTACGAGATGGCGTCCCCAACGTCACTCTGCTTTTTGTTCGAATTAGCCCGTTCACAACCGAGTGCTACCTGCCGGGCAACAGGAAGTTTGTGTTTTGGGAGCCGATGACCGAACGAGCAGTTCACACGCCTTTTGGATGGCGGTTTGCCAGTCGAGGATGCCCACCGCGACCGAATAGATCTTATCCCACTCAGGATAACTGAGTTAGAGGCAAGAGACAGTGACCTTGTTTAGTGGCGGGCCACATTCGCTCACGTTACGATGCTGTCTATGGCTTCTGCAATTTTTATGTAGAGAGTTGGTTGCCGGGCAAAAAAACCCACACCACATTGCTTTTGTGTAGCTACTCACCCTCGGCTTGTCCGATATGGGTAACCCTGAAGGATCGCGGTTTGCTCTCCAGTCGGCGTAACCCTCGAAGTCATCTCAACGAACAAATCCGATCCCCACGTTAAGGTACCAAAACGGTGTCTGCCGGTTCGTGCGAGCATACAGTCTGCTTCTTTTCGTGCTCCGTTTCATTCTCCTATCAATCATCCCTTTTATTTCCCTGTGAATTACGCGGGTTATCTGATATCCATGTATGTCGTTGTTTGATACTCTGTAGATGGTTGTTCCGCTAACGCCGAGGTCCAGGTTCCAATCTTGGTTGTTATGTACAAACTGTTGCTGAGTGAATTGGCCAAACAGTTGGAAGAGGACAATGAGGATGAAGGTATCGATGCGGATGACGATGACGACGAGGATGACGAGACAGACGAGTTGCATGAAGGTGAAGATGAAGACGAAGGTGTGGAGAACCGCGATGGCTCGGAGGTCATACTTGGTGATGACGATTTCGTAGGGGATGTGAGCATTCGAGAACGGTCAAAACACCCAGCGAAAGTGAGTTCGGCGATTGCTGTCTCGGTCATAATTCTCAATGCGCGGTATACCACACTGTGATATCCGCTGTTTATCACTGCGGATTTATGAATTCTGCATCGTTGGTTCGTTTTC
Organism: Fasciola hepatica; assembly: GCA_948099385.1. Lineage (NCBI taxonomy): Eukaryota > Metazoa > Platyhelminthes > Trematoda > Plagiorchiida > Fasciolidae > Fasciola > Fasciola hepatica. The sequence goes on along the minus strand of CANUEZ040000032.1, from coordinate 2,510,565 downwards.
ATTGGTGGACAGTCAATGATCCGCATAAATGGGTTGCCGTTTATTTGGAGCACTTGTGCCATTAATGACCACGAGAAAACCTGTCACCATAAGTTATTCCGTTTTTGTTGCGCGTGATCTGCCGCAATTCGTTCACGAGCCAGATATTAATTCGAAAGGCTGATTTACACAGGTTGTTTATAATAAATTCCGGAATATGCACATTGTGGCATCAGAACACGTTTTCGGAGACAAACAGCTGTTTTCAGTGATTCAATCTCTAGCCCGTCCAATTTCTATTAAACGGAAACTGTATCGTCAAAGTGATGGTGTAACCATGGAATCGTCATTAGGTCCAGTTTTAGGAGACACATTCATGGAGAAACTGGAGAGTTCAACATTACAACAGTTGATCTAAGAAATGAGCCTATATCTCGACGATAGGTAGATGGTACTTTTTGTCTCATAAATGAAGACACTGACGCAGAAAATGTAAAGCAGACATTCATCAAGGCGCATTAAACCAATCAGTTCACTTTAGAGACTGAAAACAACGGTACAATTGGCCTTCCTGGATGGCACAATACATAGGATCGTCAAGGGAACGGTCGGAAGAAGGATACACAGAAAGTAAACATAAACTGAGCAGCACACCAATTGCCACAGCCTTGTATCTGTAATACACGAAGGAAATAGTTCAATGATTGACTTCGCGAGTAAGAAAGGTATGCCTGCAGGAGACCACAGATGAAGAACTAGGGCTAGTTAAGGACACTCGGGGAAAATTGTCATCCTGAGCGTTTTCAAGAATAAAATCTAACAAACAGACCAAAGTGTGATCCGAGTTACGACACACTCCAAAAGGAACTTCATCCGTGTGCCATTCGATAGGGACGCTATATCGGACCTCCTCAGCCAACATTTAACACGTGCAGTGAGTGGAACATTCAACTCAGCTCGTGTGTCCTGTACACTTGCAAGCTCTCCAGCTATCTGAAATTTTAACAGATTTGTTTGCCAAAGGTGGCCACCTCGATGGCGATTTACTCGTCCAGGGGTCTGTGTAACGCAACCTACTTTGGCCGAACGGCGAGGCAGCTATCGCAAGGAATTAAGGTGTATTGCCACAGTGACTCCAACACCGTGGAACGGGAACCATAGGGAGTGATATTCCCGGGCACTTGGTGGACTGAGGTCATCAAATAAACTCAGATTCAGCATTTCAAATTGTTTACTGAGTGTCCCCTAACCCCCACAAACACATTCGCTTGCACACACTGGCCGCCGCAAAGACAAGCAGCACCCGTCTTTTCGCACCTGCTCTGTGCACACCGGAAAAAGTTCGCCCAAGCCCTCTAGTTACTCTGACCACAAGTCAGCCACTCGCATCCCAATAATTCAAATCCGGACCATGTGATGGTCACGACCTGGTCGGACGGATCAGCGCAGTACTTATCGCAACGTGGCGAACTGGCTTAGTTCCAGTGATTCGCTATCTAGTTACTGCAAATATCATGTAGTGATCAGTGCAACCAGTACGGCGAAGTCTGCAGGGGAGTAAGATACAGATTTCAGAGATTCGTTTCATGTTCAAATATGAATGAGACCACCGCCTTAACCGTTACTGACTTGTTCAAATGAGGGCCCTAGGTTCGGAGGGCCAGTCACTAAAAACCAGCTTGCTTGCTAGATACTCTTTTCTTCTGTACATTTGTGTGCGATCAGCGTACTTTTGGAGACCGTTGGGCTGTTATCATACTCGATAGTTGCATTGTATCGGGGAAACCCGATCTATGAATCATTGAAAGACTTCATCATCATCTCGGTTTTAACATTTACCTTGTGGCTTCGCTTACCGATTATAAATCCATATGGTGAAATAGTTCTAACACCTTGTCATGATGATTAACGTGCAACGAAATGGGTATTAGTTTAAGGGGAAATCCTGAATGCCATGGGAGGTATGGAAATACTGATCCGCCTGCTCTAGCTAGCATGACCAACCGTCACACGTAGCGTTCGCAGTGCTGCTTTATGTACACGTAACTCTCTTTTGCCGCTCCTTTCCGCTGGTCATAGTGAGAACCATCAGTAGTAGTGATCTATTAGGAGTATTGATCTATCTTTTATTCCCTATCAAATTCATCGTGTATATCACCATCTCTCGTGATTGTACTCTAACACCACGTGGTGCCTACGTCCTTGAACTTCGTCTTGGAGATTGCCATCATCATCGTACGGCGTTAAACAGCAGAACAAGCCCCACTGACCACTGCCTCTCTCACCATGTTGCACGTAGAATTAGAAAGTATGAATATGCAAGATGGACAGGGAGTGGACCTACACGGGCGGGAAAAGGAAAGAATGCTCTAGTAGCCAACGCACGGAATACACAATCTAACTGTACAAACACACATTGGTCAATCATTCTGATTTGACAGAAAGTGACAACACGATCACCACTGTTCGCGGTTCGCTGCCATATTCTTCAGTGTCTCCAGCCAACTGGTTGACGGATCTTTTGGACCCCAACCACGAAGACGTGAGACACCTACTTTTCCTAAGTTTGCTGTACATTTTCTCATTCCTCGCTGCCACGTCATCTGTTGACCTCCACGTGGCTACTTCTATTCCCGAGGAGGAACGGAGAATAGGACACGGTATGGTAGACGTGTGTTTGACATACGTAACACGTGCCCCAACCCACGAAGTCTACTAATCTGGATACGCTGTGACAGAACTTTCTCCGAATTAATACCCAATGCTCGATTTCTGACTTCATCATTGTTCGATTGGCTATTCGACCTAACCTTAGCGATACTACGTAAACATTGGTGGTCGAAAACCTCAAGCTGACGAATATCTTCCACACGCAGATTATGCTCGCACAGTGGACCTATCCACGCGGTCGACGTACCGAGTCTGGTTTTGGCAATCAATCCTTCTCTTGGATTCTGTTTCTGTCCGCAAAAATTTTTACACTGGAAGTGTCGAGTGTCACGTTTCTTTTCTGTTCTTCGTTAGTACTTCTGATTTGTTCCACTTGTGACGTTGGTTGTATCGAAACCAACCCTGCTTGTCAAAAAGTCGTGAATGAACTTTCCATGACCTTCGATGATGAGATCAGACAATATAAGTTGAAACGCGGTATGGCAGGATTTGCAACACTCTCGGTCAGAAAAAAACAATTGTCATATCATATTCTCTACCACTTGAATAGGGTTTTTTTTCCTCAGTTGGACCCAATGTCAGCTAACTGTTTCGGTTTGATAGATTTGACTGATGCATAATGCAAAACGAACCCACCTATTGTGGGTGATTTAGAGCACTTGCCTGCTACCTCGAAGTTTTCAGGTTCGAATTTCATCACCGACGCCGGTCACTTTGGTGGTGGTGGCAGTAGTAGTCCACTGTCGTCTGGCTTGTTTTTACACATAACCGAATGATACCCTATGTGCTTCAGCACTCCAAGTCTCAGGGTCAGGTTGTCGGTTGTTCCGAATAGCGCAGTTGCCCTTTGTGGCTATGTGGTACACTCTTTCCACTGCACCCTTGCGCACGAATGTGATATATATATATATATATATATATATATATATATATATATATATATATATATATATATATTCACTGTCAAATAGTGTCGGGAATAATCCTGTCTTGTGACTCACATTTTCTCAAGCCTCGTCAGCCTGTGAACCATGACTCCTTCAACGTGCGTACACTCATGCAGGCCGGTCATTAGGCGTTCCTAGCCTTCACAATAGACTCCATGATGATTGATGTCTGCTCTGTAAGTGAAACGCATATCCAGGATTCGAGCATTGTGGTTCAACTAACTGCTCCCGGTATCTCATCGAGGTTTTTCCTGCGCACCTCAAGAGACGAAGCAGATCAAGCTGTGGGTCAGCGTTGTGAAGGAATAGTCTTGGCTGACAAGGCTGAGGTTGCACTCTTAGACTGGATTCCTGTTAACAGTCGTTTATATGCTGTAAGACTCCAAGGGTCAGTTGGCGTTCGAAAGGATAGTTGTGTTAAGCGCAATTTGTTTGTGATCTCGGCGTACGCCCCAATGGACTGCAGCTCAGACTTGCAGAAAGATGAGTTCTATGATGGCCTCGCCACTCTCGTTCGCAGGAGCAAAGGTTCTGACATTGTAGTGCTAGCTGGTGACTTCAATGCACAAGTTGGCAGACTTAGTGTGTCAGGAGCTTGTCTAAGTGGGCGTTGTGCTTTACCCGCTGAGCGTACAGATAAAGGGGATAGGCTTCTCCAATTTTGTGCAAACAATCGATTGTTCTTGTCTAGCACCAATTTCCGACACAACTCGCGTCGCACAGCGACATGGCGCTCTAACTCTACAGGTACTTTAAGTCAAATTGATCATATCGCCGTAAGCTACCGGTGGCGCAGTTCTGTTCAGAACTGTAGATCTTACTGGTCTACGTACGTAGAGTTGGACCATGCATTAGTCTTAATGTGATCATCGCTCCAGCTCCATGGTCATCGTCACAAACCGCAAACCCGGTTGGCCGTGCAACAAATGTGATCCAGAAGTACACACCCGTTACGATCAGAAGTTAGCACATGAGCCAGGATCTACGACGAACAGTAATGTAGATAAGCAGTAGGCACATATCAGACAGGCGATGCACTTTGCAGTTGGTTTTTGCCTGTGGTCCTAGATCTGTTGTCCGTCAAAGACACTGGATCTCGCAAGAGTCGTTGAGTATAATGGACCAAAAGCGTCAGCTCTAAAGTTGAAAGGACGTATATACTGTGTCGCGGTGCGTTCACTTTTGTCGTTTGGTTACGAGACTTAGAGTCTGCGTGCTGAAGATATTCGTTTTCTCGGGGTTTTCGACCATCGATATTTTCACAGTATGTAGTACGCTAGAATTGGATGGAATAGCCGAGTGAGTAGTGATAAGGTCAGAAATGGAGTATTGGGTACTTATTCAGAGAACGTTCTGTCACAGCGTATCCAGATTAGTAGACTCCGTGGGTTGGGGCACGTGTTACGTATGTCAAACACACGTCTACCATACCGTGTCCTATTCTCCGTTCCTCCTCGGGAATAGAAGTAGCCACGTGGAGGTCAACAGATGACGTGGCAGCGAGGAATGAGAAAATGTACAGCAAACTTAGGAAAAGTAGGTGTCTCACGTCTTCGTGGTTGGGGTCCAAAAGATCCGTCAACCAGTTGGCTGGAGACACTGAAGAATATGGCAGCGAACCGCGAACAGTGGTGATCGTGTTGTCACTTTCTGTCAAATCAGAATGATTGACCAATGTGTGTTTGTACAGTTAGATTGTGTATTCCGTGCGTTGGCTACTAGAGCATTCTTTCCTTTTCCCGCCCGTGTAGGTCCACTCCCTGTCCATCTTGCATATTCATACTTTCTAATTCTACGTGCAACATGGTGAGAAAGGCAGTGGTCAGTGGGGCTTGTTCTGCTGTTTAACGCCGTACAGTGATGTTGATGATGATTATGATGATACGGATGTTGTTCATTTACGGTTATCCTGTGACTCTGTTGGTTGCCCCGTTGATGTGCGCGATCTGCGCCTGTCCTTTCCTTGCCGACTAACGGACATCACGGTCTCCGTGATCATCATCGTTGTCTGTGCCGGTGTACGTCCCTCAGGCCCGAGAGATTACGGCTCATACGGCAGGCATGTCAACGGATGGAATTTCGGACGCCGGCTCGCAAACTGAATGTAAGTTCATATAAGTCGTATTTTCACACTGTGGCATTTCGGCGTGTGACGTTTTTGCACAACGCTCCATTTCACCCAGCTGGTTCAACTAGCTATGTACAGTCGATGTTAACCCAACTGTTTATGCTCCCTCACTCCCATTTAGCTTACGGAGGTGGTGCATTTTTGCGTGCATTCCTATCGTATGAAGAGTATACACGTTCCTATGTGTGTATGAATTTAATCCACTACGCATCTCGCTCCAGCCCTCCGACTGAGACTAGTTCTGTTCATCTGAATTTTGACAAATGTTGACCGCCTTTGTCCAACCACAATCGATCAGAAACACAGACCAGTAGTTTCCCATGCGCAGTTTTTTTTCCGAATATGTTCCCGGTCTTTATCAGATGTATAGATAGATGTTTCTTTTGTACACCATCCACTCACCATCTCCGCCCCCCCCCCACCCGCACACCACACAAACACGCAGACACTCGTTCGCTCGGTTACTGTTTATGTACTCGGCATCCTCTTTCATTGGGATACGTACTGCCACTTGACGACAGAGTAAGCACGAATGAAATCCACCGATCAGTCGAACATTGGGTGTGGTCATTCCGATTCTGCTGAACCCTGTGCACTACACACGCTCAGCTCAGTCAGCACTCTTCTCACATGATTAATACCAACTTGCTGGGGAAGAACTGCGCGACTGTCTACCAGTTTATCACTCTCATGTGCTGTACAGGAAAAATGGTACCAACATGATGAGTCCATGTTGGCAATTCTCGGCGACATATTTGATTCGAGACTGAGGCGGCAAAACGGATGAGGAACATTGGCACTGGTGTCACTGCTGATAGAAATCTTAATGCATTCAATTAAGATCAGTATTATCTCAGTCGATTCACTGATCATTCGATGTTCATTAGATCAAATACCAGCTGTGCTGTGATGGTTGGAGCATGTGTGTAGGTAGTATATGGTCTCGATTAGGCCAACCAGGCGTGTAATATTCACTGAAGCCGATGATGAATAAGTGTGGTCATTGCATAACGTGGCACCGAAGAAACGAAGTATCCTTTCTTTTAAGCACTCAGTCCCTTATAATCTGTGCCATAAATCCTCGTTGCTTCTTGCTTTTTATAGATGTATGAGCGTAGTGCATAACTACGGTCTTCTTTTGCAGGAGTGCGGAATGTGATGCAGCAATGGAATGTGATGTTTCAACCAATGGAATTACGTTTTCAAACTAAGCGGTTGATCGTAACCCCTCCCCTCCACCTCGCCCCACCCCTGAATGCTATTATACCGGGTCAGCACTCTGTAAAATCGGTTCTCTTTGCCCATATTCCCGAACACACAGACATGTAGTCTTAAGAAGCGCTGTAAAATGGGCACTCTCCCTGTTGGAGTGGTAGTCGATCTCGGACACACGGCTTTCTTTCTATATCGAAATGTTCGCATATATATTTGTGGTTCACGGCGAATCGTATACAGGGTCTCACGAGTACTCCATCAGGCTAAATTTTGTCGACGTTGAAAGATTTAAAAACTATTTTTTATACCCGTCACACAGATTATATCTTCAAGTAGAACATAGAAACCAAAAATAGGCTAGGCAAGTACAGGTTTTTCTATCGTTTAGTAACCACTGATGACTATTTAGCGACCACATCCTAGCGTACAGTATCCAAACCTTTCCGCACAACGTCACATCACGTGTGAGTCTTTGTTCACGTTTATGGGGTTCGATAGCCTTGTATGAGTCACGTGAACGTCTGCCTGCTCGACACGGAATCTGCCTCCATTACTGTTCAAGTTACCGGCGAAATGAGTGCACCAAAATCCACAGAATTCTCAGTGGAGAAAACAGATAATTGATCTTAGTGAACAAGTGAATGCAGATTCGCGTCACAAGTGGAAGACAGTCGGTGATAAAGACCGAAGAATTATCGTATGTACAAGGAAAGGTGACGATTTAAGACTTGTTCTTTGCCATCTTTGCGTAAACCGCATATCTTGCAAAACCATCGCCAAACGAGACAGAGAGACAAACTTAAGAAATGGGTTCGCTAAGGGTACATTTCCCGATGAATTCGTTATGTAACTGTGCTTATTGGTAGAGGCGACTCCTACGATCACTCTGATTGGGATGAAGGGAAATATATAACTGATACACCCGAACCTCCACTGACTGCCCTCTTGACGGTTATGGTTCTACCACAAAGAAACCATGTATTCATCCGGACGATCAAAATAGGTCGATTGTCAAAGAGAGGCGAGATCAATGTGCGATGTGGTTACAGAAGCATGGTAGCTCCGTCTCAGTTAGTCACAAAGATGAAACTAGTCACGGCATATGGTGCTCGCGGACACAAGGGTGATCAATGGAGGGCAAGTCGTGCTTCAGGACTTTGTCACCAACAAAGGCGCGTGCCTATATTTTTTGGTTTGCTATTTTTCGATGATTATACTATATCGTGAGTACCACCCCAAAATGAACACTGACATTTTTAACGGCTTTCAGTGTTAATCGAAAGTGGCAACTGAACAGCCTAATCCCTGCACCGTATTTCTTTTCGACAATGCTCCAGTTCACCGACGCGCGGATGAAGCAATACTAATTACCGGACTGTTCAGTATCTTTCTCTCTAATGTCCTTTCTTCAGTCCGATCGAGGGAGTATTCACCATGTTTGGTGGATCACTTCTACAGGGAAACGGGGTTCTGATTTGCAGCGTCTTAGATGTTTGAACAGTTATATGAACAAGCAAGGGATCGGATTTCGTCCGCTTCATGTGTTGCATTTGCCAGACACAATTTCACTTTTATACGAGCTTTCCATAATTAAAGATTTGTAAACCCGTATTCCTTTGATGCTCGTTGTGTTAATTTCCTTACTAAACCACGTAGAAATTTCCTTTTGTAGTCCCTGCTTACCGAAGTTAGTGATTGGCGCAAGGCTTCCGAGCCTCGCAACTACGAGCAAAAACTCACACGTGATGTGACCATGTACGCGGTATGGGTTTGTCGGAAAGGTTTGGTTCTTATACCCTAGGCGGGGGTCGTTAAGCACCCTTCAGCTGCTACTAGACGGGCGTCAGTGACCATTAAATGATCGTCATTGGCTAGGAAACGACGAGAAAAACCTGTAGTTATCTCGTGTTGTGTCTACCTCTGACAAAATTTCCATTCAATTGATTAAATTTCCTGGCAGTTGTGAAACCATTACCTGCCAACAGTGACATTCCGACTACCATGTTCTTTGAGGTCTTATGTTTGTATGCATACATACATACATACATACAACGTACAAACATACATACATTCATACAATAGTCTCTCCCACTTGTTGCTGAGAAGTATTGTATTTAAGGAATAAAATAGTCGAAGAAAGAAAATTTTCTTACTCAACAAAAGCGTTTCTTGCAGGGAAGCTATTGCAATCACAGACGTTACAATCTCGTGGGGACTAATGCACATGCATATATACACAGACAGAGAAAGATAACTCATTTAAACATAAGTCACACGTTCATGGTAAAAAGGTATGAAAACCTGGACAACTGAACTTGGCCGAGTAAGACGTGTTAGGCTTCCCATTTGGGGTCCACGAGATCCGCCTACCAGAGGGTTGGAGACTTTGTGTGGCATGACTAAGTGCTATGGTCAGTGATGTAGGTTCATTCCAGCCCCTTCTTCATCGTCATAATTCTCTTCTATAGCTTTTCAATTTTTTTCTTCCGTATACTTGTATTCGTTTTGCTCTCGATTTGACGATGCTGCGAGATAACAGCGCAAACCAGGGTACAAAGGTTCAGTGTTAGCGGTGAAAAGAACCGAACTGAACTCGGTCACGGTTACTGTCATTCTTGTTGGTGTAAGAAGTCTTCGAGGCATCCATGTTTAGGCATCAAATGAAATATGTTCATGTTTTGGGTGGCATTTACCACAAAAATATTCACAAGGACTCACTGTACAATCGCGGTAAACCGGTAACCGGACCCTGAGAATTGAAATGGAGAGCCTAATTAAGGTTCCAGTAAGTTCAGTCGCGGTAATGAGCCGGGCAACAGCGAAGTGTTGTCTACCATTTTATGAGTTCGAACGTCCCTCTAGACCATGTTCATTCTTTCCCACGCCGCACTGGAATCGGGACAAAGAGCGGTAACGAGAGGCCTAGTGGTTTCTGTCACTGGCGAAAACGTGTCATTTTAGAAACCATATCTGATGCGTCCGTGCATCGGTAAATAAGTACTTGAATGGTGGTTGAAATAATTCAGTTCAGGATGTTGGGTTACTTGGACTATTGATTGATATTCCAAGTGAGCTAATTTTATGTGCTGACCTGGAATGTGGATATCAGATCGGGTCGATGGGATTTAGTTGAAAGTTATCTGTCCAACGTTATTATTTTCTTACGACATACTGTGATTGATTCGGTCAGACTGACTCGGTAATCTGTTCAGACCGTGTGTCGGATTTAGTGGTTTCATATCTGTGTCCTATATAGATTTGAATCACTAGCGAACTCTTTTTACCACCTTGTGAGTTTATCATCAAGACCGATGATAGAAATCGGCCAGATTTGTCCTGAAACTAAAGCATTTACGAAAGCCCAAGCACCCGTTTTTTCCGTAATGCATCTTTAACCATGTGTGTGCGATACGAGATTTAAATAACATTGTGCTGTAACTAACGAGCAGTTTCCTTAGGAAAACAGCAACAAAATAGCCGGTTGCTTCCCGGATTTCCTGTTAAATTCATCCAGTATTGCTCTGAGTCATCTTCGTATGACAAATTGGTACTCATCCGGACGCATCATAAAGCCTTCAATTCGTGCACACCAACTCCGTCTGATGGAAATAGGCCACTCGATCCTAGCTGAAAACCAACATGACTCACGAAATGCGGAGCTGGAAACTCAGAAGAGAAGGCCTCTTTGTTTTGTACAGAATCATTTGTCGTGCCCGTCATCAGTCGGGAATCGAACAATGACAGCGTTCAAGCAATCAGTGTCCATCGCGCTGGCGGCTTTCCTTTGATGGCCAATCAAAGTTTTGGGATTTTCGTGGACTAGTATTTATTGTCTTGATAATCGCGTTGTTTTCATAATCTGGTAGTTGACGCCATCCTTCTGCTGTCCAGCTTTTTGCTACGACTGATCCGTTGGGACCTCGTGTTTTTCTGCGCTTCTGTGAGTACTGTTTCTGCGCGATAGTGCAGTGTGTCTTTCTGGCTGTCGGACAAGCCCCTTCCGCTGCATTTTCAGGCAGTTGACACAACATGCAGTGATATATATCGCCCAGAGATGTGGTCCGTTCCTCAATCATTCATTCATTCCTGAATCAATTAATATATCAGCCTGTGGAACGAACAAGAAACTACGTGAGAGAAAAAAGCTTCCCGAGCAATGGATGGCTACGGTGATCACGAGAAATTGCGGCCTACAGACTTCATACGAGCATATGTGCTAATCGTGTAGTTCTGTGATCAATTCTAACTTCGCAAAGACTCGGGAATACATGATTACGGTGTAGTCAGTTCAGTACAGTTCAGTTGACTTCTCTCAGCCAATAGCCTTGCACGTTTGTGCTCTGATTCTGGCTTCTGCCTCGCATAATCAAAAGTGGAATAACTTGAAGGATGGAGAAGTCAAAAACGTAAACTGCACGACGTATCACGGATCGTTCCGCTGCAGCTTCACAAAGTGCATACTGAAGTCAAAGTGGTTGCTTTTATGACAAAAGCAATGAACGGGCTGTGGACATACTAGGATAAAATCACGTGCAAGCACTCACGCAGAGGTTTATCACGACAATTATCGCAGTTCGTTACCACGAAATGGTAAATTGATCACAAGCTTACGTTGCTTGTACAGTCCAGGGTGGTGTGTACCGATTGACAACGCTCCTACGTACCTTAACAGTTCGATTTCTGTGGTCGAGCAGATCACTTTGAGCACTTATGGTTGTGATTTTGCATTCGTTTTGTGGCAATCTGTTTATTCCTTTTGCTACAAGAAATAATCACTTTGATTACAGTATTTATTTGGTAATGCTGCAGCGAAGTGATCGGGGATGAGTCGTGCGTCCAGTGCTTCTGAGTTTTATTTTTATGTTTGTACTGGGAAATGTTTTTTTTGAATACATAAAGAAATGAAAATCATACAGGCCAAGAAAGAATTCAAAAACCAGTACACAACTGACCGCGGCACCTAACTGTGTCGCTTCATGGTTCCAATCGTTTGGAAGCCCAACACGTCTTGTTCGGTCAAGTCTGCTTGTTAAGGTTTCCGTATCTTTTTACTATCTCTTAGACCGACTTTTTCGGCGGGCATATGCAGTAAGAGTTCAAACCCCACTTCGATCGTAGATGTAGGCTAGTTTTGGGATTTCCAGTCCGGAAATATTTTCATTCAATTCAGTTGCATTCCATCACGGTCGATCACTATCGACCCCTGTGAATGCATCACCAGTCCGGGAGTTTTTCGGGTCAATTGAACACTGCTGTACCCTGTCACACACCCACACGTCTAGGTTAACTGAACCTGATTGCTTTCATTCATGTTTTTGTGACTCTTGTACTCTTGTTCACTATTTGTTTGAGTTCCACTTATCAAGTTTGTGTTTTATTTGCAGAAATTTTTTGATCAAATGAAGCATGTGTTTTTCGGGATATTTCGTTTAAGCGCGCACTGCAACCGGGGAAGCTTTCAGAATACTTGATTCGAACAATCGATTATTCTGGTTCATTTCTTATACTGTCTTCAGCTTTTTCACTCACTATGCCTTCTGACGAAGTCGGTGTATGCATTCGATTCAGGACTGGATGGGTGGCTTGTATTTGTCGCTCGTTCAACGAACTCCTACTTACGAGACGCAAAAAGGGACTATGAGTCGACTGCGTCCTCAAACGCTGACACGCTGTAACCTTGTGCGATATGGATATGGACATAAGGTTTTCTGAGTAGCCAATAAACGACTACTAGATCCTACTGAGCAACTGGAACTCTCGTGGAAAGAGACAGACTTCGTTCTCTTGCATATGCGGTGCGAGTCAGGTGGAATTGTTGTTCGTTTTAAATGGTCCACTCTGTTTGCCAATAAATTTAATTTCAGTCTCATCAATCAACAACCTTGTCTGACATTCAATCCAAAAGGAATTGAATACAAGAGAGGCACAAAGAGAGATAGCGACAAGGCAAATTAAACTAAGAAAAACGAAATGGAAAGTGAATTTTTTGAAGATGAAACGTGAATACATTTTCACCGCTATCACCTCGTGTGTTTATCCCTCAGGAGGATCTTTTGGATCAACCGTTTTTGGGGTTTGCATAAATTTCTACCGCGTGATGAGTTGGTCACCCCAATTCAGCACACTCCGGGGAAACAACGCATACGTAGACTGTGTGTGTGTGTTCTACCCAGGGGCGAAAATCGTGTGTGCCCCAGCCAACGTACTCGTGCATCGTCTAGCGATTGATCCCGAGTCCCGCGGCAACATTCCTGATTCGGTCAATAAGGCATTTGTGGTCGAAAACCCCCATCTAGTCGTAACAACGAAGTTTCCGTCCTATAGCAAAAATAACCTAAATTCTGCACTGTATACTGTCTGTCTTCTGAATGAGCGATGAAAATTTGGATTGTGGAATTTTATGCAAAAATATCTGTATTCTTCAACTGACGCCTTCCCTACTGGGATTGTTGAGCTAAATCAATCTTTTGGCGGCAATTTGCACACTTTTAAGATATAAGTTACAGGTTGTATGACGACATTGGAGCTTACCGAAGATCGAAAGTAAGCAAAAGAGAATATACACCGAAGATAGAACTTCACGTATAATGGCTGTGAGGGTACTGGTTGGCACATTGCCAACAGATGACCGGGCTCGGTTAGCACACAGCACGTCTTCAGCTTTGTAGAGTTCTGCGAATCGTCAGCCTTGTTTCTGGTATAGCCTTAAAAAACCTCATATCGGACTTATGTGGTAAGCACACAAGAGCACTTATTTCATTCGCTGAGAGGATCATTGTGGACCGTTCACACCCACTGCATTACGATCTTTCTCTGAGCCAGTCACACCCGTTAACCCATCCTGTTTCGACTGCTTCCTTCTAAATTATCATAGTACAGGACTTCTGTAATTGCCTTCCTTGCGCGTGTTTTAGCAAACAAGATTGGAGTTTTATCCGAACTGTTAACTTGTTTTGGGGTGTAAAAAATTTCCTTTTTTCTCGACAGTTAAAAAGCACCGTATAAACTTCCTCAAGCTGGCGTAATATAGGTAAATAATAAATGCTCTTTTAACTCCTTTTTTATTTATTATACAACAAAGTACAACGGTTCAGGAAGAGGGCCGCGGCCAATGAAAAGCTGCCAAACAGGGAAATGACTGGCGATGACAGGAATCGAACCCGGGTCGGTATTGTCCACAGTCCACGGTGATAACCGCCTGATCACCGCCGGTAAAGCGCTTGCCAGAAGTGGTATAATACTAAAACCGATAATAGCAATAGTAATAATAATAACGATAATAATAGCCCATCCAGATTAGAGGACAGTGTTGGACTCAGTTAAACGACTTGACGGTTTGGCAAGCAGACAGCAATTCATCGCTCGTCCAGATTCGAGGAATAGATTGTAGCTAGCGAAGGGGAGTGATAGACTAGTCAGTAGCCAACAGCTATCAGAACCGACCGGATCTGACTCAACCAGCCGGAAGAACCGTTTATGAGTGACAAGTGAACCAATACATTTTTTGTGCAATGTGCCAGTTATGATCACCACCCATCTTTAAAAAGCTGTCTGTTTTCTGCGAATAAAACAGATGTTTCGAAGGCTGAAGAATCTTCTCACTAGAGCTAGTGGACGGTTCTGGAACAGTGGCCTCCGGTCATGTATCCCCGTGGTTATCTTTGCCTAAACCATTAAATCGCTTGTCGAATCGATTTGGATCCAGGGTATACGTAGTACGATTGGTCAGTCAAAAGTCGTTCAGTTATGTAAGTTATACCGAGTAGAACACAACCAGCTTGTTACCACACCTGACCTATTCAGACCTTACGTGGTTCTGCGTTCTTCTATCCTCACGGTCATGGACGTCGGTTCTCCCTGACAGATCACTGTCTTTGTGGCCATAAAGAATGCCCATTCTAAACCACTTGCGCACCAGCACGAAACAAACAGTGGTATATTTCTTCCGGAAAACACAGGTTGGCGAACAAGCTCGTTTTCAGTGATTCTTAATCATGCCAATACAACACAATACATAGGACTAGATGCATAAGGGATACAGTCAACAAAAATCGTGTCAGGGATCATCGTTCACACCTAGTGTGGTACAGGATTATCCGGAAACCAGGTGTGAATTGACTAACACGTTCTCAACATGTAAGCTTTCGGACGTTCGTGGACCTGATGTTGGGTGGTGAGTGGGCCAGGGTAGATTGAGTGCATGCACAAATTTCTTCTGAGCACATAAACGGGGGTTGTGGAGGCGAATCCCGACCGCTTCCGCTGTGGCCAAGATGCGACTTCTCACCGATCTTGAAAGCCGACCTCGGACCCTATACAGGGGGCGGAATGCTTGATCCACGTTCACCATGTGATTAGTTTCAGCTAGGTGTGAAACGACTGCGCTGGTAATTGACCTAATTGTTCCGGTCCTCAACCACGCTGGATGATGCTCACGGATGCGTTCAGACAAGCGTCTGGTCGTGCGGCCGATATACGTTGTTCCACAGGAACAAGTGAAAGAATACACACAAAATGAGGCTGCAGAAACAGGCACATTGTCTTTTATCCGCAAACACACCGCTGGCTTAGAGGTGAACAAAACACGCAGTTTAGCAGCGTAGAATGTCTTGTTGACGACGCTCGCCAATCTTCGGTGAATTACATCTGCCAGAGTGTCGCCTTCAAATGGCAGAGAGATGTATACTGATTTCTTTTCAACTACCATTTTCCTTGGAATTTCTTTATCCAACTGCATTATCCGGTCGACTAGGCGTTCCGGGTATCCGTTCTGAATAAAAATATTGCGCACCGTAACAAGCTCTTCTTTTATGGTATCTTCGGTGCAGATCTTTTTCGCTCTGTTTGATAGACACATAATTAGATTTATTTTCAATTTAAGCGGTACAAAACTACGGAAGTGGATATACTGTCTATTCCATGTTGATTTTCTGTGCACTGACCGCCGTATTGAGTCATCTTCTCGACGGGTCAAAAATACGTCTAAGAAGGCTAGTGAGTTGTCTGATTCCGATTCTAGTGTGAATCGCAAGTTCGGATGTGCTGAGTTGAAGCTGTTTAGTAGTTGTTCTCTGTGGAGAAATTGGTCTGTTATACATAGAATGTCATCCACGTATCGCTTGTACAACCGAAGTCCGCGAATCGATGATTGTAAGGGGCCGTTTTCCAATTTTGCCATAAAGATATCAGCAAACAGTGGCCCGAGTGGAGACCCCATTGCTACACCGTCTTTTTGGCGGTAAATCTGCTCGTTAAACTTAAATTGAATATTCTGGGTGCATACAAAGAGTAACTGTCGCAGGTCGTCCAATGGCACACCTGTTTCAATCTCATTAGCTTGTATGAAGCCACAAAGATAGTCAATGGTTTCCTTGATTGGGACGTTAGTGAATAGCGACGTGACGTCCAAAGAGATCATATATTGTCCTTCCACATTGAGATCACTCACACATTTTACAAGTTCAAAAGTATCCTTTAGACTGTGTTTTGTCGTTGCCGCTCTAGCTGGCTCCAAGAGATGTGTCAACCACTTGGCTAAGGCATGATACGGTGAGTTGCATATCTCTAAAATGGGCCGTAGTGGGACTCCTGTCTTATGAATTTTTGGCAATCCATACAGTCTTGGGATGATAGTTCCTGTGGGTCGAAGTCTTTCAAATGTGACGCAGTCGATAGAGCCTTTTTGTTAAAGATGCCTTAACCTGTTAGCCAGGGACTTTTCTATTTGCCTAGTTCTGTCTTTCTCGGTTTCCGTCTTCAAGAATTTGGAACCATCGTTAGGTATGGCCTCCATCTTTTCAACGTAGTCCGACTTTTTAAGAAGCACTATATCCGCCCCTTTGTCAGGTCTTGTTATAATCACTTCTTTGTTCTTTTGTAGCTCTCTTAGCTTTTTAATATGATCTATTGTCAGTAAGCCTCTCACTGTTGGTTTGGCCCCATTGTACTGATAACTTGTATTCACCAAGGTAGATTTGAGATTTTCTAGCTCGGTTTGTGATGATGGAAGTAGATCACTCAATTGGGCATAGAGATTCTCGAATTCCACTTCAGTATCCAGCTGTGTGATCTTGTTTGTTGGGCAGCAAAACTTAGGTCATCGGACACCATTACGAGAGTAGAGTAGTGTACCTGGTGTTTCAACTAGATTGCACTATTTGTCCATCCTCAGTCGACTTCTGCCCCGTTTATTGTTCTTATTGTCCCCGAATGTTCTGCTATCCGACCACTAGGAATCTTTGTGAATTGGCTGTCCAAAAGTCAACCTTTGACAGATAAACAGGTATCTTACAAATGCCGTAGATGATCTTGGTTAGCAGTAACCAACCACATTCTTGGTTCACGTGATGACGATCTGGTCCAGCACAATGGGCTGGCGTGATCGAATGCAAAACGCTTATGTTTACTGAACGATAACGGGTCAATAACCGCGCCATCGTCGATCGCTGTGACCATAAATTATCCTATTTAAATGAAGTTCCAACACAGTCGCCCCTCGGATACTAGGACGGGAAAATAGAATTCACTAAACGAGACCACGTGCAGCAGTGATGCAGTGCACTCAAACCGATGACTTCCGTTTGGAAAATTTGTCCCCTTGACATCCGGTTGGGGTAAGTTGGAAAGCGAGACTTGTCTGACCGAATAGTTGGGTACAGTTGCTGAGATTTGCGCATCTCAACAACAGTTTGTGTTGTGCATACTTTGTTTCACTAAAACAGTGGAATATATAGTTTACATTTTCGGTCCGATATTATTTTGTTAAAGTTGGCTGCTAGAACTGTCCGGCGCGGGGTGTTGCACAGTGACTATATATGACCAAATTAAACCTGCAAATTATGCGTGAAAATCGATAATCATACCAGCATAAAGGATAACAGAAAACCGAGATGACTTGTTGTCAGACCATCTTCCTGTCGATGGATCTCGTTAGCTTGAAAGTTCGACCGGTCTATCGACTCTCCTCTTGAGTGATCGCGACTCACATCCATGCCCAAAACATTTCTCCTCGCAAACACACACACACACACACACACACAAATGCCCATATGTGTTATTTGAGATTACTGCCCCCAGTCCCAACTCGTAGACAACCAAAATGCTATCTTACAATGAATGGGACGAGCAATCGATGCAGACAGAAGGTAGCCGAGAGATCAACGAAACAATCGAGCGTTCGAGAATAATCGAACAGCCGATTAATAGACGCGAACAGATGAAGACTGCGATTGAACTGGGCGTTTTATACCGTTCCTTAAAACCGATTGGCTGTGCTCGTGTGTGTGTGTGTGTGTGTGTGTGTTTATGCATGCAGGAGCTAATTACACTGCTCATCTAGCAGACATCGGGATGAAATGTGACGAGATACCAAGGGTTTAGCAAATGTGTGACAATCCACCACCAATTGGGAACTTGTCTAGTTGTGTGTGTGTGCTAACAACATTTTCACCTGATTAGTCTCAGTCAATGAATCCTTTTATGCATGCGTGTACACGCTTTCCAGGGTCGTAAATTCACTGTACTATTCACGTTTTGCTTTACTCAAGATGGAAATTTGCTATAATTTTTGAGTGCTGAACTACATGCACTTTTCGATTTTTTTCGCATGCTGTGCTATGGTATTTGTGCTGCGTCCTTCCTGTTGCATGCCCTCGGTGTGTGTGTTTGTGTTGTCCAAATATCGCGGTCAATGGCTACTGTCGATGTTAATTCCCGATTGAGTGGATGGCTGATAGTTGACAGAAATGAAACTGCAGCCGTTTGCACGAATAGTTTGGGCAAGTTTCGTTGTGCTTAGTGTTCTGAATTCACAGAGTGATCAGTTATCTGTACCCAATTGACCGTGCGGTCGCCGAGTGTGTGTACATGCGACAAGCGTTTCTTTTCTTAACTTTTTAAACTTATTATACGATAGCGTACAATATTTCTGGAATGAGACGCGGCTAATCAGTGCTCCCGGATGAGGAAGTGACCAGCGGTGGCGCGAATCGAACCCCGGGACGTCAAGATGCAAATTCCACCACGATGGCCGTTTGCCCATATTTTTTCACGCTCGCCTGATTTCAGGCTGTATGCCAAATAAAACATGATACAACCGGGGAGAAAAAATTTCCAGATTCCATGATTTTTTTGTGGGCGCGATGCTGTCAGGTTGCCCAAGCCAAAGCAGGTGGTCTTCTTAGGGGTCCACATCCGGAGCCTTTGCTTATCCAAAGCTAAACCCGTAAGGCAGCGGAACGAAACGTGGGGTCCGTAACCCACTGGGAGCCGGTGACTGATTACTCAGTTCATACGCCCTGAGAAATCCACTGCCAACCATACTGAGGCTGTTGCAGGCCGTCTGCTCATCACTGGTCACTATGTGTTGATAATCCTCATTTCTGTTGGTTGTGTTTATAACAGTTACGCAACGTTTGGTTGTGTTCTCTAAGATAAAACTTATCGGTTCGGTAATTCCTGTCCTTGGTGAAAATTCAAAAACCCCTTATCACAGCACTTACGTTTTAGGTCAGTCTAATCACTGCTTAGGGATCGCATGTGTTTTAGAACCATAACCTTTATTTTTTCATTCTAAGCGGGCGTCGGAGTGCGGTGGAGTGAGGACACCCATAGCCTCAAATACCTATTGAACTATTATGAATAACCGGCAACCAGACCCTGAGAATTGGAGTGATGAGGAACCATAACAGGTGAAGCTTGGTGGTGAACCGAGCGACAGGGGACTGCTGTCTACCGTGTAGCTCATTCAGAGTTAGTGATGAGTACACGTATTAACCAATCTGAAAAGGTTAGTGTAGATTTGATCAAACGATGTAGAAAATAAAATCTTCACGAGGAACTCGTTTTGTATACTGTCGTCGATCGTAGATGTATCCCGTTAGTCAGATGAAAGTGGATCGCTTGAAAAGAAGGCACATGTTTCTTTGTTTGTGTGTATGTTTGGTTTTGCTTGGTTGATAAGTTCCAAGCGAAGGTCAAACTTGTTCCAGTGTTGAGGTGGGTGATCGATAACGTCTCCTGGCGTTTGTTTTCTCTGTCGGTCATCGAAGCCAATTACAGGGTCTAACTGTCTCAGTGAAACGGAAAGAGCTAGATAAAATGTTTCTACCTTCACTACAGATGAGCTATTCCAATTACCATGCTCTAGTGAAGCATGCGTCCTACTAACTCATCTTTGAAGTTGCATCATTGGGGACTGGAGTTGTCCAAATCAATCATTGACTCACTGTACGGCACATTTATACACAGGCTCAACAACTTCAACTTTTCAATCACAGTTCAACTTTGTACGGGACTTATGGATCAAAACATAGATGTAGACGAACGTGTTTTCCGAAGGACTTCATTCTCAACTCTTCACTGTTACATTCATCGATGATAGAACACACGCACACACACACAAGGTGGATGTGTGGTAGACCTAGCGTTCTGTGCAATCCGGGAAACGTAGGGGAGATGAACGCGAGTACGATGGCTACGCTTTGCTTAATTTCGTTCTAGTCACACCTGCAAGTGTTCAGGCTACGTAACCAGTTATGGATGGATCAACGCTTGCGCAATTTTCGTGTGTATTTGGTCAGACCTTTGCGTAGATAGACATTTAGTATCTTATCGAATTGAGGAAATGAAAGAAAATGAAGGATTACATGTCAAAAGTTTCCAATAAGTTCAGCTGATGCCCACACGGTTTGTAAGGACTCAGGTCAGATAAACAGCAGCAGAGTTTCTGCGGATATCAGAGCGCGAGGACACAGCTCAAAAAGTGAAATTTGTAAAGGTGAGGTAGTTGCATTTGGTTAGATCACTGTATAAAGGGTAAGTGGAATCTGAAAGGATTTTGTGAGCGAAAGTTTCCAGTGTGGTCGGGTGTCGTTTGCACAACTTAGCAGAAAATTCGGTCAGTGATGTGAAAGAATCCCGACTGACAATAGGCCAACCTTGTCGAGGAATTTTTCTGAAATTTTTATCCAATAGACCACAGAAAATAATTGTGGAAGATAGGAAGAACACTAATGAACGCAAAGGGAGGTAGTGCCTTGTATTAAGCTAAAATGCCTCAAGTTTCGTATTTGGTGAGATAGTCTTCATAGTTTCTTTGCACGTTTTAAAATATGAGATAACCAGCTCAAATTTGCATCGATGGTGAATCCTAGGTATTGGACAGAACCAACTCTTGCTAGTGGTTCTGTGGAGATGACACATGGATCACAGGAATAGCCGGTCACGATAGGGTAATTATGCATCCAAAGCGTTTGGATAAACTTAAAATCAAATCGGATCGAGGAGAGAGATCATAACTACGAGACAGATTACTGGAAAACTTACTAAAATTCTGGGTTACAAAAACAGGTTAACGAAGAGCCACATCATCGGCATATTTAAATAAATGTGCCGGAGAACTGGATGGAAGGTCACTAATTTGGATGGAAAACTATTCGGGGGAATAGACAACTACCCAAAGCACTTCTGAGTTATTTACAAAAGGTTTGGATGTTTTACAACCCGAGTTTCATTTGTAGAGTAATCAGATAACTACGCCAATGAAGACGTGGAACAGGTCAAAGCTCCCGAGCTACCAAGAAGGAGAGACCGCAGAATAGAATCAAAAGCTGACGGATAGTCTAGAAAAGTACATCGTGCAAACTTTGCTCATCCATCAAACGATTTCGTTATATGATAGACTAAGGAACTGATGGCATCCACAGTGGACCTGTTCACTTTAAGTAAGCTGTAGTTGGTCATCGGAAGAGTTTATGGAAGAATTCAAACGTTTAAGAATGACACGCTCTATAAGTTTTGAACCAGATGAAGTTAGAAGAATGAGACGAAAGCGTTTAGCTGAAACACTGGAACTACAGATTCTCGTTATTGGAACACTGGTGGCAGATCTCCAGCAGTCGGGAATAGAATATGGGCAGAACGATTTGTTTAAGAGAGAAATGAATACATCTGTCAGAGCAACAGCACCGTGTCTCAAGTGATGACGATAGGCCATCGGAAATCGGACGCCTAGCGCCTTGTTGGTTGCTTATGCACGTAATATGATTGTCGTTTGTTGTGTTGTACGGTTTTCACGGAAAACAGTGATAACACAGTCGCTCTTTAGTGAGTGTGTACCTTGTCCCCTACCAGGAGGACGACACTGGCATCTAAAGTGACTCCACTTCCTCCACGTCAAAGCTAACCTGGCTGATGTTCTTTTATACGTTTTGAGAGTTACCTGGTCGTACGACTTACGTAATGTGTTGCCACAGATGCACTTCATTAAGTAGGTGATCACTGATGCGACCACCCGGTGGTTTTAATATAAACTGTACGGTGTTTCTTTAGTCCAGCATTGTGCTCTTATAATGATGATGGAAATACATTTTACTGAATTATTTTGTTCAGAAGAAATCACTTACTCGAACCAACTGTTTCTATGCCAATCTAATCGAAGAGAATCATCAAAGGTTTCTCAAGATGTTCGCGTCAAGAATCTTGCCATCTCTGTTGATCGTATTGCAGCCAAGTTCCAGGTTTATGAACACTCATTGTGCCATTAGTATTATTGTTACTATTATTAATCTGGGCACATTCTTGCCTCATTTACCGCTTGAAAATGGAATCGAGTTGCATGATGATTCGTTATTCTGTACGTGTTAGTTATTCTTTATCAAGAAAGCATAAAATTATTCTCACGGTTTTTTTTTCAACACTGGATACTTATCTACCTTCTAATCACATTTTGCAACCTCGAATACGGATTTCCCTAACCAGACTCCGCCTTTCAGTGGATCTGATAAAAGTAAACACATTTTCCGTAGGCTCACTGTTCATATTTTCCCTGATTTGAAGGCAACTTTCACCTCAGTCGACCGCGCAGTTGTTTGTCTCATCTGATAGCATATGGTTAATGCCTGTTCAAAGTTGCACTGAATTACTCTGTACTGTGTTTAGCTTATCGCATTTCTCTGCGTGGTTTTGTTCCGGTCACCGTCTCCAGTTCTGTTCACAAATAGTACGGTTTTTATGTCATATTCAATAGAACTATGATACCGCGCGCATTTATGTGCAGCGGTAGACCAAACGTTTGATATTTTCTGATCAATATGCATATGATTAGACACGGCCTCAACGACCGTGTTGGTAATCTCGGATTTCGATTGTCAGGCTTGTTTCTTCATTTTTCACTGTTCGACACTTTGTGTCCAGTTGTGCTCTGTGTTCTTCTTTTTCCTAATCATCTTTACAACGGGTCGCGGAGATTCTCGTCATCTGCGTGTCAGGTTGATGTTCATACTGGTTATATATGTTTACGATTGCTTATGGTCTCGTCGCAGCTATTCATCAGGCATTGGCATTAGTTGATATATTGACAAATACTTCTCTGTTCAGATGATCAACCCGGCAAAGGCACACCTGTTTCTTATTAACAGCCCCGTAAACATCGTGCTGTTATTCTCAACTCCGACGTGACATGGCAGTGGTATACAGATCGATAATAACGACGCACCAGTGGTTAAGTATGCGTTGTGCTATAATGCATTTGTGCAGTCATTGTATGCCCCTATATGGAAGACGACCACACATGTACTATTGATGTAATACAAGCTGTTGGGGAATAGCCCTACGACACAAAGATAAACATGCATTGCCTAACTCCCCGGGTTCGTGTTTCCTCTCCAAGCGCTGACTTGTTTCAGGCACAATGTTCCTCATCTCTGATTGGCCACCATGAGGTAGTCGTATAGTGCTTTCTAGACTTTTCACCTTTTGAGTGTACGCTTGACGGCGTGGAATGAGTAAATCACTTCAAACTCGGCTGGGATCAAATGCGTTCTCTGAAAGTATGCGGATCGATTTGTAAATCCCATCTCATTTTAGGATGTGTCAAAGAAATGTACTTCTCTTCTCCAATCTTTGTATGTAAATATCCGAAACCTAGTTTCTGCTTACGGCGATCTTTCACCCGAGTTTGTAACGCGAAGTGATTTTCGTCTCAGTTGACCTCTATGGCCGTTCATTCTCAATTTTGTAATTGAAATGGTTCTTCTCGTGTAAGAAAAGCGGCATCTACCTGTAACCTGTCTGACTTAGAATGCGCGGACGATATCGTTCTGCTGAGTGGAAATCCAGGTAAGTGTTACGTTTTTCTAGATGGCCAGTAATCTCTGGGATGCGTTTTGCTCCTTCAATGTCTAAAATGTTGCTGCAGGACTGGGTTGGCTCTGTATCAGACTTCTTCTTGGCAGAGAAAGCCTTGGTTGAATCAAGAAAAACCGGAGCACAGAAGGGAGAAGTTGATGGTTGAATGAACTTATCTGAACTGATGTCCCATACGGATTTATATGGCTGTGTGTACATGCGTGTTTGTATAGGCAGACTTGGTTTTTTATCTTTCACTTTTACGCATCATACAGCAATGGTAAACTAATGAGGGAGGGCGATGAAGCCAGTCAGATACTACTGAAGGTTTAAATTGATCGACAGTGATGAGCTTCGAACCCGCCACCCTAAGCTTTGTTTTGATCACCATCGGTCGATCGTTTGAGCTACTGCAGTAATTTCTTCTTCCTTACGGTGATTAGTTTTATCTCACTTGTATTCACTAGCTCGATAATGATGCTTGCCATGAGGATACTGAAGTACAGAGGACCGCTTGAAACGTATGTGCGATTGTGGCGCCAACGACCTTGGAAACAGCAGTACATGCGGCCGTGAACATTGTGTGCCACAGTTTCAGTCTGAGTAGGGCATTCTTATGTTTTTCGTTCATACACAGTTATCGATCCATGCTAATGCTTTTGGGTCTGCCACACTTTACGCTTCGCTTTGTGTATACACTAACATTTTCTCTATCCAGTGATTCACTTGCATCAAGGACTCTTCCTTGTTCAGTTGGTGTTTCCCTGGTGATTCCTTTTTGTTCTGTTTGTTAACGACTTACGTGGTAATTTACGCTATTTCCAGTTTGGTTTATACAATCAGATTGGAACGGAAACAGGGAAACTGATGTGTGAGATTTTGCGGTTGACTAAATGAAGACTGAACATTTTTCGAGACAGTTAAACAAGAAGACAGACAATAAGGTTGAATTTGTTCGTTGTACGCCAACCAAACGGTTGGACACTGGTGAATAGGAAGTGAGACTTGGGTCAAACCGGTTATGTCCCACACATTCCTCTACTGCATCGATTTGCTCGAATTCGCTCGTGCGTTTGTGTGTGTGTGTTGTCGATGCTTCCCTGCCCTTGGGCAAACAATTTTCCCTCCTTTCCCCAACTGCTGCTGCGGTTCCTCCTCATAGCATTCTTGTTAGCCTTTGTGTGTTATTTATTTTTGTTCCGTTTTTGCGTCTCGAACCATTTGCGCGCGTTTGTTTGTATGTTTTGCACACGACGGCCTGCTAGCAACGAAGTTCGTTAGCTATCTTGTTAGAAAACCAAAACTATAAAATGGGTAATAATATCTTAGCGCCGTGCATTCACTCATAACACGAGGTAAAGGGAGTGATTGAACGTGATGGATGGTGAATTTTTTCCTTTTCTCTTTCTACATATTCGATCTAGCCTGCCAACTCACCCTCTCCCCTCGCACGCTTTTCTGATTTTGTATTTCTGCTCAGCTCATGTTCCCGGTCCTCACCTTGTCCTCTCTCGTGCACGTTGGTTTGTTCTGTTGTGTGTCGATTTATCTGTTTAGCCGCCCCCCCCCCCCCTCCCTATCCACCAGTTCGACGCTTTTCGGCCTCATTCGGTTCGATTCGATTGTGTTGCGTGAGACTGATGCACCGTTTCAATCACGTTATCATGCGCCCGTTCGTGTTTAACGCGAAATGTGAATTACGGTTGTCGTTGTGGCTGCTGAGGTTGTCGATGCGAATGGGACCAATGCTACGTTCAGAGGGAAATGAACGCATCGATTCCGTTGTCCTCCTGCACCAGTCCATTTTCAAGATTACTTTTAATCACAATTTGTGTTTCTCCCACTTAACTTCACATCGTAGCATGAACGTGTCCTCATCCCACCGTCCCGAATACTTCTCATGTAATGATGGTCGCCAACCTGTCAGCTACACAATTAGTCCTCGGGATTTGTTGATGCTTTGTTAAGCAGTCCAACTGCATACACACAGTCAAACTTGTTCAGCTTTTTTGCATCCGATAACGCTATGCTCATTTTCAACGCAGATTTTCCTATGGTTGTCTTTCATGTCTCGTTTTCCAATCCCCTTCTCTCTCTATGTCACTTTTTCAGCTGACGATGGATTGAATACGAATGACCCGCTCTTCGCCTCGGATCCGCTCATGTCAATGGATATCAAAGTACGTTTGCCTTATTCGTCGTGTGCTTTGCGTTTATCTGCATGCGGGCACATGTGCCTGTGTGTTTGTGATCCGCTGATATGTTACACGCGTATGATGAGCTGTTTCGGTGTAGCCTCTACTTTCGCCCAACCTAACCTGTTCTGCTCAACCCGCCGACGCGCTGAACCACTTCGAAGTCAACTCCCTCCCATCACATGCACCATCTTTTTGTAAATCATTGACCTCTTAAAAATTGATGATAGATTGATGACATCTTGTCGCTTAACACATTTTTTAAGTAAATGGCTTATATGGAAGTATTTTTTCAGATATTGGTGCGCAACACTAAAAAGCATGATCATAAGTTGACGCGGATTACATCTCCTCATTTGTGGAGCATTTCACGCACTTGGGAGTATGCAAAGTGTACCAAAACCGCCACACCCAGTGCGTAGTTAATGGTTGTTCGAACTGAACTGAACTGGAAAACCTCACGCGGAAGATACATTTTACTTCATCTCTGAAAGTTATTTCACAGTACCGTCTATCCAGAACTCTTGGTATGAGATTGTCTTTTGTAAGTACACCAGATGCGTGGGTCTGATAGAACCTAAAGATAAGCGTCAAATACAAATTTTGGCTGATTTTGAGCGGCGTCCGGATGAATTCTTGAAGACCACCGGACAACTCATCGGGGTCATAGAAATGTACTTTTTGATGGTTTAGATTTTAGCGGTTCTGCTTATGGTCTTTTGATTATCTGGAACATTTGCCTGTGATGTTTGAAA
Source organism: Fasciola hepatica (assembly GCA_948099385.1). NCBI lineage: Eukaryota > Metazoa > Platyhelminthes > Trematoda > Plagiorchiida > Fasciolidae > Fasciola > Fasciola hepatica. The sequence continues at coordinate 2,483,549 of CANUEZ040000032.1, read as the reverse complement.
TGAAAGACCCGGTAATTTCCAAGTTGAATCAAATTGTGTTAGAACAATTCCTACAAAGTTGATGATGGTTGTAACAAAAACTTGGGACGTTCTCTCCAATCGAACACCGCAGCAAGTTCCTGGTAGAAAACGCATGTGCTTTCGGATGAAAGTGACTCTCGCGGATGGTGTATCTAACACCATTCAAACCTTCGTGTCTACCGCTAAATTATCTCGTATCTTCCAGTTTTGTCTTCGCCATCATCATCCTTAGTGTAATTGTTGGCACAAATGTGCCCGCCCCGTGGGCCCCACACTAAGCCTTTTTCTACCAGGAGAAGACTTAGCTAAAGTAGATTAGTTTTGTTACCTGAGCGGTTACATCTCACCAGGATGTTGAATATCGGATGAAGTGTCTTCCTTTATACAGAACGCGCATTTGGCTTTTGCCAATTTGACTCACCTGTGGTGCCAGTGTGACATCCGATTTTCCATCAGAGTTAGAGAGCACACTGCGACAATTAGTTGAGTCCTCCTAAACGGCTCAAAAACATAGCCGTTACAAGATGAAGATACGCGAGGACTGTTGGTATTTTAGCGTCGATGTCTTCGCAGTACTGTTCGAATGTGGTGGGAACACCGGGACAACTTATCAGCAATCCTGATGTTAGGCGCACAGTGTTAGGGGTCACGTCAGTCACTGGAGCAAGTTCCGAATCTAAATTGGTTAATTCGACTGAGATATGGGTTAGAGATTCCCGCTGATGAACTTCCTCAGTCTACATTATTCTTCGAAGCAGGTAGTGTGAGGAGGGTCTGTTGAGGTGATCAGTCTATAACATGACAATGAGGTATAAAAACCCTGACTGAGAACGACATAAGCTTCTGGTCTTGGGTCCATGAAATCTGTCCACCGGATGGTTGGAAACACTAGGTGACATGTGTAGGTGTCGTGGACACTGGTGCAGTTGCATTCGAGCTGTTTCCTCAGATTATAACTCTTTTCTGATAGCGAATTCGCTCTCTGTGTCGCCAACCCGTTTTTTTCTCAACTTGATGCAGATCAATTCCCCTGGATCCTGGATGCGATGATGCACGGAGATCCCTTAAACGCCAACCGATTCGAAGCTTGAAAAATGAACGTAAGCAGTGGTGGATTGCGAAGTGTAGGGAGATGGAAAATGCTGCGGCGATCAGCAACAGCCGCAACTTTTTCTAATCAGAAATACAGATCCCCGAAAGTCAGGCGCTGGTGAACTGATCAGAGAAGCAGACGGCTCCAGTTGTAGATACCAGTCCCCCGTCAGGAGCGGAGGTTCTCCGTGAGATAAGCTATCTTGTACAACAACGCCGCCGAATTGGATGGGTTACCTTCGTCCGTTTTCGAAGACGGTAACTCAGCACTTTTACTGGAGTTGAGAAAACTCCCAAGTTTGAAATGGGAAAATAAACAAGTTCCAAAGAATTGGTGTTAATCGGTGATCGTACCGATTCATAAGAAAGGCGACAGGTCCTCCTGTGAAAACCACAGGGAAATAGGTCTGATTGGCATCGCATCCAAACTGCTCGCTGGTATTATTCTCCATCGCTTATCTAACGCTCGCGAGCATCAAACTGAGTTTAAACTTGGTCGAGGTTATGTTGAACACACCTTCACTCTTCGAAAAATTTCAGAACGTGGGCCCATCATCTCCGTTTTTCTTCATCTTATACCAGTCTTCGGCTCAGTCGACCACACAGCTCTCTGACACCGCCTCTTATTGAAGGGTATACCAGAGAAATTCATTTCCATCTCAAAGTCCCCTCACATGAATAGCCGAAGCCGAGTTTGGGCTTACGGTGATCTTTCATTCGAGTTCACCACGAGAGATGGTGTACGTCAGGGTTGCTCCCTTTCTCAACTTCTCTTTTATTCTCCGATTGATATAGTCCTAGTGACAGTGCCTTTGTCAGGTGAGGATAGTAGTATTGAAATTTTCCCTGGTGTAAAGGTGTCAGATGTTGAATATGCGGATGACATAGTTCTTCTAAGTGAAGATGCAGGTAAGTTGCATGCTTTTCTAGACAGCTTGACGGGCTGTGTAGTAATGTTCAGTATGCGTTTCGTGCCTTCAAAGTGCAGGATGCTGTTGCAGGACTGGTTTAGTCCAGCGCCAAAACTTTCAATATCCGGGGCGATCATAGACCAGATAGACAATTTCTGTTACCTGGGCAGCTGCATTTCTCCCGGCGGTTGGATATCGGATGAGGTGTCTTTGTGTACACAGAAGGCTCGTTTGGCTTTTGCCAATCTGAGTCATCTGTGGCGTCGACATGACATCCGTTTACCTATCATGGTTCGATTGCACGCTACAGCAGTCAAGCCTGTGAGTCTTCATGGTCCAGGCACATGACCACTGCAGGTAGAGGATATACGAAGACTGTCGGTATTTGGACACCGATACCTTAGTAGCATTGGTCGAATCTGTTGGGGACACCATATGAGAAACGCTGAGATTTGGTCGAGTCTTAGGTTCACGGATCAAATCACTAGATAAAGCACTTAAGCTCACCAGACTAAGATGGTTAGGACGTGTTGTGCATGTCTTCTGATAAGACTGCTCGACGTGCAATGTTCGGTGAGGCGGTCAGCGGTTTGAAGGTGAGCAAGGGTAATCAGTCCGTGATATTGAAGAAAGGTATGAAAAACCTAACCTGTAGGGCGCGTTAGACCTTCTGGGTGGAGTCCCTGAGACCCTTTCTATATTTTGATACATTAGATGAAATGGTTAGGTGTCGTGATCAGTGGCGTTCTTGTACGCACAAACTTTCTCTGTCGACTTGATACTAATATTTGTAGTTTCGCTGTTATTTTTTCCATATTCTTTTCGTTTTCATTATTCCCAGTTTATGTTACCGGTGGTAGATGGCAACGAAAACTATCCCACGCAGTGCATGGTTAATGGTTGTCTAAATCAAACTGAACTGAACTGAACAACTTGACGATGGTGTAAAGTGGCAACCCAAACTAGAGCACTGAATTGCGTGGTTGATGCCTACTTTATTTTTACTTTTATGCGGCTAGCTTCCGCGAGAGGATAAGCCGGCTTCGTGCATCTCCCGAATGAAAGGGAACTTGTCTTGAAGGGTCTTGGGAATTTGGTACGACGTGGCGTTCCCAGCGTCACTCGGCTTTTTGTTCGAGGTAGCAACTCTATCCCGTTCACAGCCACGTGCTACCTGTCAGGCAACAGGAAGTTTTTGTGTTGGGAGCCGGTGACCGAACGAGCGGTTCGTACGCCTTTTGGATGGTGATCTAGCAATCCGAGATGCCCAACGCGTTGATTTTTGAACTAAGCTGAACTGAACTGATTTATTTACTCTGCTTTGTACACTGAGATGCCTGTTGTCTTTCCTTTGTGATCGACCAATGCTTCACCGATTGTGTGGTGATCTGTACGGGCCGACACCTGGTTGCGGCTTACCTCGGCTCGTGGATCTGGAGTATAACAATGCCCTGTTCTCAGCTGGGATGCTCAGGGTGTGAAGCGTTCCGCATTTGATTGTCTTTTTGTCTTCAAAATAACCAACGTAGGAATTCTCGATACTTTAGATTCAAGAAATCCGTGGCAATCAAGTTATTTGATTGAAATGACCATACGTTTGTCTGGGACTGGACGACAAGATGATGAAAGTAAAATCCATCCAAATGGGTTGACAACAAAGAACAAAAACCGGAGATCACACACGCCAGTTCTGAGCAATAAGGGTCTTAACGATTTACTCTAACTTGTCAGAGAACGGCCATTCTAACCGTTGTAATGAGGAACCGAACAGGGCAATTCTAGACGTGGTCAGGACGCTTCCATATTGGCAGCCCCCCATTCGACGGTATCCCGTCTGCCTCATGTGTTGTGTTCGTTCCTTATCCTCCTTCGCCCTCACCCCAAAACACCATGCGCATTTACGTGCGTGCCTCCCATTCGTTCATGTTGGATAGCTGTCGCATGCAACGAGGGATGAGGACATTGTCCGTGAACGTATTCACTCGACCACATACACAACGGCTGGGAAAGAGCGGCCACTCATCTTGGCTATGTCGAAATGTGCCGTATGTGATCCGTTGGCTTTTACAACCCCCAGATATGGTTCTTCCGCGTAACCCCATTCATTCATTGTTCAAGCTTCGATCTTATCATGGCCGTTCGTCAAACAATACGCTGACCTGCTTTTAACGGAGCTCATGTGCGAAATGTCCAGTTAGCGCATTTGAGCATCCCATCCCACTCTTCAGTTTGGCTTGAGAAAAAAAACTTGACCAGATCGATATTTTGATCCCTAGGATATGTGTTGTTTACACTATTAACAATTTGCGAGTACTCAGTTATTTCTAGACTGTGTTACCCGTCCTAGGGCAGAAATAACCGGCAAGGCTAAATGCTACTACTCACTCACGAAGGCTATCCTGTAAAATTCGTTGACAAACCAATTATTACTGCACTTAAAGAAATACCACTGGCCCCATCATTCGTCGTTACAACCAACAATTCTTTCACGTCCACGTTCAATGACAAGATGGCCCCAGATCATGTGTAGACACGAAATAAGTCGTTGGCAAGCCGTCCCGGATAGCTTAATTTTGGCATGTGTTATTCACAGTCACCATACCCCTGATTCGAGTCCCAGTTGTAAGTTGGCGGTTATACTCTGTTGATCAGTTTTAACATGGATACAACAGCCGTACACTTTGCTTTCGTGGTTTTCATTCGCGCGTTGTTCATTGATACCACGTGACAAAACATTTCATAGAACTGGGCCGAACTGTACTTGTGACCAGATTCAGTTCCAAACCAACGTCGAGCTCATTTCTCGCCTATGATGGATGTATCATCTTTTGCCTGGCTCATTTGACCGATCTTGATTCTATAAGCACGATACGTACTCTGGAATCTCGAAATAGCATACTACAGAATATTCCATAGTTTAGGAGCCAAGTACTGTAATTTAAGAGACCTGCATCACAGTTTAAGAGTCTTGCGCAATCACAACTGGGTGAATTCTACATAACAATATAAGTTATACCATTTATTTTGCAAAAGAAACAAAACTATAAATCTAACGGGTCTTCAGATAACTGTATGAATGTGAAATTGTGCTTACCGTAGGAAGCACATGTAGTTGTTGTGATATCGTGGATAGATTTACGGCAAAGTTATTGTAATAAAAGCAACCTATACATACTAAAAGACTGCCCTTCTGGTACTATCATAAGCTTCTCTCTATTATCTTCCAATAAAATGTTTACCGAACTGTTAAACAAGTTAAATACCCCCTCGATTGAGGTTGAAAATGAACTATACAGAGGAAAAAAACGGAAAGAATATTTATTGGTCAAACGAGCTTCAGATGCCCGTCGATGTATAGAAGCATTGTGAAAATAAACACTACCTCAGTATTGGACTGTTCAGTGTTTGTCTTAGAGGATTATACTTCAAAAAATCTATTGAAAATTTCGGTTTTTTGTTTTTGCGTGACATACGTAATGTAGCATCCCAAGGTTCGGAGTGCGAGCAGTGATATTCAGGTTCATCCGTCTATTTGACGGCAAGGTTTTATACATGGCTTTCCTTTAACAGATCATCTGATCGATTGAGAGCTTCAACAGTTTTAATTGATTTCGTCAACGTAAGTTTGTAACATATGTTCTCACCAGACACGAGCAATGCTTCAGAGACACCGGTGGTCGGATACAGAAAGCTGCGGGTCATCCTCAACGTGGAGGGGCCGTGTCGCAACCGTAAAGAACACTGCAAACTGCCTTCACGACGAGACTGCACCTTGACGTGGTGTGATGGCTTGCGCGCCTCTATGACCCAAAGAGCTATACAGGATGGCTTCCTTAAACCGGAGATGCAATCATACCGGACAGAACAATGGGTAGAGGTCAGACAAAGTCCAGTCTCCTGGTCCTCCAGTATGGGGGTCGATTTGAGCTGGCAACTCAGTCGGAAAAACCAGTGGAAGAATAATTGATCCAAGCAAATGGGCTTCCACTAAGCCATCCCGCTGCCTTGCGGATAGGTTCTTGTCAGAACTGAAGGCTTTATATGAGGACCCTAATCGTTCTCCTGCTTTGTGGCTGGACACCCTAGCAGTACCCGTCCAACATCTCCCATGAACTGCACGAATACAAAGAATTCCATACTGCATCGGTCGTCGCGCAGGCTAATCAGGACCGCGCTGCCCATTGCATCGAGCGGGGTGGGTAGTGATAAGTGTGCTACTGCTCAGAGTTCCCTCTCTTTTATTCAACCTTTGTCTTCTGTCCCTAACCATCCCTCTTTGCCCCATCTATCCACCCATAATGCTCCCACTGATAACACGGTCAATACTCGCAACGATTCACTGTCAAACAGTGTCGGGAATAATCCTCTGTGTTGTAACTCACATTTTCTCAAGCCCCGTCATCCTCTGAATCTCGGCTCCTTCAACGTGCGTACACTCATGCAGGCCGGTCAGCAGGCGTGCCTAGCCCTCACTATAAATTCTCTGAAGATTGATGTTTGCTGCTTAAGCGAAACGCGTATCCAGGATTCGAGCAGTGTAATTCAACTAACTGCTCCTGGTATCTCATCGAGGTATATTCTGCGCACCTCAGGAGACGAAGCAGCTAGAGCTGTGGGTCAACGTAGTGTAGGAATTGTCTTGACTGACAAGGCTGAGGCTGCCCTATTAGACTGGATCCCTGTTAACAGTCGTTTATGTGCTGTGAGACTCCAAGGGTCAGTCGGCGTTCGAAAGGACAGTTGTGTTAAACGCAGTTTGTTCGTGATCTCGGCGTACGCCCCAATGGACTGCAGCTCAGACTTGCATAAAGATGAGTTCTATGATGGCCTCGCCACTCTCGTTCGCAGCAGTAAAGGTTCTGACATTGTAGTGCTAGCTGGTGACTTCAATGCACAAGTTGGCAAACTTAGTGCTTCAGAAGCCTGTTTAGGTGGGCGTTGTGCTTTACCCGCTGAGCGTACGAATAAAGGGGATGGGCTTCTCCAATTTTGTGCAAACAATCGATTGTTCTTGTCTAGCGCAAATTTCCGACACAGCTCGCGTCGCACAGCGACATGGCGCTCTAACTCTACAGGTACTTTGAGTCAAATTGACCATATCGCCGTAAGCTACCGGTGGCGCAGTTCTGTTCAGAACTGTAGATCTTACTGGTCCACGTACGTAGAGTCGGACCATGCATTAGTTTTAATGCGATTATCTCTCCAGCTCCATGGCCATCGTCACAAACCGCAAACCGGATTAGCCGTGCAACGTTTGTGTGATCCAGAGGTTTGCACCCGGTATGAGCAGAAGTTAGCACATGAGCTAGGATCCACGGAGAACAGTAATGTAGATGAGCATTGGGCTCATATCAAACAAGCGATGCACTTTGCAGCAGGTTTCGCCTGTGGTCCTCGATCCGTTGTCCATCAGAGACACTGGATCTCGCAAGAGTCGCTGAGTATAATGGAGCAAAAGCGTCAGCTTTCGAACCGTTAGGAGACGAATAAGATGCGGAGAAAGCTGCAAAGACAAGTTACGCGAAGCCTTAAGAAGGATCGCGAAAATTGGTGGGTCAATGTAGCCGAAGAAATGGAAGTGGCAGCTGCTTCAGGTAACAGTCAAAGACTGTTCAAACTTATTCGTGACACCGGTGGACGGCGAACGCAGGTCAGTGAAGCGATTTGCAATAGGAATGGAGAACCCATCCATAACAAACAGCAAAGGCTTGACCGATGGGCCGAGTACTTCAAGGAACAGTTTAGCTGGCCACACGCTAGTGTAGTTACTCCCGTGTCAACAACTGTGACTTCTTGGGTGGTATCACTTGAGCCCCCATCAGAAGTAGAAGTAGAGTCATGTATTCGATTACTAAGGCGGGGGAAAGCGGCAGGTCCCGACGAACTTCCTCCAGTTCTTTTCAAACTGGGTGGTGAGGCATTGATAAAATCACTAACCGCCTTGCTCCGTGACATTTGGAAGGAGGAGCGTATTCCGTTAATATGGAGCGAGTCATTGATTGTTCCCATCTTCAAGAAGGGAATACGCAATGACTGCAGTAATCATCGTGGGATTTGCTTAATCCCGATAGTCGCCAAAGTATTAGCTTCGATTTTGCTGCACCGTCCTACACCGGTTCGCGAGAGGAATGTCCGCGAACAGCAGGCAGGATTCCGCCCAGGTCGAGGATGTGTCGACCAGATTTTTTATTCTTCGCCGACTACTTGAAACGCGTCACATGCACCGCCGACCAACAATAATGCTTTTCTTAGACCTGAAAGGCGCCTTCGATTCAGTTGATCGAACATCGCTTTTCAGTACTCTTCATCGAAAAGGTATGCCCCAGAAGTTCGTGAACCTAATGAGATCATTGTATTCTCATACTTCTGGCCGCATTAGAGTTTACGGTGAACTATCCGGTCGGTTCGAAACGATCAGTGGTGTTCGGCAGGGATGCCCTTTGTCTCCATTCCTTTTTAACTTCGTCATGGACGAAATAATGGAGAGTGCGCTGCAAAATCTTCAGGATGTAGGCGTCCAACTAGGAGATAGTGAAAAGCTATGTGACCTAGATTACGCTGACGACGTTGTCTGCTTGTTCGAATGCACGGAACATGCTCAGCGTGCACTAGATAATCTCGCAAGAGCTGTAGCTCCATTCGGCATGCGTTTTGCACCTTCAAAGTGCAAGGTGATGTTACAAGACTGGACGTCAACGATTCCGAGCTTGATGCTCGATGGGGAGGTGCTGGCAGTTGTCGATCACTTCACCTACCTCGGTAGCTGCGTGACGACGGATGGGAGCACAGTAGTAGAGGTGAGTACGCGGATATCCAAAGCTCGAGCGGCGTACGCTGGACTGAAGCACTTGTGGCGCCGATCCGATATTTCACTGAAGTTGAAAGGTCGTGTATACTGTGCCACTGTGCGTTCAGTTTTGTTGTATGGTTGCGAAACTTGGAGTCTGCGTGCTGAAGATATTCGTCGTCTTGAGGTTTTTGACCACCGATGTTTACGTAGTATCGCTAGGATTGGGTGGAATAGCCGAGTAAGCAACGATGAGGTAAGAAAGCTAGTATTGGGTACTAATTCAGAGAACGTTCTGTCACAGCGTATCCAACTTAGTAGACTTCGTTGGTTGGGACACGTGTTACGTTTGTCAAACACACGTCTACCGTACCGTGTCCTATTCTCCGCCCCTCCCAGGGAGTGGAAGAGACCACGTGGAGGTCAACAGATGACGTGGCAGCGAGAAATGAGAAAATGTACAGCAGACTTAGGAAAAGTAGGTGCTTCACGTCTTCGTGGTTGGGGTCCAAAAGATCCGTCTACCAGTTGACTGGAGACACTGAAGGATATGGCTGCGAACCGCGAACAGTGGAGATCGTGTTGTCACTTTCTATCGAATCAGAATGTTTGATCGGTGTACGTTTGTACAGTTAGACTGTGTATTCCGTGTGTTGGCTACTAGGGCATTCTTTTCTTTTCCCACCCATGTAGGTCCACTCCCTGTCCATCTTGTATATTCATACTTTTTAATTCAACGTGCAACATGGTGAGAAAGGCAGTGGTCAGTGGGGCTTGCCCTACTGTTTAACGCTGTACGATGATGATGATGATGATGAGCTTGTAACCATCTTGCATATTGGGCGCGCTCTTTCTTGACGTTAGTGCTGTTGAACTGAATGGGTGAGATTGTTCGTTTTTCCGTGCTGCGACCATGGTTATCAAGAAGTTGTCAATGGAGGTCGCGCTAATGGTCACCCCAGAATTTTCAGACTCAAATATTGTTCTTATCCGAGCAAGAGTTATTGAGCAATTCTCATCCGCAATGTTGCATAGCTAAGTGATAATATCATCCGAAAATTTCCTATTCTTCAGCCCTAATTTTCGCCCAGTTTCTTGATCTCTTTTTGCAACGCCCCAGCTTGCTTTACGTTTATTCCGAAATGTTGAGATATCAGCTTCAAATTATCCCCGTTTCTGGCACATTGTACAACGCGCCTGCGATCTTTATTTCTGACCCTTTTTCTTCTCCATTTGGGATTTTCATTCTCTGGGTTCAAATCAATTATTTCTATCTTCTCTGTCTCTTTCTCAGCGGACACCGTTCTGTCTCCTTAGCTTTACAAATGACTTATCGATCCTGACACCACCATGTTTGGTTGAAACTGACCGGACGACGAAGAGCTATCAAAAACGAATGGCTAGTTGTCACACCTCCGTGCATCATTCAGTGTGGTGCTTACGTCGCATCACCTGATTAAGCCATTTGCACACACCAAGCCCACTCGATCGCGCAGTACTCCGAGTAGGTAAAAACACGTGTTCAGACATCAGTGAAATCGTAAAGTGACTATCGCATGCCATAGCAATTGAATGTTTTTGTATGCTGATGTTGTACCTTTGGTTTAACAGTCTTGTTGGGCCATAAAGTGCTATACTGTTGCCGCTGAAGCATGCTTCTCTAAGACAAACACTGAACAGTCCAATACTGAGGTAGTGTTTATTTTCACAATGCTTCTATACATCGACGGGCATCTGAAGCTCGTTTGACCAATAAATATTCTTTCCGTTTTCTTCCTCTGTATAGTTCATTTTCAACCTCAATTGAGGGGGTATTTAACTTGTTTAACAGTTCGGTAAACATTTTATTGGAAGATAATAGAGAGAAGCTTATGATAGTACCAGAAGGGCAGTCTTTTAGTATGTATAGGTTGCTTTTATTACAATAACTTTGCCGTAAATCTATCCACGATATCACAACAACTACATGTGCTTCCTACGGTAAGCACAATTTCACATTCATACAGTTATCTGAAGACCCGTTAGATTTATAGTTTTGTTTCTTTTGCAAAATAAATGGTATAACTTATATTGTTATGTAGAATTCACCCAGTTGTGATTGCGCAAGACTCTTAAACTGTGGTTCAAGGCTCCTAGTCTACGGGATATACTGTCTTTCCTAGTCTTAAAAGTTATTCAGTGAATAAAACTATAGAATCCAAATCGATGCCTTCCCATAACTCAATGCATACTGCTTAACGTTCTAGGAAATAGATGAATGTGGTCTATACTCCTGTAATTTTTGATCCGCAGGCGTGCAATAAGGAGTGTAGTGAAATCCATCAAGGAACAATACCTTACCCCAACTCCTAACCTCGCATTAATGTTCTATGTCGCTACTTCGCAGCATCGGCATGTGGAGGTAAAAATTAATGGAAACTGAAAGAGCAAATTAGCTGTTATAAATAATGAAGACGAAAAAGGGCTTGAATGCAACTACGCCACCGTCTGCGACACCTAGACACGTCACCTAATGTATCCAATCATCTGGTAGTCCCTTAGTCGGTAACCTAACGCATCTATCTCAGCCAGGTTCGCTGGTCAAAGTTTTCGTACCTTTTTCCATTTTAGAGACTGATCACCTCAACAGACCCTCCTCACACTACCTGCTTCGAAGAATAGTGTACACCGAGGAAGTTCATCAGCGGGCATCTCTAACCCATATCTCAGTCGAATTAACCAATTTAGATTCGGAACTTGCTCCAGTGACTGACGTAACCCCTAACACTGTGCGCCTAACATCAGGATTGCTGATAAGGTGTTCCGATGTTCCCACCACATTCGAACAGTACTGCGAAAGCATCGACGCTGAAACACCAACATTCTTCGCGTATCTTCCGCTCGCAACGGCCATCTTTCTGAGCATTTATGAAGATTCACCTAACTGACGTCGTCTGCCAATGCCATATTCGGACCTAGCTGGATACCAGAGTGGTCTGTGGGCGCCTGTCGCGTTATCCAGTCGACAGTGTATTTGAACACCGCTGGTGACAAGAGACAGCCGCGTGTAGCACCGGAAGTGAGAGGTAAATCAACGGATTCTACTTAGTAGACGCGTATCTTCACACCCAAATTTGAATAGTATGATGTGAAACTGATAAGTGTTTGAGGCACTGGATTTACTCCCAGTGTAGTCCATAGCGAATCTCTCTCGGTGGAGTCAAGCACGGTCCGAAAATCAGTGAAACAAGCCTTTCTCGACTGTTGAGACTTGTACCGATGTTCTAATGTTCTCTTGAGGGTGAATATTTAATCCACTCTCCTCTACCACGGTGGGTGACTTCTTGATTAGGGTCTGTGCACGCGTCCCGCGACGTTTATTGGCAGTTCAACAAAAACGGAGAATATTTCGGCGGTCACATCTGTTAGACTGATGCCACGGTAATTTACGCACACCGTCCTGTAACTCTTCTTTGAAGAGGGTTTAATATTAAACCTTCCCATTCCGTTAGGAATGGTTTTTTTTCTTCTCGGAGTAAACAAAACGGAGTATGAAGGAGCTTGCACAGCGTCGAAAGACATGACTTATATATCTCCGATGCAGAGTCATCTTCTCCAGGAGATTTTCTGTTCTTCAGGCTGTGTACTAAACCAATAATTGCCTCTCGTGGGTTGTTGGATAGATGGCTTTAGTGTTGTTCCACCGGTACTTCATCTCCACCTGAATTTGTGATGGATAGATAAGAGTCGATATTGTCCTAGAACCGCTTGGTGCTTTCTCAGTACTGCGAACGCAGCTGCATTAATTCGCTTCAGGGCACAGTTTTTGCGGTGATTGGCCAAGTGGATCCCGAAGCGCTCACGGACGACGGTTTGGTCGGTACCGCTCTTGTTATCTGTCTCCGTGCTTCAGTAGTACCGGTAATCTTCAATTGGTGATACCCAGCATAATCTTTTTAGAATGCAGTCAGTTGGGTGCGCTGTATGACCCTCGTTATATACATGAGAATTGCCAGGTCCGTGCCAAAATGTGGTCAAATTCACACGCGTGCGAAGATTGTCCCACCTCGGTTGATCTTCTCGGTCACGTATGGGTAATAATTTGACGCTCGGAACGACGGTTCGCAAAAGACGTGAATTAGAATTTTCGAGTTGAATGAACCGATTCTCTTTAGCAAACCAGTGTGCGTGCACAGCTTTGGGAACAGCGCTGAATACTCGCCGAATTCTGAATAACGCGAATTCGGACGGTGTAATCCCGCGCGTAATTTTTTTCTGAATGGCAACATTTGTTGTGCTCAGATTGCTGTTTATTACCATACGTAGTCCAGAGCATGGACAGTGAAAGGCAAAATTCAACGGTGATAATCGATGTACGCGTGTGATTCGAAGTTCGTATTTTTCTGGGCTGCACATGATCTGTCAAACGGACATTTTGTTCCGACGAGGTTCTAAATGATTTTTTGAATGAACACCCATCTATCCTCGTGTATTTGTATGCATATCAGTGCGTTGACTCAGGCAAGGTCAGATTTTCTCATCTACTCAGGAAATCTTAGACATAGTTTGCGGCTTTTTCGATAAGTCTGTTTTTTTCGTCAAATCAGAAAGTTCACCTTAGTTTCATTGATTTGAACCCATACTGCAACCAAAACTGTCCAAGTGAGCGTACCTAAATGGATTCTCTATATTGTTGCGATTTTGTTGATATTCCCACGCAGTGATGTGTTTCACTCACGTGACTCGGTTGAAGTTCACACCGTTAACGCGCTTGCAACTACTGAACACATCTTCGTTTCGTTGATAGCAGTGCACTAACAATGAGACGCCAATCATTTCATGCGAAATAATCGACATTTCATTTCCTCATTCTTTCTCTGTCTCTGTTTCCGATTTTCTTTACAGGAACATCTATGTACTCTATTCCGTAACTTGTCACAACAGCCCTTCTACAATGAATTCAGTCGTTACCATACGGAGTCAGAGTTGACCGTGTTACGACAAACTGGCGTGTTGGAAATGGCCGAGGATATGTGAAGCCTGACCTTGACCTCATCTGATTCATCATCCCCGATGCTCTCCCACATATCGATCTACCTGTTAGTCAACCCAAAACAATCCACACACACACACACACAGTTCGGGAACATGCTGACACATATATCACAAAGAATGTGTGTGACTCACCGCTCGTGCCCTATTCCTTGTGTGAAGTCATGACACAAAATCGCTCCCAGCCGATGTTTATCGATGCGAATTTAGTCACCAGATTTTTGAGATTGTCAGTTTTTCCTCCCTTGGCCGTTTTTCGTCCCGATTGCACAGCTGTTTGAAATATACACGCGTAAAATACAACGCAAGCGTACCATTTGTTTTGCCATCACAATTAACTCAGAACCACCAATCTGGTGATTTTCCTCAGAATTGTGTTCTTTCAATCTAATCAATCGATGTGAAGTTAACATTGACTGGTAATGACCGATTTGTCTTGCGTAGGAGGAGCACAGGACTGCCCGGCATAATTCGAGTACAGCAATTAGGAGCTTAAACTTGTGGCATTTAAGCTTGCTCCGCAATGAGAATGCCATCACAAAGTGCGAAAATTAATGCAAGACTCCCAAAATTGGACACCATGACTTCTGTTACGCATTGTGGCCTCTGTACTAATATTCATACAAACCTTGGTATCATGTGAACTTCCCTGGAGGTGCTCATGGTTCATTCGTGAATAGATCTCGATGCAATGACTCATCAAGTAGTGTCAACGCTCAACTGAATCCGTAGAATGTCTGTAGAAGCACGTTATACGGCGTCCTGTTCCATCTGGCATCCTGGGAATCATCAGTATCGTGTGTTCACCGAACCCGCTGTGAGACTCGAACAATGCGCCAAGATTACGAACCCACCGGTTACTGTTGGACGATCAGGTCTGGATTTGAGTGGCTTACTAACCGTCGCCATCAGGCATCGGTTCTGGACAACTCATCCCATCCAAATCCAGTGATTGACCCCCGGATAATGGATCAGCTCACAGTCGTACGCGCACGGCATTCGCGTTTCGCTTGGGACTTGTTGGTTCCGCTTTGCAGTTGGATGAGGCAGTTGCACAATGGTTCCCTAGTTTTAACCGACGTAGGCGTTCACACTGTATGATGAATCATTTTATGAACAATTAAACCCCCCGCTAATCAAGTTGAAAGACTTTTCGGGATCAGCAGTGTCTGTACAAGTCTAATACGGTAAATAGCTAATGCATATTTGTTCGCAATTTCATGATAGGGTAGGATATTTTGATCGATGGTGAACGCTTATGACAACTCTAGGCAATCAACTTTGATGATAAGCCGCATTCTGCCTTTTACCCGACTTACTGGCCCGATCGAATTTCTAAGACTGTAACACGATTCATCATGCAGTATGTACGCTCAACTCACATTGAAAGCCATGAAAGTACCGTGCAGCTGTCATATTTTTCTTAGGAATCATCAGCAGTGCACATCCACCGAGCCCCCACGAGGACTCAAACATCTAACCACCGGACTGTCCGGGCTGGCTCGCAATTGTTAATGAGCATCAACGCTACATGATATAGCACCCTTCGGTCACGGACTTTGAACGGTAACAGAACACGTGATCGGCATCTTTTATGCATTCACAATTTGGACAGTTCATGTGTAATCGTAAACCACTTCACATTTTCTTGTCGCTTAGTAAAGGTTGGCTGTCGTAGTATCGGGCGCTCGTTTAGTAAGTACTGGCGTTTATCTGGCGACCACGGTCTGGGGTACAGTAACTGAACCTTCCCAACACCCATACCGCGCATGGTCAAATCACGCGCGAGTTTCTGGTCCCAGTAGCAGAGTTCGGTAGCTTTGTGTGAGCCGAATGAACAGGTCTGACCTTTTGTGGTGTGGGTGCAGGAAAGATTTGGTTGCTGTACCCTAAGCCGCGACCGCTAAATAAAATCCAGGGACTACAGAACATTCGACGGTGGCAACTGCAGGGTTTTAACCATAGTATTTTCCGTAATTTAAGGGCCTTGCGCCGCAGTTTAAGAATCTTGCTAGCTATTTAAACAGTGGCGCAAGACTCCAAAACTACAGAAAGTACTGTATTACTCGGGGTTTTGGCGTACGATTAACAATCGGCAGGTTGGGTCGTGTAATAACGAGGTGGAGTTGGCTAGCGGAACTTTTGACCTGAACCATTATTGATTTATGCTCAATGTGAACGGACAATTAATGCATTAGATAACGCATATCGAACACCAGACTTCATAGGCTTGTTTCAGGCCGTTTCCAGTCCCCGTACCAGATGCTTCAGTTTGTTACACCGTTAAATCAATGCTTCACTGCCAAGTGAGTTAGAATTCTCAGCCTAGGACTCTCGTCCTGGTTTTCAAATGAAACAGAACCATCGGGGTATGGAATCCCAAATAATTGAATTTGTGCAAGGTTCTCCATCGACCTCTCGGAAAACTGGCAAACATCTAATTGACAGCGTTCTAAAATAACCGGAACGGCGTGACCCCTGATATAAGTGATTCAGCATTGGGAAAAAACGGGTAAATCTTAAGCTTGGGCACTATCTTCGCCTGATTAATCTTACCATTCGCACAGTCTATCAAATGGGACAAATATCTCCCGTAGGTACTAGTGAAATGGTCAGGCTGTAAGTCGCCATACTGTTGTCCGACTAATGCAAGTGTTGGCACCTGTTGATGCACTGACTGAGCCTCGACTCATGGCTTTCCTGTTGTGCCTTTGCAGATTGAACGCATGCAGCCCCCTCGGCTGAAGATCATTGGTCCCTGTATGTACCACTGGGACTTTTAAAACATTCAAGTACACTATTAGACAGCTGTCGGATAGACTGTGCACCTTATGTAACGTACATGTGTGGAAATCCTCCCTCGCCGTTGTCACATACTTGTATTGTCGAGACTATGCCCTTTATCTTATTGACCCTCGAACAAGTACAGCATGCATTAATCACTACACTTGAACATTCGTTTACATTTTGCTCATGTGCCATGGCATATTTTTTGATTCGAACTCGGACTGCCGTGATGGTGGTACCTGACATTGACTTTTTGTTGAAATCTGGTCCTCGTTCCTAGACGTTGTGGCCGTACAGTTGAGGTTGGTAAATATTTATATGCGTATAATTTGTTAATCCAGTACCGCAGAATCAGCGAATCAATCTTGTTCTGACTTTGGGATTCGTTAATTGGGCTACACGTTACTCACGATCAGAATAACCGTTACACCGTACATCAGTGCCCTGAGAAATATTTGTTCATCGCATCTGTGTATGCGTTCACAAAACGCCTTCCTCCTGAGTTCAATAACAAATTCCAAATGGATTAATTTCGAATTTCGTGGATGTTATCCATTTTATACTTTTCACGTTTTTAATTACTTCATCTTATTATATGATAATGGCACAATATTTCAGAAGGGGGTCGCGGCCTGTTAGAGGTTGTCAGTTGGAGAAAGTGACCGATGGTGGAAGCACAATATTTTAGATCAAGTCAAACCGACCGATCGCATTGAGAGGTGTGATCGACGCATCCATCCGTAGGCTCCTCCGGGCGAATACGGATTGCGCGGGCAAAAAAGTACTACTTTGATTTTGGGTCGCTCGGATTACCATCGATTTGTGTAAGGCCGTCTCGCGACTTGATCCACATCCGTTCATTATGAACAATGTTTCGTTCGTATACGATTTTGTTTGGGTTTAACCAGACCAGCAATTTCATACTGCCTTTTTCAGTTCAGTTGAGTCTGAAAAACCATTATTCATGCACTGGGTGCGGCACCCGCTATCTCCCACAAAATTCCATATCTGAGGCGAAAAGACGAAGAGCACGAAAACGATAAGGTGAGGACTGCAAATGATAGTATCAGGTAGAAGAGCGTGCGAATACAACGATACTTTTGACCGTGATAACTCTCGTCCGACCCGGGAAACCCGAAACACCCCAAACCGCCAACCCTTGATGACAGCCATCAATCTGCTTTCCATTTCCATCCATTCGGTCATCGATGCAGTCAGAAGTCCAGTATCCAAATCTACACTGGATACTGGTCCCGAAGGCTTCGTTTGCAATTACCAACGTCACATACGGCTTCTACACTAGATAGATAAACAACGAATCACTTTGCACGTATTACATTTAATCCACCGAATACTAGGGGTATTGGTGATTGTGCAGTCTTAATCACGACTTCATACAGTGGTGGATAGTGAACTGAATGGAATAGGATAGGCTTTACTGAGCGCCAACAGCCTCAGCATATTTCGTCTGATTCGAACTACCAGCTCACAACAATCAGATGTGAGAAAATTATCGCCCAACGATCCAGACCAAAACTGTTCGGTTTGACGGACAAAGTGTTCTGAGTGGCAGATCAGTTGGTCCCGGGGTTAAGACGGACGTGTATGACTGTGAACATGAATGTGAGTCCCGTATCGTTGGCTGTGGTTCCTTTTGAAATGGCTGACGTTTCCTGTCACAGTCGTCTATGTGTTTGCAAGAACGAAGACACTGATCGGATGGTATAACTGTTTGATACCGGATACCGTGCAGATCCAGAAGACGTGATAGGACAACTGTAAAACTTACTTTTGTATTGTTGCCCACCAAAACTGCTCTTCCAGTGACCCAAACTCTCGACTGGGTGCTGGCTCCGTTTGAGGTCATCCTATTTTTAGAGCGTAAGCGAATCGCCCACATACCTACCAGTTTTCTTGATTTTGAAGTGGCATTTCACTCAATTAATCACATTTTCCTCGGATACACTACAATTTGGCGAAATCTTTATACACGAATAGACGAGATCGATTTCCGATGTAGTGATTATTGTTTCATAAACAATGATAATGGGCATACAACGGGTCCGCCTCCCCTATTTTGTTTGATTTTTTAATGTCATGGTTAGAGGGGCTAACTTACCGCCTCAGAGGAATAGTGGGTTTGAACTCGTTCCAGGATGCACGGTCGAAACTGCGCCTCTGAAAGCAGATTGCTGCTAACCTGTAAGCCAACCTAGATTTCGATGAACAGCGTGGTCGTTGATTCTGTTTCGCAGAATCATGTTTTTTATTCCGTCGCTGTTTCTACTCAACACGGGCCAGATTCGGTCCCGTTTTCCCCTGTTATGGATTTCATGCATGGTTTGGTTCATGCCGATCTTATCGATCACGCGACCCGTCCGGTTTACGGACACCGCTCGCTTGACTTGGTTCTGGCTCTCATCTGTGCCCAGAGGTTTCGTGTGCCCTCATCGAGGGTCACGTAGACACAATACACGCATTGCTTCAACTGCACGAGTCTACATGTGACCTTCCTCGCCCTCAACCCCTCCCCCCCCCCATTACCTGACCTTCCCGTACGGTCTCTGTTGTACATGCTGGTTCGTCGTTTTTGTTATCTATCGACCATCCTATCCGATCAACACACACACACACACACACACCTGTCATTGTTCCAAATTTGTGTACACCCAACTCTCTCGTTTGGTTGGCTTCGCGCCACTGCCCACGGGACATATCTTCGTCTGATTCTGTTTACTCTGATCATTCACACGACTGACATAGCAGTGAGCTGTTTCTTTTCCGGACACATACATGAAAGTACACTGACGACTGCCCTGTATCAGAGACCTCACGAATCAAGATTTGTACATTTTCTTCTCTCATTGATTCATATCTAGTTCCACTTCACTCAACCATTAACCTCGCACTTCTGTGCTCCGGTTTCGATTGCTACATTCCAGCATCGTCTAGTAAAGGGCAAAAAGAATAGGAGCATGAAGTGATAAAGATCCGAAAAATCAAAGTATCAAGGGGAAATGGAAGAATTTTATTGTTTAATAACACAACGTAGTCGAAATCGCTAGTAGGTTGTCGACGTTTCGGTCACCACGGGTAACCTTTTTCAAGACTGGTTTTACAACCGGTCTTGAAAAAGGTTACCCGTGGTGACCGAAACGTCGACAACCTACTAGCGATTTTGACTACGTTGTGTTATTAAACAATAAAATTCTACCATAACGTTTCACATGGCGCATCGATTTTCCGACACACTCCGAACCGACCTCGGTCCTGACACATTATCAAGAGGAAATACTTTGATTGGCTCATATCAATCGTACAGAAAGTCTTCATTTTTACTGCGTTGGATGCGAGAGTTTGCGCGTCACTTGAAGGCAGTCCATCTAATTCGCAGAAAATGATATAACAGTAGCAATTTTTTGAATGCACTTTGAGCCGACGTAGTGCAAACGCTACCTCAAGATAAAACTGACTCAATGCCGAACTTTGTCGTATCAGACAACTATTCCTTAAGCGGCCGTACTTTATCCAACAGTAAGTTATAGGATGCAATACCATCACGTAAACTAGAGCGCATGGCTGTTGCGACCATCAGACGTGGCAACTATCGGACTACTAGCAGCTTTGAAAATAAGTTGCTTTTGGCAGAACAAATGAATCAGTAATGACAAGATTTAGCGCAATGTTCAAAAGTCGGTCGACTGAGCAGCATTATTGTAGTTCTTTACCGCTGTAATCGGTCTACGCCAGGAGAGTATGGAAACCTAAATCGGTAAAACCGCAAAACCAATCCATCCAGATGCTATAGATTCTCCACAGAAGCTACCGTTTGGCCTACACTTCCTAACCATTTATTTACTGAGGAAAAAACAATCACATTTGTTTATACGGTAAGCGACAACTTAAATAGTCCAGTTTTTCAACTACCTGACAGGACAGAGAAACCTTATGGCTATGGGTTTTCCCGTTACATGGTTAGCGTTGAAACAAAACTAAGACACGCTGTGTGCGTTTGCGTTCCCATCACGGTGATACGTATTTCCGAAATTTCGGATGCAATAAAAGCAACCAAATACTGCTAACCTTCCTGTTTTTCTGCAACTGCTTTTGAAGCAAACTATTTAGGATGATCAAGTTTCATATACTGATATGCTAACCCACTATGACGCCAAATATGCACAGATTTGGAGCATGACGCAGATGTATCGATTTATCCCTGAAAATGTATCTCAGAGTGCGAAATGCTAATAAACCCAGCCGGAAACGAATGGCAGAAACAACCAGCTGGTTAAGAAACACAGTAACTCTCACCGGTAATGACTAAAACAGCACCCAATTACGTTCCAGATGGTCTCAAGTTGTACGTTGTCCCATTCGTTGATGATGGACGTCAACTTGCGCAAAAAGCTGAACATTCCTCCATCCACATAGACTCGCTTCGCTAACAGACCCCAGACACCCTCAATTGGGTTCAAATCCGAACAGTGAGCGGGCCAGTCCATGTCCGGTAGTGACTACATTCCGGGGGAATTGGTCCCAGGTGTTGACCACGCTGTCATTTGATATATCGTGGTCCATTCCTCTTGATTTTGAAAACGACGATCATATGCTCAGGGAACTGGTCTCATCTTCCTAGACCGCAGGCGTGGCGCGGACTGTTAAAGTTGTTGCGTGCCCCGAACGTTCACACAGAGCTGGAAAAATATCTGCAGCTGCGATTCACTCGCCTGCCCGACGCACTGTGCAAGATTCTTCGCAACCCCCCCCCCTCCCGGAGATCTTTATTCAAATTTCTCTTAGCAATTTAATGATTAGGGTCCTTCAAAGCCTAACGAATAACTACTGTCAGCGTGAAAATTTCCTCAAAAGCCTTGAGTCTTTTTACTTGTTCCGGTTTCGAGAACCTTGGACCCCACGCCATCCCCTTGTTCTGATAAGTGAGAGGTCGCTACTCCAATCATAATATATGACCTCAGTAAACTTCCTTTACGGGTCACCTGTGACCTGAACACTGATCAATAACATACCCGAGTGTCGAAACTGAGCTGTTGAAAACGAAAGTCGTTCCGTTCGCAAACTACTTCGACGTTTTTGCCATTATTCTGAAGGCACTCTGAGGTACACTTTCCGAGTAAATAGTGGTGGGTTGACATATCAGTATATCAAATGTGAATACCCTTAGTAGTTTCATTCAAAAGCAATAGCAGGAAAAACAGGATAGGCTTAATTGCATTCAGTGTCATTATACATTATATATATATATATATATATATATATATATATATATATATATATATATATATATATATATATATATATATAAGCATCGTAAGGTTGTAGTTATGTAACCGAGTGAACAGAATCAAGACAATTCTAATCTTTGCCGATACATGAGTCAAAGCATCATTGCATCCTAGAACCGACCTAATTATGTTTAGTGAGAGGAATGATGGTAGATCTGTTCAAATGTCTTGTATTTTTGTTCGTTTCTGTATGACTAATGAAAAAAGACAGCGGACAAAATACACGGGAGAGCCATACCGAGAGTAAATAAACAGAGGTCACAATTATTGTGTATGGTATACAACACGGTAAAGGGTGACTGATTCTGAACTGCGGAGTCGAGTGACAAGCCAGCTCCATCGGCTGACAACAGAACAAAATTTGATGCGAACGTACGCGCGAGTACACTGCACAAGTAAAAACACGCATACTACAAAGGCTATCGGATGGGCGAGCACGTGTACGAACGAAAAGTTCAAACGGTTCACAGGTGAATGCCGGCAGTGGGAGATTTGGAATCGGGAGTAACAGAGGACGCGGGGGTTGGTTGGATGTGGACAAGGACACATTTGGAAAGTGCTCTGGATACGCTCCTACACATATGACTGTGGAATGGGGAGAATGAGAAGGATTACTTCTTCAGGAAAGAAAACAGATCGGGGACGGGAGCATACAGAGATAAAGGGAAGCGGATGACGCGAGCAGGGAATAAGTGGGGAACAGCGGAGAAAGGCTTGAGCAGCAAAGACGGATGTGGGGAAAATGAGACCAAATCAACTGGCAAGCACATAACATGGATTAAATTGAAAATTGGCTGGGCAAACACCGTTCCCGATCTAACTGACACACTAGAAAGAGCAAAGAATCAATGTCGATTCAGGAAAGCAGATCACTGGGAACACCAGACCAAAGACATTACATAACAAAGGCTGAGTAAAAATGAGGGACAAAAAAAGACGAATTGATCACCAGGCTCCAGAGTGAATGTGAACTGAGAATAAAATGACGGAACGAGGGCGGTGGGTCGAAGAGTATTCAACAAGATTGATAGCCAGCATTCTTAACCGACTACCGGAGAACACAAGAGTTGCATCACATTGGCAGGGATCACATCGAGACATGGTGCAATGAGGGGAGCAGACAAATGGAATTAAAGGCGGCTGGAGTAGGATCCGTTCCGACATTTGGGTGAGAAAAGATAAGTCAGAGCGGTAAGCATGGAGACTGTACAATGTCGCGGGTCATGGAAGAATGCGTTCCAATAAGATAGAAATAGATGTGGTGGCCGTTGGGATGGTAGACTACCCGGAAGTAATTGTGACAAGCCAACGAGGCACGAGATTGATCAGAATCCAAAGTGTGGTAATGCGAGTGGAATTTCATGTCGGATGGGACATGCAAACGCAAACAAACGGACAAAAAACATGAACACAAGAAATGAGATCTGAATGCTAAGGATACTCGATCCAAGTGCCTGAGGATTGCATTCGTTTGATTTTGGCGCGCACAGCCATCGCAGTGCGAGTTTCTTTCAGACGGGATGAAGCGATCCGTGAACGGACTTCGTTTAGAGAAGGCAAGGCGCCAGCGTTGCCCATAGGCTCAGGTCGACCGGGGAAATAGTCTTGGAACAGGTGACTGATTAGACGAGTTTCCCATTCAGCAAAGAATCGACTTCCACCTGTCGGTTCGGGCTCCAGCCGACGAACAGCGGTAGGTTTTGGGTTCGAACCGCACCGGTCCAAGTCCAGATTGTTTCCAGGAACGGGATTTCCAGTCACGACTGCTGCTGCGGCAGCAGCTTGGCGCTGTTGTTGTTGCTGAGCTGACATTTGCAAGTGCTGATTTGTAGCCGCGGCTGCTTGGTGCAATGCATTGGTGCGTTGGTGGTGATAGGACAGCTGATTCGATGGATATGTGTTTGGGGCAGCACCAGCTGCCTGTGGATGTCGATATTCCGAATTTGGGGTAAAGAAACGAGCCATAATCTTCTGCTCCTCCGGCGTGAATGGTAAACGAGACAAATATGTTCGACTAGGTGGTGGAGTTAGTTCTCGATCCTCGTCAATATGACGATACCAGTAATTCCATTTGGTTTGACCGGAAGTGCCGTCTCCATTCCAGGAGAGATGATTCACCCATCGCTGTACATGCATCATTCGCTCCTAGTCATGACAAGAAGCACATAAAAAGAGGCGAAGTTAACGGGTGGAGGAGTAAATTATACGCAACAAAGAAATGACTACGTGAAAGAACGGCCCCCCATCTGTCGACATTGGAGCAGAGTCATTTACTCTTGCGGGGAATGTCAACAACAAGTACAAGCCGCTCTTGCGAACTCGAGCTTTGCCCGAAAATACGGAAAGGTGGTCTTCTTAACAGGACAAAATCACATTACATTTTCACACTAGAAACAGCTCAAGATCCTAGCAGTTATGGCTGCGTTCGAAGTATGAGGCTCCTTGTTGTGGGGGAGCATGGGAGATTTCGCAGATGCAAACTGAAGAATGGAACTAAATCCAAACTGCGAAAAAATGTTGAGAACTGAAAACAATCGGTTTCCATTGAACAAACACTGGGTTTCAAATCTGTTGGTCGCACAGCTCTTCACTGCTGTCTCACTCTTTGTGAGGAGCCAGGGAAACTAAAGTTTTGTTTAGTTAGAAAACAGATGCTCAAAGTGAAATGTAAGCGCATGAGTAACCGTGATATACACAGTAATTGGGTACCGGTATGAATGCACGTACAGACAATGTCGATAGTCGTGATATACAAATCTTCATGATAAACTTGAGCTCCATTCATACCATGCCGACGGAAACGGATCCAAGTCTAGACGGATCATCACGATATGAACAGTTAGTCATCGCAACCGGTGTAGTTTGCTTTTTACTGAAGAAGAAAACGTGCTAATTTCAGAAACTATCCGATAAGAGCATTTAGCGGGCGCCGTTAACGATAAGACTGTTAGAAAAAAGGGTGAAGTAACGTCAAGCCGTGTTACGACTGCTGTTGAATAAACAAATCCGGATACCTTACGATTCATCGATGGCTTCAAATTCGGCTGTTATGTGGTTCGTAGGCAGGATCACTTTGTCCTTGACGGCTTACACTACGATGAGCCATGATAAGCTGACTAAATCAATGGGAGAGTTTAGCGAACAGATGTTTCATGTCTACTGGGGAAATTACACCATACGTCATGATACACGATTTGGGTGACAACAGAACACAGACAGCCGGTTAAAAAATCCTATCTGGTTTAGTTCAGCTTACTGGATTCTATGACAAAATTATGCATTGAATGATGAATAAGACGGGGAATGTTTTCAGGATTCCTGTCCCTAATTTGATCGTGTAATGTTACGGTAAGAAACAATTAATCTTATTATTGTCTTACGAGAGACCTATCACAAAATGGGCGTGAAGACATTCCCTGAATTGCTATTCGCTTCAAGTTTGCAAAACAATGGACTACTGGAAAATCCAGTTCCCACAGTCACAAAAGTTCTTCCCTGTTCTGAAAAAAGAGCTAATTGCTCGATCTCGCAGTTGAACCTTGGAGATAAAAGTGAATTGTGTGTTAGAGTAGACCAGTATAAATGACCCTAGCATGAACTTGGTTAGCTTTATGCATAAAAGTCGGGACAAATCCATAAAAGATAAAGGCAGGCTCACATACCAATAAATCTTTATAGGATTCAGGTGAAAATGAGCCAGTAAAATGTTGGCAAGAGAGATCATTAGTGATTGCTGAATATTCTATTTGACGCACAAATTGACCACGAAAAATGTGGTGAACCTTATGTCCCGGAGACATACCATGGAAGGAGTTGAGGGAATATGTGAGTCGCAACTAGTTCGGCGATGAGAGGAGGACTGCAGTTTAGCAATGAGCGACTGTAAACTTGCATTTAGATATGTTACCCGAAACGTCTAAGTAGTTCTGACAAAGAAGCAGATTATCATACACATACATCAAATACATCACACTTTTTGATATACAGTAGCCCCCAAACAAGAAACACTAGACGGGATTGCTCAAACTGTTTCATGCTGGCAGATCTTGGACGGGTACTGTAAGACTGTTCAGCCCCTAAGCAGGAGAACAATTAGGATTCGCATTAAAAGGCTTTAGTTCTAACGAAAACCTATCCGCAAGGCAGCGGGATGGCTCAGTGGAAGCCCATTTGCATGAATCAATTATTCTTCCACTGATTTTGCCTACTGAGTTGCCAGCTCAAATCAACCCCCAACCTGGAGGACCAGGAGACTGAACTTCGTCTGACCTCTACCCATTGACCTGTCAGGTATGATTGCATCTCCGGGTTAAAGAAGCCATCCTATACAGCTCTTTGGGTCATAGAGGCACGCAAGCCATCACACCAAGTCAAGGTGAAGTCTCGTCGTGATGAAGCGGACAAGCATTGCACTGCACCTTGGTGTATGATAAATAAAAAAGTAAGAAAGAATACCTTATCCAGAGAGAAGATGGTCAAAACGAAGCTGCCACATAAGTAGTATCACCTTAACGCGGTTTGCTAAAAACTCTCCTTTCTATCTTTCAACCATATTGCAAAGCAAACTTGATTCAAATAATTATTCGATATCCACTATTCTCATATTTTATTATCGAAACGTTTTTGTGCACTCAAAGTAACAACACCTACGTCATATGTAACTGGCAAAGGTTCAATAACAAAAAGTTGATTCAATAGCATTTGCGATAGCACATCGTCTTTTACATTGATCTACATCATGTTCACATACAGATTAGTTGTCATAAACCATTGGGATATTTTCCTTTCAAGATAGGGATATATGCGAGCTATATATATATATATATATATATATATATATATATATATATATATATATATATATATATATATATATATATATATATATATATATAATTCGTGCCATTTTGGCATTGCTATTCAACTAAGTCTCTCTGTAGAACGCCCCCATGATTGAAAACAGCTAACACAAATTACCACTGCAATCCTCCAATTACATATTCCAGACGCACTCAGTTGGATCGCTTCAATCTTTTGACTAAAGGAAAACAAGTTTCTGCCCGGCGGACCCATGATGCAAGTGCGGCGACATAAATTTCATTGAGTGACCTTTATATGCTTTTGTCGACTTTATAACCATAAGATATACTGAGTACCATTCGTGGGGCAACGCATGATTTCAACGTTCTTCAAAAATTGATACGGAAACGGTTCAGCACCATCGCGATCACTGGCCACTTTATCAGAGTAGGTGTTCGACTGTCTTCCGGCTCGTTTTCTCTCCCCCTCCTCTAACCAATTAGGACTTATGTGTATACCTCTTCCACCACACTCACGCGCAAAGAATGTAATGAAAAAATGAAAATCTATGAAAAATCTAATCTGCTTACACCATGCATGATTTCTATTTTTCAAATGGCATTTGAAGCAAATAAAATTTTCATTGTTGCTATTTTTGTCTCCATACTTGAAAGACCCCTCCCACGGCTGAGGAATCGGTTGCGGAAAGCACATCTGACTGCTACCCGGCAGGTCTCCAGGTCGTTCGGGCCTGATATACTGGAAGACGCTTTCGTCTATAAATCTTATTCCCTGTGTCTCTGTTAGCATAAGGAGTGAAAATGACCGCGTGGATAGCACTGAGATCACTTCGTACCGGTTTTTGACTGGCAAAGCTAACTGAATAACGACAGGAGCTGAAAGCAACTGCGCTTTTGTTTACTTAAAGCATATACACACCAGCTCATCTGCACCGCAAGTCGCAAAATTCTCTGGCACGATATCCGGCCTCTATGTCGACAACTGATCCAGTCAAAAAACAACAACCCATCCGGTTCAGCGGCTTTGCATCTTTTCAACTAACCTTTTCCCACATAATCTCTATTTCTGATGAAGAACTGATATCCACATGCATCGTTTCTCTTGCAGGTATATTAGGAAGGTCCAGCGTTGAAGTGGGCCCATCGAACTGTTCCTTAAAGTGCTCCGTCCAACGATCCAGACGACATCTCTGAGAGGGAATTCGTGAGCCGTCGGATTCTTCAATCAACTCACTTACACCGGGTTTCCGTGGACGGGTACCTCAAATCAAACGACAAAGGTTGCGTCCATTGTCAATGGATGCAACCTTTTCCACTTCCCTACATTTGGCAATGCACCTTTGTTCACCGTCATTGCTCAGGCTCTTAATCAACTGACGTCTCAGGGGTTTACGCACTTCATTAAATGCGGCGTCCGGAGGGACGGATCTGCGAGCATCCAACAGAGCAACTGATGTCGAAAATATCCATCGTTTGTGAGGCCCATTTGAACCAGAGTCCTGTGTGGCATAGAAGGCTTTCTTGATCCGTTGCCAGCGTCCATCTGGGTCCTGGACATCCGGCTGTATCGATAACCGTGTAGACGGCTCCGCCTGAAAAGCTGATCGTCGGCTATTGTTCTAAAGCAACTGCGCGGGATGGTTGGCGCTTACGTTTATGCGACCACGAACGAGCCGTAAACAGAAGCGAGTCCGTATCAAAACGTGATCTGATTCTACAGGCGTAGACTAAAATGAATGACAATCTTCAGTTGATCCACGCCAGTGGTGACCGATCACAATACGGTCAATCTGAGTCCAACGTTGTGAAGACGAACGAGGACGCCATGTGGGTCTATGCCGCTTCTTATGGCAGACGTTTGTGCTTGCCATGAACAATCTGTGGTCAGAACACAGCTGAATAAAGCGAACACCGTTGTCAGTGCGATCGACTGGGATAGCATATGAGCCTCCGATGTGCCTTTCGGAATTTCCTGAACGGCCAACTTGGGCGTTAAAATCCCCAGCAATAACCAAAACGTCTGTTGAACGCACGTATCCAAGTGGTTTAGACAAATCATTGTACAATTCGTCTTTGGTCAGAGGACGCATTCACAGACACGACGAACAAGCATCGACGCTTATTTGTTGTTGTTGACACGTACAGAACCGTACAACCGAACTGCACACAAATGACTGCTGACTAGAATCCAGTCTAGCAGTGCACGCTCAGCTTTCATTCTCAAAGCAGTCCCAACGCCGGCCTGATGACGAGCACTAAAAACCGGATTACCCGACACACGAAGAGTAAAGTGGCAGACAGGTTTTATCTGGGGTGCGGAGAGTGATCACGGAAGTGGGGTCTGGTATGCGTGTTTCGGAGATACATCATACATCTGTTCTGAAAATTTCAAGAGTTCTAGCTAGGGGAGCTTCTTCAAAGACGCAACAAACCAAAGCAGTTTGCGTCGATCTTAAATTAATGGAACTTATAAGGCCCTCTAATGAAACATACTGGAGGTTTCTGGGTAAATCATACTTCGCAGCTGCCCACACCGTAGAAAGTGCTTTTCTTTGGGAACCCTAACCGAAGCCTTTGACTCAAAAGTCTGACTCACAAGGCAGTGGGGCGTTAACCCAGCACGGGAACGTGACTGAAGCACCTGTGAAGGAACTTCTGGTATGTCACGCGAGACCTAATTGCTACACAGATTCTTTTTTTGTCTTCGATGGTACTGCATTGATGACCCGCTTTTTGGATTCAGTCTTAGCCACATGCACCCAATGGAGCAAGCGGAACGTGGACGGGACAGCATCCTTTTGGCCGAGGGCTGCCCAACTTTGGCGAACGATAGCTACCTAATGAAGTGGGATCATTTTTCCCACCGACGAGAGAAATCCCAAGTATCCCACTTTTACGTTCGTCCAGTGGAGACCAGTTCACCGATAAACTGCATTTGTCCGTGTTTATTCACTGAAGTGTCCTTTCCATGGAAATAGTGGCTAGAACCCAGTGTTGTCTAACACCTCGTTCAGAGACAGGACTTCGTCTGGCCTCTATCCGTTGATCTGTCAAGCATGACTGCATCTTCAGTTTAGCAAAAACCATCCCGAGTAGCTATCTGGGCCGCCGAAACACGCAGCGTGTAGCCTCGTTGTGAAAAACTGGTGTATATAAATGTCTAGTTGGGTCACCTTGACAAGTGAACAATACCGAAGTCTTATCGAGAGGTGGATACCTTCCCTCCTATCGACTGAAGTCTGTATCGATATTGCTGTCTGTCCCAGATAAAACTCGCTCTACCAGCCACGTGCAAATAAGAATTCATTAACAGTACATCCGGCGACGACAGAACTATCCACTTTTCGTTGGCGAAGTGCAAATTATGCCGACGACCACAGCAGAATCTGATCACGACTCGTGGACTTTTCTGGGTATGAAGCCATTTCCAAGAACACTAAGCTTTTTTATTACATGTTTGGACATGAAAGCAGTGAAGGGGGTACATACCTGAAAATATCGCGGGCCTACTGCACTATTAGGGATAACCAGCAACCGCACCCTGAAAGATGGAATGAATAACCGAAGAAGGTCCCAGTAGGTCAGGCTTAGTAACAAGCTAAGCGATACACAGGGTGAACGATTCGGAGACGGGGTGTTCAAATGTTCTATGTATAGCAATGTGTGTGTGTGCGCGCGCGCGCGCGCATGAAAACCGTCACGACCAGACCGCACCTTGATGTGGTGTGAGAGCTTGCGAGCCTCTATGACCCAAAGAGCTATATAGGATGGCTTCTTTAAGCCGGAGATGCAATCATACCTGACAGGTCGATGGGTAGAGGTCAGACGAAGTTCAGTCTCCTGGTCCTCCAGGTTGAGGGTCGATTTGAGCTGGCAACTCAGTCGGAAAAAACAGCGGAAGAATAATTGATTCATGTAAATGAGCTTCCACTGAGCCATCCCGCTGCCTTGCGGATAGGTTCTTGTCATAACTAAAGGCTTTGGATGAGGACCCTAATCGTTCTCCTGCTTTGTGGCTGGACACCCTAGCAGTACCCGTCCAACATCTCCCATGAACTGCACGAATACAAAGAATTCCATACTATATCGGTCGTCGTGCAGGCTAATCAGGACCGCGCTGCCCATTGCATCGAGCGGGGTGGGTAGTGATAAGTGTGCTACTGCTCAGAGTTCCCTCTCTTTTATTCAACCTTTGTCTTCTGTCCCTAACCATCCCTCTTTGCCCCATCTATCCACCCATAATGCTCCCACTGATAACACGGTCAATACTCGCAACGATTCACTGTCAAATAGTGTCGGGAATAATCCTCTGTCTGGTTACTCACATTTTCTCAAGCCTCGTCAGCCTCTGAATCTCGGCTCCTTCAACGTGCGTACACTCATGCAGGCCGGTCAGTAGGCGTGCCTAGCCCTCACATTAGATTCTCTGAAGATTGATGTCTGCTGCTTAAGTGAAACGCGTATACAGGATTCGAGCAGTGTAATTCAACTAACTGCTCCTGGTATCTCATCGAGGTGTTTCCTGCGCACCTGACTGACAAGGCTCAGGCTGCCCTTTTAGACTGGATCCATGTTAACAGTCGTTTATGTGCTGTGAGGCTCCAAGGGTCAGTCGGCCTTCGAAAGGATAGTTGTGTTAAACGCAATTTGTTTGTGATCTCGGCGTACGCCCCAATGGACTGCAGCTCAGACGCGCAGAAAGATGAGTTCTATGATGCGCTCGCCACCCTCGTTCGCAGCAGTAAAGGTTCTGACATTGTAGTGCTAGCTGGTGACTTCAATGCACAAACTGGCAAACTTAGTGTGTCAGAAGCCTGTTTAGGTGGGCGTTGTGCTTTACCTGCTGAGCGTACAGATAAAGGGGATAGGCTTCTCCAGTTTTGTGCAAACAATCGATTGTTCTTGTCTAGCACCAATTTCCGACACAACTCGCGTCGCACAGCGACATGGCGCTCTAACTCTACATGTACTTTAAGTCAAATTGATCATATCGCAGTAAGCTACCGGTGGCGCAGTTCTGTTCAGAACTGTAGATCTTACTGGTCTTACTTTTACTTTCACTTTTACGCGACTATCTCCTGCAAGAGGATAAGTCGGCTCCATGGATATCACGAACCATTGCTGATCACGCGCGGCGGTCGGAGGCGAGCTCCGTACAGATCTTGATCCAGTCCTTTTTCCATCGCCGGGCTCCATAGACTGACCGAAGGCCTAGAAGCTCTACGTCTTTCTCGATTGTACTGGTCCACGTTTTGAGCTGCCCACCAAGGCGACAACGCCAACCAGGGCAGGGAGTGGGGCAGAGTGTTTGCTTGGTTATCTCTGACTCGGGTCGCCGAAGTGTATGGCCGAACCACTGAAGTCATCGACGTTGGAGGAGGACGGGGAGAGCATCGTCTCCTTTACTCGTCGTTGGACACCCTGTCGCGCCACTTGACTTTAGGGATTTGCCGCAGGCACCAGTGGTCGAAAACCCCCAGCCTTCTGGTATCCTCAGCTCGTAGTGGTCAGGTTTCGCAGCCATAGATGAGTACGGGCCGGATGGCAGCACGGTAAACACGAACTTTGGTTCTTAAGCTGATTTCACTGCGAGTCCACAGCGTTCGTCTTAGCTGAAGAAAGGCTCTCCTGGCGCTGTCGATCCGTAATACCACTTCATCTTTTGCCTAGCCGTTCGGAAGCAGAGTTGAGCCTAGGTATTTGAGTGAAGGGACGTATTCGACTGGTTGGTCATTCATCGACAGTTGTTGAATTGTCGGGCCCAGATAGGTTGTGAAAGCCTTTGTTTTGGTCGAGTTTATTTCAAGTCCGACGGACCTCACGAAGGAATTGATTCGGTCGAGGATTGGTTGTTGCGTAGCGGCGGAGTCTCCAAGCACGACAATATCATCCGCGAACTCCAGGTCCGAGATGTATATTTCCTGGCTAAGCTGAACGCCAGGGTAGTTGTGTAATGCCTGTCGCATTGTCCAATCGATGGCGTAGTTGAACAGCACCGGTGAGAGGGGACAGCCCTGCCTAACTCTGGTAGTGGGTGTGAACTCGCGGGACTCCACCGTACATACGAACCCTAGCACCGGTTGTCGAGTAGTATCCCCTAAACAGCCTTAAAAGCTTATCGGGCATTCCATCGGATTGGATTATGGTCCAAAGAAACTCGCGGTTCACCGAATCGAAAGCTGCCCGGAAGTCGATGAAACAAGCTATCATCGGCTGCTGAAACTTATAGCGGTGCTCCAGTATTCGGCGCAGTGTGAAGATTTGATCTACACAGCCTCTGCCACGGCGGAAACCCCCTTGGTTCGGGCGAGTGCGCTGGTCTCTTGCCTCGGAGAAACGGGTTAGTAACAACGCACCAAAGATCATTGCGGCCACATCGATCAGGCTGATCCCTCGGTAGTTCTCGCATGCCGCTTTATCACCTTTCTTCGGAATGGGCAGCAGTATGGACATTCCCCAGTCGGGTGGAAATGCTTCCGCTCTCCAAATGGAACCCAAAGGTGTACACAACCTGTCTATCAATGACGATGAACATGCTTTATACACTTCTGGAGGGATGCCATCTTCCCTAGCAGCCTTTCTGTCTTTCAGTTTGTTTATCATCTCCGTGATTTCCGTGATAATGGGCGGGTCACAGTTGCTTTCGTACTGGACTGGAGGGGTTGATATTGGTTGGTCCGAAGGCCGGTTGAGCAGCTGACTAAAGTATTCCACCCATCGGTCCATTTTCTCACTCTGTTCGGGTATTAAGTTTCCTGCCGTGTCACGAAGAAGGGAATTTTGCTTACAAAACCTATTAGAGGCGTTGCGAATAAGGCGGAACAGTTTACCGAAGTCACCAATTCCGGACGCGGTTTCCATTTTTCGGCTATCTCTATCCAGTACCTTTTGCGATCAGCCTTGGCGGAGCGTGTGGCCTCTCGCTGCAATCTGCGGCGTTCGTTACTACCTGCCAGCCGCGCTTCGAGTGCTCTGGTTGACAGCTGGAGCGTGCTCTCCGAGATCCAATCCTTTGTCTACCTTTTTGTTCTCCCGCGTACTGTCCAAGAAGCTTCCTTGATTGTCGTCCACTGC
Organism: Fasciola hepatica; assembly: GCA_948099385.1. Lineage (NCBI taxonomy): Eukaryota > Metazoa > Platyhelminthes > Trematoda > Plagiorchiida > Fasciolidae > Fasciola > Fasciola hepatica. Next base: position 2,449,723 of record CANUEZ040000032.1, on the reverse strand, counting down.
CCTCCCACAGAAACTTCATCTGTCTGTGCATTGGTTGCGTTGGGTAGTCGGGTTGTGATTGCTCCTGACAACGCTTCCCGCTTCTCTGGATTTTCTAGGGCAGCAACGTTTATCCGAGAGGGTGCAGACACTTTAGCACGTGTAGACAGATGAACTTTGAAACATGGTCTACGTACATAGAGTTGGACCATGCATTAGTCTTAATGCGATCATCGCTCCAGCTCCATGGTCATCGTCACAAACCGCAAACCCGGTTGGCCGTGCAACAAATGTGATCCAGAAGTACACACCCGTTACGATCAGAAGTTAGCACATGAGCTAGGATCTACGACGAACAGTAATGGGGATGAGCATTGGGCTCATATCAAACAGGCGATGCACTTTGCAGCAGGTTTCGCCTGTGGTCCTAAGTCCGTTGTCCGTCAAAGACACTGGATCTCGCAAGAGTCGTTGAGTATAATGGAGCAAAAACGTCAGCTCTCGAACCGTAAGGAGATGAATAAGATGCAGAGAAAGCTGCAAAGCAAGTTACGAAAGGTCTTAAGAATGATCGCGAAAATTGGTGGGTCAAGGTAGCCGAAGAAATGGAAATAGCAGCTGCTTCAGGTAGCAGTCAAAGACTGTTCAAACTTATTCGTGACACCGGTGGACGGCGCATCCAGGTCAGTGAGACGATATGCGATAGAAATGGAGAGCCCATTCATTGCAAACAGCAAAGGCTTGACCGTTGGGCCGAATACTTCAAGGAACAGTTCAGCTGGCCGCACGCTAGTGTAGTTACTGCTGTGTCAACAACTGCACTCCTTGGGTGGTATCACTTGAGCCCCCATCGGAAGAAGAAGTAGAATCATGCATTCGATTACTAAGGCGGGGGAAAGCGGCAGGTCCCGACGAACTTTCCCTAGTCCTGGCGGACTCCCTCCAGTTCTTTACAAATTGGGTGGAAATGCCCTGATAAAATCACTTACCACCTTGCTTCGTGACATTTGGAACGAGGAGCGTATTCCGTTAATATGCAGTGAGTCGTTGATTGTTCCCATCTTGAAGAAGGAAATACGCAATGACTGTAGTAATCATCGTGGGATTAGCTTAATCCCGATAGTCATCAAAGTATTAGCCTCGATTCTGCTGCACCGTCTTACACCGGCTCGCGAGAGGAATGCCCGCGAACAGCAGGCTGGATTCCGCCCAGGTCGAGAACGCACCGACCAGATTTTTACTCTTCGCCGACTACTTGAAATGCGTCACACGAACCGCCGACTAACAATAATGATTTTCTTAGACCTGAAAGGCGCCTTTGATCCAGTTGATCGAACAGCGCTTTTCAGTGCTCTTCATCGAAAAGGTATGCCCCAGAAGTTCGTGAACCTACTGAGATCATTGTATTCTCATACTTCTGGCCGCATTAGAGTTTACGGTGAACTATCCGGTCAGTTCAAAACGACCAGTGGTGCTCGACAAGGATGTCCCATGTCTTAATTCCTGTTCAACTTCGTCATGGACGAAATAATGGAGTGCGCTGCAAAATCTTCAGGATGTAGGCGTCGAACTAGGAAATAGTGAGAAGCTGTGTGATCTAGATTACGCTGACGACGTTGTCTGTTTGTTCGAATCCACGGAACATGCCCTACGTGCAATAGATAGGCCCTCAAGAGCCGTAGCTTTATTCGGCATGCGCTTTGCACCTTCAAAGTGCAAGGTGATGTTACAAGACTGGACGTCAACCATTCCGAGCTTGATGCTCGATGGGGAGGTGCTGTCAGTTGTCGACAACTTCACCTACCTCGGCAGCAGCGTGTCGACGGATGGGAGCACTGTAGTAGAGGTGAATTAGCGGATATCCAAGGATCGACCGGCGTACATTGGACTGAAGCACTTATGGCGCCGACTTGATATTTCACTAAAGTTGAAAGGTCGTGTATACTGTGCCACTGTGCGTTCAGTTTTGGTGTATGGTTGTGAGACTTGGAGTCCGCATGCTGAAGATATTCGTCGTCTTGAGGTTTTTGACCACCGATGTTTACGTAGTAACACTAAGATTGGGTGGAGTAGCCGAGTAGGCAATTCTGAGGTCAGAAATGGAGTATTGGGTAGTAATTCGGAGAACGTTTTGTCATAGCGTATCCAACTTAGTAGACTTCGTTGGTTGGGACACGTGTTACTTTTGTCAAACACGCGTCTACCATACCGTGTCCTATTCTCCGTTCCTTCTTGGGAGTGGAAGAGACCACGTGGAGGTCAACAGATGACGTGGCAGCGAGGAATGAGAAAATGTACAGCAGACTTAGGAAAAGTAGGTGCTTCACGTCTTCGTGGTTGGGGTCCAAAAGATCCGTCTACCAGTTGACTGGAGACACTGAAGGATATGGCTGCGAACCGCGAACAGTGGCGATCGTGTTGTCACTTTCTGTCAAATCAGAATGACTGATCGATGTGCATTTGTACAGTTAGATTGTGTATTCTGTGTTTTGGCTACTAGGGCATTCTTTCCTTTTCCCACCCATGTGGGTCCACTCCCTGTCCATCTTGCATAGTCGTACTTTCTTATTCAACGTGCAACATGGTGAGAAAGGCAGTGGTCAGTGGGGCTTGCCCTACTGTTTAACGCTGTACGATGATGATGATGCATGAAAATGAAATCCGCTGCGGAGTTATTACACTACTCGACCGCCAAGTCGAGATGAGGGACTGACCATCGGAACCTTATTTCTACTGGTCAAACGAAATTTTGGCTCGTGAATAATGGAAACTGATTGTTCATCTTCGTCGACCAGATTTCAACAACAGCGATATTGCTTATGAAGGGATAAAAATGAGTCGCTAAAGACAGAACAGTGTGCGTGAACATTTAGTCCCTTAACGAAGAACAAAATAGTTTTTCAAACACATTTTGTGCTTTTAGATATTTGCTTTTGATGAAAATGTTTGCGAATCGAATTACAGGAGGTTTCAAATCAAACGGTCTTGTATTCACTCATCTTTTGCACATAACATGTTCCGATTAGTGACAAGTCCTGAGTAAGCTACTATTAAACAGCTCTGAAAATGCTTAGAGAAATATATCGAGTGCGATGAAATGAGTCGCAAGTGAAATATGATTTCAAACTGAAAGTCGCAATACATTATTCTGGTCTAACGAGTTTCTAAAAACCGGAGTTTGTTCCAAAAGAAGCGGCCTACATGGATAACCAACATAAGCAGACTCACTGATTCTTTAAGTTTCGGTGGAAGACGCGGAGGTGGTTGATCACCGGATTCAGTCGTCTGTACTTCCGTATTTGGCATAGCCGGAGCTGCAGCTGACAAGGCAGATGCGTTGCGCTTCGTGCCTGGCACAACTACAACTGATGACGGGTGTGCAGCCCGGGTGACGGCTTCTGTCTCTATGTGATTGTTGACTTTCGATTGTGAATGCCGAGGCATAGTCAGTGTACAGGTTGGCTGGCTAGTCGACACTACACCGGTGGAATGCTGCAGAGGCTGCGACGAAGCCTGGGTAAATGCGTACAAACGACAAAGGCGGTCGGGCGATGCTAGGTTCTTCGAATTTCTACCTTGATTCAGTGGAGTGGCGGTCGCTGCCAGAGGTAGATTGAGAGGTACACCGGGAATAGGAGTCGTGACAGGAAGGTTCGATGGCGGTGTAGGTGGCAAATGTGGCGCCGGGGGTTGTGGATGCGTGAGTGTTGACGGAGTAGACGAGGACGGGTAGAAGTCGCCAGCGATCGCAAAAAATGGCAAGCCAGGATGTTGTACAAGCTGCAAAAGAATAAAATTTCATCATATTGTAGATTGCTAACAACTGGAATAATAAGCTCTATGGATAAAGATAAGCACGTTAGTACAAGAAAATCTGACCAAACTGTCAGTCTCTAAACACAAACAGTTCCGCATGGAATGAACGGATAAAGCACAGCGATTAAATAAGCAGATTTGGGTAACTTGTCAATTGTGCACCTTTTAACCGCATGCTTGCGCATGAGTGCAGCGGATGGGGCACATCTCAAAGGTCAGCTACTTGGAGTGGAGAACCACACAACCCAAATAGGTCAGGTGTAGCAATGTGCTGGGCAACAAGCTAACGGGCAGTGATGGAGTTTAAACCCATCAACTCCGATGTGGTAAACGATTATGCCACTAAACCACCACCGGTTGCCGAATCACGACGATGCAATGGCGTTCCTGGCTCTGCAACTACTGTATTCACCGTAATCAAACATTCAAGATGATTTCACCGAAGCTCCGCATTAAAATGGACTTTGTAACTTCAAACTACGCCGTTCCTTGTGTTCACAAATGTAACACTTCCGAAAATACAGCCCGATTCCCTGCGGAGTAGCATCATACGAATAAGCGAAATCTTTGAGCAGCATTTATTAGACACGGCTGAGCATTTCTTGGAATAAATGACAAAAAATGCAAAAGATTGTGGTTGTAGACCTTCTAAGCAGAATAGTCAATCTGAGAGGCCATAATAAGCAGAATACAGAAAATCATAAACGAATAACTCCTCTTGAGGGATAAACTCTCGAACATTGAGTTAAACAACTGAAGATCAATAAAAAAACAGGTTTTGGTATCAGAACATTGCGGTAGACGAATCCTGAGCTACTCAGGATGAATTGCAAGCGGCCGAGACCTTGAACAGAGGTGCCAATTACATGATTTCAGCAAATGAGAACATTCTTTACTACCACTGATTTTCATTGCTACTCTCGATAGAAACGACGCGCTTGAGAGGCTACATACAAAACCAGTGGAAAGGCGAGGATTTAGGAAGGGTATTTCGAACATACTAAAAAGAAAAGAGTTGCATGAGTCATCACATATTTGATATCCATTACAATTTTTTAATTTTATTTTCCTTCGTGCATACATTATCAAGCATACAATTATGGCATTTCGTCAGGATAATGATGCAGTCAATCAGAGACTGAAGAAGGCGAAAGGGTCAGAACCCAGAACCCTAAGGTATTTAGTTCGTTGGATAATCGCAGAATATTGCAGCTACTGAGAAGGTCGCTGAAGGATTCAGACTTCTCGAGGCTAAATTGTGATAGCACTTACTGCATTGCTTGAACATCTATCGAGCACAGAGATGATTTGAAGGAACATCATAAGCTTTTCGTGATGGCCAATTTAAACGCCTGTTTGTAAAAAAATAATAATAATGCCAAGATTGTATGCTATTTACATCCGGGCGATTTCACTACATCGAAACATGAAGTGTGAGAGCTCAAGAAACGAATTCCTCGTGAGGAGTTTTTCTGTCTTTGTTGTTCCAATCTACACCGGTCTCTGAAAATTGATTGAAAACTAGAGCCAGATAGAATGGCCTAACGATGATCAGAGGTAGCAGAAAAAATAAGAACACTGAAGCGCAAGGTGAACGGTTGAAAGAACTGAAGTGAAGTGTACGAGGAAACAATCAAAACCAGAGCAGAGGACTGCGGGGTTAATGGTTGAATGAATTGAAATGCGAAACGCATTCTTAGTAGTGCTACGCGACTATTCATGCTGGGTAAACTACTCGGACTTTCACTTACAAGCACTATTTCATAGGGTTATCGGGAAAAGTTCAGTACCACTGTTCCCGCATGAGAATAAAATGATCTATAGAGTCACAGCAATAACGATGCTAGACAGAAGGAGCAACATTAACAACCCTATTGCTCAGGTGTTTGACAGCTCCCAATGTCTTCCGGAGAAACACGCTACCCAAACCCAAAACCCAGTCCAGTTTCCCACCTAATTTTTCTTTGACTGATTCGCCGGAGAGACAATGTATCATCAATCGATTGAAAACGTCCTTTGAAATTGCGCATCATCTTTAAAAACATCCGTGGAATATGCAGTAACATTGGTCTTGTGCACTGACGTGTTGGATATCCCCTTTGGCCCTATTTCTCTTTGAACCTCAAAGTGCTACTTCGACTGAAACAACCCATCTCCGTTTCTCTATTCCTACTACTGCGCACTTTCTTAGGATGAGGCTCTGTGATTATACCCACTAATCTATCACGGCCCGTCGCCTGTCCGATTTCGACACATTCAAACGTGGGTTCCAGTTTATGCGACTAAATCTCAAATCAACCATTACTTCTGCCTCTTCTAACGTTCCCCTAAGAGCAGGGATTGTTCTTTTCTTGGTATGTTGGCTCAAACTATGACTAATATTCTGGTAATTGTCTCCGGCGCTAACATAACCAACCTTGGGGACTTTAACGTCCACCCCAGTAACTGGTTTACACAATATCGCCAACCTGAGGTGCGAAACGGAAACATCTGTCGTCACCAACTACCAGTCGAAGTGATTCGTTTGCAAAAACGTGTCCGCCACCACCCTGGTGATAGTGCATACACTCGAAACCCATCTTTTTATTCCGTCATTCCATCTCCTCCTCTCAGTGCACTGGACCACTGCCTTTCTATGTGCTAACTACACGTTTCTGCCTGCATTCCTACCTCCTTTTCTAGACACATTTTCTGGCGGCACGACTCGACAGACTGCAACGCAATGTGTGGCTTTCAGACATCCTATACTCGATCTGATTAATAGTTAACTTTTGAACCACGTACTTCTGCTATGAACGTTACACAAACTATACGCAGAGTTATGCATATGTCCAGCTCTCACTTATCCAATCCGGGAGGATCCGGATTCTTCGAATGCTTTATCCACGCACATGGCGGAAGCAAAATGCTTTCAAGCACTGGTGATACTTCTAAACCCGACACTAACATGGCTGCTACTAACAACCACGAAACAGGTACCATGCAACTATGCGGAGCGCCGGAAGAAAATTTCTTCGTCGAAGTACTTTGGAGTCAGCAGCATATCCGTCTGGTTCCTAGCGAAAGCTGCTGCCCGTAAATGTCTGTCGTTATTCCCTCCCACCTTAGTGTTTCAGGAACACGTGGATCGGAAGAGTACTAAAACGCTGAATTTTTGCAGTCGTATTTGTTTTCAATTCTACTACCTCGTATACTGGTTTCTTATCCTCTCCACTACCACTTTCTCACCAAACTCAGGGCTAAAGTTACTATCATAGACATGTCAGGTAGTATTTCCAACTGCCATTTCGAAACCTGGTCCGGAAGGCATACCAGCCATGGCAGTAAAGAGCTGTGCATCATAACTGGTGTCTATTCACCGGAAATTATTCAACATGGTCCCCAACAGACCGTGTTTTCCTCATCGCGAAAGAATGAACGTTTCTCAATCCACAAGAGTGGCGATCATTCCCAGCTTACCAACTACAGACACATCAGTTCATCCACTTATGGAAACCGCGAGCGCGACTTGACTTTTGTCGTATCTGGAACGCTATGCACTCACGAATAACTACAGGTGTGGATTTCGCCATCACCGATTTACGCATGATTTTCCGTCATACATCTCGCATTTCTGGCTCTTAGCGATCAGCAATCAAGGCGAATCGCATTCGGTGTCATTAGACTTCTCCAAAAACGTTGACTAAATGTGACACGAATGTCCCCATTTAGATTCGCATCTGAACACATTTCTTGAACTTGAAGTGTTCTCAGCGGCCTCTTCATTGCGATTAGAGTCAACGGAGCCGAATAAAAACGAAACCCGCTGACTGATGATATTCCCTAATGCTATTCGTGTTTATCATGAACGACCTCACAAAGAATTTTAACCCTCTTTATGCTCTTGTCATCATCTACCGCACAATGTCCTAGCCGTCTTCTTGTGGCTCTTCGATTAACATCTATTGTGCTCATGACTTCCTACATCGATTGGAAAACTGTCCGTATAGTAGAAAGCGGCGAACATTGCAAGTTTGTCAGTTTCGGTAAAACTAGCGCTTATCTGTGCACGGAACGCTTGCTTGGTGTATCTCCGAAACACGCATACCAGACCCCACTTCCGTGATCACTCTCCGCACCCCAGATAAAACCTGTCTGCCACTTTACTCTTCGTGTGTCGGGTAATCCGGTTTTTAGTGCTCGTCATCAGGCCGGCGTTGGGACTGCTTTGAGAATGAAAGCTGAGCGTGCACTGCTAGACTGGATTCTAGTCAGCAGTCATTTGTGTGCAGTTCGGTTGTACGGTTCTGTACGTGTCAACAACAACAAATAAGCGTCGATGCTTGTTCGTCGTGTCTGTGAATGCGTCCTCTGACCAAAGACGAATTGTACAATGATTTGTCTAAACCACTTGGATACGTGCGTTCAACAGACGTTTTGGTTATTGCTGGGGATTTTAACGCCCAAGTTGGCCGTTCAGGAAATTCCGAAAGGCACATCGGAGGCTCACATGCTATCCCAGTCGATCGCACTGACAACGGTGTTCGCTTTATTCAGCTGTGTTCTGACCACAGATTGTTCATGGCAAGCACAAACGTCTGCCATAAGAAGCGGCATAGACCCACATGGCGTCCTCGTTCGTCTTCACAACGTTGGACTCAGATTGACCGTATTGTGATCGGTCACCACTGGCGTGGATCAACTGAAGATTGTCATTCATTTTAGTCTACGCCTGTAGAATCAGATCACGTTTTGATACGGACTCGCTTCTGTTTACGGCTCGTTCGTGGTCGCATAAACGTAAGCGCCAACCATCCCGCGCAGTTGCTTTAGAACAATAGCCGACGATCAGCTTTTCAGGCGGAGCCGTCTACACGGTTATCGATACAGCCGGATGTCCAGGACCCAGATGGACGCTGGCAACGGATCAAGAAAGCCTTCTATGCCACACAGGACTCTGGTTCAAGTGGGCCTCACAAACGATGGATATTTTCGACATCAGTTGCTCTGTTGGATGCTCGCAGATCCGTCGAAGGTAGGCGAAGACTGTCGGTATTCGAGCACCAGTCTCCGTAAAATTGTTCGAGCATGGCGGGAACACCGTATAAGCAGTGCTAGGATTAGACTTAAGGTGTTGGAAACAAGCGGTCAGTCTGTGGATCAAGTACTGGATCTAAACAGATTAAGATGGCTGGGACATGTGTTACGCATGCCCACCGATAGACTTCCTCGCCGTACGCTGTTCTCTGAGGCAGGTAGTGTTTGGAAGGTAAATCGAAGTGGTCAGTCCATGAAACGGCAAAAATGTATGGAAACCTCGACCAGTGGACTTGGCCAAGTAGGACGTGTTAGACTTCCAGGTTGGGGTCCACGTGATCCACCTACCAAATGGTTGGAGACAATAAGTGATATGGCTAGGTGTCTCGACTAGTGGCGTAGCTGCATTACGACTCTTTTCTTGACCTTTTGATTTCAGCTTTTACCTTGCTTTTTTGATTCGTTACTGTATGCTTTTATTCTTCGAGGTTAATGGTTGAATAAACTGACTGAACTGAAACTTAGTGGGCCTTCGTGGCTATGGGCTATAAACCCCTACCACTACATTAATGCGCATGCATGCAATAAAAAATGACTGCTGTGGAAACTTTTGTCGATAAGCGGCGTTCCTGAAAAGTGTCTATCAATCATCAAATTCCTGCACCGCCATACTCCAGGACGAGTAAGAGCTTGCGGTAAGCTTTTGCCTCCGTTTGTTCTTTCCAACAGAGTTCGACAGGGATGTCCCATTTCACTGTTTCTCTTTAAGTTCGCAATGGACGACCCCTCAGAAATCGGTCGAGGGTCTTGTAGGTGGTGGTGTCGAACTCTTTCCAGGGCGCAGGATTACTGATCCGGAACACATCGGCGACATCGTCGTGCTCACCTAAAACAAACCAGCTGCTCAACTTCTACTGAACCCCATAAATAAAATGGCTCGATACGGAATGTACTTCATCCCATCAAACTGAAATATGCTACTCCAGGACTGGCGAGAGTATGTGCCCGCGCTCCACTTGGGCTTCACCTGGGCAGTTGTAATACTGAAAATGACGGTGTAGGAGAGGAAATACCTATGCGTATTTCAAATACAAGACTAGCTTTTTTATTACATCCTTCTGCGTGAGTGTAGTGGAAGGGGTATATACCCATAGTCACGAAGGCCCACGGCACTATCAGGTATAACCGGCAACCAGACCTTGAGACTTAGTGTGGGGAACCACATAAGGTCCCAAATAGGTCTGTATTGGAAACGATCCGGACGACAGTGAAATGCTGTCTACCACCAAAGTAACCGGTGGTGGCTTTTTCGAACCCCAGGCTTCTCTGGTGCCGACACGATGTCTTTCTTTGAGGCTGTGTACAATACCGCCGAGGGCCCCTTACTGCTGTGTGGCTGTGAAAAACATGCCCCCCCCCATCCTCCCGGAGTTTAAGATATTCGCCGCCTGGCTGTATTTGATGCCCGCTGCTTACGTGGCACTGCCCGTGTCTGTTGGATATATATATATATATATATATATATATATATATATATATATATATATATATGTGCCATCAGGACGAGACTGCACTTTGACGTGGTGTGATGGCTTGCGCGCCTCTATGACCCAAAGAGCTATACAGGATGGCTTCCTTAAACCGGAAATGCAATCATACCTGACAGGTCGATGGGTAGAGGTCAGACAAAGTCCAGTCTCCTGGTCCTCCAGTATTGGGGTCAATTTGAGCTGGCAACTCAGTCGGAAAAACCAGTGGAAGAATAATTGATCCAAGCAAATGGGCTTCCACTAAGCCATCCCGCTGCCTTGCGGATAGGTTCTTGTCATAACTAAAGGCTTTAGATGAGGACCCTAATCGTTCTCCTGCTTTGTGGCTGGACACCCTAGCAGTACCCGTCCAACATCTCCCATGAACTGCACGAATACAAAGAATTCCATACTTCATCGGTCGTCGCGCAGGCTAATCAGGACCGCGCTGCCCATTGCATCGAGCGGGGTGGGTAGTGATAAGTGTGCTACTGCTCAGAGTTCCCTCTCTTTTATTCAACCTTTGTCTTCTGTCCCTAACCATCCCTCTTTGCCCCATCTATCCACCCATAATGCTCCCACTGATAACACGGTCAATACTCGCAACGATTCACTGTCAAACAGTGTCGGGAATAATCCTCTGTCTGGTTACTCACATTTTCTCAAGCCCCGTAATCCTCTGAATCTCGGCTCCTTCAACGTGCGTACACTCATGCAGGCCGGTCAGTAGGCGTGCCTAGCCCTCACTATAAATTCTCTGAAGATTGATGTTTGCTGCTTAAGCGAAACGCGTATACAGGATTCGAGCAATGTAATTCAACTAACTGCTCCTGGTATCTCATCGAGGTATATTCTGCGCACCTCAGGAGACGAAGCAGCTAGAGCTGTGGGTCAACGTGGTGTAGGGGTAGTCTTGACTGACAAGGCTGAGGCTGCCCTTTTAGACTGGATCCCTGTTAACGGTCGTTTATGTGCTGTGAGGCTCCAAGGGTCAGTTGGCGTTCGAAAGAATAGTTGTGTTAAACGCAATTTGTTTGTGATCTCGGCGTACGCCCCAATGGACTGCAGCTCAGACGCGCAGAAAGATGAGTTCTATGATGCGCTCGCCACCCTCGTTCGCAGCAGTAAAGGTTCTGACATTGTAGTGCTAGCTGGTGACTTCAATGCACAAACTGGCAAACTTAGTGTGTCAGAAGCCTGTTTAGGTGGGCGTTGTGCTTTACCTGCTGAGCGTACAGATAAAGGGGATAGGCTTCTCCAGTTTTGTGCAAACAATCGATTGTTCTTGTCTAGCACCAATTTCCGACACAACTCGCGTCGCACAGCGACATGGCGCTCTAACTCTACATGTACTTTAAGTCAAATTGATCATATCGCAGTAAGCTACCGGTGGCGCAGTTCTGTTCAGAACTGTAGATCTTACTGGTCCACTTACGTAGAGTCCGACCATGCCTTAGTTTTAATACGATTATCTCTCCAGCTCCATGGTCATCGTCACAAACCGCAAAATGGATTTGCCGTGCAACGTTTGTGTGATACAGACGTTTGCACCCGTTGTGAGCAGAAGTTTACACATGAGCTAGGATCCACGGAGAACAGTAATGTAGATGAGCATTGGTCTCATATCAAACAGGCGATGCACGTTGCAGCAGGTTTTGCCTGTGGTCCTGGATCCGTTGTCCATCAAAGACACTGGATCTCGCAAGTCGTTGAGTATAATGGAGCAAAAGCGTCAGCTTTCGAACCGTAAGGAGATGAATAAGATGCGGAGAAAGCTGCAAAGACAAGTTACGAAAAGCCTTAAGAATGATCGCGAAAATTGGTGGGTCAAGGTAGCCGAAGAAATGGAAGTGGCAGCTGCTTCAGGTAACAGTCAAAGACTGTTCAAACTTATTCGTGACACCGGTGGACGGCGAACGCAGGTCAGTGAGACGATTTGCAATAGGAATGGAGAACCCATCCATAACAAACAGCAAAGGCTTTACCGATGGGCCGAGTACTTCAAGGAACAGTTTAGCTGGCCACACGCTAGTGTAGTTACTCCCGTGTCAACAACTGTGACTTTTTGGGTGGTATCACTTGAGCCCCCATCAGAAGTAGAAGTAGAGTCATGTATTCGATTACTAAGGCGGGGGAAAGCGGCAGGTCCCGACGAACTTCCTCCAGTTCTTTTCAAACTGGGTGGTGAGGCGTTGATAAAATCACTAACCGCCTTGCTCCGTGACATTTGGAAGGAGGAGCGTATTCCGTTAATATGCAGTGAGTCGTTGATTGTTCCCATCTTGAAGAAGGAAATACGCAATGACTGTAGTAATCATCGTGGGATTAGCTTAATCCCGATAGTCATCAAAGTATTAGCCTCGATTCTGCTGCACCGTCTTACACCGGCTCGCGAGAGGAATACCCGCGAACAGCAGGCTGGATTCCGCCCAGGTCGAGAACGCACCGACCAGATTTTTACTCTTCGCCGACTACTTGAAACGCGTCACACGAACCGCCGACCAACAATAATGATTTTCTTAGACCTGAAAGGCGCCTTCGATTCAGTTGATCGAACAGCGCTTTTCAGTGCTCTTCATCGAAAAGGTATGCCCCAGAAGTTCGTGAACCTAATGAGATCATTGTATTCTCATACTTCTGGCCGCATTAGAGTTTACGGTGAACTATCCGGTCGGTTCGAAACGACCAGTGGTGTTCGGCAGGGATGCGCTTTGTCTCCATTCCTTTTTAACTTCGTCATGGACGAAATAATGGAGCGTGCGCTGCAAAATCTTCAGGATGTAGGCGTCCAACTAGGAAATAGAGGAAAGCTATGTGACCTAGATTACGCAGACGACGTTGTCTGTTTGTTCGAATCCACGGAACATGCTCAGCGTGCACTAGATAATCTCGCAAGAGCTGTAGCTCCATTCGGCATGCGCTTTGCACCTTCAAAGTGCAAGGTGATGTTACAAGACTGGACGTCAACCATTCCGAGCTTGATGCTCGATGGGGAGGTGCTGTCAGTTGTCGACCACCACCACATTGGGTGGAGTAGCCGAGTAGGCAATTCTGAGGTCAGAAATGGAGTATTGGGTAACAATTGGGAGAACGTTTTGTCATAGCATATCCAACTTAGTAGACTTCGTTGGTTGGGACACGTGTTACGTTTGTCAAACACGCGTCTACCATACCGTGTCCTATTCTCCGTTCCTCCTTGGGAGTGGAAAAGACCACGTGGAGGTCAACAGATGACGTGGCAGCGAGGAATGAGAAAATGTACAGCAGACTTAGGAAAAGTAGGTGTTTCACGTCTTCGTGGTTGGGGTCCAAAAGATCCGTCTACCAGTTGACTGGAGACACTGGAGGATATGGCTGCGAACCGCGAACAGTGGAGATCGTGTTGTCACTTTCTATCGAATCAGAATGTTTGATCGGTGTACGTTTGTACAGTTAGACTGTGTTTTCCGTGTGTTGGCTACTAGGGCATTCTTTTCTTTTCCCACCCATATAGGTCCACTCCCTGTCCATCTTGCATAGTCGTACTTTCTTATTCAACGTGCAACATGGTGAGAAAGGCAGTGGGGCTTGCCCTACTGTTTAACGCTGTACGATGATGATGATTATTATTCTTGTATCCACGCCTCAATTTAGCAATTCCAGTCGGTTGAAATGATGATGGTGATCGACTCATTCAACTATGTTCTGACCACAGACTAGTCCTAGCAAGCCCATATTTCTCGCACAAAAAGTGGCGCCGACTAACCTGGGGTTTTCCCCTGCTCCACAGCGTTGTACTCAAACCAACCATGTTGCTATCAGTTGCCGTTGGCGCGAATCGATTCAGGACCGCAGATCATTTTGGTCTACATCTGTGGAACCTGTTCACGCTGTAATCATTGGACGTATTCACCTACGTTTCATCGGTGGACGAACCCACGCTAGAGTCAATATCGCTCCCCGCAGCTGCCACTAGACGATAATCATCGATCTGTTTTCCAGAATTATCCACCAGGCTGTTGATACACTCAGATGCCCCGGATCCAGAACGATGAATCCAAATCGAGGAGATCACCAATGTAAGCTACCAGCGCCACCTAGACCCGCAGAACCCGATCGACACAAAAACGATGGATATCTGCATCCATAATTGCAATGTTGGATTAGCGTAAATTTCTTCCTCCACCTGTGATGCCGCATAATCCAATACCGAAGTTATTGGTGGGTAGAAAGGTAGTGCTTATCCTGATGCACTAACCAGTGCTCTGCATAAAAGAACGTTTGACAGGATGTTTGTTTGCCTTGGCACTGACTCCACAGACCTCTCCCCCACAACGAAGGTAATGGAAGAGCTTTAAATCTACTGTAATATTTTTCTTAACTGCACGATATGGAAATAGGCATTCCTTCACTTTCGCGTTCGACGAGTACATGAAACGCATACACTTTGCAATAAATTTTTCTGCCCTGATGAACTGGATAGAGGGAACTCAGTACTTTAAATTTTCCAATTTATTGGATCGTGAAAATGTGATCGACGGAATCACGACCGACACGAAACTCAGCCTTCTACTGACGCATCCGCTGTTTACATATGAAGTCCACAAATGCTGACGGGCACTGACAGTTCGGGAACCACTGAAATACGACATGTTTTTGTAGGTGGGAAAGCCGCAGCACCATCCCCTCTCAAAATTGGGACAATCGACCACCTCCGCACGAATGGAATTCGCTCCGAAGTTCGAACTTCGGAGAATAGGGGCTTAAATCCTGTGTTTAGTCGCATTCCTCCATTGTTAACTGAGGTTGAACGGAAGTCACCAGAGACTGGAGCCGTGTTCTAAGACTCGGACTCAGATGCAAACCATCATCTCCGTTGAAAAACACAGGTTGGCGAACATACTTGCTTTTGGTAGTTTTTAATCACGCCAAAACACCAAACTGTATATGACAACATACATAAGGGATGCGGTCAACGGAGTGTTAGGCATCAGTATTTGCATCTATTATGGCACAGGTTCATCCAGAGACCGGGTGTGAATGGATTGTCGCATGCTCAGCGTGTAAGCTTTCGGACGGCCTAGGATTTGCCGTTGGGTGGTGAGTGGGCCAGGGCAGACTGAGTGCAAGCACAAATTTCTTCTGAGCACACAAGTACCTCAGTATGGTTGGGGGTGGACGTCTTAGGCTCCGAGATGACTACCCGTCCTTAAAGCCTAACGAGATGCTCCCAGATTACCGTATCTTAAACACCCTCTGCTGAAGCCACAGAAAAGCGTCAGGACGAATGCGAATGTCAGGCACTCTCCACTGGGTTGACTGGTAACCAGCCTAGGAGAGATGGCTAAATCCTGATTCCAAACCAACCACGGATTGCGTATGACGCCTACAATGCTATGCTCATCGGCATCTGTGGCGGAGGGACATCCAGGATGTCTAGCCTTATCCGGAGGGTATACGAAGTTAGCAGCCAATAACCGGCTCCCAGAGGGCTACGAGACTCTACCACCTTGCAGGTTAGACGTTCTGGTCAAAGGCTCGGGACAGGGCTCCTTAAGTCAACCCTCTACTTTGGTCCAGGCAACCGAGTAGTATTCAGTCCACATGCTTACATGAAATTTTTGTTTTGCGCTTTGCATGACACCATGCTTCCCTACTTTATGCCGGGTTATTAGCATATTCTTTAGGATCTAATTCGAATCGTCTGGAGTGGAAATGGATACTCTTCATTGAAGAGTCCACAAATGAACCACAATTTTGATTTATACCAGTTATTCGTGTTTGGGTCACCGCCAAACCAACAAACGAGGCTGCATGTGCAAGCTCCCATGTTAACGGTGAGTAGTATGTAAGAGGATAAAAATTTTCCGGAACCACGAAGCGTTTCGCGGTTGTTGCCGCTCACCAGGTATGCGTACTCGGTACTCTTCTGCCCACTCATCATCATACTTGTACACTCCAACGTTATACTTTCACCAGGATTTAATTTGAATCTTTTGGAGTGTGAATGGATACACTATGGAAATTTTGTCCACACGTTTACCTAATACTTACTATCAATATGAGAGCCTGTACATGCAGCCTCGTTGTCCGTTGGGTTAGCAGTGACCTAGACACGAATAACTAATAGAAATTATAGTTGTGATCCATTTGTGGACTCTTCAATGATGAGTATCCATTCACACTACTGAAGATTCAAATTAGATCATCATCATCATCATCATCATCATCGTACAGCGTTGAACAGTAGGGCAAGCCCCACTGACCACTGCCTTTCTCACCATGTTGCACGTTGAATAAGAAAGTACGACTATACAAGATGGACAGGGAGTGGACCCACATGGGTGGGAAAAGAAAAGAATGCCCTAGTAGCCAACACACGGAAAACACAGTCTAACTGTACAAACGTACACCGATCAAACATTCTGATTCGATAGAAAGTGACAACACGATCTCCACTGTTCGCGGTTCGCAGCCATATCCTCCAGTGTCTCCAGTCAACTGGTAGACGGATCTTTTGGACCCCAACCACGAAGACGTGAAACACCTACTTTTCCTAAGTCTGCTGTACATTTTCTCATTCCTCGCTGCCACGTCATCTGTTGACCTCCACGTGGTCTCTTCCACTTCCTAGGAGGAACGGAGAATAGGACACGGTACGGTAGACGCGTGTTTGACAAACGTAACACGTGTCCCAACCAACGAAGTCTACTAAGTTGGATACGCTATGACAAAACGTTCTCCGAATTACTACCCAATACTCCATTTCTGACCTCAGAATTGCCTACTCGGCTACTCCACCCAATCTTAGCGTTACTACGTAAACATCGGTGGTCAAAAACCTCAAGACGACGAATATCTTCAGCATGCGGACTCCAAGTCTCACAACCATACACCAAAACTGAACGCACAGTGGCACAGTATACAAGACCTTCCAACTTCAGTGAAATATCAGATCGACGCCACAAGTGCTTCAGTCCAGCGTACGCCGCTCGAGCTTTGGATATTCGCGTACTCACCTCTACTACAGTGCTCCCATCCGTCGTCACGCTGCTGCCGAGGTAGGTGAAGTTGTCGACAACTGACAGCACCTCCCCATCGAGCATCAAGCTCGGAATTGTTGACGTCCAGACTTGTAACAACACCTTGCACTTTGAAGGTGCAAAGCGCATGCCGAATGGAGCTACAGCTCTTGCGAGATTATCTAGTGCACGTTGGGCATGTTCCGTGGATTCGAACAAGCAGACAACGTCGTCTGCGTAATCTACGTTACATAGCTTCCCACTATCTCCTAGTTCGACGCCTACATCCTGAAGATTTTGCAGCGCACTATCCACTATTTCATCCATGACGAAGTTAAAAAGGAATGGAGACAAAGCGCATCCCTGCCGAACACCACTGGTCGTTTCGAACCGACCGGATAGTTCACCGTAAACTCTAATGCGGCCAGAAGTATGAGAATACAATGATCTCATTAGGTTCACGAACTTCTGGGGCATACCTTTTCGATGAAGAGCACTGAAAAGCGCTGTTCGATCAACTGAATCGAAGGCGCCTTTCAGGTCTAAGAAAATCATTATTGTTAGTCGGCGGTTCGTGGGACGCGTTTCAAGTAGTCGGCGAAGAGTAAAAATCTGGTCGGTGCGTTCTCGACCTGGGCGGAATCCAGCCTGCTGTTCGCGGGTATTCCTCTCGCGAGCCGGTGTAAGACGGTGCAGCAGAATCGAGGCTAATACTTTGATGACTATCGGGATTAAGCTAATCCCACGATGATTACTACAGTCATTGCGTATTTCCTTCTTCAAGATGGGAACAATCAACGACTCACTGCATATTAACGGAATACGCTCCTCCTTCCAAATGTCACGGAGCAAGGCGGTTAGTGATTTTATCAACGCCTCACCACCCAGTTTGAAAAGAACTGGAGGAAGTTCGTCGGGACCTGCCGCTTTCCCCCGCCTTAGTAATCGAATACATGACTCTACTTCTACTTCTGATGGGGGCTCAAGTGATACCACCCAAGGAGTGCAGTTGTTGACACAGCAGTAACTACACTAGCGTGTGGCCAGCTAAACTGTTCCTTGAAGTACTCGGCCCATCGGTAAAGCCTTTGCTGTTTGTTATGGATGGGTTCTCCATTCCTATTGCAAATCGTCTCACTGACCTGCGTTCGCCGTCCACCGGTGTCACGAATAAGTTTGAACAGTCTTTGACTGTTACCTGAAGCAGCTGCCACTTCCATTTCTTCGGCTACCTTGACCCACCAATTTTCGCGATCATTCTTAAGGCTTTTCGTAACTTGCTTTGCAGCTTTCTTCGCATCTTATTCATCTCCTTACGGTTCGAAAGCTGACGCTTTTGCTCCATTATACTCAACGACTTGCGAGATCCAGTGTCTTTGATGGACAACGGATCCAGGACCACAGGCAAAACCTGCTGCAACGTGCATCGCCTGTTTGATATGAGACCAATGCTCATCTACATTACTGTTCTCCGTGGATCCTAGCTCATGTGTAAACTTCTGCTCACAACGGGTGCAAACGTCTGTATCACACAAACGTTGCACGGCAAATCCATTTTGCGGTTTGTGACGATGACCATGGAGCTGGAGAGATAATCGTATTAAAACTAATGCATGGTCCAACTCTACGTACGTGGACCAGTAAGATCTACAGTTCTGAACAGAACTGCGCCACCGGTAGCTTACTGCGATATGATCAATTTGACTTAAAGTACATGTAGAGTTAGAGCGCCATGTCGCTGTGCGACGCGAGTTGTGTCGGAAATTGGTGCTAGACAAGAACAATCGATTGTTTGCACAAAACTGGAGAAGCCTATCCCCTTTATCTGTACGCTCAGCAGGTAAAGCACAACGCCCACCTAAACA
The DNA here is from genome assembly GCA_948099385.1 of Fasciola hepatica. NCBI lineage: Eukaryota > Metazoa > Platyhelminthes > Trematoda > Plagiorchiida > Fasciolidae > Fasciola > Fasciola hepatica. The sequence goes on along the minus strand of CANUEZ040000032.1, from coordinate 2,430,517 downwards.
GGCTTCTGACACACTAAGTTTGCCAGTTTGTGCATTGAAGTCACCAGCTAGCACTACAATGTCAGAACCTTTGCTCCTGCGAACGAGGGTGGCGAGTGCATCATAGAACTCATCTTTCTGCGCGTCTGAGCTGCAGTCCATTGGGGCGTACGCCGAGATCACAAACAAATTGCGCTTAACACAACTATCTCTTCGAACGCCGACTGACCCTTGGAGTCTCACAGCACATAAACGACCGTTAACAGGGATCCAGTCTAAAAGGGCAGCCTCAGCCTTGTCAGTCAAGACTACCCCTTTACCACGTTGACCCACAGCTCGAGCTACTTCGTCTCCTGAGGTGCGCAGAAAATACCTCGATGAGATACCAGGAGCAGTTAGTTGAATTACACTGCTCGAATCCTGTATACGCGTTTCACTTAATCAGCAAACATCAATCTTCAGAGAATCTAATGTGAGGGCTAGGCACGCCTACTGACCGGCCTGCATGAGTGTACGCACGTTGAAGGAGCCGAGATTCAGAGGATGACGAGGCTTGAGAAAATGTGAGTAACCAGACAGAGGATTATTCCCGACACTGTTTGACAGTGAATCGTTGCGAGTATTGACCGTGTTATCAGTGGGAGCATTATGGGTGGATAGATGGGGCAAAGAGGGATGGTTAGGGACAGAAGACAAAGGTTGAATAAAAGAGAGGGAACTCTGAGCAGTAGCACACTTATCACTACCCACCCCGCTCGGTGTACGACGTCAACTGCAAGCCACCAAGTACGACGGAAATCGCCAGGATCGTCAACCAGCTGAAAAGCTGTCGAAGAGGATAGCATACCACCAGAAGTGCATAAGACTTGTTTGTCATCACTACTGATGGACAGGCTCTACGTGCTGTTCCGATCTACATGGGAATAAGAGACATTTCCAACGGACTGAGGTGCGTCTATTCTGTTTACTATTCCCAAGAAAGGGGATAAAACAATATGCGAGAACTACCGGGTGATCAGTTTGGTTGACGTCGCTCCAAAGATTTTCTGTGCACTGCTACTCAGTCGTTTCTCAGTTGCAAACGGCTCTCGTACTCGACCGAACCACGAAGTTTCCGCCGTGGTAGAGTTTGTGTGGATCGAATATTCACATTGCACCGAACGCTGGAACACCGCTACAAGTTCAAGCAGCCAACAGTAGCCTGCTTCATTGATTTTCGGACTGTCTTTTACTCGCTTAATCGTGAATGCTTATGGGGTATACTAGAATCTGACGGTATTCCTGCCAGATTCTCAAGGATTTTCAGGGCTTACTGTGCCTCCATTTGCACACGTGTTCGAGTGCATAACGAAGAATCTTTGGCGTTCGCAATTAATTCGGGAGTTTGACACGGCTGCTCTTTCTCACCGGTCGACTGGACAGTGAACAAAACCTTGGCGGATTACCCTAGTGTCTGTAGAATCCAACTGTGTACATCTCGGACATGGAGTTTGCGGTCGATTTTGTCGTGCCAGGAAATTCTCCCGCCACGCTTCAGCTAGTTCCGGACCGACTAGACTGCTTCTCGAACACTACTGGTTTCCAAGTCACTTCGGCGAAAATGAGGCTTTCCCAACTTTCCCCGGGCCGTCAATTCAGTTGTCCATCAACGGTCAGGCGATCGAGTATCTGGGGTCAGCTCTGTTTCCGAATGGTCAGGTGAGGGATGAATTACTGCCAAGGACTGACATTGCACGAAAAGCGTTTATTCCGATCTGGCGTATGCTCTGGCCACGGAGCGAAGTCAGCCTTTGAATGAGGAATCGCACCTTGAGCCCATCACGGAGACTGCACCTTGCGCGCCTCTATGACCCAAAGAGCTATATAGGATGGCTTCTTTAAGCCGGAGATGCAATCATACCTGACAGGTCGATGGGTAGAGGTCAGACGAAGTTCAGTCTCCTGGTCCTCCAGGTTGAGGGTCGATTTGAGCTGGCAACTCAGTCGGAAAAAAAAGCGGAAGAATAATTGATTCATGTAAATGAGCTTCCACTGAGCCATCCCGCTGCCTTGCGGATAGGTTCTTGTTAGAACTAAAGGCTTTGGATGAGGACCCTAATCGTTCTCCTGCTTTGTGGCTGGACACCCTAGCAGTACCCGTCCAACATCTCCCATGAACTGCACGAATACAAAGAATTCCATACTTCATCGGTCGTCGTGCAGCATAATCAGGACCGCGCTGCCCATTGCATCGAGCGGGGTGGGTAGTGATAAGTGTGCTACTGCTCAGAGTTCCCTCTCTTTTATTCAATCTTTATCTTCTGTCCCTAACCACCCCTCTTTGCCCCATCTATCCACCCATAATGCTCCCACTGATGACACGGCTGATACTCGCAACGATTCACTGTCAAATAGTGTCGGGAATAATCCTCTGTCTGGTTACTCACATTTTCTCAAGCCTCGTCATCCTCTGAATCTCGGCTCCTTCAACGTGCGTACACTCATGCAGGCCGGTCAGTAGGCGTGCCTAGCCCTCACATTAGATTCTCTGAAGATTGATGTTTGCTGATTAAGTGAAACGCGTATACAGGATTCGAGCAGTGTAATTTAACTAACTGCTCCTGGTATCTCATCGAGGTATTTTCTGCGCACTTCAGGAGACGAAGCAGCTAGAGCTGTGGGTCAACGTGGTGTAGGGGTAGTCTTGACCGACAAGGCTGAGGCCACACTCTTAGACTGGATCCCTGTTAACGGTCGTTTATGTGCCGCGAGGCTCCAAGGGTCAGTCGGTGTTCGAAAGGATAGTTGTGTTAAGCGCAATTTGTTTGTGATCTCGGCGTACGCCCCGATGGACTGCAGCTCAGACGCGCAGAAAGATGAGTTCTATGATGCACTCGCCACCCTCGTTCGCAGCAGTAAAGGTTCTGACATTGTAGTGCTAGCTGGTGACTTCAATGCACAAACTGGCAAACTTAGTGTGTCAGAAGCCTGTTTAGGTGGGCGTTGTGCTTTACCTGCTGAGCGTACAGATAAAGGGGATAGGCTTCTCCAATTTTGTGCAAACAATCGATTGTTCTTGTCTAGCACCAATTTCCGACACAACTCGCGTCGCACAGCGACATGGCGCTCTAACTCTACATGTACTTTAAGTCAAATTGATCATATCGCAGTAAGCTACCGGTGGCGCAGTTCTGTTCAGAACTGTAGATCTTACTGGTCTACGTACGTAGAGTTGGACCATGCATTAGTCTTAATGCGATCATCGCTCCAGCTCCATGGTCATCGTCACAAACCGCAAACCCGGTTGGCCGTGCAACAAATGTGATCCAGAAGTACACACCCGTTACGATCAGGAGTTAGCACATGAGCTAGGATCTACGACGAACAGTAATGTGGATGAGCATTGGGCTCATATCAAACAGGCGATGCACTTTGCAGCAGGTTTTGCCTGTGGTCCTAAGTCCGTTGTCCGTCAAAGACACTGGATCTCGCAAGAGTCGTTGAGTATAATGGAGCAAAAACGTCAGCTCTCGAACCGTAAGGAGATGAATAAGATGCAGAGAAAGCTGCAAAGCAAGTTACGAAAAGCCTTAAGAATGATCGCGAAAATTGGTGGGTCAAGGTAGCCGAAGAAATGGAAATAGCAGCTGCTTCAGGTAGCAGTCAAAGACTGTTCAAACTTATTCGTGACACCGGTGGACGGCGCATCCAGGTCAGTGAGACGATATGCGATAGAAATGGAGAGCCCATTCATTGCAAACAGCAAAGGCTTGACCGTTGGGCCGAATACTTCAAGGAACAGTTCAGCTGGCCACACGCTAGTGTAGTTACTGCTGTGTCAACAACTGCACTCCTTGGGTGGTATCACTTGAGCCCCCATCGGAAGTAGAAGTAGAATCATGCATTCGATTACTAAAGCGAGGGAAAGCTGCTGGTCCTGGCGGACTCCCTCCAGTTCTTTACAAATTGGGTGGAAATGCCCTGATAAAATCACTTACCACCTTGCTTCGTGACATTTGGAAGGAGGAGCGTATTCCGTTAATATGCAGTGAGTCGTTGATTGTTCCCATCTTGAAGAAGGAAATACGCAATGACTGTAGTAATCATCGTGGGATTAGCTTAATCCCGATAGTCATCAAAGTATTAGCCTCGATTCTGCTGCACCGTCTTACACCGGCTCGCGAGAGGAATGCCCGCGAACAGCAGGCTGGATTCCGCCCAGGTCGAGAACGCACCGACCAGATTTTTACTCTTCGCCGACTACTTGAAACGCGTCCCACGAACCGCCGACTAACAATAATGATTTTCTTAGACCTGAAAGGCGCCTTCGATTCAGTTGATCGAACAGCGCTTTTCAGTGCTCTTCATCGAAAAGGTATGCCCCAGAAGTTCGTGAACCTAATGAGATCATTGTATTCTCATACTTCTGGCCGCATTAGAGTTTACGGTGAACTATCCGGTCGGTTCGAAACGACCAGTGGTGTTCGGCAGGGATGCGCTTTGTCTCCATTCCTTTTTAACTTCGTCATGGATGAAATAGTGGATAGTGCGCTGCAAAATCTTCAGGATGTAGGCGTCGAACTAGGAGATAGTGGGAAGCTATGTAACGTAGATTACGCAGACGACGTTGTCTGCTTGTTCGAATCCACGGAACATGCCCAACGTGCACTAGATAATCTCGCAAGAGCCGTAGCTCCATTCGGCATGCGCTTTGCACCTTCAAAGTGCAAGGTGATGTTACAAGACTGGACGTCAACAATTCCGAGCTTGATGCTCGATGGGGAGGTGCTGTCAGTTGTCGACAACTTCACCTACCTCGGCAGCAGCGTGACGACGGATGGGAGCACTGTAGTAGAGGTGAATTAGCGGATATCCAAGGATCGACCGGCGTACATTGGACTGAAGCACTTATGGCGCCGACTTGATATTTCACTAAAGTTGAAAGGTCGTGTATACTGTGCCACTGTGCGTTCAGTTTTGGTGTATGGTTGTGAGACTTGGAGTCCGCATGCTGAAGATATTCGTCGTCTTGAGGTTTTTGACCACCGATGTTTGCGTAGTAACGCTAAGATTGGGTGGAGTAGCCGAGTAGGCAATTCTGAGGTCAGAAATGGAGTATTGGGTAGTAATTCGGAGAACGTTTTGTCATAGCGTATCCAACTTAGTAGACTTCGTTGGTTGGGACACGTGTTACGTTTGTCAAACACGCGTCTACCGTACCGTGTCCTATTCTCCGTTCCTCCTAGGAAGTGGAAGAGACCACGTGGAGGTCAACAGATGACGTGGCAGCGAGGAATGAGAAAATGTACAGCAGACTTAGGAAAAGTAGGTGCTTCACGTCTTCGTGGTTGGGGTCCAAAAGATCCGTCTACCAGTTGACTGGAGACACTGAAGGATATGGCTGCGAACCGCGAACAGTGGCGATCGTGTTGTCACTTTCTGTCAAATCAGAATGACTGATCGATGTGCATTTGTACAGTTAGATTGTGTATTCTGTGTTTTGGCTACTAGGGCATTCTTTCCTTTTCCCACCCATGTGGGTCCACTCCCTGTCCATCTTGCATAGTCGTACTTTCTTATTCAACGTGCAACATGGTGAGAAAGGCAGTGGTCAGTGGGGCTTGCCCTACTGTTTAACGCTGTACGATGATGATGATGCATGAAAATGAAATCCGCTGCGGAGTTATTACACTACTCGACCGCCAAGTCGAGATGAGGGACTGACCATCGGAACCTTATTTCTACTGGTCAAACGAAATTTTGGCTCGTGAATAATGGAAACTGATTGTTCATCTTCGTCGACCAGATTTCAACAACAGCGATATTGCTTATGAAGGGATAAAAATGAGTCGCTAAAGACAGAACAGTGTGCGTGAACATTTAGTCCCTTAACGAAGAACAAAATAGTTTTTCAAACACATTTTGTGCTTCTAGATATTTGCTTTTGATGAAAATGTTTGCGAATCGAATTACAGGAGGTTTCAAATCAAACGATCTTGTATTCACTCATCTCCTCCTTCCAAATGACACGAAGCAAGGTGGTAAGTGATTTTATCAGGGCATTTCCACCCAATTTGTAAAGAACTGGAGGGAGTCCGCCAGGACCAGCAGCTTTCCCTCGCTTTAGTAATCGAATGCATGATTCTACTTCTACTTCCGATGGGAGCTCAAGTGATACCACCCAAGGAGTGCAGTTGTTGACACAGCAGTAACTACACTAGCGTGCGGCCAGCTGAACTGTTCCTTGAAGTATTCGGCCCAACGGTCAAGCCTTTGCTGTTTGCAATGAATGGGCTCTCCATTTCTATCGCATATCGTCTCACTGACCTGGATGCGCCGTCCACCGGTGTCACGAATAAGTTTGAACAGTCTTTGACTGCTACCTGAAGCAGCTGCTATTTCCATTTCTTCGGCTACCTTGACCCACCAATTTTCGCGATCATTCTTAAGGCTTTTCGTAACTTGCTTTGCAGCTTTCTCTGCATCTTATTCATCTCCTTACGGTTCGAGAGCTGACGTTTTTGCTCCATTATACTCAACGACTCTTGCGAGATCCAGTGTCTTTGACGGACAACGGACTTAGGACCACAGGCAAAACCTGCTGCAAAGTGCATCGCCTGTTTGATATGAGCCCAATGCTCATCCACATTACTGTTCGTCGTAGATCCTAGCTCATGTGCTAACTCCTGATCGTAACGGGTGTGTACTTCTGGATCACATTTGTTGCACGGCCAACCGGGTTTGCGGTTTGTGACGATGACCATGGAGCTGGAGCGATGATCGCATTAAGACTAATGCATGGTCCAACTCTACGTACGTAGACCAGTAAGATCTACAGTTCTGAACAGAACTGCGCCACCGGTAGCTTACTGCGATATGATCAATTTGACTTAAAGTACATGTAGAGTTAGAGCGCCATGTCGCTGTGCGACGCGAGTTGTGTCGGAAATTGGTGCTAGACAAGAACAATCGATTGTTTGCACAAAACTGGAGAAGCCTATCCCCTTTATCTGTACGCTCAGCAGGTAAAGCACAACGCCCACCTAAACAGGCTTCTGACACACTAAGTTTGCCAGTTTGTGCATTGAAGTCACCAGCTAGCACTACAATGTCAGAACCTTTGCTCCTGCGAACGAGGGTGGCGAGTGCATCATAGAACTCATCTTTCTGCGCGTCTGAGCTGCAGTCCATCGGGGCGTACGCCGAGATCACAAACAAATTGCGCTTAACACAACTATCCTTTCGAACACCGACTGACCCTTGGAGCCTCGCGGCACATAAACGACCGTTAACAGGGATCCAGTCTAAGAGTGTGGCCTCAGCCTTGTCGGTCAAGACTACCCCTACACCACGTTGACCCACAGCTCTAGCTGCTTCGTCTCCTGAAGTGCGCAGAAAATACCTCGATGAGATACCAGGAGCAGTTAGTTGAATTACACTGCTCGAATCCTGTATACGCGTTTCACTTAATCAGCAAACATCAATCTTCAGAGAATCTAATGTGAGGGCTAGGCACGCCTACTGACCGGCCTGCATGAGTGTACGCACGTTGAAGGAGCCGAGATTCAGAGGATGACGAGGCTTGAGAAAATGTGAGTAACCAGACAGAGGATTATTCCCGACACTATTTGACAGTGAATCGTTGCGAGTATCAGCCGTGTCATCAGTGGGAGCATTATGGGTGGATAGATGGGGCAAAGAGGGGTGGTTAGGGACAGAAGATAAAGATTGAATAAAAGAGAGGGAACTCTGAGCAGTAGCACACTTATCACTACCCACCCCGCTCGATGCAATGGGCAGCGCGGTCCTGATTATGCTGCACGACGACCGATGAAGTATGGAATTCTTTGTATTCGTGCAGTTCATGGGAGATGTTGGACGGGTACTGCTAGGGTGTCCAGCCACAAAGCAGGAGAACGATTAGGGTCCTCATCCAAAGCCTTTAGTTCTAACAAGAACCTATCCGCAAGGCAGCGGGATGGCTAAGTGGAAGCGTATTTGCATGAATCAATTATTCTCCCACCTACGCCAGCAAGACCAGCAGCCGCAGCCTCAGGGTCTCCAGACAAACGCAAGTGAAACTTTACAGGACTGGATGGGGACATCAATCGAATGACCGAGCTGGAGTCTTGGATGCGAGTCTTTTGAATACAACACACGTCGATGGAAAATGTCTGCAGCGTACGAGCTAAACACGCCTGTTGTCCTGTACAAATCAGCGTTCGCACCTTCAATGTAACCAGTTAAAAGGACACCGGGGGCGAAAGAGCACCAGCTGGCGGAAGCAGATTCAGTGAGACTTGGATTCAAGATGAAAGAAGACGCGAGAGAATAGGAATAGGAACAGAGACCCTACTGCAAGTACGAAAAATGTATGTACAGGGGTGAGATATAGAAGTAGAGAAACCAGTGTGTGCATGGTATGAGAACATGGATTTGTCGAGAGTACCGATCGTGTAGTAAGAGATCCACCGGTTTCATTGTTGATGACGTTGTGGGCTACTGTACCACTCGGACGCCCAGTCTGGAGTAGGCATTTGTACTCGAGGATGCACCTCTGGCTTTTGCGCAACCAAGCGCGTCCTGCAAGGCAGCAATGTCGGTCCAGATGAGCCGGTGGCAAATTGTACAGTTCTTTCGCCTCTTATGGAAATATCTGATAGCCGGTGACTGATTACCCAGTTCATTCGCCCCTCGGATGAGGCCAAAACATTCTGGGTGCCCAATAAACCCCTCCGCCACAGATCCCGGTGAGCACAATGTTGTGCGCTTCATACGCCATCCACGGTTGGTTTGGAATCATGGTTTAGCCAACTCCCCTAGACCGACTTTTAGTCAGTCAACCTGGTGAAGAGCGCCGGGCGTTCACCTCCACCCTCACACTTTTGTGAAAATACCTCCGCAACGAGAAGGCAGTGCGTAGAACTTCTTTAGCAGAAGCTATAAACGCGCGGCCATTTAGGAGCATTTCGAGAGGCGTTCAGGGCTAGCATCCAACTCGGAGTCTGAGACACACACACCGACCATACTGAGGCGTTTTGGTGGACTTTGTCTGGCTTTTACCCATCGATCACTCAGACATGACTGCATCTCCAGATTAGGGAAATCATCCTGCATAGCTCTTTGGATAATAAAGGCTCGCAAGCCATCACACGGCCCCAAGGTGCAGTCTCGTTACACGACTGGCATAAACCGTTCCGAAATCACTCAGAAACCACTCAAAAATCGACTAGTGTAATAACGCTAACAGCTCAAAAGTCGGCCAAAAACCTATCGGTTTTGGAGCAGTTGTGCAGTGGTTCAACTACAATGTTGCTATGGGGAACCGTTGGGGTTGTCCAGTGCTGTTAATGAGCACAATTTGTAGATTTGCATAATATACGCGTATTTTCACAAATTGCTCTTTCCGAATATAATTGGCAAATTAGTGATTTAGAGGGACAGGGTGAGGATTTGCATAGGCTAATTTTAGTAAAGCAGTGGGAAGCTTCACTTGAAACTCCTAAAAAAGGATACTAATTTTCTACGCGCTACGAAACCGAACGGTTTGCGCTATTACACTGATTGGTTTCCGAGCGGTTTCTGAGTCGTTTTCAAACGGCTTCCGAGCGGTCTATTTCAATAGTGAAATACGCGATATGTTTCATTAGTTTCTATTACTCTTCCTAAATTACGCTTTCTCTCGCTCACTTTTCTCTTCGAAATTATGAATTTTTGATAATCGTCCCTATTTTACCCATTTCAAGCGCACGAAGTAGGACAATCTATAACATCGTACTTCGGGGCCTTTTAATTTATAAAACCAATATATTCAGATGAAATGTTCATCAAGCAGTGTACATTACTTCGGCAGTCAATTTCATTCGTATCAGTTCACTTCGGATTCGTGGGAAATGACTCCTGGACAAACCGGTCGGAAAACGTTCGAAAACCGATGCGACGAAGGGGTTGTGTGCTACAGGGGGTGGACATACCCGTATAGACCATGGTAGCACCGCCTTAGTATCCTAATGATGGTGCCCACAGCTTACCCAGCCCGCCCATATGGGTTTTGTACGGAGGCGCTGCTTGGGCAGCTATCTACTCACCACAATTAATTCGTACTCGTGGCAGTCGACCTGCGTTTGGGAATCAAGTAAACGAAAAAACAACTGAGAACTATCCGAACCATGTAAAGCCTAACGTGACGAAAAGCAAAATGACCTCTTGTTAAGATAGGTAGTTCAGCAGAACCTCCAGTGTTGTACTACGATCAAATTTGCATCAAACAGAAATTAAATTTTACTCTAATGGTAGGAATCGGTTAAAATATAAAACCAACGAAAGGATACGGCATCAGCTAACACCTACGGATAATACTCACCATTACTCAAGGGGGGAAGCCGGAGTCCGTGAAGAACTGGGAACTCGCGACTAGTCGGATGCCTTTAATTGGAACTTATTGGTATCATCAGCATTCCCGTTTGCATATATGATTCGCGATATTGTGCACCAAACACAGGGTGCCTCAGAAAAACAGATACTGTTCAGTTCAGTTTGCACAAGACTTGTCTCAAAGTCCAGGTTCCAGGCGGGTGCTCAATGGATCCCTGTTCTCGTGGAATTCGTGGTATCTTCTTTCGCTGGAATGGAGCTAGGTATGACTTTGCAACTGCCTCACACAAATAATTTCCCTCAGGAGTAATAATTCCGCTTATAAAATAGGATACGACCATAAGAAATCCAAGCCCGCGCGAACTGTACACCAAACAACCCGGCGGCGTCGATCACAGGTCAGCAGGGGCGGAAAGGCGGGAAAACACGTCGGGAGCTAGGTGACAAAGACGAAGTATACACGATCAACAGTGACGTCCACTGCACTTAATCCTTGTTTCGTAATAAAATCAAGCGAACGTACACCATACAAATTCCTCAATTTGTGGTTTAACCGTGTTCAAACTAAAGGCGCAAAATTCAAAAGGTTCATGAGCTCACTGGTGTGACGCAAACGCAGAAGCTTTAAGGTCTTCGTGTATTGCAGGGGTTTCATGCTTTGATCCCTATTGTAGTGGTTCTCGATGAACCTCTAACCATCTGCTGAAGTCACTAGGCTGAAGCGAGAGTAAGGGAAAGCTGGGGATGGGCGTAAGCCGCAAACAAAACCAGCAACGCACATGGTATCGAACACTGTCTCACTATGGAAATGGTCTTAACAAGAATGACGGTTTGAATATCATAAACATACAGTGGAGTGGAACCACTTGGGGAGAGTAAAGTTGGGAACGAGTTCAGGAAACCTTGTTCCACTCCTCAATGTTTCTTATTGAAACCAAAGTTTCCCTTCATGTGAACCACCTTCACCGAAGTTTAGATCCTTTATTTCATTGCTCAAACTAATCTGAAAATTTGCCGAAAACTGGACCGTTATCATTACCTCGAGCACTGGACGCTGGGTTTGAAATTGACTGTGACTGTAATTGGTAATCTTATTTTCTGTCTCTTACACTTCGCCGTAATCCAGTTTCAGTTATCGAATTAAGGTACAAGAGTGGAAAGCCTCCACAGTCGTTCTCACAATCCTGTATTGTGTAGTTACCTGCACATTTCGGACTTCTTCCATGATTCTCAACGTCTCTTGGTGCAGCACTCCTTTGTTGTACCGACGTTTTATTGTAAAAACATACACGCCTTTTTGAACATCGCCACCGCGCAATACAAAAAGCTGTCAGCAAACCTTTCATTCTGGCACGGTCTCATCTTCTGGTTCGGAGTGTCTTGGAACTACATTGGTCGGAACCAACTGTGAGAAACAAAACATTTTAGAAGCTTCCACGACGCCACTTGGCAATTCTCTCAATAACATCCTATTCTGTTCAACGAATGGCTATCAGACCGAACTGAACTGAAGACGTTGGCGGATATCAGCTCTTTGGCGCTCATCTCCTGATCACAAAAACAGCGAACAACTGCAAGTTTGTGTCACACCTTTTGTTTCATTTTAATTTCTAATGTACATGCTCTTTTCGCCTTTCATCACAATACGCTCCTCCGCCCATATTAGTTCGCTAGTGTCGTCTTAGATATTGTTGAGACCAATTTAGTGTACCATATAGACAGAGTAGTACGCTACTATTGTTAAGATTATGCTATTTATCTTATTGACCCTCAAACAAATACAGCAAGCACAAACCACTACGCCCGAAAATTTGTCTTTATTTTGCTCATTTCCTTGGCAAATGTTTCGATTCGAACTCGGACTGCAGTGACGGTGTTACCTGACATTGACCTTTTGTTGAACTCTGGTCCTCCTTGCTAGATATTGTAGCTGTACTTTTGGGGTTTGTACACAATATGTTTGCGTATAATTTGTTAAATCAATACCGTGGAATCAGCGAATCAATCTTGTTCTGAATTTGGGATTCGTTAACTGGGCTGCGCTTTGTTCACTATCGGAAAACCGTTACAGTACTCAACTTGAAATCTTCACGAGGAAGTCAATCAGAAATCCCAAGAAAAGGACAAAAGCAAACCGGAGCTGGATAAGAAGTAACTCGGCAAATCCCTGATGTATTTTTGGGTGATGCTAATTATTTAGATATGGCAATATCTTTTAGTACTCCGGACCCAGGTGCTAACCAGATCCCGAGGGTGGCCTATGGAACGAGCAACAAGCCAAAGGTTCCGATGCGTGCCAAAAGACGGCAGAAATCGATGGAGTAGGTGAAGGACTTTTGTATTGAAGCCATGTCTTTCACGTTTACGTTCGGGAGTGACACCTGAAGCCATACTAGCTAAGGGGGCCAAGCTTTCAACCAACCGCAAGCAGAACAGTCAACAAACGTATTTCAATTGGTTCAGTTCAGTTCAGTTCAGTCTGCACAGGACAGGTAATGGCCACGGCCAATCGAGCGTCCAGAATTCCTTCGATGATATGCACACCAGTTATGCACCCACCACTGCCGAGTGTATTTCGTCGAATCCCCACTAAAAATGAGAGGGAAACGGAAAACCTCATCGCACATCAACTGCGAGAGACATTATGCATCGTGAGCGTTCACTGAGACAGTATGGAATGAGGGAAAAAGTCTGCTAAAAGATACTCCAGAAGGACCACAGTGCTATCCGTCATCCATCTAGTTGATATACTCAAGGCTCACTACAAGGAAAGATCTCGTACCACTTGCGATCAAGGGCACCTTTGAAGGATTGGACTGTCTGCAGATCTACCATTTCACCAGGCAGACCGTTCCAACTGTTCACAACCCTGTTGCTGAAGAAGTGCGATCTAGCCATCAACCTAGATCGGGCTTTTATAAATTTCTTTTCGTGTCCCCTTGTTCTGGAGTCTACGGCCACTTGGAATAGACTATCTGGTCGAAGGCCAGAAAAGCCCTTCATTACCTTGAACGTTTCTATGAGATCCTCTCGACGTCTCCTCCTTTCCAACGAGAAGAGATTCAGGTCACAGAGTCTCTGCTCGTACGTCTTACCCCTCTGCCCTTCAACCATTCGCGTGGCGAGACGTTGGACTTTCTCGAGGCAGGCGGCGTCCTTTTTGTAGAAGGGTGACCAAGCCTGCACGCTACTTTCTAAGTGAGGTCGTACTATAGCCATGTGAATAGGTACGAATACCTCCGGCTTCCGGCAAGACAAAGCTGATCGCAGTCTAAAGAGCTCCCCACGAGCCTTATGCGCAGCAGCGTTGCACTGCTCCAACCATTCGAAGTCACTTTTCATGACGATCCCCAGGTCTTTAACCCTATTGGCTGGTGAAACCAATTATCCTTAATTCAAGCAGACAAACAAGGCACAGCCCTAATGCATTGAAGAGCATACAGACTGTTTAAAGCTAAGTGCTAATTGGTCACGTCTGTCTACGTTAGTTTCTGGTCATGAATCTAAACATTCAAACTTAGTCATCTCCAGGTCGCTACAACACCTCCCTACCCCCCCCCCCCCAGAAAGGAACTGTCGGAGTGACCCCTCGATCTAAATGAAGGCAAACCGAGCGCAGGTCTCCATTAGCATCACAAGTCTCATGTGACGTCGGTCGTCTAGCGGGCCATGTTGCTACGTCACAATCTGCTCGTGCCGCCGGTGGAGAGTTACAAAAATGCGCACGGGCCTAGCGGTCATCTACGAAGCCCTCACCTAGGTGTCATATATATATATATATATATATATATATATATATACTGTGCAAAATAATCCAGCACGACTTTCCGAGGGTTCCGCCATTCACCGTGCACGCACATGCAACGGAAGATGAAAATAAAATACGTCAGTAAAAGGTGATGAGCAAAAACGAAAAGAACGGAACTTACCGCGGTCTGTTGTTATCATACGCGAATTACAAAACGTTTGAAATGTTTTTCTGGTTTGCAGAAAAATTTTATAGAACGTCAAACTGTAAAATCAACGCTAAGTGGGACAGAAAAACTGAATGCTATCTACGAGACATTTTGGACTATGTACACGATGGCCAGATCGCGTCGTTCGCTACGACCCCACGGTTTCGGGCTGCGCTGGTTGAGGCTCGGAGGTGGCCTCTGTGTTGAGTGAGGAAACTATTGGAAGACTGCGGTTGAGCGTTGTTTCCCTTTTTAGACTACCATCAAGACGTGCAGCCTTAAGACGGTTGACCGATATGGTTTCATGTGTACCGTTTCGATCAAGGAGGTAAACTGGATAGCTTCGCTCGAGCACTTTATACGAACTTTCATCAAGCCACCGTGGAGATGTTCCAACGCTATCTACGCGTATGAAGAAATAGGCACAGGTGGATATTTGCGGAGGAGTTTAGGCCGATCGAGACTGCGGTCACGAAGAATGCGTCTTCAAAAGGTGTATCTGTGCAGCTAACTGCTGAGCATATGAAGCACAAAAGTAGTCCTTCACGCGACCTTTAATGAAGTAATCATCGGGTAACCGGAGAGTTTGGCCAAAAGCTAATCCCGCAGCTGACAAGTTATTATCAGGTTTATAAGCGGAAAGCAAACCTAAGCGAACGATTGGAAGAGCCCGCGGCCTATTCAAGCTGTCAGCAGCGATGAGCGAAGCTCTGGCCCGTTGATGAAAAAGCTCAACCATACCGTTGGCTACTGGGTGTTATAGAGCCGTACGAAAACGGTGACCACCTAACACAAGCAATGTTTCTAGAAACGGATGCGGCTCAAACTTTGCGCCGCGATCAGCAGTTACCATCGCAGGGCAACTGTATAATGGAAGCCAACTTTCCTTAAAAGCAGCTATTACGGTTTCTATCTCTACTTCAGGAGGCGATGCCGCCACATTGACCACCTCTCCGTCCATCTTCAAGGCCGCCTCCTGCAGTGGTTTTGTAACATACTCCGGCGACCAAACACAACTGTTCAGACAAAATCCCGGCCACGCGCTACGTACCGCATTAGCACTGTGGACTTGGTGCCCAACCAGGACTGGGGTTGGGCACTCAGCTCAGTTTAGTCCAGACAACCAATAGCCATGCACAGCTTGCGGTGGTTTAGGTTGTTTTCTCCTGGCCACAGTCTTGATCGGAATCTACAGGAAAGTCAATATGAAAATGGGCAATTACAAAAAATAGATAATCACATAAAGTCGTTAAAGGAAGCTCGTGGATAAACGAAAACCACTGACAGCGACGTCAATGGCTTCCAGCTTGATGCTCGATGGGGAGGTGCTGTCAGTTGTCGACAACTTCACCTACCTCGGCAGCAGCGTGACGACGGATGGGAGCACTGTAGTAGAGGTGAGTACGCGAATATCCAAAGCTCCAGCGGCGTACGTTGGACTGATGCAGTTGTGGCGTCGATCTGATATTTCACTGAAGTTGGAAGGTCGTGTATACTGTGCCACTGTGCGTTCAGTTTTGTTGTATGGTTGTGAGACTTGGAGTCCGCATGCTGAAGATATTCGTCGTCTTGAGGTTTTTGACCACCGATGTTTACGTAGTAACGCTAAGATTGGGTGGAGTAGCCGAGTAGGCAATTCCGAGGTCAGAAATGGTGTATTGGGTAGTAATTCGGAAAACGTTTTGTCATAGCGTATCCAACTTAGTAGACTTCGTTGGTTGGGACACGTGTTACGTTTGTCAAACACGCGTCTACCGTACCGTGTCCTATTCTCCGTTCCTCCTAGGAAGTGGAAGAGACCACGTGGAGGTCAACAGATGACGTGGCAGCGAGGAATGAGAAAATGTACAGCAGACTTAGGAAAAGTAGGTGCTTCACGTCTTCGTGGTTGGGGTCCAAAAGATCCGTCTACCAGTTGGCTGGAGACACTGAAGCATATGGTAGGGAACAGCGAACAGTGGCGATCGTGTTGTCACTTTCTGTCAAATCAGAATGATTGATCGATGTGCCTTTGTACAGTTAGACTGTGTACTCCGTGTGTTAGCTATTGAGGCGTTCTTTAAGTATATCAGGATGGAACGAGGTTCGGAGTGTATCGAAGAATCGATGCGCCATTTGTTGTGGTTTTTTAAATATTTTTCTATGGAAGACACAGCGTTATCGCCAGAAATTTAAATTTGCTGACCTTCCGGTAATCGCATGTAGCCTTTTCCAGGGCACATTTTCAATCAAGTGATTCTGGGGCAGTCATCACAAGCCAAAGGATGGTTCAATCTGCTGGCGTGCGCCCGTGTGCTTGTGCCTGCGCGTGTGTTACTGCTAGCACTTGCACTGTTTATGCGTGCGCTGTCTGGAGGGGTTTGGCGTCAGCTTCACTTGTTCCCATTATCAGAGTCACTTATCGCAGGGTCATTTGAGGTCAGAGTAAAATTCCGATCATCTGGGATTTTGCGCTTCACAGAGCATAGAGCTGTCCCGGCGGCTGATACACCCGTCCCGTCGTTCCGGTTAAGGCATAAAGGTGAGCGCTGATTGCTAAGGCTTCCGGGTACACGCGCCCTACATACTTTCGAAATCCGAGTTGGAGCGATCCGAAAAGTAGCAGGAGTGCGGCAGTCTGGAGAGTACTCCAGCTGTGGGTTATGATTATCTTTTTGTATGGGGGTGAAACGTTCCAATATGAATATCGCCGGTGACCGATAAACACTCACGAAGTCAGGTAGAGGTTATTACTGGATGGTGAGGCGATTTGATAATGCGGGTATTAGATCCGGAGGAGGACATGGTGACTCTATGTGGGACCTTCAGGGCAAATCATGTATGAGTGACGAAACATTATTGACGTTTTTTTTCAGAAAGTGAACGCATTGTAAACGGACCACCGCCAGTACATTTACCCTCGGACTGTTGTGATTTGTCAGTGCCAACACCCAATGACCTACTTATCCCGAGTGCTACGAACGTTTGAGCAATGCGTAGCCAAATTCGCAACGGATCCCGAAATCAGAAGACGATTATCCGTGATATTCTACGATACTAGGTTATTAAGATAAACAATGACATAGGCAATATACAAACCTCAATAATACGATAACAAGGACTCAACAACGAGAAACCGAATAGCAGCGTGTGAGCAGACAGCACGTGCGCCACGCAGGTCCTGAACAAGGATGTGTCAAAGTAGCGCTGTGGGCGCGAACAAACAACAATTGGTCCAGAAAAACAACCAGTTCGTAAAGACAAGTCAATAGTGTATGGAAATGAGTGATGTTGGGAAAAACACTGAATCGCGAGGGAAAAAGGGGGATTTTCCACGACCGGCTGTTACACCGCCCACCAAAATCCTCCTGGATCCTTAGCAGAGTCAAAGGTTCGATATAAAATTACTGATTCTTCCTACCTGCCTGGGCCCTGCTGTCAGTGCGCGCGTCTAATGCTCGTCGTCGACGTTCTACTACTGGTCGCACCTAATCCATTGGATACATAGACGTGAGGCTAGTCCACATCTTCCACAAGACCAAATGACCGATGGCGGGCGTGAATGGTCGCATAGACGTTGTCCTCGTAAGGGGCCGTCCGGTCCTGGATGTACGTGCTTGAGTGTGTGTGTGTGTGCGTGTGTGTTTGTGCCGGGGTTACAATGAAATCACAGGTATGACTACACATCAAAGGAGGACTTTCTGCAATGTCAACAAAAGACCGCGTGGCAAGAAAACGAGTAAATGTAGCATGTGTGTGTGACCTGAGCTCCGCTACTTCCACATATGCAAGGGGCATTCGGTAGCGTCAACAAAAAGCAAACAAAGAACACTGTCACATGTATGATGGGTTTACGGGATGTAGAGTCCGTCGTGCATGCGTGTATGTATCGGGATGTATAATGGAATCGCACTCATCACCACATATCGGAAAGAACCTTCTGTAATGTCAACGAAAGGACCGCGAGCACCTTAACGTGTTTGACGGAGATTGTGTGGTATATATGGTGTTTCTTTATCCACCTCGATTACTGGTGTGAAAAAGGTTTACTAGGCCTCAGGGTTATCAGCTCCTCCGTCTTCGCTCTCGAGTAGGTTAATACTGCGTATGTCTCGAATGAGCACTCCGTTAGCTGTCTTCACCTTCACCGTTCTTATCATTCCGTCAGTACTTTTGATGGCTTCCGTGACTACTCCCAAAGACCAAGCGCTGAAATGTGCGCGTTCGTCGGCGATCATAACCACGTCCCCAACTTTGAATGGTCTTGTTTTGGCCAGCCACTTCTGTCGAGTCTGCAAAGCCGGTAGGTACTCCCGCAGCCATCGCCTCCAGAAGACCTTGGCCAGATAGTTCGCTTGCTTCCACCCGTGGAGGTAGCTCCCACGAAGGTTTACCGGCCCTTGGAAACCCTCGTTCGACCTTAGCGTCAATAAGTCGTTCGGGGTGAGCGCCAGGTGGGTGGGGTCGCCGTTCAATACTGGAACCAGGGGGCGGTTGTTCAGGATTCGCTCCACCTCAGTCATGACGGTGTTCAGCGTCTCGTCGTCGGGCGGCTGCTGCTCCATGATTGACAGCAATATCCGCCTGGCGGACCGGATCATGCGTTCCCATATGCCGCCTCGATGACTGGCCTGTGGGGGGTTGAAATGCCATCGTATGCCGTAGGCCACGGTTCGATTCTACAGTTCGTCCCTGTTTATGTTCTTGTGCCAACGATGCAATTCCCGTTGAGCGCCCACAAAGTTCGATCCATTATCTGAGTATATATCGGCCGGTACGCCTCTTTGGTTGATAAATCTTTGCAAGGCCCGTAGAAACGAATCGGTCGTCATCGAATGGGCGACTTCTAGGTGTACCGCACGTGATTTCATGCACGTCATGATACATCCGTATCGCTTTTCTAATCTTTTCCCGCACTTGATCCACAAGGGCCCGAAATAGTCCAACCCGGTGTCACTGAACGGCCACCAGCCCGTAGTCACCCTGCATTCTGGTAGTGGGGCCATGAGTTGTTTACCTGCTGTGGCATTGCGTCTCCTGCATTGCACACACCGTCGGATTACGCGTTTTACAGTCTCTCGTCCTCTCAACAACCAAAGACGCCTTCGGATGACGCTCGTCACGTGACTTTCCCCGGCATGTCCCTCCACGGCGTGGACGTGTTGAATCATTAGCTCCACTACAGGTTGTCTCGCAGGCAGCAGTATAGGATACTTTGTGTCTAAGTTCAGGTGGGCGTTGGTCAGCCTACCATCCACCCGCAGCAGTCCGTTGATGAGTTTGGGGTTTAAACGCTTCAGCTCGCCTCTTGGAGATGGCATGTCTTCATTGGTCGGCCCCACTTCTTCCGCCCTCTTGAGTTCTCGGGCGAAAGCCTCGCGTTGTATCATTCTGAAAATATCGTACTCTGCCGCCTGTAGCTCATCGGGACCTATCGGGCCGACCGGTATCCGACTTGAGGGCCGTAGCCCTTTCATGACTAGTAAATTTATCTTGAACCTGGTTAACCAAACTAGCGAACGAAGCGTCTTCATCCAGGAAGAAAACCTGACCAGTCGCGATAAAATGGACGACGCTTCGACGACGTTGGTTGCTATCACTACGCCTTTGATCTCCAGTTCCAATTCCGTAGGGGGGTTTAATTCGAACACGGACCAGTCCTGTTTGGGCAATTGCAGGAAGTTTGGCCCTCTCGTCCACGTGTCCAGTTGCCTGAAGTTGTTCGCACCTCGGGAGCACAGGTCGGCCGGATTATCGCCAGACCTGACATGACTCCACTGGTGCGTGGCTGATTCATCGTGGATAATCGTGAGCCGGTTAGCAACGAAAGTACTAAACCGGCTCCGGACGTTGTTGATATAGTACAGTACTATCGTTGAATCCGTCCAGAAGCTCACCGACCAAATGTAGAGATCGAAACATCTCTTCACAGCTTGCACCACCCTGACTGCTAACACGGCTGCGCTGAGTTCAAGGCGTGGGATTGAGACCGACTTCAGTGGAGCAACGCGGGCTTTGGCGAACAGGATCCTCGTGGTATATTGTCCATCTCCTGCGCATCATCGTCCGTACACCACAGCTCCATAACCGACTTCGGATGCATCGGAAAAAGCATGTAGTTCTCCAGTCCGTGTCGTATGGCCAGGAGTCAAACATCGTGGGATTCTTATGTCCCCTAATTTCTTCAAGGTGTTCAGAAATTCTTCCCAGTCCAGCCGGTCCCCTCGGTCCAGTGACTGGTCCCAATCAACTTTCTTACGGCACAGCCGCTGCAGCAAGATCTTTCCGGGTAGCAGCCATGGTGAGACGAAACCGAGCGGGTCGAACACATTTGAGACGGCAGATAGTATGCCACGACGGGTTATTGGCAGCTCGGGAACGTTCAGTTCGAAAACAAAATCGTCCGTTTCCGCGTCCCATTGTATCCCTAAAGTGCGCTCGATAGGAAGTGGAGAGCCGTCCAAATCTCTTACCCTTTCGGCCTTTTCGTGATACGGGATGACCTTCAGCACTTCCGAAGCGTTCGACATCCATTTAGTTAGATGGAAGCCGCCCTCTTCCAGCAATCTCGTCAGACCCCTGAACTGCTCTGGAGCTGATTCCACATCATCGAATGACCCAAGGTAGTCGTCGACGTAGAAGTTCCTGCTGACGCTTTCTACCACCGTCCGATGTACCAGATCGCCATGTTTGTTCGCTGATTCTCGGAGGGCGTAGTTGGCACAAAATGGTGACGATATGGCTCCGAAGGGGTGGACGGTCATCCTATAATTCACCACTGCGTTGTCCCGGTCGCTCTCTTCCCACCACAGGAAACGCAAAGCATCTCGTTCTCCTACCGGAATCTTCACCTGATGGAACATTTCCCTAATGTCGGCAGACAAAGCCACTTTACCCACTCTGAAACGGCACAAAACATCGATCAGTTGTGTGGTCCAGTCGGGCCCCTGTAGTAGGCGATCGTTTAACGACTTGCCCTGAAACTTGGCTGCACAGTTGAAAACCACCCGCAGTTTATCGGGTTTCTTGGGGTTGATAACCGGATGGTGAGGCAGATACCAGATACCCCTTTTGCTGTCGGTGTTGACAGGCACCTTTTCAACGTAACCGAGGGCCTCGTTTCGCTTCATCAAATCTGCGTATCGTTCCCACAGATTCTGGTCTCGAATGAAGCGTTCTTTTAGTCGGCGTAATCGTTGGAGAACATAATTTCTGTTGTCAGTCCACGGGTCGACCGGTGTGCGCCATGGGAGGGGAACCTCAAACTGTTTTTTGATGCCTCTAGTGCCTTGCCGCACCGTTTTTAGGGCGAAGTGATCCTCTTGAGACAACGTCGGTCTTTCGTCTCCAATGTCATGAAACTCCTTTTCATACAGCCGTTGCAGATGATACTCTATGCGGTCCGTTTCGGCGGATAAGTAATTCACGGAACCGCGTACCCCTACCGGACCGTATAACATCCATCCCAGAGCCGTGCGTACGGCATACGGTGCCTGGCGGTCGCCCACTCTTTGGTCAAGCACCCAATGCGCCTCTGGCACGTCGCATCCGATGAGGAGATCCACCTCATCATCTTCCCAGTCTACAACGGTTATATCCTGCAGGTGGGGCCATCGAGTCAAGATTGCGTTCACCGACCTTGGTGCTCGCATGGGGAGATCCGCTAACGTGAATGCCTCCGTTGGTTCAATTTCCTCGTTAGTGTCTAGAGAGATGAGTTGCAGCCTTAATCTACCGGCAGTCATTACCTGTGTTCCGCCCACCGTGCTCACTGCTAACGACGTCGCACCCTAAGCCAGTTGGTGTTTGTCGGCAAACCGCTCTTTCACTAAAGTGGTGTCGGATCCACTATCAACGAAAGCCAACGCCTTGACTATCCCAGTCGGAGTCACTACTCCCACGGCCACTACGCCTAAACGTACCGGTTTACTGGCAGATTGTGAAGCTGAACAAATCACGCTGGGCTTGGCACTCGCCTCGGATATGGTTACTCTCGCCTGATGCAGCAGCCGATGGTGTGTGCCCGTGCAGCCCTCGTAACCACATCGATTCCTTGTTCTACAGGCTGCTGCCCGGTGCGTGGTGTTGAGACAGATGAAACATGCTCCTGCCATCCTCGCCATTCCCCACCGTTCGTCTATTGTGGCGTTGCCGAACTTGGGGCATTCTGGTAGGCCACGGCTAGTACCACAGGATCTGCAATTTGGTCTCGCCGTAGCATCTCGTGAAATGACGTGTGTGTTGGTCCAAGGCTGGTACTTTGTATGTTCCCGTACAGGGGTTTGGACTTGGCTAGTACCGGGCTTGTTTGCTCGGTTGCTGTCCCGGATGAGTCGGCCGAATCTGCTGTCAGCTATCTTCGTTTGCCTGTCTAAGTATTCAGTCAGGTCTTCGAAGTTGGCTTCTCTGTCGTCTCGGCTTATCCGTTCAGCTTCTTCCGCCCACCGACCCTGTAGTTCGGGAGAGAGGTGACGGACTATGCCTTCCAAAGTGTGCATGGCGTCTAGGTCAGCCCTGCAACCTAAATGGTCGAGGGCTATTGAGCAGTTCTGCATCTTGATCACCAGGTCGGCCATGGTGTAGACGTCGCCCTTGGTTCTCTTTGCCTCTGCCATCACGCCCTCTATTAGCTTACGGGCTACTTTGAAAGGTTGGCCAAACAAGTCCCTCAGAATCTTTCTTGCCCTTGTGTAGCCTTGTTCTGGATCGAGCATGGTGCACCCGTCGATAGCTTCTCGCGCTCGGCCTCGGCAGTAGTGAGTAAGGTAAAGAAGCCTTTGCCCAGGGTCGTTTACCTTGTTTTCAACGAACGTCTCGAACTGTTTGACGAACTTGAAGTATTGCTCAGCTCGCCCGTCGAAAACCGTTAACTCCACTCTAGGCAGATCGATCGATGGTGGTTTGTAGTCGGCGACCGGCGTGGGGTTCCCTACCTTATTGCACTCTAACCTATCGGAAGTGTCAAAGTCACTGGTCTCATGCTCTCGCTGTTTCTGTGTACACTTCCCTGCTTCATGCGCCTGTAGTCTAGCCGAAAGTAACTGTTGCTCTAGTTCTATTATTCTCAGCTTATATAAATCGACATCCTTACGATCAATATTGCTTTCAATAACACATGAGCTAGCACTGACAGGACTAGGCGATCTAGCATTAACTAAAGAATCATATGTACCCAAAACCTCCCCAGAGACTTGCCGTATTACTTCCTATCCAGATTCGACTGCTTTTGATCCTTTTCTTGGCATTTTGCGTGATTTTTCCTCGTTCCAAATTGATTTATTGAGTATTGTTACGAATGTTTGAGCAATGCGTAGCCAAATTCGCAACGGATCCCGAAATCAGAAGACGATTATCCGTGATATTCTACGATACTAGGTTATTAAGATAAACAATGACATAGGCAATATACAAACCTCAATAATACGATAACAAGGACTCAACAACGAGAAACCGAATAGCAGCGTGTGAGCAGACAGCACGTGCGCCACGCAGGTCCTGAACAAGGATGTGTCAAAGTAGCGCTGTGGGCGCGAACAAACAACAATTGGTCCAGAAAAACAACCAGTTCGTAAAGACAAGTCAGTAGTGTATGGAAATGAGTGATGTTGGGAAAAACACTGAATCGCGAGGGAAAAAGGGGGATTTTCCACGACCGGCTGTTACACCGAGGCCCAACTCATGAGATATTCCGACGAATTCATCGAGAGATGGGGTGATTCGGCAGCAAGGGCAGGCGAACTACTTGACACCTGTGTTTTCAAAGGGAAGGACTGGGGAATATCTTCCACTTTTGCAACAGCGGCAGAAATGGAAAAAGCAAGAGCGCAACTTTACATCAGGTGGTATGTGCTACTAGTTTTGAAGGCTTTACCATGCGGTCAGTGGCCCATTGCATTTGTCGAAAGCGTGCGAAATCCAGGAGACGACACGGCACAAAAGACGAGAATGCAAGCTGGTGGTGAATTAGTTCTCCGTGACACCAAAAAGATTTGTCTTGCTGAAGGTGAACCGGACTCTCGTGGTATAACTCCAACAGCCAAATCTACTCAACTGGAAAAGGGGTTTGTTGATCTGCCAAACCGGGAGGAACCATCGGGAAATGATGCATTTGACCAACTAGAAGCTGACATTGACACTGATCAGCTGAAGGTGTTTGATAACAGTAGGGCGAGCCGATGCACAGGTTATTCTCGTCTTCTTTTTTTATCGTTTGACGTAATTCGGCGGCAGTTGTTGATATATTTCTCACTCGGAAGCGTATGAACCCAGAGGGAACACCATTGATATTCCGTCATTGTAAAACTGCTTAATTTCTTGTAAATGTTACCGTAGGTATACGGAATCAACTTTGTTTTTAAACGTGTCAAAATCGGCAGCAATGCTTTACCCCAAACACTCGATTGGCCACACTTTATTTATTATACCTTACTGCTTCTCAGGCGGCTATCCTGCAAAGTTACCAGGCATGACAGATGAAGGTTACAGGCAGCACCATGTTCGGAGGGTCTCATTTGTGCATACACAGAGTACTCTCTCCATATCGGTAGGTTTAGTATTTTTGGGTGTGCCTGTCCACCTAGAGGAGTAGTTTTGTATAGTGGGAGGGCATTTCCAACCAAAAACCCATCATCGTTGTAGTACGTGCCCCTATAAGGTGGTAGATTACTCGAAAATGGCAGGGTGGGGCTTAACCGGTCACGAAAATGATTGCGTATGTCTTCCGGCTTTTCTTATGCACTATTTGGTCATCTGTTACTGACGCGCACGTATTGGTCCTTTGGCGGGTTAAAGCATGCCTTGTTTAAAACGCAAGGATAACAAGAGGATGTGAGAAACACGACAAAGGTCTGACCTTTGTACCATCTGAGGGTAAAAGAGGCAAATACAATGAATAGAATAAGAAACTTGGGGTTGCACGGAGGCTTTTTTATGTAGGGGGGCCCTTCCGCGAGGGCATTGAGAAAGCAGAAGGTTAGGGCAGAGAAGTAGAGTGGGCTTCTCAAATACTTTGAGCTTATGCGCAGTCCGGTAGTTGGTGATTGTTGAAGAATAGTTTTCCGCGTGGTGAACGCGGGCTTAAGAGGGAGAGCGAGAAAGAAGGGTGGTGAGACTACCGGGATGGGAGAACCAAGTGAAGTTAAACACCCATCGAAAGGAAGAAATAAAGCTTTAGTTACAAGCCTGTACCACGAAGCATTTTGTTTACGCGACAGAGCCAATACTTTGGCAGAAAATCTACAGTTGATTAGACAGTGCACTACTGATGCGTGGGCTCAAGTACTGCGAAAAAGATGTCAGATTATGGATATTAAGTCTTCGATATGCGCGCTTCGTACTCCTCTCAATCGATCGAAAGCACGCGAGGTTTAGCACGTGGATGTCAACCTCGAGTGCATCAGCTTTGGGATGTCGGCAGAGCGAAGGTCACGTAACTTGAATTTCCAAACTCACCCGTACGGGGGAAGGGGGGGTGGCCACCTGGTGCTGACCGTCATCCGGAAGAAAAGAGCAACTTCCGTTCCCAGACCACAGGGTGGACCCGAAGCTTGGCAAATTCCGTTCCAACAGGTCGAGGGCG
The DNA here is from genome assembly GCA_948099385.1 of Fasciola hepatica. Classification (NCBI taxonomy): domain Eukaryota; kingdom Metazoa; phylum Platyhelminthes; class Trematoda; order Plagiorchiida; family Fasciolidae; genus Fasciola; species Fasciola hepatica. The sequence continues at coordinate 2,404,672 of CANUEZ040000032.1, read as the reverse complement.
GGCAGCTTCCTCAGTGATGTGGTGTCCACAATGTCCGTATTGGGTGGACAGGGCTTGAGAAGTAATTAATGGTTGAATCCTTCAACCACACCAAACTTTCCTCTGTCACCAAGACAGAGACAGCTTGCAAAAGGTCCACTGTGGTCTGGCTCGTTACTCAGACGTCCTTTAAACAGTCGCGATAATGCATGAAAACTACGTTGCTCAACTGGGTGAGGGTATGACCGCCAGCGCATCATCCGTGGTCAGTGCATCCAACTGGAGCGAGAAAAGCGTTTTATATTTGGTTGGACGTCAGCAGTGGATTCCGTTCGTGCACCCAAAAGTTTGCCTTATCTGGATGAAAGATGGGGTCTTTAATTGCCACTCGAACCTTGCAGGTTGGACACTCACCGGGAGTTTCAGATGAACGCAAGGCTGGTGTAGTGGGGAAGCGCCACTTGTCAGTCTTCGCTCCCGAACTAAGGCAAAACCGTCCTACACGTGTTGGGGTGAACTTTTCCTGTAAGCTGTGCGAGGAAATTACGGAGGATGAGATGGCTACAGCCAAGCTTACCATTAAAGGCAACCAGTCTCCTGGGCCAACCAAAATCGAAGCTCTAATTCAGGATCGATCTGACCCCCTACCCACACTCTAAGTCTATGTTTTCCAATGACTTCTTGCACCACACGTGCTCACTTACTGAATCGCACACTAGACGTTGACTCTAAAGGGCCGCTGACTGGTGCTTGCACTGATTTTTTCTGTGACCTTCGACCCATATTTCCCATGGACTTTTCGTTGACTTGACAGCCTGAACCCCAAGCGATTTTGAACTTGCTCGCATTTGGCCGACTCTGATTCACGGAGCGGGCACCGTTGAGGTTTCTACAGTTTTTGTGACATATTTATGATAATCTTATGAAGAACGGCAATGAAAACCACAATTGGACGTTTGACGTTTTTTGGATTGTGTTACGCGTATCTCATCCACTGCTTGAAGTCCGTTACAGGGGGCATCTTCTACAGATGAGTTAGCTCGGCCAGCAACGCAGTTGTTTACCCCATCGCTAAAAACGGGAAGGCCCGCCAAGGAATGGAGGGAAGCCCCTGGTTTTCCACTACATAGAGGTGGAATGAATGCAGGGAGACCAAATATCCACCGCTTGGTCTGACATCCGTGGTAGGCAGGCTTGTGGCGTGCCTACTGACCACTCCACTCTGAGAGCTTTTCGGTGTAAGCAATCTTCTACGTCGACAACACGGGCTTTGGAAAATTAAGTAGTGCCTGACGAACTTTCGGCTGGCACGAGAACATTGACGGGTGTCAAGGTTGGGGGATCCTTACGGACTCCCTCCTTGTGGCAAAACTTTTGACATGGTTACTTGTGGCCGGCTACTAGGTAATCTCAAGGTTCTTGGTGTAGTAGATTCATTGATTCTATGGATTGAGGACTTTCTTGAAAGAATTTTTGAAGTACGAGTAGCACAGAAAATGATGACGTGGCAAGTAAATACCACTAAGGTTGAATAAAGGTTGGTTCCAGGCCCGCTCTTTTTCCTGGCCTACATAATTGACCTACCAGCATTTTTCCAAACTCCTCGTCTCGTCTAGCAGGACGAACTCAAGATCTGGCGTGCAGTCACATCAAATTAACATGGGCCTGTTCCTCAGGAGAACGTCAAGGCCCTTGAAAGATGGTCTGACCTGTGGTCCCTGCCTGCCAACATCGACAAGTGCACGCACATGCTCTTGCGGAGGCCGTCTAGTGATGGGCTGCCCTGTATACTCGAGGCACTCCTTCGCCGCTTTGCCTGTGAAAAAGACCTGAGAGCTATTGCGGCCTAGCCACTAAAAATGGGGAATAGCGTCGACAAGGTTTGTGCTTCCGCGTGGAGTACCCTTGGGCCAATTTGCCGATCCTTTGGCCATCTTTTACTTGAGGCTTCCATGACAACGTGTGCGTCCCGTGTGCCACCTATGTTGTAATTGGGGGTACTAGCCCGTTTAACGTTTACGGTGACAGAAGTGGCAGAATTGGAACGAGTGCAGAAGGTAGCTACTTGTTTCGCTCAAGCTCTGCGTGAGATCCGATGCAAAGGCCGGCTGAAGATTGTGTTGTTGTGTTGTCTTCAGTGACATATCGGATAATCCGAGGTGATCTGATCCTCACTAGGCTTATCATTCGAGCGGGCTTTGGACCAGAACTACATTCAAAGCTCCCTCTCCGTGAGCTTGACCACACCAGGGAACACCCGCCAACTCTAAAAAGCAGCGCTCGGCGGGCCCACCACTGGTGTACTGTCTATCTCGGAGGGTGACCCAGCTATGAAATTCGCTGCCAGCCGGAGTGGTGGAAGAGTCTAGTTACCCACTGTTCAAGAGACTACTGGACATGCTGCTGAAGAGACGATGGCTCGTGACTCACACCTGAATCTACTTCCGTGAGTAGTGTTGATAAGGCTTACGCGGGAGAGGTACCTCCTGTGTCTGTTGGAGAGAAAGAAAAATGAAGAATGAATGAATGTATTGGAAGTTTCATTTGATATCGGAAAGCTGGTGAAGGGTTGTTAGTAAGGGAGGAGGAATAAAGGGAGTGATCGAAGGAAGCAGGCGACCGTAGAACGAATGAGTTAATGGAACGCTGGTGCATCATTTGAATTCTAACTTGTCTTACGTTACCACGGTCGTTTCGGCGTATTTTCTATCTCTCGCGTGTATACCTCCTAGCTACCAACAGTCTTCACATGGTCCAATCCGATTCCGCCGCTTGACCCTGACTTTCGGAGCTGCCGGGCGATCATTTGGATCCATTATTGGGTTCACCAAAAAGCCCTTCATCAGTCCTTTGTGCAAGTGCGTTTACCTCTCCATATTCTGTATCTTGCTGCTGTCATGCTTTTTTCCAAATTATCACGGGTTATTCAACCATATTACCATTTTTATCGTTGGGCCAGATACCGTGCATGCTCCGGGCCTCTCCAAAGGAACCACTATTGTTATTCCCCTACAGATGAGCACTGAAAAGCCCCTTGTAAGTGGACGACCTGTTTCCAGAGTCTACCGTATTAGCTTATTGAATTAGCGTTAGCCAGTGCTCCGCAGTCGCTTCACAGGAACAATAGATTGCTGCCAGTTAGTGCCGATCAGCTCGGGCCGTAAGGTGAAAGCCCAAAGATCCATCGGCTGTTCGTTATCCGCTCAACTTCAACAAAGTATGTACCACCTTCTCACTCACTATCTGTTCCCCAGGAACCGCTGACGGCAACTTGCGCGCCGAAAACATCATCTTCTCCCATAAGCCCCATGTAGCCCAATGCTAGTGGTTGAAGTGACAAATTATGGTCTGACTGGCCGGGTGGTCGGTGGTGCGCCATCCGTCCTAAACTTTCAGTTGGCTTCTGAACTCCGTAACTGCTTCCACTAAATTAGGGCCGTTGTCGCTGTACACATCATTTAGCTCTTTACGTTTTACAATGAATCAGGCAATAAACATCAGGGACGAATCTGTGACCGAACCAACTGTCATTTCCAAATGAGTAGATCAAGCTTGTGGACCGAAAAATGGGCAACCTTATCTTCTTTCAACTCCTAGGCCCGCAAGAACGAGAATAGGACCAAACGGGTTTATTCTGACCGAGCAAAGCTGTTCTTCCCTTCCTCAGCACGGTAGGGACAAAAAGGAGCCTTCTGCTGATGGTCGGCAACAACCACGGGTCTACGACTAGTAAAACAAAACCCTATCACCCGCTTTACCTTACCGATTCCCTTAGTAATTCAATACCTCTCGAGAATTGCAACCGGAAAGTGCAGGGTGCCACCATGTCTTTCTCTAATATGGAGGAAGCCTGTTCAGTGAAATGACGGGGTTTTCGAATGATTCTGAATCTTCACGTGATTTAGTCGTTCAGTGAAACACAAGAGATTTCATGATATAACCAGGCAGAGCTTTCCTAAGGAACCCGGGGCCCCTTTGCATAGCTATTCTGAAAGTGGACTGTGCTGTGGAAACCCACCGAATGACTCATACTGATCCACCGTTATTACTTTCATTCTGGCTCTGTGTTTGTCCCCAGTGGACAGGCTGGTCACTTTCATCAGACCCTTGCCGCTTGATGAAAATAATTCAAATATCAGAGCCGAATTGGCCAAGCTATAGGCCTCAGAAGCATACTCAACTCAGACTGCCTAGAAAACATGGGGGCAGCGCCGGGAGGCATGTTGACTGTTTTAGCTAAAGCAGGCCATCCCTTGTTCTCCACTCCATCTGGTGGGACCGGCGAGGAATCCCCAGGTGGGTGACAGTCCTTAGGAGATTGAAGTCCTTTCAGCCAAGTCCTTAGTCCCACTCCGGTTGAACTTCCCCTGGAGGTCAATCAATTATATAGTCTGGCCGCAAATGCCGCCTCTGGGACACGTCAGTCTATTGATATATAATTGCTTGGCGGTTTGCCGCGAATATACTTGGAAAGTGCCCGCATTCTCTTTGTAGTGTACGCGTACGTAACGAACATCGAGTTCATCCAAATGGCGCCCCATCAGAACAATTCAGTAGGCTACCTTTTCACATCTTACTCAGTTGGGCAACCAAAACAGCTGCCGACAACTCCAACCTTGAGGAATCAATGGTTCTGGTGGGTTATACTCACAATTTACTACACAGAAGCACTAGTGTGGGGTTCTGTCCAAGGACACCGTCCTTTAGTTAGCCTGTGCACCGCATCCGGTGCAGTGTCCCATCCCTCTTCGGATCTCTAAGCTTGCTCCGGGGCACCCTTACATCACCGGAATGGTTCATAAATGATACTCAGTTATTTTCCGACACGCTTTCCTCCGGGATGAGTGGGTCATCCCAACCTGATCTCGATCCGCATAACCTTTGCCGTAACTGCTTTTCGAAACAGCGGGACCACCAGTCCGAGTGGGTCAAGTAAGGAACTAATGAGCGATAGTTTTCATCTCCTTGCCAAGGGCCCATCAGCCAACTGGAACTAAAAGTTGAATTTGTCTGAGGCTGGATCCAGTGAACTTCCGATGCTCTGTGACCGTGTGGTCTTGGCAAACCAAGCTGGATCCGACACAGTACTCATTCTTGCTGGGGCCACGCATCGCTTGGGTTGAGGTTCGCGAAAGAGCCAGTCGACAATCAAACTATTGGGGCGAGGTCCAGAACAGTCAGCTCTGTTAGTGACATGTTCGAAACAAACGCAATGAATGCCGCAGGGCCAATAAGCATAGGGCTGGCTGTGACTGTTGAGTCATTGTCCATACCCAAGCCCATTTCCGATAGTGAATAGAGAGAGTGGAGTTAATTGGAGGACCTGTCTGCTGAAGCCACAAATGAGGACGTAATATTGCACACCGGGAGTGATTTACCCGAGGTTAATTGGGTTGTAGTTCAGAGACTGGATGACCCTAGATACACTTGCGCAGTTTGCACGCAGGTTGGATGGGTATTATTCTGCCTATCGCCTTCAAAGCTCACCAGTCTTTACTGGTTAGATAAGTGGCACAAAGTGAAAATTCACCAATAGGGGAGATACGAAGAATCTACGATGCGGGATTTGAAGGGCCGCAACCGCTGGGAAAGCAAGCCGTGCTGAAGGATATAGAAGCCGTAAAACTGGCGGAGTCGGGAACATGGTTTTCAAAGCCAAATTTTACGGCCCCTTTACTGTGGAGGAAGGGAGAAGCAACGAAACTCGGCACTGTAGTTTCTCTGCAGAAGAGGTTGCACAGTTTGAAAGGTCACTTGAAGAACTACAAATAACCTGTGGACAAGGTACATAAAAGCATTGGATCGAACTATGGCTAAGAGACACACCGTAAAACTACAGATACAGCGGCTGACTTGTGGCCGTCTGCCTGGAGATACTTGCCGCTCCGAGCCGCTTCGAACCCAAAGGAGCCGGAGAAGTTGTTTTTGCTCCGAATTGCGCAGCTAAATGGCAGAGACGGTCACTCAACGATAATCTTACCACAACTCTGACACTACAGCTGATCTTGTGGGCATACTTTTGCCATTCAGCTAGGAAAAAGTGACCTTTTCGTGGTAAATAGAAGAGATGTTCAAGCAAGTGAAAGAGTCCGAAAGAGCTAGAGCTGCATTATGGCTCCCGCTGTGGCCGAAGGGACACTCACCACTGATACCGGAGGAATACCAAATGACGGTCCACCCCTCCGGGGCTACCTCGTCACCCTTACGCGCCAACTTCGCCTTATGCAGAGACACGACGAATTTTATGATCGACTACGAACAGTCGGTCTTGCAAAGCGTGGGAAGCAACTTATGCCGACGGTTGCTTTGCAAAGTTCCAAACTAGTGCTGAAGCTAATTCGTTTGCGAGAAGAGCAACTGGTTTATTGATGCAAGCTGGTCTCAAGCTGAGGAAATGGATATCCAACTCATTCAATTTGCGGCCGTCTTCCCGGACCCTGAAGTAAGGGCCAGCTTGGTTTGCCAAGACCACACGGTCACAGAGCATCGGAAGTTCACTGGATCCAGCCTCAGACAAATTCAACTTTTAGTTCCAGTTGGCTGATGGGCCCTTGGCAAGGAGATGAAAACTATCGCTCATTAGTTCCTTACTTGACCCACTCGGACTGGTGGTCCCGCTGTTTCGAAAAGCAGTTACGGCAAAGGTTATGCGGATCGAGATCAGGTTGGGATGACCCACTCATCCCGGAGGAAAGCGTGTCGGAAAATAACTGAGTATCATTTATGAACCATTCCGGTGATGTAAGGGTGCCCCGGAGCAAGCTTAGAGATCCGAAGAGGGATGGGACACTGCACCGGATGCGGTGCACAGGCTAACTAAAGGGCGGTGTCCTTGGACAGAACCCCACACTAGTGCTTCTGTGTAGTAAATTGTGAGTATAACCCACCAGAACCATTGATTCCTCAAGGTTGGAGTTGTCGGCAGCTGTTTTGGTTGCCCAACTGAGTAAGATGTGAAAAGGTAGCCTACTGAATTGTTCTGATGGGGCGCCATTTGGATGAACTCGATGTTCGTTACGTACGCGTACACTACAAAGAGAATGCGGGCACTTTCCAAGTATATTCGCGGCAAACCGCCAAGCAATTATATATCAATAGACTGACGTGTCCCAGAGGCGGCATTTGCGGCCAGACTATATAATTGATTGACCTCCAGGGGAAGTTCAACCGGAGTGGGACTAAGGACTTGGCTGAAAGGACTTCAATCTCCTAAGGACTGTCACCCACCTGGGGATTCCTCGCCGGTCCCACCAGATGGAGTGGAGAACAAGGGATGGCCTGCTTTAGCTAAAACAGTCAACATGCCTCCCGGCGCTGCCCCCATGTTTTCTAGGCAGTCTGAGTTGAGTATGCTTCTGAGGCCTATAGCTTGGCCAATTCGGCTCTGATATTTGAATTATTTTCATCAAGCGGCAAGGGTCTGATGAAAGTGACCAGCCTGTCCACTGGGGACAAACACAGAGCCAGAATGAAAGTAATAACGGTGGATCAGTATGAGTCATTCGGTGGGTTTCCACAGCACAGTCCACTTTCAGAATAGCTATGCAAAGGGGCCCCGGGTTCCTTAGGAAAGCTCTGCCTGGTTATATTATGAAATCTCTTGTGTTTCACTGAACGACTAAATCACGTGAAGATTCAGAATCATTCGAAAACCCCGTCATTTCACTGAACAGGCTTCCTCCATATTAGAGAAAGACATGGTGGCACCCTGCACTTTCCGGTTGCAATTCTCGAGAGGTATTGAATTACTAAGGGAATCGGTAAGGTAAAGCGGGTGATAGGGTTTTGTTTTACTAGTCGTAGACCCGTGGTTGTTGCCGACCATCAGCAGAAGGCTCCTTTTTGTCCCTACCGTGCTGAGGAAGGGAAGAACAGCTTTGCTCGGTCAGAATAAACCCGTTTGGTCCTATTCTCGTTCTTGCGGGCCTAGGAGTTGAAAGAAGATAAGGTTGCCCATTTTTCGGTCCACAAGCTTGATCTACTCATTTGGAAATGACAGTTGGTTCGGTCACAGATTCGTCCCTGATGTTTATTGCCTGATTCATTGTAAAACGTAAAGAGCTAAATGATGTGTACAGCGACAACGGCCCTAATTTAGTGGAAGCAGTTACGGAGTTCAGAAGCCAACTGAAAGTTTAGGACGGATGGCGCACCACCGACCACCCGGCCAGTCAGACCATAATTTGTCACTTCAACCACTAGCATTGGGCTACATGGGGCTTATGGGAGAAGATGATGTTTTCGGCGCGCAAGTTGCCGTCAGCGGTTCCTGGGGAACAGATAGTGAGTGAGAAGGTGGTACATACTTTGTTGAAGTTGAGCGGATAACGAACAGCCGATGGATCTTTGGGCTTTCACCTTACGGCCCGAGCTGATCGGCACTAACTGGCAGCAATCTATTGTTCCTGTGAAGCGACTGCGGAGCACTGGCTAACGCTAATTCAATAAGCTAATACGGTAGACTCTGGAAACAGGTCGTCCACTTACAAGGGGCTTTTCAGTGCTCATCTGTAGGGGAATAACAATAGTGGTTCCTTTGGAGAGGCCCGGAGCATGCACGGTATCTGGCCCAACGATAAAAATGGTAATATGGTTGAATAACCCGTGATAATTTGGAAAAAAGCATGACAGCAGCAAGATACAGAATATGGAGAGGTAAACGCACTTGCACAAAGGACTGATGAAGGGCTTTTTGGTGAACCCAATAATGGATCCAAATGATCGCCCGGCAGCTCCGAAAGTCAGGGTCAAGCGGCGGAATCGGATTGGACCATGTGAAGACTGTTGGTAGCTAGGAGGTATACACGCGAGAGATAGAAAATACGCCGAAACGACCGTGGTAACGTAAGACAAGTTAGAATTCAAATGATGCACCAGCGTTCCATTAACTCATTCGTTCTACGGTCGCCTGCTTCCTTCGATCACTCCCTTTATTCCTCCTCCCTTACTAACAACCCTTCACCAGCTTTCCGATATCAAATGAAACTTCCAATACATTCATTCATTCTTCATTTTTCTTTCTCTCCAACAGACACAGGAGGTACCTCTCCCGCGTAAGCCTTATCAACACTACTCACGGAAGTAGATTCAGGTGTGAGTCACGAGCCATCGTCTCTTCAGCAGCATGTCCAGTAGTCTCTTGAACAGTGGGTAACTAGACTCTTCCACCACTCCGGCTGGCAGCGAATTTCATAGCTGGGTCACCCTCCGAGATAGACAGTACACCAGTGGTGGGCCCGCCGAGCGCTGCTTTTTAGAGTTGGCGGGTGTTCCCTGGTGTGGTCAAGCTCACGGAGAGGGAGCTTTGAATGTAGTTCTGGTCCAAAGCCCGCTCGAATGATAAGCCTAGTGAGGATCAGATCACCTCGGATTATCCGATATGTCACTGAAGACAACACAACAACACAATCTTCAGCCGGCCTTTGCATCGGATCTCACGCAGAGCTTGAGCGAAACAAGTAGCTACCTTCTGCACTCGTTCCAATTCTGCCACTTCTGTCACCGTAAACGTTAAACGGGCTAGTACCCCCAATTACAACATAGGTGGCACACGGGACGCACACGTTGTCATGGAAGCTTCAAGTAAAAGATGGCCAAAGGATCGGCAAATTGGCCCAAGGGTACTCCACGCGGAAGCACAAACCTTGTCGACGCTATTCCCCATTTTTAGTGGCTAGGCCGCAATAGCTCTCAGGTCTTTTTCACAGGCAAAGCGGCGAAGGAGTGCCTCGAGTATACAGGGCAGCCCATCACTAGACGGCCTCCGCAAGAGCATGTGCGTGCACTTGTCGATGTTGGCAGGCAGGGACCACAGGTCAGACCATCTTCCAAGGGCCTTGACGTTCTCCTGAGGAACAGGCCCATGTTAATTTGATGTGACTGCACGCCAGATCTTGAGTTCGTCCTGCTAGACGAGACGAGGAGTTTGGAAAAATGCTGGTAGGTCAATTATGTAGGCCAGGAAAAAGAGCGGGCCTGGAACCAACCTTTATTCAACCTTAGTGGTATTTACTTGCCACGTCATCATTTTCTGTGCTACTCGTACTTCAAAAATTCTTTCAAGAAAGTCCTCAATCCATAGAATCAATGAATCTACTACACCAAGAACCTTGAGATTACCTAGTAGCCGGCCACAAGTAACCATGTCAAAAGTTTTGCCACAAGGAGGGAGTCCGTAAGGATCCCCCAACCTTGACACCCGTCAATGTTCTCGTGCCAGCCGAAAGTTCGTCAGGCACTACTTAATTTTCCAAAGCCCGTGTTGTCGACGTAGAAGATTGCTTACACCGAAAAGCTCTCAGAGTGGAGTGGTCAGTAGGCACGCCACAAGCCTGCCTACCACGGATGTCAGACCAAGCGGTGGATATTTGGTCTCCCTGCATTCATTCCACCTCTATGTAGTGGAAAACCAGGGGCTTCCCTCCATTCCTTGGCGGGCCTTCCCGTTTTTAGCGATGGGGTAAACAACTGCGTTGCTGGCCGAGCTAACTCATCTGTAGAAGATGCCCTCTGTAACGGACTTCAAGCAGTGGATGAGATACGCGTAACACAATCCAAAAAACGTCAAACGTCCAATTGTGGTTTTCATTGCCGTTCTTCATAAGATTATCATAAATATGTCACAAAAACTGTAGAAACCTCAACGGTGCCCGCTCCGTGAATCAGAGTCGGCCAAATGCGAGCAAGTTCAAAATCGCTTGGGGTTCAGGCTGTCAAGTCAACGAAAAGTCCATGGGAAAAATGGGTCGAAGGTCACAGAAAAAATCAGTGCAAGCACCAGTCAGCGGCCCTTTAGAGTCAACGTCTAGTGTGCGATTCAGTGAGTGAGCACGTGTGGTGCAAGAAGTCATTGGAAAACATAGACTTAGAGTGTGGGTAGGGGGTCAGATCGATCCTGAATTAGAGCTTCGATTTTGGTTGGCCCAGGAGACTGGTTGCCTTTAATGGTAAGCTTGGCTGTAGCCATCTCATCCTCCGTAATTTCCTTGCATAGCTTACAGGAAAAGTTCACCCCAACACGTGTAGGACGGTTTTGCCTTAGTTCGGGAGCGAAGACTGACAAGTGGCGCTTCCCCACTACACCAGCCTTGCGTTCATCTGAAACTCCCGGTGAGTGTCCAACCTGCAAGGTTCGAGTGGCAATTAAAGACCCCATCTTTCATCCAGATAAGGCAAACTTTTGGGTGCACGAACGGAATCCACTGCTGACGTCCAACCAAATATAAAACGCTTTTCTCGCTCCAGTTGGATGCACTGACCACGGATGATGCGCTGGCGGTCATACCCTCACCCAGTTGAGCAACGTAGTTTTCATGCATTATCGCGACTGTTTAAAGGACGTCTGAGTAACGAGCCAGACCACAGTGGACCTTTTGCAAGCTGTCTCTGTCTTGGTGACAGAGGAAAGTTTGGTGTGGTTGAAGGATTCAACCATTAATTACTTCTCAAGCCCTGTCCACCCAATACGGACATTGTGGACACCACATCACTGAGGAAGCTGCCCGCCCTCGACCTGTTGGAACGGAATTTGCCAAGCTTCGGGTCCACCCTGTGGTCTGGGAACGGAAGTTGCTCTTTTCTTCCGGATGACGGTCAGCACCAGGTGGCCACCCCCCCTTCCCCCGTACGGGTGAGTTTGGAAATTCAAGTTACGTGACCTTCGCTCTGCCGACATCCCAAAGCTGATGCACTCGAGGTTGACATCCACGTGCTAAACCTCGCGTGCTTTCGATCGATTGAGAGGAGTACGAAGCGCGCATATCGAAGACTTAATATCCATAATCTGACATCTTTTTCGCAGTACTTGAGCCCACGCATCAGTAGTGCACTGTCTAATCAACTGTAGATTTTCTGCCAAAGTATTGGCTCTGTCGCGTAAACAAAATGCTTCGTGGTACAGGCTTGTAACTAAAGCTTTATTTCTTCCTTTCGATGGGTGTTTAACTTCACTTGGTTCTCCCATCCCGGTAGTCTCACCACCCTTCTTTCTCGCTCTCCCTCTTAAGCCCGCGTTCACCACGCGGAAAACTATTCTTCAACAATCACCAACTACCGGACTGCGCATAAGCTCAAAGTATTTGAGAAGCCCACTCTACTTCTCTGCCCTAACCTTCTGCTTTCTCAATGCCCTCGCGGAAGGGCCCCCCTACATAAAAAAGCCTCCGTGCAACCCCAAGTTTCTTATTCTATTCATTGTATTTGCCTCTTTTACCCTCAGATGGTACAAAGGTCAGACCTTTGTCGTGTTTCTCACATCCTCTTGTTATCCTTGCGTTTTAAACAAGGCATGCTTTAACCCGCCAAAGGACCAATACGTGCGCGTCAGTAACAGATGACCAAATAGTGCATAAGAAAAGCCGGAAGACATACGCAATCATTTTCGTGACCGGTTAAGCCCCACCCTGCCATTTTCGAGTAATCTACCACCTTATAGGGGCACGTACTACAACGATGATGGGTTTTTGGTTGGAAATGCCCTCCCACTATACAAAACTACTCCTCTAGGTGGACAGGCACACCCAAAAATACTAAACCTACCGATATGGAGAGAGTACTCTGTGTATGCACAAATGAGACCCTCCGAACATGGTGCTGCCTGTAACCTTCATCTGTCATGCCTGGTAACTTTGCAGGATAGCCGCCTGAGAAGCAGTAAGGTATAATAAATAAAGTGTGGCCAATCGAGTGTTTGGGGTAAAGCATTGCTGCCGATTTTGACACGTTTAAAAACAAAGTTGATTCCGTATACCTACGGTAACATTTACAAGAAATTAAGCAGTTTTACAATGACGGAATATCAATGGTGTTCCCTCTGGGTTCATACGCTTCCGAGTGAGAAATATATCAACAACTGCCGCCGAATTACGTCAAACGATAAAAAAAGAAGACGAGAATAACCTGTGCATCGGCTCGCCCTACTGTTATCAAACACCTTCAGCTGATCAATGTCAATGTCAGCTTCTAGTTGGTCAAATGCATCATTTCCCGATGGTTCCTCCCGGTTTGGCAGATCAACAAACCCCTTTTCCAGTTGAGTAGATTTGGCTGTTGGAGTTATACCACGAGAGTCCGGTTCACCTTCAGCAAGACAAATCTTTTTGGTGTCACGGAGAACTAATTCACCACCAGCTTGCATTCTCGTCTTTTGTGCCGTGTCGTCTCCTGGATTTCGCACGCTTTCGACAAATGCAATGGGCCACTGACCGCATGGTAAAGCCTTCAAAACTAGTAGCACATACCACCTGATGTAAAGTTGCGCTCTTGCTTTTTCCATTTCTGCCGCTGTTGCAAAAGTGGAAGATATTCCCCAGTCCTTCCCTTTGAAAACACAGGTGTCAAGTAGTTCGCCTGCCCTTGCTGCCGAATCACCCCATCTCTCGATGAATTCGTCGGAATATCTCATGAGCTTGGCCTCAGGTTAAGTAGGTCATTGGGTGTTGGCACTGACAAATCACAACAGTCCGAGGGTAAAGTACTGGCGGTGGTCCGTTTACAATGCGTTCACTTTCTGAAAAAAACGTCAATAATGTTTCGTCACTCATACATGATTTGCCCTGAAGGTCCCACATAGAGTCACCATGTCCTCCTCCGGATCCAATACCCCGCATTATCAAATCGCCTCACCATCCAGTAATAACCTCTACCTGACTTCGTGAGTGTTTATCGGTCACCGGCGATATTCATATTGGAACGTTTCACCCCCATACAAAACGATAATCATAACCCACAGCTGGAGCACTCTCCAGACTGCCGCACTCCTGCTCCCTTTCGGATCGCATTGGTTACTTGGGTAGCCATCGGTCAGCTCGACGTTACTCCCGGACCAGACGACTTGATCTATCGGACCGACAATGATCTAAACCCATACTCCTGCCTGATGACTTTATAGGGGCACAGTACTCCGCTGAACATAATCCAACAACCGGATTAACAAACCCTCATGGAAGTCTCATCGGATCTCAGAGGTGATTTCTGACACCAATCATCACCCCACACCCGAGCAACATCCATTTCCAGTACTCATTTCCAAGAGATCAATACTTTCCGCGTTGCAGCACGAAACCAATGACCGGAACCCAGCCCTCGCGGCTGCGTTCCAAACCTATTCTGCCCACTTCGTCAAACTAGCCCTTTTTTGCCCGCTGCCCCCACCACTCTACCTGCCATCACCTGCAACCAAGGTCTTTATGAAACAGAATACCAGCCACCTGTTGCCAACCGGAACTAGAATAATAATTCTCTTATCACATACACAAAACATTTTATCTTTACGCCCTTCCAACTTCTGCCTAGCCGCATCGGTAGCGCTTGCCTCAACTAGTCTGCTTGTTCGACTGCTCCTCTTTGAAAGTCCGTTCTGCGTCCATACACCATTCATGCTCTTCAAAAGTTCACTGCATTCCTCGGTAATTTTTTCGCTTTTATTTGAATTTCCATATGACACTTAAATCACCTGCACAAAGGGTCTGTCTTGTTGTTATATTTGACTCACTTGCATCTATTTCACATGCTTCCGCCCAACAATTAGTTAACCAATGCTGGATCAATCTTCTACATTTCGTTGGTATCTCTGACTGCACGTTGATAGCTCCATGCGGACTTGACTTTTGATCTTGTTCTTCGGTAACTCTCCCTCCCGGTTACCCGTTAGTGACCGTCCAATTATCGCTTATATCGGCAATCTCACGTCTTCCAGGTATCCACACGGCCCTCTCCGAGTTCGAAACCGGTTTTTAATTCCCGCTTCAACCATCACCACTTTAGTTCACTCAAACACTACAAAGCTTCACTGTCTTACTTCGGTTACTGTGTGATTCTTGGATTTAAAAATTGTAAATACCCCACATTGTTATGTACTGCCGTATTCTCTGATTTTGCCTTGTACATGTGCCTTGACCACGGTCAAGAAATATACAGTTATCATCATTATCATATTCATCGGCCGTTTGTCACAAGTTGGAAGAAGCAAACTCCTAATCGAGAAAACTTTGGTGTCCCATATTCCACCACGTGAAAGTGGTTCAATCATCTAAGTTGCGAGTCTCTTCAACTCTCCAGGGAAGGCAGGGATAAAAGACAGCCGTCCACATTGGAGTTACCATGCACCGTCCTGGAGTGGTTGCCCTTACGCTGTCCCCCCCGATCGTCTGCCGCGCGATGTAATGCAAAATTCGCGCAGAAAGGGGAAGAAGTTGTGCCAGGCCGGCGAGAAGTCATTCGATATTCAACCAGATTTCCATCTAGTCGACTATTTTCCCACCAAAGGAACCTTAGTGCTCCCATTTCCCTTGATGACACTCGAACCCGCACAAACTCCTTTTTAATGTCCGCAGCCGGCGCAATGGATACTTTTCGAGGACAAAGCAACTGTCTTATCAGGTTTGCCGTCGTCTCCAGTCCCAGAAACAGGCAATTATCAAGAAGGCGTCCTTGTAATGCGGATGGAAAGTTATGAAACAGGCAGAGGAAAACTGAAGCAAAGCAAACTAAAGGGCACCGAATGATGACCGCGGAGAAGGGGCACAAAAATGCTGAGGGAACTGATCGAGGGAAAAGAAGAGGGAGATGCCTGGTTGGATTATTTTATTGCAGATGAATCAAATGATGAAGGCAGAAAATTGGAGACGTCCAGACAAGCAAACCTATGACGGGCACGAGAATATTATCTAGAAGGATCTGTACGGCCGAAAAAGCAATAAAGTGTAATGGTAGATATGGAAGATGAATGTGGATGTAAGAGATGAAAATTCAGAAACGGTGATTCCTAAAGTGCGGACTTAGCTAAGTATAGCACTCCTTGAGCAATAAGCAGGCAATTTCGAGGGAACCCCGAACTCAGAGCAAGATTTATCCGCAGCACCTACGATGCTGAATTATCGGATGGACGACATAAAAAATATATACGAACCTCGAACTGGCAATCATAAAGACCCAAAAAAGGACCGAGCTCACGGCTTGCAAAAGGCAGGCACTTGAGTCATCCAGGTCAGAGATAGGATACGACAAAGAAGGGCTTTGGACGCAAATAAACGGATGTTAGTTCACAGGAAGGTAAATTGTACGAAAGACGCAAATAATGTGTATAAGTGGGCAATTTCACAAAGTCACGAAATTGCAGTGCTTCCGGAGGGTCTTCTACAACCGATCGGTACATTGGATACGAATGGGGCAGGACAAGGACAATGGGAAGCAATACGAGTGATGAGAAGAAGATGGGTGAGCATAACATGGCAGAACAAAACCTGTAGAAGCATACCAGCCATTACCGGCTGTACACGGTGCGGCAGAGCGGGGAGGGTTGAGGCGTGTGATCCGCAGCTGGTGCTGGTGGGTGAGGCTTACTGTGCGCCGGGCATTCATCCTGAAACAAATGCTTCGTGAAGTGAACACAGGAGGTGTGATCAACCAAACATTTTACGTTCGCTCATCGTTCCAGACGGCCCGCACACTCGATGTGCGTCGGCCAAAACGATGGATCTGACCACGCTCGGCGTCGTTGGGATTAACACGCGTGATCGTTGTTGGCTGCACAGGAAACATAGTACCACGGCGATAGTACGCGATACAGGATCAATCGGTTCAGCTGCCAGAGGTGTTGGGGAGCAGAGCCAGTAGGAGCAGTGACTGGCCGACGACCATATAGTGTCTTTATCCGGATGAACCTGCCCGGAGAATGATCAGTACGCTACCCGAGGTGGTTGACCGTCATTGACGGTCACTGAGGATAACCGAATGGGGAAAGTAAATAGAAGACTGCGACTTGAGCCTAATCTCGGCTGAAAGTATGCGACTAACAGGAAAAAGCCAACGAGAGTGCATCAATGCAGTGGGTTTCTGGCACTAGTGTGGAAGTGGCAAGAGG
Organism: Fasciola hepatica; assembly: GCA_948099385.1. Classification (NCBI taxonomy): domain Eukaryota; kingdom Metazoa; phylum Platyhelminthes; class Trematoda; order Plagiorchiida; family Fasciolidae; genus Fasciola; species Fasciola hepatica. The sequence goes on along the minus strand of CANUEZ040000032.1, from coordinate 2,387,832 downwards.
GGTAAATGGTAACAACCCTTTGAACTGAGAATGGTTAAGGCTTTAGGCGACTGACAGAGTCAAATTGGCGAAGCAAGAGAGAAGAGGATACAATGAACTCTCGTGGTTGAGACAGAATGAAAATCAGACAAGTGTCCGTGGAGAGTAGGTCCTTTACGCTGACAGCAGGGGCTAACCTTACAGAGAATCAGGGATTGCAATGATCAAAATCCTAGACACTCAGATGATGGAATGGGGAGAACGTGCGGTAGAGGTTTTTGTTCATGGCGGAGAGGTAATAAAATTTGGAGTTGAGGCCTCCTTCTTAGGCCATATCGGTGTAAACACTCAGTGGCTAGCAACATAGCATTGGTGACAGTGAAGAGAATAAGCGCGCCCGGAAGCAAGTGTTGAAGAGGAGCCATGCGTACTAGGAGGCAACTAACTCCAGACGTTGCTGTTAGCCAGCAGGGGGATCGTGACCTCGGATCGATATTAGATAGAGGCATGGGGAGAAAAAAGCCACCTTGAAGAAGGTGATGGGAGCAAATGGCAGCAAGTGAGATAAGGTACGAAGTTTGAACCTTGGTATAGATTGCCTTGAGGGGAAAGATTAGGTTTGACCTCATCTGGCGAATCCACAGAGACTCAGTTAGTTGGCTCTAAGTCAAGGCTACGGATGGGCCCGGGAGCTGTTTGGCAAAGGTTTGCTGGACATTATCAAGGGCTGTAATATAGGAATACCGCAGACAGGTGGAGGTTATTGGGGGCACTCTAAGGGTGGACTAATATGAGAGGCACACTTGAGGGAGCCTAGCGAGTATTAGGAAATATCGATGATTCAAGCCAAGGGCTTGCTTAGCTCAGCTGTTTCGAAAGATTTCCGTTCCAAGAAGTTGAAGAGCAGGAGTAGTGTATGCCAACGCCAAAAACTTTGGGGTAGGCAGGGACGAGAAGGAGGTCCCGAATAATTTGACTAGGGAGGATAGTGCATTTTTGGGGTAGAAGGTGGCGTTCCTCGGCAGTGAACTCCATGAACCATGGGGAGCGTCAAGTTCGGAGAGAGAATTAGTCACCCGATATGTCGCACAGGGTCACAGACAGGTCGGTGGTATGGAAGAAGAATATTGCTTCCATTCCATCAGCAGAGGAGAGTGGTGAAACGTGGAAAATAGACGAGAATCTGTCATTTATATTGGAGAAGAATTGTAATGGGCCTAAGACGACCAGATACAGCGAAAGATCGGATTTTGGCAATAGATTGCACATGGGGACACGGTCGAAAGGCTTGGACATGCCATCCACACGAAAGTTACTGTGTTACCGGTGTCAAGCTTAGGCGACAGAACATTAAAGATATCCAACCAGCAGGAGGAGCAACAGCGGGAAATCAGAAAACCATGCTGACCGGGGTTCAGCAGGCTGGTGGAAAAAGCAGTGAACAACGTTTTATTAATCCTTCGGGCGAGTTTACACACCACGGGAGCATCCCTAGCGGGTCTTTAGCTATCCGGGTTGTGCTGTGGGCCCTTTCTGAAAGGAGGAGTGAATACGGAAGTTCCTATTGGGGAGGGACGAAGCATCCAGGGATAGGGCTCGTATATACACCGAAAACAGCAAAGGTCGGGAAGACCTAAAAGTGGAAAGTCCGTTGGGGAGCCATCTGGACCGGTCTAGAGGGAAGTTTAGTAGACTAGGCTAACTTATCTATATCAAGACGCGTTAAGAGAGTCGATGAAACATAGGTAGAGGTGCCAGAACTGGTGGAAGTTGGAGGGAAACCAGGGCAAGCGATGAGTGGGGAGAAAACCGAGCACTAAATGCCTCGGAAATAGGCGCTGGTTATCAGCGAAAGAAGAGCTGTAGGCGGGGAATTTTGGCAAGATCAAAGTAGATCCTATGGCTTTTTATCAAGTAGGATGAGCGGGAAGCCAGCTTTGTTGAGGTGCGCATAACTAAAAGCCGGTTATCTCCTGTGACGAAATTTGGCCTTGCGATGCTGCTTCGAATGCAACTGGTTGATGCGCAGGGGACCTGTGAAGCGGCGTGACCTGGTAAAAATAAGCAACATTTAAGCCAGAATAAGCTCAGAAAGAGACAGGAAATGCAAAACTGGGGGCTTGGATCAGTGCATTGTTTAGTGGTGTTTAAGCGGTGTAAAAGGCTACGGTGGGAAGAGTTTTCAACAGAGTGGTGGTCAGCCGAAATTAAACTACCCCATCTAAGGGAGCGGATAATCCTGGGCGCTGGAGGTCAGTTGCGTGAGCTTTGGGGCGTAGAAACACGCGTGGATCAGTCAGAAGGCTGGTTTAGCCAAGACAGCCGAATTTACTCAAAACAATGCAATGATAATTACTCTGGAAGAATCAGTTGACTTGAGCGATAGTATCAGAAATATTGATGGAGAATACCGGAACCTGGACTTTGTCCACCCTCAAAGGGGAGACCACATTTTCGGACCGCCCTTCAAGACGGAAGTAGGAGAAAAAGATGCAGAGAGCTAAGGGGCTAACACGAAAGGGCAGGCGGATCAGATCAAGTTTAAAGCCACGGAATTCTTTTTACAGTAGCTGGAAAGTAGTCCAGATCAATGCGCAGCCAACTCGTGCAAATCCCAGAGCAAAACAAGATTGGTTCGTGGTTTCCAAGATACGGAATTATGAAGTGAACTAGACAGCATATACTTACAAACCTCAAATATCAGGTCACTCACTGAAAAGGAAAGCCAAGTTCACTGTTTGAGAAAGACAAGCAGGTGAGTCGCACAGGTCCAAACAAGATATGAAAAAATCTCACTGTCAACACTAATGAAAAAAGGATGGTTTACAAAAATACAAGTGGTGGGAATAGCACATAGAATGCCTATCATCCAGCATTTTCACGAACCCAAATTATCATGGTGTCCTTTGGGGTTCATCCACGTTTTTTGGTCCGGCTGGTAGCTTAACCGAGAGAAGCTCTTAAATCACCCATGACATTCTATCGTGGGGGCTTCAGGCCCAAAGGGATTAGAGGTGAAAAAGAAGAGGTTCTGGTCAGAGGCGTGAATAGATACCCGGAGTGAATCTTCAATACTGAAGAGGGGGTTAGTTGACAGGACTAGCGTAGAAAGTGCAATTGACGAAGACTAAGCAGCACCACCATGCGTTGACTGGCGAATTTTTAAGAAGCCGTGATACCCGTTCATGCGAACAAGGTCCGGTGAGGTGTCTTCGGTGTTCCGGTGCTCAGTTTCTTGTGTTACGTCTACCTTCCAGACAATTGCGAAGTAACACAGATGTGACATTTTCCTGATTAGTGTCCAGCGTTGATAAGAACTGGTAGGAGGCAATTCGGTGAGAGGGTACTCGACGTATCGGTTTCAGATGCAGGACCATAAGCGCTGCTATCGCTATGTTGACTGGGTCTCGATCGAGGTGAAGTACCGTCAGAGAGAGGGTAGGAGATAACTGGGTGGGGGAAATAAATGGGCTGAGTACTAACGGAGGGCTACACCAATTGTTGTATGTGGTCAGCAAATGGGTTTGCGAGAGTCCGTGGATTTTTTCTTCATGGTGGACGGCAAAAAAGGCCGGTGGATGGCGAGCGTTGATCAATGAAAGAACGGTTTTTAGGCAGTGCTTACCGTAGCTGCATGGACGGGGCGGTAGGGTCAGGATAAATTGATGCAGAGGCAAAAGAATGTAAGTCGGTTTTATTGGGGCGAGGGAGTTTGGGTTTGGAATAGGGGTGGTTAATTGCAAAAAAGGCTAGAAGCTCATGAAAGGCAAAGAGGACTTTATGCTGGGAGAGGGATACGGAGATCGGGGAAGTGGAATGCTAGTTCAAACCTGGATACATTTTTTAGAGTTTTTAAAAGCTAGTTCAGGATTAGGCTGGAGTTCGTGGAGAAGAGCCGTAGGAAGCGCCTGGAGCATTCTGAGTCTGTTGGGTCTGTTGAGGATTGTGGCTGTAAACGGGAAGGGATGTAAGTTGGCAAATTAGATTGGTGATTATTGCCTCACTCATTGTCAAAAAGATAGCGAGAGAGAGGAGGCAGAGAGAAGGGAGTGGAGGGGTCAGCTGTTCGGGGGCAGCCGGGACGGTAGCGAAGCATTTGCGTTCGATAGCATCGGACGGAGTTAGAGGACAGTGCAACAGCTTATCTGCCACAGAGGTAAAGGTTAGGGTTGCGGGGAAGTTTATTGGGAAGCAAACGTGAATGGTTGAAGTGAGTGGCTGACCGAAGGCAGGCCCAGGTGGGGTTCCTGAAGTACTCATAGAAGGTGGTAAAGTAAACCTACTGGGAGTACAGAGGCACGTTAGAGCAGTAAGCACTTAGTGAGTAGTAAGCAGAGTCATTAGAGAGAGAGCCACTGTGGACGACACGTAGCCCATGCTGGGTGAAATGGTTAGAACTAACACAGCAGAGGTTGAGGGTTCAGCCAGCATTGGTTTCTGACAATGGAGCTAAGGCCGGGGGGTTGGGGTTAAAACTGAGGTAAAGCTCCATTTAAGTGATGCTCTATAGATACGTTTGCTGGGGCCGGGGCCGTCTGCGGAGAGTAAGTCGGTTCTGGGGCAACAGTTCCCGGGTAGACTGCAGAGCGTCCCAGACCCGTCGGTAGCACCATGCCTATGAGGGACTGAGTGGGCTTTGTGTCAGGGTTAACTGGGCCGGTTGCACGAGTAAATCGGAGTTATTTTCGAGCGATCGAGATATTTCTCTCTGAAGAGGTGCTTTATTCGGGCAATTTCTTGGTATCTTCAAAGGGCAACCAGGAAGCAGCTGGCGGTTCACCATTACTGAACCACCCGATTTTCAGGTCGCCCGTGAACTAAGAGAGCAAGAGGCAGACACGACACTAGGGCTTTTGAGTGGCCTAATGCAGTAGCTTCTGTGGCAAATCACGTTGCGTGCGTTCACCGTGTTATGTTTGACTAGTGATAGGGGTAGTCTTTTGGGACCAATAAAAACCAGGGCACTCTTAGGGTTGGTTGTACGGCCGTAGATTACCCGTTTAATGGAGTCCATAAGGTGCTCTGGTGCAACCGATTTTAGAGGGAGCATATTTTCTCAGGTTCCTTGAGGGTTACCGCAGGGAAATCATTAGTAGTTTTCAGTCGATGAGTTGAAGCTTACCGTTGACTTCACTAGTGCCCCTTCCCAACTCATCGGACTAACTAGAAGATAACTTGACGATATTGACAAGGGCAGCAAAGAAGGACTCAGTTTCTGGGTGGAGTTTGGAGTGCTTGGGTGTTTCGAGGTTTAGTAAGGGACCGACGTGACATTGTTACCCCAGAGGTGTAGCAATGATGACAGGTAGTTCAGCTGATATAGGTGGATCCGCCAACAGCGACGGAGGCGGGTCATAAAGATTGGATAGAAGAACTACGTGGTGTATACACACCTGTTGTGAGGTGAGGTTGGCGACATTATAGGATAATCAGCAATCGATATACTTAAGTTTGTGGTATCAAGTGGGTCGAGGGACAGGGCAGGCGAGCAGCGGAAGTCGGGGCCATACTGGAGCCTGGGTCAAATGTTATGAAGGTAGTATTCTCATATGGATCCCCCGGCGGGCGGAGTGGAGATTAAATGGCCTTTTGTGCAGGGTGAAGCCTGAAAGGGAAATGTAGACGATAGTAAAGGAGAGATAAGCAGTAATCAGCACACATATGTGCATAAACAGGTAAAAGTATTTGCAGCACTGGTGAGGAGACCACCTCGTCAGTTGGCATGGGGGTATACTGGAGGGTTGCGCACGGCAAATTCTTGATGGAATTAACTAAGATGTGTAACATTTAGGAGGCATGAGTAGTCGGGAGAGGGCATGGGGTAGCTTCGGTATAGGGGAGACTCTCCGAGGCTTGAAGCTACAGGAAATTGTCAGGTGCGAAATGAAAAATAAGGTGGGGCCTTTGTGGGAGGCGATGATCACTTGTTGAGCGGGGCCTAAATGGAAGGCCAAAAGGGGTGAATATCGTTATTATTTGATAATATTGCTGGAATGTCTCCACAAATAGGTGGAGCAGCAGGCTTGGATGCACGATCAGTGAGTACGGCGTCATTCGTGAAGCGAAGTAATTTACTTTGATTTAAGCGAACACGAGATGGTGACAGCCACCTGACAGCAGCACTAAAGCGCCAAAAACGACGAGAAGTTGCAAGAGAAATACAAATATAATAATCCCAGATGGTGTGAAAAGATCAACATCTCAAGAAATACTTTTGAACAAAGGAATAAAAACTACTGCGGAGGGTGGGAAATGTCGAACATCAATGACCAAGTACGGCTGGAAAGTCTGCGGAAGAGCGGTACGCGAGAATTACTTGCAGTGGCAGGATTAAGTGATGCATCTTGGAGAAGGCCGGGAATAAACCAGAAGAGCTAAGAGATAGGAGAAAGTCAGGAAAGCCGATTGGAGAATAGGCACAGTGGATTAGCTAGTGTGAAGAACGATTAAAATGCTGGGCAAAACATCCATGATATGTGGTGAGTTAGCTGTCAGAGTAGTGAGGACTGAAACAAAGTTATATTTAGCGGAGTAGATGGTGCATAAAATGGACTGTGAGATGAGTAAAAGTGTTGCAATCGCAAGCCAGGATAAGTCCCGGAAGATTGGTTTTACTTACGTTGCCTTACGTCGGTTGTGTAGTCAATGAAAATTTGGCCTATCATACCAAGGAAGATTCCGAAAGGGGTAGATCGAAGATGCTAATCAGACGTGAGTGGTTTAGTTATTGGTTTACCAGGAGGGCAATGACGTGCGGTGAGCGCTGTGATATTGATAAACAGCTGGACTGTTGGGTAGGGCCGAGGAAGACGAGGGCAAGTTGCACGGTCGTGTTATGTTGGTAGGGGAAGCTTGGTGCCGTTAGGTATCTATAGTGCTCAGCACTGTTCAGTTTGATCCGCGATCGGAACTTCCTTCCTGTAAGAAGTTTCCATCAGTTTTCAGCGAAGCGTATGGGGCAATAGCATAACTGCATCTGGGTGAAACCAGGTAACAACTTTGTACCCTCGGTAACCAACAATGAACGAGCTAATTAGCCGGTAGAAAAAATAGGATCAACAAGACAAGCATCCTGCATGATATATTGGAGCCAAGTGAAACGAGGATTTGAGATTGAAAAAGAAAGAGTAGCAGTCTGGAGGATATTCCAGCTTGGGGTTAGCCTAAAGAAAATAGGAAGTAGGAACACGGAGGCTGTTAAGGAGGTCCAACGAGCGCAGTGACATGATAGAGTGGCGACAGTGAACTCCATGGGAGTGAGCTGAGTAAGATGCTACACAGATACGTGCCAGACCACGGGGTCAGGGGTTGATGACAGAGTATGAAGCCAGTTCGTTAGCGGCTTACTGCATATCTGATCGTAGATAACCTGAACCACTTTCAGTAGAAGATAGCGGCCTTTACACATTTGGGCCCAGTTACTGATTACTATTTCGGCAGGATCTCAGCAAGTTTTATTTTTCGAGAGCAGTAATGCTGGTGTGGTAAGCCAGGATATTGGGAGCCGAGGACAAGACGAGGCGGAAAATATGACTTTCTGGGAACCCTGGCTATGAGTTGCCATAGCTGGATTAGAAAAGGTGTAGCGCGCGGCCTTGGGATGTCCAGTGTTCTGACTCTATCTAGTCTTACTTTAGCGGAATGACAGTTAGACCGATAAAGGCACTTGTTATAGCTCTAGCACCCGACTATAACACATTGCTTTTAATTTATTCTCATCACCCGGGGATGGCCTGCGTGAGACTGACCAGTTGTTAGCCCTCACGAACTGAGTGCAATAGGTTTTGCCACCTCCAAATCCGGAACCAACGAAGTTCAATAATTTCGGCCCACTGAGGAAAGGAGCATTTATAATAATTTACGCGGAGTCTAGTTAACGAACGATGACCAGTGGGGACCTCGCGGGATGCACGTGGCTGCGCACATGCCAAGGCCGATTGTGAGAGCGAACCAGGGTCAATGCTGCCAAACGACCAAGAAACAAACGTCGGAGCAGGTCGTAAAGATACATGGAATGAAAGAGGTAAAAGGAAGAGCAAAATCAAAGTGACCAGTCCAGATGAATTGGCTGAAGTTAGTGAAGTTTCTCCTACACGCAGTCCGCTACAACAGGTAATAGACCGCAACATTCTTCTTTCCCATATTCTAACACATTATCCTGCAGTTCAGCCGGTGCCTTTCGGCGGGCGGGCCGGTTTCCAACGCAGTCCAAAATAGCTCGTGGCAGGTTTGCAGTTTCTACCATGTTCCAGCGATGATCAGGGCCCCCAGAAACAATATTCTATTAGCATGAGTCCTTTTCATTTTCTGAGAAGTAGTCCATGATATTGGGATCTTTTCATAAGAAAACGCCCGGCCTTTCAATGTTGTAGACTGAAATTCACGATTTCAAGGTTATTTTCCCTACTCACTCAACTAATGCTACAATTTTCAGCACATCTGTTTGATGGAGATGCCTTTTTGGAAGAATAGATCCGTTTTTCGGACTGATTAAGAGGATTCGCAGTTCGAGGAGGATTTCTGCTACGACTTTTCGTAGCAGTAAAATGACTAGTAAATGGTTAGCAACATTATAAGGCACTCGGCGACACATGCGACCCTGAAAGTAATGGAGAATGAGCTCAGTAGGTTGGACCAAAACAGAGGACTTGGACAGGGCAAAGTGAGGCTGGAATTGGTGTCCTTGATTGTTTGTACAAACCTCGCTTTTCATAGAATATTTCCAGCTTCAGTCAGTGTTTTAACACAACGATCAGAAGAGTATTCACCTTAGGAAAGCCTTGACCCTTGCAAGCGGCGTCAGCTTGCAGGTCAAGGAGTGCATATGGTGGATTCCAAGTTGAGAGGAGTGAGGGCACTTTCGGGGTTTGTAGATGGGAAGCCCGGCAGGTTATCGCCCCGCCGTGAGCGCAGGCGGAAGAACAGATGACTATTCTGGTGAGGGGAAAGGAGGCCTCCTCGTGGAATTCCACATTAGCAGGGTCTTGTCTAGACTGGAAGTCGGAGGAACCCGTTTTCTCTAAAGCTCTCATTGAAAAAAAGTAACCTAAGAGTGAATTGCTCACGTTTTGTGGTTATTTGCAGGAGGAGAGGTAACAATCAAGAACGAACTGAAGCACAGAAATCTGGGGTAATATTTTTCAGTGATTGTCCAGAAGTTTTGTGCACCAGTTTGTCCTTGACAGCTACCCATCTTCCTTGGCGTACGCAAGGACTTACAGATGTAACCCTGCATAACTGTTATTCTGAACCCATGGCTTCTATTTGGCTTCTCCAACGAGCAACCTTTTCTCACACCTTTTCGTAAAGTTCTTCTACAAGTGCGCACTACTGACGTCCGTATGAGTTCATCTACATCAGCTTCTACATTCCTATTCATCCCCACGATCCAATCATACCCCCTGAATATTTCCGAGGCAGTTAGAAGGATATCGCCGTTTGTGAGATTTTGTTTTGAAGGAGCTTTTGTCATGGCTGAAATGTCGGAAAGTTTTCCTTCCTAATGGATCAAGAGCAGCTTACCACGGAAATAAGGATGTCCTATTTTTGATATATTCGCGTCTTCTAGACTTGGCATGGCGCACATCATAGTAAATTTTGTCGCTCTACTCAGTATAATGGCCCACAGTTTTAGACAAAAGCGTCAAACCCCGGCGAGACCTTTTTTATCACGAATTGATGTTAGACGTTCTAGATCCTGGGTAAAATTGAATATCCCTAACTATTAAGTAAGCTGGCCACAAGGACCCACTTTGTTCTCGCAGTGTACTCGAAGCTATGGAATAAACGTCCAGGTGACATACGACAACCACATTCTGTGGTTCAGCTTATCACCTCTGTAAGCGAAATCCTTTCGACCGTCAACTTTGACCGTTTCGATTGAATTCCACTCAGGTTCGTACGACCTAGCTGCTTTAAGCCTTTCTAGGGTGCTCCTTCTCGGTGTGGTTTACTTCGCGTCTCGAACAAATTTCAGAAGACTTCAACTGATAGACGTATTAATCCGAAACACGGTTCTATAATCAGTACAACGTTAATGAACAATGAATAGACAAAACATACAGCCAAATTTTGAACCGAGCGAGACACAGATCGTGGATAGTCAAATTTGCTGTTAAACCAGGCGGGAGCGTCATATGTTCATTCAAACAAATTCAGGTCAATGTCAGAAAGTGGGAAACGGATAAGACTGTTCAAATCACATGAAAGAGTAAGATCAAATCCATGTGAATAAAATAAAACCATATTGTCACGCTACCGTCAGATTGGATTATGGACCAATCACGAATCTGGACTGAGTTCAGTAAAATGACCAACTTTGTGCCAACAACACAGGAGAATGACTTGGAAAAGATTCACGTGTAGAATGTGACTACTAACAAGATGTTAGTAGCCAGTAAGAAAAACGTTTAGTTTGTACGAAACGTACAACCTCCATGAAATCATATCACGCTGTTGGTAGTCTGCTAGTACTGACGTCCTTTAACCCCACAGTGGTTTGGGGCTTTGCAGCAGGCATCGAGCCTAGGAAATGTAGATGGTTTCTAACAAAGGTTTTCATAAAACCACCAGTAATTAGTCATCGATCTAAAAAAGTTTTAACTTTTACGTAAAAGTTACCCTCCGTCAAGTTGATCTCGCTCCTCAACTCCTGGCTTTCGAAAGTCACCCCCAAAACTATTTTATTCACTCAGCGAGGTGGGTCTCCTTCAAGCGAAATATCAACATAAACCTTTTCCAAGAACTTTCGATCCAAAGCCACTTATAATTACCTTAGTCGACCCTGTCTATAAAGCAAATACTGATCCTCAACTGAATCACGTCATTTAGGTATCTACTCGTACCTCACTGCGAGTTGTTATTCCCCCACTCTTATAAGTTTTTCAGTGCTTGGTTTGGCTTTTCTATGTTAAATAGCAGTCAGAGTACTCTGAAGAACCCAATAATTTTGTTTTGAGGCCCGAAATCCCACGAGACTTCTTCTGAAGCTACCAGTGATATATCCGCCAACTTCGGAATCCAAGCCCATCAGCCTTCTGTCAAGCCCCTCACGCACAGTTGCACATTAATTGCTTCAACCTTGGTCAATCCGAGCAAATATATCCACAGAGGGAGTGACCCGGTGATCTGTCTACACACTTTCTCCCCTGAAGTGTAGCAGCCCAATAGAACACTTGTAGCACCCTTCCCGTTCGTAACGTCGGTTTTCCATCGGCTTCCGACCGGTTTTCGGTCAAATTGTTTAATAGCCATTTTACACGGATGAACAAGGACTTGATACGAAGAAAATTGACGACCGAAGTAATGTGCCATGTTTGGTTGGCGCTGCATTCAGATGTATTGGATTATTTCGTCGAAGTGGCCTGAGAACCTCAGTATAGATAGCTCTACTTTATTACCCGAAATGGGTGGAAAAGGTCAATTGTTCGAAAAATCATAAAAATAAAGGATAGGAATGAGCATCGTGATACGTACTTTGGGCTAGTGAAAGAAATCAACGGAGCATATGGCATACTTCAAACGACTGGCACATTCTGCCCAGGAGCCGTTCAGAAACCGTCCAGAAAGTCGGCCACAAACTACTTAGAAAAAGCCCGAAAACAGGTCGGAGTAGCAGTAAAAACCGGTTAAAAACCGGCCAAAATCCGGCCGAATACCAATCGGGTCTGAAGAGGTTTCTGGCCGGTTTTTGAACGGTTCTTGCGAATCGTTTGAAATATAAGATACGCTTCGTTAATTTGTTTCGACAACCCAAAATCATATAACAACTTTCACTTTGATCTCCCAGTTTATGATTTTTCGAATAATTGTCCTTTCTCTCCCATTTCGGGGGAATAAATTAGAGCGACCTATACCGAGGTTTCCAGGACACTTTGATGATATAATTAAATGCTTTTGAACACAGCGCCAACCAAGCACAGAACATTACTTCGGTCGTCAATTTCCCTCGTACCAGTTCCTTGTTCATCCGTGTAAAATGGCTACTAAACAATTTGACCGAAAACCGGTCGAAAGCCGAAGGAAGACCGATGTTGCGAAAGGGCTGGGTACTACAAGGGGACAGTCTGGTAAAGCCAAAACCCGAAGGCATGAAACATGACTCATCACTTGTGCCGTTTTACTGGGCTGCTGATGCGGTCAATACGGTAACCTGCCCTCTGCTCCGAAAGTTTTCCAACCATCTAATAGCAGTTGGGTTCACCTATAACTGTCAAGGGATGGCTGCGGATACATCACTGAAATGCATCAAAATACGAACCGATAAATCTCCCCTACAAAGAAGGGCGTTTCGCATGCTGGAAGGTAAACCAGGGCCTCCCACTGCCCTGAACCAGCAAAACCCGCAGAGGCATCACCGCATTCTCCCATGAACAGAACTTCAGCCGGAAACCCACTACCCTCCTGTCCTCTTCGGCGTCGGTGGACATTCATCAGTCTAGCCCCCAGGATTCCAGGCAAGTTTCGTGCAATTTACCCCAGTTGGTGGCACAGCCTTTTCCCGACAGGCTGGAAAGGCTATCACAACAAGATTCTGTAAAACCCTTCAGGCACAGATTAACTGTGGGGAAAACCCAGGACAGAAAGTCCGTGGTAAAAATGCGTCGGAATTAACATCGGTGCACATGACTCCAACAGCGACCGCAGACTTAGATATATCGCTATATGTGTCACCGACCCAACCACCAGGAAAACGTCGGCACCTTGCCTCCTCAAGCACTACGTCAGCTGAATAAATCGCAAAAATCATCTTCTTCAGCCCCGCAATCCCAAATTTTCAGGGTCTTCCACAAGTCTACCCAGCAGTTCTCCATCCCCGTTTAGTCACAGGCAACTGATCTACCAGTAACATCATTTCTACAGACTAGTACGTCCACCTGGAGGCCTCATGATGTGACTACGAGGATACTGCTGCAGCATACACCTGGAACTATGGTGACCAGGCCCGGTAAGCACTGCTCAACAGGCATGCAACCAACTACCCCCTCCCCCCTTAGCCGCCATCAACAGCTACCGCCGCTCCCCCAAGCCAGCTACCAATTCATCATCTCACTTCACAAACCTCACTATTTATATGGAAGCCGTGGAGTTCAGGTGGGCATCAGGGCGTACAGCCACAACACAGGAAACTCGCCTCGGCTCCCTCTGACTAACAAACCTTAACCCTTATAAGGTTTCAAACCCTTTCACGTTAGAGAACTTATCAAATCCCCTAACGCCAAGCCAACCCTATAAAATGTATGGCATGCCCCCATTATTTACTAGACCCCCTCTCCAGTGGTAAAATCCATTGAATCCCTTTGGTAGTAGCGCGCCGGATGGTGAACATTGTTTCCTTGGGCACTTGCCACCACCGTATGTGCCCCACCTGTGACGACTCCGCATGTCAAAGTGGCCGGTTGCCCATTTATTACCTCTATGTTCGTGTGAAAATCTGTCTCAAACCGGGGCTGTTACCGGACTGGCCCCTAGTTCTAATTGTGATATAACCCCAATTACTGGACTTTGGTTAACCGATTACACCCCAACGGACCAGATTTCTGCTGTAGGCTACGACTTCTCCAGGGTAAATAGGAAAAACCGGAGCCTGGAGTTTGTTTGGCTTTTGTCAAGCAGACCTTCAGTAAAACAACAATCCATCACCCTCTGCCAGACTCTAGCCCAGGATCACTTTGGCTAACTGTCCACATTCCCGGATCTCAAACTCATGTTGGATGTGTTTGCCTTCCACCTAGCGAAAATTTCTCTGGGCTCGCTCAAATAATTTATGCATTTGTACACCTATTCTTACTGTCCTCAAGTGTAAAGGTTATTACTGGTGACTTCACCTTGCCTAAGATAGCTTGGCTATCTTTATCTGCTCCCGCTAACCTCTTAGCATTTGTTACAAGTACTACTATAGGAGGATGGGTACAACATATCCGCTCTCGTACGAGAGAAAAAGGCATTTTGGATTTCATCTTCACCTATGGCGTCCCTCGTATACTTGTCCCAATCTCCCAAAGTTTTCCCGGTAGAAATTACAATCTGGTTAACTGCCGCATTCCCACTCACTCACACCAAAACCCTAAATTACACTAGATCATATTCTGCCTTCTCCGTGACAGGAACTCCTTCCCCACTGCCATTTGACAAGCCGATTGGAGTGAGTTTTCCTCCCTCGTAGTCCACAACAAGTCACCGGTGTTCTCTATGCACACTTCTCTAGGAGTCTTCAGAGTAGTACCTGCCTCTTCCAGCAGCTGAATAACAGGAAATAGTTTATCAACTCTCTGCAAATAGAGTATGCCAAAATTCAAAACATTCATAAAACTAAACACGACTTTGAAAATCCTATTCAACTTTTTTTCTTCACTTCTACTATCAAAAAGCTTGAAGAAACTACTCTGCATAACCGGTAAGTGAAGACCCTGTGACACCCAAATAGATCTCTTTGACTGCCATTATTGTCCAGGGCCAGAACCTCTAATACTCATGGAGATATCCCGCACACTGTTTCAATGGACAACGTATCCGTCTCTACTCCCCTCTCTATTGCGGAGGCCCTTAATTCATTCTTCGCCTCAACTATGGTCTCTATTACTAATGTTGACCCTCCGCCTCTTCCCCCGGTTACCGCTTCAACTCTGTCATCAGTGGCATTTGATGCTTCAATTATCCCCAATTATAGACCACTTCCAAGCCGTCATCCTACCCAGGACCTGACGGCTTGCCGCCCACTGCAGTAGTTAAATGCGAACCTGACTTACCTTACCTACTACTGAATATATTTACCCTATCAGTGAACTCCCTCCTGGTGCCCACAAACTGTAGGTGCTCAGTCATAATCCCACACCACAAGAAAGGTCCACTGCATGAGGTAACGAACTATCGTCCCATTAACCATACACCTGTCCTCTCTCGGCTAATGAAAAAAATCGTAAAAGAACACATCGTGAAGTGCCTCTTTCAATTAGACGTTATTAATCCTCGACAACACGGTTTTCTTCGGTCAAGATCTTGCACAACCTGCCAACTTAATTTTGTGAATCCCGTTAATGAAATGGCAGACAATGGAATGGCCCTCACGGTACTTTACTTAGATATTTCCAAAGCATTTGACTGCGTGCCACACCCACATCTTCTAGCCAAAGTCCGATCCTTTGGCATTACTGACCCTTTACTATTTTGGATGAACTTTTTTCTGTCCAATGGCTCTCAGGTTCCCTCAGTAAATGGACACTGCTCCAGGTCTAAACCGGTTACAAGTGGTGTTATACAGGGTAGCGTCCTTGGCCCCCTGTTGTTCCTCACGTATATAAACGACATATTCCTCTCGGGGACCCATGGAACTCCATTTCTTTTTGCTAATGACACTAGAACTGTCTACTCACTCAAGCCTGAATGCATCGCCTCGGCTATCTTAAATATCTCTAAAGACATATTTGCACTCTGTAGACGGAGCTTATCTTGGCAGATGAATTCTTCTGCTGACAAATGTGAGGCTCCTACATATAAATGCCAGCTAACTCCAGGACCTTTAGCCGTTTGTGGTTCATCCTCCGCTAGCGAGCCGGTTGTTTGGGACCTTGGCTTAAGATACTCCTGCACATTTAATTTTTCGGAATACTCGGTCCTCCAAGTTGTTAGGGCCAGGAAGTGCTAAGGGCAAATATTTCGCTCCTTCCGACTTCGAGACTGTATTCTCTTCCTCTATCAATCTCATACCAGGCATTTATTAGAATATAGACCACTGATCCATTCTTGCAAGAAGAAATCAGCCAGAACTAGTATCGAACCTGTCAAAGTAGTTTTACTAGGCGGCCGATTGGATGGAGCTCACCCCTAACCTATAAAGTACGCCGCTTATATTTTGAAGCAGAACATTTGTAGCTTCGCCGTATGAAACTGTACGTTATCTTCCGGTATAACATCCTTGACAGCGTGACGTACACTCAGTGGTTTATTTCGGAGACTCCCGAAGCTTGCCATGTGCATGATCTTGTTGATATAGGTGATGGAATGAACAGATATAATTCATGAAAATGTGGAAATTTGCATGAAAATGTGGGATAAATAGGCTCAGAAGGGGGACTAAAATAGGATGAAAATAGGATAAATGTGTGCACACCATAGAGGTCGTAGGGGTTTAAATGAACTCAGGGGCAGATTTGAATGGACGCTCGGTGAGTTTGAAAGTCAAAGTCAGATGAGGAATATGACTGGTCCGGGTGGAGACACCTGAAGGCCGATCGATAAACGTGAGAAAGGCTAGAAATCGGTATAAGAAACTGCAGTAGCGAGGGACGATGGAGAAAAAGTGAGGTGCACTGCAGTAGATTAGATATCAATGAAGCACATGTACTCTGCAGCGGATTGTCGGCGGACAGAGCACAAAACTCATTGTAAAACAGGGAGCGAGCAATATAAGACGCGGAGGGTGGATCAGATGACAAAAACGATTTACGGGGATTGGATACGGTGGATGTGAGGCACAGAGTAGGATTGCTGGATGCATATCATGACGATCGGCGGTATGACAGTAAGAGAATTGGCCGGCGAGGAACTGCAAGATGTAGATCGCGTGCACATATACATATATGCGCAAGTATATATATATATATATATATATATATATATATGTATATATATGTAAGAGGAGCACTAGCAATAACAATGGGGTCCTAGAAAGAAATTATCAATCATTGGGAGGGGTAGGTAAGGTTATATCAAATGGTTGTAGAACTAACTTTGGTATATCGCGATGGATTATCTTCATGACAGTTGCACATGGCAGCCCACAAGAGAGACAGATAGAATGTGGAAGCACAGAATTGATGAAGACTGTGAGGAGCAGTTCATGGAAGAGTGAAGATGAAGGATGGGATGGAAGAGAACTAGTGAGAATGGGTCTAATTATTTGATCAATGCAGGTGCGACATGTGGTGATGGGCCAGTGGAATCGGGTAGTGACAGATCAAACGGTTTGGAACTGTAAAAGAACGTCATGACGTAGCGTTGTCTTTACAATCGGTGGAGCATGGAAAAGCAGACCAAACTGAAAGGCGCACAGCAAATGCCTGTTGCCCAATTAAAGATATCCGAAAACTGTCAGGCATGCATGGAGGGGGCTATAAATTGATATGGGAAAGGTTGGAAGCAGGAGACGGTGAAAAGAAAAGAGGGATTCATTGCTAGGGATTATATAGTAATAAGCCTGTGCTACACTGCAGTAGATGGTCAGCGGACAAGGCCCAAAACTCATCGTAGAACTGGTAGGTTGTGGTAGACGACCGTGAAGCGGTAATATCCAGGTACACCTGCCAGGGAGATGGTAAGTACAGCCCCCGAGGTGGTTGGCCGTCGTCGGGGATCACTGGAAAGTGAAAATGGATTGAGAAAGGCAGTCTGGGTGTGCCCTGGCTGAGGAGGGACGGATATTGAGGAGGAAAAAATGAAAAAGATGGATGACAGATGGATGGGAGTGAGCAACAGGGTTATCTTATGAAGGCAGGAGGTAATTTTGCTATGGATCAGGGGGGGCAGTGGCCTTAGTTCGCGGCACTGGAGAAGGGTTAAGTGTCGGGCACAGTGTGTACCTAGTAGCCTGTGGGGCAGAGGTAGTACAGTCACAGCCTGAGGCTTCTTTCAAAAATCAGATCGGTGGGGACGAGCTCATTGGTGAGCAATATAGCATTGGGAACTGTTAAGTATAACACAAGTGCGCGCCTAAAAGCGGACGGTGACGAGTCACTGTGTAAGCTAAAGGGGAAATTATTCCAGATTTTTGAATAACCGGACAGAAGGAGTCGGGACTTGGGACTGAGATTAGAATGAGGGACAGGGAGAAAGAAGGCACGATGTCGGACGGGGTAGGAGCAGGGGGCAGCGAATGAGATAGGATAAGATGTGAAGGCCTGGTTATGGGTTAGCTTAAAGAGGAAAACCAGGTTGAATCTCGTGCGACGAACCCACAGAGGCTCAATCTGTAGAAGCTCACAGCACTGGCGGTATGTTAGGGCTATGGATATGCCCAACGGCATTTTGGTGAAAGTGCGCTGATTGTTCTCAAGAGATACAACAGAGGAACGTAGTCAGAGGCTGGAGGTAATGGGACAATATTGTAGGAGCTGTCTCATGTGTGAGAGATACATGAAGAAGCGACTGGCTGGTATTAAGAAACACCGAATGATCAGGCCTATGGTTCGCTTGGCTTTAGCTATCTGGAACGATGCCCGTTCTGAGAAGTTAAAGGAACAAGAGTGGCGTACGCCAAGATCGGTAATCATGGGGTGTATGGGGATGGGCCGGCCGTCCAGCCAGATTTGACTAGGTGGTACAGTGCACTTGTAAGGTGGGAGGAAGCTTTTCTCAGCGGGTAATTTCATGAAACACGAGACGCACCAAGTTTGAAGAGAGTACGTCACGCGATATGTTGCACAGGGTCATGGATAGGTCACTGGGGAGGACGGAGTAGACTATTTTTATATCGTCGGCAAAGAAGAACGGGGTGCCATGTCGAATAGAATAGAAAATGTCATTGGTATAAATAAGGGCCTAGGATACTGCCTTGGATGACGCCGCTAGTAATTGGTTTGGTGGAAGATAAGTGGCCGTCAACGAGCACAGCTTGTGATCTGTGAGAGAGATATGAGGATAGCCAGGAGAGGAGAGCGTCAGTAATACCAAGAGACCGGACTTTGGTTAACAGATGCATTTGAAGAACACGGTCAAAAGCCTTAGACATGTAGAGGAACAGGACGAATACAGAGTTGCCGGCATCGGTAGTAGACGACGGGACATTGCAAAAGTCAAGCTGGCAGGAAGAGCAGGAACGGGAGTTCAAGAAACCATGCTGACCAGGGTTCAGCAGGTTGTTGGATAAGAGGAACTGAACAATGTGTTTTTTGATGATTCTTTCCATGGTTTTGCCGATTACTGTGGTGTGGTTGATGGGTCGATAGTTATCTGGGTCGTGTAATGCACCCTTTTGGAACCGCGGAATTGTAACAGAGGTTTTCATTTGAGGTGGGACGAAACTGTGAAGCATGGAGATGATGTACACATTAAGTAACAATAAAAGTAGGCCAGGACCACCGAAACGGAGGAGGGCCGGTGGGAGGTCATCTGGGCCCGGTATCGGGGAAGGTTTAATAGAGGAAACTGATTTTCCAATTTTTAGATGGGTGAAGAGAATCGATAAAAGAGAGGCAATGGTGCAGGGATGAATTGTAGGAGGGGGAATACCAGGACAGCTTATAGGGGAGGAAGATAAATGCTCACTGAAGGCCTCAGAAATAGATGCTGGAGTATTAACCGTAGATGAGTCACAGATGAGGAACTTCGGCGAGGTATGATTGGAACGATTGGACCTTTTACTAAGCAGGTTGGACAGGTGGTTGTTTTGTTTGGGTGTGCTAGGGCGATGGCCTCTTGCCTTCTCAGTTGCGAATCGGCCATGCAACGTAGCTTCAGTTGTATCTGGTTTATGCACAGAAGAATTGTAAAGCCGTGTGACCTGGCGAAGGTAAATTGCAGCTTAGACAGCTTACGCTCTAAAATTGACAAGCTGGAGCGGCTGGACTTGGGGCATAGATCGGCACATGGGTTAGCGGTTCTTAAACCGTGTAGGAGGTAGGAGTAGAGAGAGTTCACAACAGTGAGGAGATCAGAGTAGATAAGAGATGTGCCCCAAATAAAAGAACGGATTATCATTTGCACCAGGGGCCAGTTATAAGAAAGGTAGGAAGTCGGAACAGGGGGAGAGGAAGGCTTCGGGTAGGAGCAGCTGAAGCAGCTGAACTTGCACCCGACTATTCAATGGTCACTACCCGGGAAGTGATCAGTAATCTTGGTGGTCATATCAGGAACATCAATGGAGAATACTGGGTCCAAGATGTTGTTCCCCCTAGTAGGGCGGGAGACATGTTGGGTCCATCCACCAAGACGGACACAGGGAAGGAAGGTGGAGAGGGCGAGAGAGCTAGTATAGGGGGACCAGCAAATTGAAGGAGGTTAATATAACCCGCAACAAGTTTTGCACTAGCAAGGCAGTTAAGCGCAGCAATAAAGAAATCCACGGCAGAGTCAATTTTTTCATGTTCCAGACCCGGGGGGACGTAGACGCAGCCAAGTAGAAGGTTCTGGCCGGAGGCGTGAATAGATAACCATAACAAGTCCTCATTAAGGAGAAGAGAGGGGTGATCAATAACACTAGAGTGGATAGTGCATTTGACAAAGGCCGAACAGCCTTCTTCCACGCCCGGACTGGAGGGTGTTCGAGAGGTATTGATACCGGGCTATGCGAACAAGGTCAGGTGAGGCATCATCCGACAGCCAGGATTCAGTTACTAGTATAATTTCAGCGTTCGAGGTAAATGCCAAAGATAGCAGATGCGATATGTTTCTAATTGTCGATCGAGCATTAATAAGAACCAGTAGGAAGGAGTTCAGTGTCGGTGCGAGTAAAGCATTGGTGCCAGGTGCAAGACTATTGGGATCGCTGTGGCGATAGGAGTCGGGTCCCAGTGGCGATAGAGCCTCAGTAGACGAGGGGGCGGGCAATGTTGGATGGGGGGCAAAACGTAGGCAAAGCGTTAGCATGAGGCGCCGCCGATCGCTGTGGATGATCAACACGGTGGGTGTGCAACATACAGCTGATGTGGGCCGGAGGGGTGTCACGTGGTACAGGGGAAGGGGCACGATATGGCAAAGTGAGAAGTTAAGAATATCTGTCGAAGCTGGGCGGACAGGAGGGAGTGCAGGGTGTGAGGTGCTAACGGACATGGCGTCGAGTGGGGAGCTATCAGTGACATAGGTCTGTGAAAGTATCTCGATATGGTCCATAGGGCAACTAGCAATATGGCCACGGGTAAGGAGGGCACCAGCCAGGAAAGAACGAGATGTTGACTGCAAGTAATCTACCTGTTGGGCAGAGTCAGTATAAGACCGGTAGGTCGGCATGGGGGTGGAGGTATGTGGGAGAATAACTGGGAGGTAGTGTGAGGGGAGCGGAAAGGGAAGGGAGTGGCGAAGTTTGGAAGGGTTTGGAGACTCATGAGGGGCATGGGAGCCGATAAATGGGGAGGTGGGCGAGGGAGCCTGATACAGGTACGAACCTGGATTATCTGCTGGGGTACGCAAGTGGTACTTCAGGGTTAGATGGGGGTTGGTGGAGGGGAGCAGAGGGGAACAGCGGAGGCACGCTGGGACTACAGTATGGAGGGTTGGTGTTAAGGGGGCAGGAAGGGACATAGGGTAGCAGCGGAGATGGAGGATTGGTATGACCCGTTCGATCGGAGAGAGGGTAAGACAATGGAAGGGGGTGCTAGGTAATGGAAGAGTGAGTGGCACTGGCAAGGCTCTGAAGGTCACTCCCACTTAAAGGGACGATTGCGTTAGATGGATCTGGATGGTGGCCCAACTGTTTTCCACCTGGAGGGTCCAAGAGTACGCTATAAGCAGATGCCGATTGCGAGTGCGGGGTAATGGGTGGGTTGATTACCTGAACAAGTGCGGACCTGGTAGGAGTACCAGGTAGGCTCATGGGAGGATTGGAGAGGCACTTATGAGGATAACAAAGAGGTGTCGCGGCTGAGCTAGCAGCTGGTGGGTAGTTGGTGGAGATGTTAGAGCGAGAGCGGTGGTTGATAACACTTGTCAACGGCTCGGAGCACGTATGGGAACTAGTACGGCGGGGGCTGATGATTGTACCAGGGTCTTGTCTTGGCTCTAAGGCTATGATGGGGAAGCGCGGCTTTAATACTGAAGTGGAGTGTCGCTTGGGGCTTATGGTCGGGGAGCTAGAGCTGCTGGATTTAGAGGCTACTGGGGGAGATGGTAGAAAAGGGCTTTTGTGTGGAAGTGGAACCGGGGTGGGGAGTTAGACCTATCCAGGTCGACAGTTCGCGGAAAGGCGGGGTGAGGCGCTGGGCTTGCCTATGACCTCTTGTCAGTGGGCATTAGGTAACCTTTACGTCGGCTCCAGTGGGGCCAGCCTGCATGGGTAAGGCAGAGTTGCTTCTCAGCGAGCGAAGTATTTCCCGTTGGGGGGAGGGTTTTAGCAAGGAATATCCTAATGTCCTTATACGACGAAATGGCAGCAATTGTCGACTTTTTGCTAATAAACTCTCTAGCTGTTAGGTCTTCCATGAATTGGAATAGCAAAGGGCAACTATGTCGCTGGGACTTTTTAAGTAGCCTCCTGCAATGGCATCTATAGTGAGCCATATTGCACGAAATTAGTATGTTGTGTTTCGCTAAGAAAAGCGGTAAGCGGTCTGGAACATTAAAAACCACTGCTTTCTTGAAGTTGGTAATGCGGTGGTATATTTTAGTAGACACAGAGTCGAGGAGGTGTCCCACAGAAACCGAGTTCTTTGGTGATGTAGCGGCTACAGGATCAAGGAGAGTAGCCGGAAGTGAAACCTTTGAAAGGATTTCATCAATCACTTCGACCCTGTTCCTAAGTTCGACGAAACTCTGCTTAAAGCCGATAGGACTATTAGAAGCCTCACCGTCGATGTTACCGAGGGCAACAGAACACGGCCTGGTTTTTTGGAGTGGTTGGGTGTGTTTGGATTTGCCAGCTTCAGCGATACGGATTTTCCGAGCGCTGTTTGGGGACCGGGATGGCATGATATTTAAAAATATATGACGGAGGTAAAGAGGTAGCAGGAATTTGCTCAACTAGACAAAGACAAGCCAGAGGTTTGAGCACACCAGGGGTGTACCTTGGTGCTATGTGCGCGAAGATCTAGGTAATACCTATGCAACTATGCCGTATAGGAAGTGAGCTATATGACCCACTAGATATATATAGATGGGATTAGGAGACTTGAGACGATGAGAAATAATGAGGTAGTAGAAATTTTGCCTTGTGATATGCACACAAGCAACCCACACAGGATACGGTGGGTACTTAACTGTTGCTTGAATCAAAACTGCAGGTTTTGCGGGGAGGCATATTAAAGATATGGGGTCGATGGATCGGGTGGAACGACAGAGCGCTTTAATGGGAGAAAAACAGATAAATGGAGGCAAAAAGGGACAGAAACTTCAGAAGGTGCACAGGTGGATGCGTAGCTAGAAGAATGTTGGAGTGGTGTTGAAGGGAGTAGGATGTAAAAACGTTAGATAGATCTTACTGTGGCGAGAATCAAGGGAGATTTTCTAGGTAGGCCATTTAGAATGTTATTAAATGGAATTAAAGCAGTGAATAACCAATATAATCTATAACTCTAACTCGCGATGATAAATAGCAGCAGCGCGCTGGTGTGTCGCAGTTGGTTACGCAACTGGGTCACTATTTCAGGTAACGAGGTGATATACACCAGGGTGGACACAGTTACAAGTCTAAACAGTGATATAAGCGAAAAAGAAAACGAGACAACCTGAATTTCACGTCGGGGTGATCTTGGCCTTCGTCATCCACCACTGCGCTTCTAAGCCATTGCGTTTTGCGCCTAATTCCAGCTATCCAATGCGTTCTGGATTTCTTACCATTTCGAACACATAAAAAACACTAGCTTTACAGTCAGTCATCTTCTTCACAGTGCACTGAAACATACGGAATAAATTACCGTTGGGCTTACGCATCCTTTCTTTCAGCCAACGGTTTAGAACTGCGTTAGATAGAATCCCCACGGTTCCCAAAACCTCACAATTCCTGAATATAGACACACCCGATGACCAAACCTATGGGAGGGGTCTAAACCGTTGAGTCTTGCAAACACAGGCAGTCTATGACGAGTGAAATTGAATAAGCATTCTTAGTTCTTTCGCCTTACTCAGTCGAAAAGCTAGTCCCAGAGAGTCACTGTCTAACAAAAATGCCTCTTTGTATCGATTCCCATTTACCCTCAGATGGGAGCATCCCAGAATGCGTTCCTCTACTTTTTCTCTATTTCCAGACCTTCATTCGTGCGTATCTCTCTGTCGATAACTTCCAATACTCTGGAGACCACACCGGTCACTGACCTGGCCCACGCATCCACCTGATCGTCAGCTATTCGTACGTTACCCGACTGACGCTCCCTTTGTTACCTTCCAGGATCCCCTGATGCTTGGCCGCCCGACCGCGGACTACCTGATACCTACGGCCGTTCGGCCCCACCAAGAAAACTCATGTCAATCTCAACGGTGTGGGGCGCGGTCAGATCCGCCACTTTGGCCGGAGCGCATCTGGCGTGCAGGCCATCTGCAACGGTGTGCGGGCGAAACTAGGTTGATGAATTGCACGTCCCTTCACCAGAAGTGGTTTTCAGGTTAGGTGGCCTGAGCACGGCCAGTTTCACTCACAAGCACCAGTTGCGGATTGAAAAACAACGCACTGCTGCCGCCCGTTGCCCCCCCCCCAACGTTCCCGAAAAAGATCTACTATACGCTCGGTCAGGTCGCAAATTGACATATGAACATAAACTAGCTCAGCTCAGAAATGTGCCCTACTACTTGCTACCACTGACATTTATCTCCATCAGATTGCCCTCTATCAGTTTGAATTGATCCCACGTTTGCCCTCATTCTACCTCGGCCAGTTGCTGGATTCTGTACCCGAGAGCGTGAAATGGTTTCGCTGCTCAGACATCTTTATTATGGACGTTACAATTCTTGATATGTTATTGAAGAGGCCATTCACCCAATAGGTTTTTTGTATGTCGCCACCCCATTCATATAAACAAAACCATCACTTGGAGATTCGTTTCTCTCCTGCCAACAATACCACAAAACATGACATAATCCTCCTTTTAGCGCTTCACCTGCTTGACACCAGCTCTCTGTTCCATTGTGTCCCTTCCCTGCATCTCCCTTGCGTTTTCTGAGAGTCGCTTTGGCAATGAAGCATCCACAATCCACGACCCGAATAGTTCGATTGCCTCCTCGGTTTTCCATGTCAGACTTCAGCATATCCGGCTATGCAGTCCCCCGCATTTCCTGAGAGCTGTTCAAAGGAACAACTTTTATGCGGCTGTATCAGTCCACTATATGTCCACCTTGCGCATCCAATTTGGTACCAACTCTAGATGCTCCCAAGCTATTCACCAATGAACCCAAACAACTCCACAATTGTATCACATTTCACTCACATGTTAACCTCTGTCACTGTTCTAACGAAGGGAAAACCCCACGTCGCCCTTGTTCGCTCGGCAAGCTTTTGGTTTCCACGCACGAGGCTGACTGGGATGACAGTGCACTGGGCTCTCCACATACGCTTACCCATCCCCCGCTCTATATTTCATCCACCCCATACCTTATTTAAGTGCACCTAGCATGCATGTCGACGTCAAATACAATCTCTACCATAGCCCTGACTCAACCCATTGACCCGGACAGCGTGCAGACGTACCTGACGAATAACGGTAACCGCGGTGAAGCCCGGAAAAGGAGAAAAAGAGAAAAGAACATGGTGGAAACCGGTCACCTTTTCCATTCATACCCCTCCATCTTCCGTCATCTTTCTTAGAAAGCGGCCTTCCCGATGCCCTAGCATCCAAGCTAAGCTTAGGTTTACAACCCTACCTAACAGTAACCACGGTCTCCTGCCAACTACAACCACTACCGCAGCCTAGACTTTAAGCCCACCAACATGGATAACATATGGAGGCAACAGATGATCAACACCTGCCTCACTTGAGTCTATAAAAAATGAACACGGAGAACCGTTCATATTTTCCATTGTCCACTAACTATCTTTCCCCAATTTTATAACAAATATGATGTTCATGCAACCACCACGTCATGAGATTTCCCTGCTCACATTTAAATTTATTCTCAGTAGGCCGGCACTACCGAGTACGAGCACGGACGAACGTACGTCCGCGTTCCTCTGCATGATAATAATTTTCTCTAGCGCATCACCGCCGAT
Organism: Fasciola hepatica; assembly: GCA_948099385.1. NCBI lineage: Eukaryota > Metazoa > Platyhelminthes > Trematoda > Plagiorchiida > Fasciolidae > Fasciola > Fasciola hepatica. The sequence continues at coordinate 2,362,013 of CANUEZ040000032.1, read as the reverse complement.
GCCCTAGTGGTTCTTTCTTCAACCTTACTTAATTGCTCTTCAGAACTTCTAATTGCATGCAAACCATTTATCCTTTGAAATGCAGACGCAGCAGCTCACCCGGTTTACGCTATCTTGCAAGCATGTGGTAGTACTTATCAACCCCCTGCAACCCTACGTTACTTAAACTCTCGAATTAAAACCCAGACCAGAATGTGAAATGTGCCACTGACAGTCCACATACACCCAACCAGTTCATTATTAATTGTCGCCGTTTATTATCGCAACTTACAGCTGGAACCATTTCCGGACTGCTAACATCATTTATTTTAGGTTCGTCGTCGCCCACTCTCTCGGGCTGCACTTTCGGTGGCCAAGGTCCACACTTTGACCCGTACCGACAGAGGCCTAAATGAAATCTTTTATACCATAAGGGATTGCAATCGAGCCACACAACCTAAAACACCCCCGATTGTCTACCAGTAGATTGATAGGCGTCTTCTAACGCAACACCTCTACTACTGATGTCACTGTTGGAGTCTTCACTAATTACGGTTCACAAGCTGCCTTCTGCTGATTGACTGACACGTCCCTTACCCCGCCTGATGAACCATACCCACAGGATGATGCTCATCACCTTGATCTCATATGAAAAAATCCAATAACAGAGCCAGAACAAGCAACACAGGAATTTTTTACTCATTGAATTTCGATACGCCATCCGAACGCAGGTCCACTTGTCCCCCTCATCTATGGTTCCCAATAATGACGCCGAATATCACTGAGAATCAGTAAGTCAACATATTTTTGTCAGGGTAACACAACAATAAGGCGCGAACCTACGCGGAGGTTTTTCACCCAGTTTTCTGTTGCAAGATTTCATTTGTCTTTCAAACGGTATCCGGCTTGAAATTGATTCTTCACTAATTCAAGGCCTTCAAGTTGCGCTCCCTTTTTCTCTGGGTGATACTGGTTATTGATCCTGATCCTAAACTCACCTTTTATATGGATTGCTGTTTCCTCCATACTCATCAACGTTTCATAATCCACTTCCACACAGTTTGTTCATATCTCCCCTTTTCATGACGCATTCCGTTTATTGATACCGGGAATATCCGTCAATCCGGGCCAACGTCGTCTCCATAGACAGCCATTCTCCTCATGTTCACGAAAGTTCACGAGTGTGCTCCCATTCATTTCTTTCATCTCTCCATGTTCATAACTTATTCCGTTCATAGAACCCAAATTGGCCTCCGTTATCCACAGCTTGCATTATTTCGGTTTATAACGCATCCTTAGCGCTATATTTTCACGATATATTTGGTATTTCCACGGGCCACCACCAACCAACTCGGATTCGAAACCAAACCGTATTTGCCGCGCAAACCATTATCATTTCGGTCGATTCAAACTATCTCTAGCTATATTGTTCTGCTTCTGACATTTTTGGCTCGCTTTCTTGAAATTCGCGTATAGTTCACTTTTTGAGTAACGTTGTACACCATGATCATGCGCCTGTGCGTGCGTCTCGACCATGGTCGAGAAATATACCATTATTATTATTCGCGCCACAATACGTTGAGTGCCTTTTTATGTCTTTCGCTGGAGGTCAACTACACATGATTTAGGCTGCAACTAATCTGTTTGACCCCCCCCCCCAAAGTCTCAGGTTGGGCCTTCCTCAAAGTACACAATCACACAATTATATGCGCTTTTAGAGGGTTCCAGAAATGTACCAATTTCAGCTGATCCCGCCAGATATCAAACACATATACCATTATTATGCCCTCTTTGTTGTAAATTTGTATTCTTCATCTGTCAGTTTTGGGGTCACATCCAATAAACCATTAGTTGAACACCATTTCATCCACCTATTACCTTTTGCCGTCATTCCATCAGTCTTCCATGGTTGGGCATCTATGCCGAAGACAACTTCAAAGGCGATTCTCTAAACCTTAGCTAGAAATGAACTATTGATCTTCCGGTTGTTTCCCAAATGCCCCGTGTCACTCTTATCAGTATATCCCGTCAAGCGATCGCCCACATGTTTTGACAGTATCGCCTGTGCACCACCCCACATGACCCCATAAGATCATCGTATATCAACTCCTTGTCCGCCTGTTTGTCAGCTTGTGTTTACTAATTAACGTCAAACCAATCCTTCCTTCAAATCGTATTTCACTCACCTGTCAACTTTTGTCACTCTGTTTCACCATATTTCCAGGTTCGGGCATCTACATACGCCTCGTTATGAGTGCGCCTTCCACAACCTCTTGATGACTAGTAAGTAACAATCCAGAGGTAAATCGGACTCTGTTTCATTTAACGAAATTCCCATCCTTAGAGATCACCTCACAACTCCCTCGGCAATATAATCCTGCTATTTTCTGGGTCACTGGAGCTATTGGTTCAAGTGCGTGTCCGTCATCCCCGAGAATTTCCCAATTTTCTGTCGGCGCTTTTATGAAGATTCTTCTGTCAGCATGCTCTCCCCTGTGACTTTACATCGGTACTATCCGAAAAACGGCACGTTTTTACTCCATTCCCGTTTTACTTCACTACCTATCCCGACCGCGAGGCCCATTTCACTCTCTACTGGATGATGTGTCCACCCGATCTTCGAATCCAAGTTTACCGGGCATTCATTCGTGAGACCACTAAAACCTACGCACCATTTTGTGCTGCATATACCAAACTGAATATCCAAGGATCCCTTTTGTAACCTCACTTGTACCATATGAACATGCAATCATGCATGCTCCATTATTTCTATTAATATTACTATAATCGACGTAGCTGTAGCGTATAAATTGTGCAACAGTATATTACCACAACTAGGTGTTTGCTCGCACGTTCTCGCAATTCTATACTACGCTCAAGTTTCCCAGCCGCCATCTCATTGGCTTACACCCATGAGTAGCGCGACCCGCCTGGTGGTCCGCACAAGCTTGACTAGAGAGTAGACACCTTCCTCTCTATATAAAATCTGCAGTGTAAAACAATTCTCTTCCAGCCCGGCATTTTCTGCCCTCGGACTTCCCCTTCAGCACCTACGAAGGCATTCCGAGCCATTCGTGTCAGATCAGGACTCACCACGGAAACCATCAGCACACGTACCCTCGGTACTATGCCGTGCTTCCGCTGCATATGGATCTTTGCCTTTGGGTTTTTAAACTCAATCACTGCACTGTTTGTTGGTTTCCTCAGCCAATACCTTCAACCACTGTGATTTGTAATAAATAAGTCGTGCTGGATCATAGAAAATCAAGTTCCATCGTCTGCCGCCTTCTTTCTCGATTGTTCGACTCCATTTTAATTCGCTCTTGACCTGAAGCTCTGCGCCACACCAGGTTGCATTGCGTGCTGTTACGGATGTAGTTTTTACTCCACTGTAGTACGAAATAATAAAACTTACAGAGTAGTACCTTTTAGGGAAATCTGAGAAGGTTAAACTAAGACTAACTGGCTGCAATCGGAAATTAGGTGTGTTGGATGGGGGTTTTCCGTGAGGCTTGGGTAGGGCCAGCTGGTCAAAAATGGGGAATGATCCAGGAGAAATAGTGGTAATAATGAAGATAATAGCATATTCCGGAGACGCCCGAAGCATGCCTTACGAATGATCATAATTTCCACAGGTGGCCAAATTGACGGACAAAATTTATGAAAAAGTTGGAAACGCGAAAGATAAAGGAGGGTATTGATGAAATATGTAGGTGGTGAATGAGGGATGAAGGTATGCACGCCGAGGAGTAATTGAGAGAGTTTATGTGAACCCAGGGGTAGACTCAGACATGGGTCCGGCAATTTAAAAGGTCAAGGTCGGATAAAGCAGCCAGCTGGGTAAAAAACGGAACACACGGGCTTGGGAAAATGATACTTTTAGTGCATCTTTCAAACATGCGCAATGACTGATACCCATTCTGGTGCAGTATAAAGCCAAAGGTAACTAGAGTATTATTAACATGGGAAAAGTCAAAGTTTCCCTTTAAAAAACCAGAAAATCATTTTTAAAGCCTGCCAAACCCTATTACGTATCAAAAACCAAGGGATAAAATGTCCCAGAAATGCCGACCATAGCTGCACTAGCAGCACCGACAGCTGCCACCGTCAATGACGGTGACAACCTTGTTCACGAAACCTATATACTCTTGTGGCAAGTAGTATTATAACATTTCTCATCAATCTCATTCTCTACGGCCACCGATCCATCAGTTCCAGCCATTTCGCATATAATGGCACTATAGCTTCAGTCGAGTTACATTGAAGCTCGTATGTCCTGACCCTATCAACCAGCTGAGCCAAGTGGAGAAGGTCGAAACCTGAGAGATTTACATAAGGAGGAACAAAAATAGGTAGGAGAAACAGTAGTTACGAGAAACGACGAAAAAAGGAAAAAGGAGGAGAAGAAAGGAAGAACAAAAATTTAGTTGTATGGCTGGGGACTTCGTAGTCATCGGCTATGCTTTATTGCAATAAACGGGCCATGTCAATCTGAAGACAGGATGCTACCAAGGTAAGACGTAAAGAGTTGCTCAGGTGGCAGCGATGCAGCTGAAAGATCATGATAAGGTAAATGTAGTATAGTATAGTATAGTATAGTTTAGTATAGTATAGTATAGTATAGTATATTTCTTGACCGTGGTCAATACACATGCACAAGGCAAGATCAGAGTGTACAGCAGTACATGTCAATGTGAGGTATTCACAAATTCTAAATTTATAAATCACACAGCAACCGAAATACACCAGCAAAGTCATGTGGTGTTTGAGTGAACAAAAGTGGTAATGGTTGAGGCGGGAATTCCGAATCGGTTTCGAAATCGCTGGGGCGACTGGATAACCGGGCAGTAGTGGGATTGCTGATATAAGCGACAAATGGACGGTCACTAACGAGTACCCGGGCGGAAGGGATGCCAAAGAACATTGTTAGAAGTAAAGCAACCGTGGGGCTTTCAAAGTGCAGTCAGAGATACCAGCGGAATATTGGACACTGATCCAGCATTGGGTAACTAACTGTGGAGGAAGCATGTGAAATAAAGGCAAGTGAGTCAAAGGTGATAATAAAACGGACCTTTTGTGCAGGTGATTAGAGTGTCATATGGAAATTCAAATGAAGGCGAAAAGCTTCGCAGGGACTTCAGTGAACTTTTGAAGAGCATGAATGGTGTATGGACATATAACGGACTTTTAAAGAAAAGAAAAGCCGTCAATGAAACGGATTGGTGGAGACAAACGTCAATTGTTCGGCTGGGCAGAAGTTGGAAGAGTGTAAATTTTTTTTGTATGTGATAGAAAATTGTTAACCAAATTATGGTTGGCTTCAGATGGCTGGTATTCTGTTCCGTAAAGACCTTGGTTGCAGATGGTGGCAGGTAGAATGTTGAGGGAAGCAGGTAAAAAAGGGCTGGGTTCCGGTCATTGGTTTTGTACTGCAACGCGGGAAGAAATGAACTGTTGGAATGGATTATTTGGGAATAGACATTGAGCGGATATGTTGATAGTTGGTGTCAGGAATCATCTCTGCGATCCGGTGAGACTTTCATGAGTGTTTGTTAATCCCTGTACGGTGCCCCATTTAACGTCAGCAGGCGAGAGTATAGGTTTGAACCATTGATCAAATCGTCCAGTCCTTACGGTATTCCGGAACAAACGTCGATTTGGCTGATGGCTACCCAAGTAACCAATGCAGTCTGGAAGAGATCAGGAGTGCGGCAGTCTGGAGAGTGTTCCAGCTGTGGGTTATGATTATCGTTTATATGGAAGCAAGAAAATGAACATTTTGTGATACGAACAATTAGTTATCGTTTGGCTAGTGGACCGGTCTATAAGGGATCCCTAGACGGAGACTGGTAGCTTTCTAGGGTAGTTGGGTGACAGTAGAGGTTTAGGGCACAAATATAGAAAAAATGATCTCATATCGTGAGGGTCGGCGGCACGGAGGCTGGAGAGCTGTCCGATGAAGGGCTAAAGGAGGCAGATAAAGTAGGTGGATACATACGTATACATGTACATTTATGTACATATATGTATATAACTTTATATAAGAGCAGGAGCAAATAGCAGTGACGGGGCGGAACACCGAAGTAGCAGTGCTTGGAAGAGACAGGTAGGGTTGGGACAAATGGCATGGAATTAACTCGGACAAACCCTGATGAGTTTTTCTGTCAGGGGAACATGGGAATAAACAGAGGAAAAGAAACAAATCTTGGAAGCACAGAATTGATAGCTATGAGCAAAAGTTGATAAACGAGCGAATACGAAGGAAAAGGTCGATGAAAACGGTTGCGTGTGGAGCTAACAATCTGAATAGTGCAGGTGTGACATGTGGTGACTGTCAAAAATGGGCGAAGAATTATTAAATGGAAGCACATTATGCAGCAGGAAGATGGCCGTGAAAATGGCTGAAGGAAGCAGAGCGAATGGAATTACGGGGTGGTTGGAGAAATGGGGAAGGTCAGTGGAGAAGGGTAACTTCGAGGTTAGAAGAACTGTGGCGCAGGGGTGCAGCAGATGTAACAGCGAATAACGTAGCAGCGAGACAAGTAAGTGAAGGGTCAGAAAGATGAGGTATTGGCAGATCACATGGTTCGAAACTGTAGGTCAGAATAATGGCTTTAAGTTGACTTTACACTGGGTGGAACGCGGAAAAGCACCACAACTCAAATGGCACATTGGATATACCCGTGGCGAGCATTATACGAAGCAGACAAGTGTTGCCGGAGGAAAACCTGTTAATAGATGACCAATCAGATCGTTTCACTGCAGATGACACAGGAGGAATACGGGGAGGGAGAAAATGACACGGACAGGGAAACCTGTGGTGGAACAAAAGGCACCAGAAATATGTGTGTGCGTCGGAGATGAAAGAATGGGACTGGAGAGCTGCTTGCTTGCAGGAGATAACACAAATGGAGTGATTCGGAATTTGCTAGTCGGAGCACGGCCTAATTGAAAGATCCATGAAAGAATTGCGAATTCGTAGGTGGAAAATATGGTGGAGGTGAAACGATGATAAATTTGGTTGCAATTGATGCATGGGTTGGAATGAAGAGTTCTTATTTGGTGATTGTTCATGGTTCGGATATCTGGTACTTAATTTTGGGAGATATAAGATGAACAAAAAAGGACCTCGCATGACGATAGCTAGAGAGGTATGCAATCGATGTGCTATTTAAGCGTATGAAGGTATCAGATGAATACTATTAGGGGCCAACAAGAGCAGAGTGGGTAGAAAAGGACATATTTCGGGCTTGGGCTGAGTAAAATGGGTAAGGCGAGAGTGACATCATGCAATGAGACCTGTCATGGTGAAAAACGATGAAAACTAAAACAGGATGGTTTGGTATGCATGCAGAGGTAGAACGACACGAAGGGAAGTGATAAGTTTGCTGACAAGAACGATGGATGAGCGAATAGTGGCGGAAGAATGGTAAGAGCATGCGGTCCGCAGCCGGGGGCACTGAGCGCGGTGGGGCGAGCAGAGTTAGAGCGTGCGATCCGCAAGCCGGTGCTAGTGGGTGGGGCTGACTGTGCACCCGACAACCAGGCTGAAAAACACTCCTTGGGGTGAACACAGGGGAAGCGATCCACCAGCTTAATTGCGCCTGCACATCTTTGCAGATGGCCTGCCCACCCGATATGCGCCGGCCAAAGCGGAGGATCTGACCGTACCCCGTCCCGTTGGGATCGGCGTAAGTGTTCATCGGTGGTTGTACAGAGGGCTGAGCAAACACAATAAGGGTATATGGTCCAGGACCAAATAATCAGGCTGTGAGAACATGGACAACAGACCCAACGGGAACAGCGGGTGGTAGATGGCCATACACCATTATAATCCAGGTGCACCGGCCAGGGACGATCAGTATAGTGCCCGAGGTGTTTGACCGGCACTGAGGATCACTGGAAGGAGAAATGAGATAGAGAAAAGCAGTCTGCGTATAGCCCAGCTGAGGTTCAAAGGTTGACTGAAAGAAGAACAAAGTGAAGCACGAGCCCTTCGATGCGGCGGATTCCTAAAACAAGTTGGGGCCAGGGGACTTAAGACGAGAAAAGGAAACGCTCAAGTAGGAGCTGAAAGATTCAATGAGAATGTTGTTGTTTGACCTAGAGTGATAATTCAGTGGAAGAAACGAATAAGTTTTGCGGGAAATTATGGAAGAAACTTAGCTGGGGGTTAGGATGGGGGCAGAATTAGTGGCGTCATAACTGGATGTTGAGTTCAGTTACTGAGCCTAGTCAAGTGAGGGGAATGAGGCTGAAATTTTCGGTCCAAAATAGCCGAGGTATTGATGGGAGTTCATGTGGTGGGACCTGATGTGAAAAGAAAGCAATGTAGGCAAAGTCTCACTGGATCGCAGAGGTGATTCCTGACACCAACCTTCAACCCACATCCGCTCAACCTCTATTTCCAATAATAAATTCCAACAGTTTAATTCTTCCCGCGTTGCAGCATGAAACCAGTGACCAGAACCCAGCCCTCGCCGTTGCCCACTTAGTCAAACCAGCTCCTTCCTACCTGCTACCCTCAAAATTCTACCTGCCATCACCTGCAGCCAAGGTCTTTATGAAACAGAATACCAGCTATTTGAAGCCAACCAGAATTTGGCTAATAGTTTTTTTCACATATACAAAAAATTGTATCTTTACACGCTTCCAACTTCTGCCTAGCCGCACCAGTAGACCTCGTCTTCACTAACCCGTTTCGTTGACGGCTCTTCTTTGAAAGTCCGTTCTGCGTCCGCACACCATTCATGCTCTTTAGAAGTTCACTGCCATCCTTGTAAAGCTTTTTGCCCCCACGTTAATTTCCGTATGACACTGAATTCACCTGAACAAAAGGTCCGTTTTATTATCACCTTTGACTAAATTGCATTTATTTCACTTGCTTTCCCCACAATTAGTTACCCAATGCTGGATCTATTTTCTATATTTCGCTGTAATCTCTGACTGCACGTTGATAGCCCTATGCGGAATTTACTTTTGATCTTGTTCTTTAGCATCTCTTCCGCCCGGTTACTTGTAAGTGACCGTCCAATTATCGCTTATATCAGCTATTCAATGTTTGTCCAGCTATCCGCACTGTCCTCTCCGAGTTCGAAAAGGATTTACAATTCCAGCTTCAACCATTACCAATTTAGTTCACTCAAACACTTCATGAATTTACTGTTGTGTTTCGGTTGTTGTGTGATTTATAAATTTGTAAATTGTGGACACCTCACACTGACATGTACTGCTGTATTTTATGATATGATAATAATAATATTGGTTTATTTCGGAGACTCCCGAAGCTCGCCATGTGCATGATCTTGTTGATACAGGTGATGGAATGAACAGATATAATTCATGAAAATGTGGAAATTTGCATGAAAAAGTGGGATAAATAGGCTCAGAAGGAGGACTAAAATAGAATGAAAATAGGATAAATGTGTGCACACCATAGAGATCGTAGGGGTTTAAATGAACTCAGGGGCAGATTTGAATGGACGCTCGGTGAGTTTGAAAGTCAAAGTCAGATGAGGAATATGACTGGTCCGGGTGGAGACACCTGAAGGCCGATCGATAAACGTGAGAAAGGCTAGAAATCGGTATAAGAAACTGCAGTAGCGAGGGACGATGGAGAAAAAGTGAGGTGCACTGCAGTAGATTAGATATCAATGAAGCACATGTACTCTGCAGCGGATTGTCGGCGGACAGAGCACAAAACTCATTGTAAAACAGGGAGCGAGCAATATAAGACGCGGAGGGTGGATCAGATGACAAAAACGATTTACGGGGATTGGATACGGTGGATGTGAGGCACAGAGTAGGATTGCTGGATGCATATCATGACGATCGGCGGTATGACAGTAAGAGAATTGGCCGGCGAGGAACTGCAAGATGTAGATCGCGTGCACATATACATATATGCGCAAGTATATATATATATATATATGTATATATATGTAAGAGGAGCACTAGCAATAACAATGGGGTCCTAGAAAGAAATTATCAATCATTGGGAGGGGTAGGTAAGGTTATATCAAATGGTTGTAGAACTAACTTTGGTATATCGCGATGGATTATCTTCATGACAGTTGCACATGGCAGCCCACAAGAGAGACAGATAGAATGTGGAAGCACAGAAGTGATGAAGACTGTGAGGAGCAGTTCATGGAAGAGTGAAGATGAAGGATGGGATGGAAGAGAACTAGTGAGAATGGGTCTAATTATTTGATCAATGCAGGTGCGACATGTGGTGATGGGCCAGTGGAATCGGGTAGTGACAGATCAAACGGTTTGGAACTGTAAAAGAACGTCATGACGTAGCGTTGTCTTTACAATCGGTGGAGCATGGAAAAGCAGACCAAACTGAAAGGCGCACAGCAAATGCCTGTTGCCCAATTAAAGATATCCGAAAACTGTCAGGCATGCATGGAGGGGGCTATAAATTGATATGGGAAAGGTTGGTAGCAGGAGACGGTGAAAAGAAAAGAGGGATTCATTGCTAGGGATTATATAGTAATAAGCCTGTGCTACACTGCAGTAGATGGTCAGCGGACATGGTCCAAAACTCATCGTAGAACTAATAGCGGATATTGGAATAGGTAAAGGGTGGTGCGGATTGCAAGAATGAACTGTAGGGGTTTGATATGGTAAACATGAGGTGCAGATGTAGAAAGAGTGGGCGCATATCATTAGGGTCGGCGGGATGGTAGCATGAGAAATAGCCGGCAAAATAGTGCCGATGTATATATACATCCATAGATACATATGTTTTCGGAAAATCCACTTGCATTCTTCACATCGAAAAGTTGGAAGCCGCGAGCCGGAATCGAACCGGCGACCCTCCGCATACCGGGCAGATTCTCTACCAGCTGAGCTATCACGGTCCGAACAGTCCAGTGTGAATAAATAGAGGGTCGCCGGTTCGATTCCAGCTCGCGGCGTCCGACTTTTAGATGCGAAGAATGCTAGTGGATTTTCCAAAAATATACAATTCAGGCCCTTCGTGCCAACAATACATCTTCTGAGTATATGGATATGTATATATATATATATAAGTGCATAGATAGATATGCAAGGAACAGGAGCAAAGAACAATGGGGTACTAGGAGGAAAAAGTATCAGCGTTTGGAAGAGGGAGATAGGATGGGATCAAAGTGTGCAGAACTGGCTCGGGAGAATTTAGACGAAGTTTTTTCATGGCGGGATAACATAGTGGATCAACAGATAGAAATGACTAAAGAAGCACAAAAATGATGCCCGCCGTGAAGAGCAAATCATAAACGAGGGAAGATGAAAGATGGGATCGAAGAGATCAGGTAAGAATGGGTCTAATTATTTGATCAATTCAGGTGCGACATGTGGTGGTGGGCCAGTGGAATCGGGTAGTAACAAATGAAACGGTTTAGAACTGTAAAAGAACGTCATGACGTAGCGTTGTCTTTATAATCGGTGGAACATGAAAAAGCGGACCACACTGGAAGGCACAGGAAAATGCCCGTAGCGAACGATAAACGGATCAAGGGATGAAAGCAACGACCAAGGAGACGCAGGTAAGACATGACCAATCAGATCACTTTACTGCAGATGAAACACGAAGGATGCGGAGAAGGAAGCGGGGCGCCCCAAGAAAGGTGAACCATCAATGGAACAAAAAGGCCCAAGAAATGAATGCTAGATGGAGTTGGGGCGGTGGACCCGAAAGCTGTGTGCCGGCAGAAAACTGAACAAGTGGATGCTAATCGGGACACTGCCTAATGGAAAGAACCACATAGGAATCAGGGAGCCAAGAAGGGAAAATATGGTGGTGGTGATTAGACAATAAATGCAACCGTACAAGAAGCAAAGTGCATGTGTATTGACCACGGTCAAGGAATATACTATCTTCACTTATCGATTTCGAGGAGCGTTGAGCTACTTACCATGCTTATGCTAATAATTGCCGGACAGCAGTGCATATATATACATATACATATATACATATATAAACATATATGTGCGTATATGTATATATATATATGTGTAAATAGCGGACCAGGGCGTAGTCACTGAAGCCGTTTCTATAGCTTTGCTGGAGTTTCTTCAAGGGCCGCAGAAGTGATATAACTGAATAAAGTTATTAAATCGTGGAGCATATTAGGCTTATTGACAAACTGTGAGGAGTACCATGGTGGCTTCTCTAAAATTGCGAAAGCATCTGGAATCGCTTATTCCGATATGAAACTGGCAGGATTCGATAAGTCGGTATAAAAGGCAGGTAGTGGACGCAGATATGTTTTAAATATATTGATGGGGAAGTGTGCAGATGAAAGACCAAACAGAGTACCTACGGGCAGCACTGACAAGAAAAAATCAAATGATCTTGACATGCAAGGTAGTTTGAAGAGGCTGAGTAATGGCCCAAAAGTCGAGGCCTTCTCATAAGCTTGACTATCGGTTATGTGAACGTAGAGTAAGCTCAAAACAGATGGGACAAAAGGGAATTTATCAATAGCACGCACGAGTGCATACTTTGACTGAGAAGATCTGATGTGCAAAGGAAGTTTATTCCAGATTCTGTAATACGTGAAAAGGAAGGACTTACCGCGTAGAACTGTCCTCGCAAAGGGTGTGGTAATAGTATACTGTCTACTACGGAGTAAATATCCAGTAACCGGGGAGAAGCACAACTAGTTGTAGGAACAAGATAGCTTAGTCAGCAGTTTATACAGAAATACCAGGTTCAGCTTGATGCGCCGGAGCCATAATGGTTCGATTTTGAGAGATACACATCGTTCCCCGTAGTTTAAGTTTGACTGTTAACCAATAAGCTGCTTTGTGAATCTTTCCTGAATAGATTCGATAATAATCCTGTCAGAATTTCCCATGATAGATAAGATTGAGGGGGAATATTTAAGAGGGGGCCTGGCACGTACTTTGTACATGCAAAGAATGCTCTCCCTAAGCTGAAAGGATCTGAACAGAAGACCGGGACACATTTTAGCCCTGGACCTTTCGAAAGGAGCATGTTCGGAAAAGAAGAAATAGCAAGAATAACTTAAGCCAAGGTCTCTTACTAAGGGCTGGCTGTCGATGTGTAAGCGGAGGATTTCATCGCCCAGGTTCAGCACCATTCATCAAGAGCGGCCAAGTCAGCAGAGAGTTTAGGGATAGTAGTACTGAGGTTGCCAGGCGAAAAATTGTAGACTATATTAACGTCGGCCGCGAACAAGAACGGAGTGCCGTTAATTATCATCAGAAACATATCGTTTATATATGGGGGAAAAGAAGTGGATCTAAAACGCTGCCCTGAATAACACCTAAGGTAATAGGCCTAGGGTTGGAGTTGTGCCCCGCAAGCGAGACTTCATGTGAACGGTGAGATAAGTAAGATGAGAACCAAGAAAGTAATGGATAGATAACGCCAAATAATCGTAGCTTTTTTAAAAGGTGGGGTGAGGTTCACGATCAAGTGCTTGAGACAAGTCAAGATAAAGAACGACGAAAGATTTCCCGCTTTCGCAGAATCAGCGATGAGATTCAGAAAATCACACTGAGAAGTCATGCAGGACTGTGAAAGGAGTAATCCACGTTGGTCATCACTACTATGTTCGAGGCCTAATAAATAGTTAACAATGTGATCTCCAAGCATTTTTTCCATTGTTCCGGATAAAATAGGGGTATGGTTTATAGGGCTATAATTGGATACCCCATGTAAAGGTTCCTTTTTATGAATAGGAACGATTAACAAGCGCTTTCAGTTAGCGGGTATCCTGCTACCATTAAGTGAAAGAGTGAAAAGGTCATGCAGCAGAAGAGGGAGATCCGGTCCGCCACTGACAAGAGCAACTGGTGGTAGGCCATCGGGGCCTAATCGAGGGGAGGGTTCGCTATTGGATAGTGGCTTAGAGGTATTCCCGGCATCGAAGTGCATCGTAGAATGGACAGAGTTAGTGAGTGGTAAAGATGGGGGAGGGGCAATGACAGCATATGGAGCCACGGCTAAAGCAAAGAACGCATTGAAGGCTTAGGCTATGAAAGGTGGGGAGGTGATAGATGAGTTATTATCCAGGATCAGAAGTTGGAAGTCGGCCTTAATATTGGCGTTTCTACACTTATACAACATAGAAAGAAGTTGCGATTTATTTGGATGACTCCGTGCCTTAGGTTCTTGGTCACGAAGTCGCGCATTATCTTGTCGTTGAATGAGTGCAAAGAGGCTGCTTAAACGAATAAAAATTGAAAAGTCGTTGGAAATATGTAGTTGTTTGAGAAATTTATGATACTTTTTTGGAGTGGCGAGACAAGGGATTAGGTGAGCCACCAAGGAGAAGATGGCAGATAACCACTTTATGGTCAGCGCCGGGGAAATTTTGTGTTAGGGACACGTCGATGAAAGGCATGTTATGAGTAAATACCAGATCTAGTATGTTCCCATTTCTGATAGGTTGGACAACATGTTGCGTCCAGCCACCAAGACGAATGCTAATGATCAGGTCCATAAGATTGGGAGGAGCCGAGAGGGTAGACGAACAAATTTGAGGGAGATCAAGGTCACCCGCAATAAGCTTGGTTCAAGCAGGGAGGAAGGAGAGGTGTTTGAAAGACCTAATGAGAAGTGGAAACAAGGAACTTGAGGAATTTGGTGAGCGATACAAGTAGACAATGTGAAGAACAGTGCTTTGGAGGCTGATAGTGAACCAAAGAGAATCGGGAATAGAATCGAGCGCCGTATATAAAAGAGAGGTCGCTGTGTACAGTTCTTTGAAATAGGCTAGGTACCCACCACCACGCCGGTTCAGTCTGTCGGTCCTTAGAAGACTGTACCCTACCAAAGATATTTGATCATTGGGAGTGTTCTCGGACAGCCAGGATTCCGTTGTTTACATAATGACGCTACTATATGTGAGGAAAAGTGTTTTAGGTGCCGGAGTCTGCCAAGGATGGAACGAGGAATGACTAAGGCTAAATGCATGCCATTTGCAGGAGGTGGTATAGGCATATAAGAGGGACATTGTTAGTTGGAGTGAAGTAAGCTATTGCGATTAGAATTTGTGGAGATCAGGTTAGAACTGGAATGTATTGATGATGAGGCTCGTGGAGGTTCAGATGGTGTGGCTTACAGCCGAGCTGGAGTAAATGTTGCAGTGAGAGGGACTGCTGGGGGGTAGAACAACGGGACATCAACGGAGGGGAAAGTGTCGGTGCAAAGGGAATACCTGTGGAATTTGCAGGTCAGTATCAGGCAGGGATTATTAGGAGCGTTTGAAAAATACCGGCCAGTCCGAAATAAGTACTAACTGAGGGGGGTTGCAGAGGGCGGGGTTGAAAATGCGTGAGGAATAGGGGTGTAGGGTGGCAAAATAAGATGCAAGTTACGGGCTGGGTAAGGCAAGCTGGGTGGTACACAGAATATGGAGCATTTACTATCGGGAGCAGTAGATGTAACTGTCAGGTGAGGAGTACGACTTGAGGCAGAGTGGACAAGGTGTGAAGGCCATGTTTTTGTATTGCCAGGCAGCGAAGGCAGTGAACTTGAGGGACTACCGATACATAGGAGCGGGACACTTTCTCAGATGGAAACCAGATTCCGTAGGTTAAGGCGAGTTGACATAGGAGGAAACAGTTGAATGAGGCAGTGGTTTGTGTGAACGGTAGGAAGAATGGTAGACTTATTTCTCTAGACGGCGAGTAGTTTATCGCCGAAGGGAACGGGGAGCGAATTGGAGTTGGGTATACCCAACGGGTGATGAAGTGAGAGAGCAGTGCAGTAGGTGGCACCTGGTACTGGGCGGCAGCAAGAGGGGAGAAGCGTAAATGTCTAGATCAATTTTCATGGGATCAGATTTCAAAGAGTTCCTTGCGGGGGCAGATGACGGAGCAGCCGTCAGATGTGAAGCAGAAGGCTCGTGTGAATGTAGAGCGGCGGAGACTAGAGAAGAAGCGATGGAGCGACCAGCCTTCTGTGCTGAAGGCTCGGGACTATCGGGCGCCTTGCTCGTGGGGCAAGTCGAGAGAGATCTAGTAATTTCCCTTTGGAGAGGGGTTTTATCTTTGGTTATTTTTATGTTTTTATAAGGGGAATTAGAAGATACAGTGTTACCTATTTTACTGAACTCTTTGGCAGATGGATCATCTAAAAATCACACAGAGATTAGACGGGTTATGCGCTGAACGCGCTTACGCAGCCTTGATATTTGACGAGAGGTGGGCCATACCGCATGCATTCCACAATGCATGCTTGACATGTTCGAGGAGTATTCTCTCTGGAACAGTAAAGACGACTGCATCACAAGAGTTTCCAACTGTTATGAGAAGTTCGGACGCAATGGGGTCGAAGTGGCCAACCGCCCTCAGGCCGTCCAATGCCTTCAGTGATGCACAGTGGAATGGGGCGAGTTTAGATAGGGTGTCTTCCATTTTCAAAGTTCGGACTTTATATCTGAAGTGCTTTGAACCAGAGCAGCTGTTCTTCCCGTCGCCGATCCCACAAAGCGACAGAGGTCAACCAAGCATCATTTTAAGGCCAAGGGGAGTTTCAATAAGTCTATTTTTATTAGTGACCGGAGTATGAGAGAATGGGGTAATATTGGAAGTCTTCTTTACTAAACGTTTTATTCTGAAGTACCAAAAAGACCCCGTGAGTGAGGCAGAAAAGTAGTGGAAAACTAAGGCAAGGTTAGGAGCTACCGCTGAGAAAAAATTCCCTTAATTTTTCTGAATCACTGGAATTCCCTAGGAAGCTGTAGCTTTTAATACTTCCTAAAGTAGCTGAGTGGGATTTACATCCTTAACAGCACGCAATGCAACCTGGTGTGGCGCAGAGCTTCAGGTCAAGAGCGAATTAAAATGGAGTCGAACAATCGAGAAAGAAGGCGGCAGACGATGGAACTTGATTTTCTATGATCCAGCACGACTTATTTACTACAAATCACAGTGGTTGAAGGTATTGGCTGAGGAAACCAACAAACGGTGCAGTGATTGAGTTTAAAAACCCAAAGGCAAAGATCCATATGCAGCGGAAGCACGGCATAGTACCGAGGGTACGTGTGCTGATGGTTTCCGTGGTGAGTCCTGATCTGACACGAATGGCTCGGAATGCCTTCGTAGGTGCTGAAGGGGAAGTCCGAGGGCAGAAAATGCCGGGCTGGAAGAGAATTGTTTTACACTGCAGATTTTATATAGAGAGGAAGGTGTCTACTCTCTAGTCAAGCTTGTGCGGACCACCAGGCGGGTCGCGCTACTCATGGGTGTAAGCCAATGAGATGGCGGCTGGGAAACTTGAGCGTAGTATAGAATTGCGAGAACGTGCGAGCAAACACCTAGTTGTGGTAATATACTGTTGCACAATTTATACGCTACAGCTACGTCGATTATAGTAATATTAATAGAAATAATGGAGCATGCATGATTGCATGTTCATATGGTACAAGTGAGGTTACAAAAGGGATCCTTGGATATTCAGTTTGGTATATGCAGCACAAAATGGTGCGTAGGTTTTAGTGGTCTCACGAATGAATGCCCGGTAAACTTGGATTCGAAGATCGGGTGGACACATCATCCAGTAGAGAGTGAAATGGGCCTCGCGGTCGGGATAGGTAGTGAAGTAAAACGGGAATGGAGTAAAAACGTGCCGTTTTTCGGATAGTACCGATGTAAAGTCACAGGGGAGAGCATGCTGACAGAAGAATCTTCATAAAAGCGCCGACAGAAAATTGGGAAATTCTCGGGGATGACGGACACGCACTTGAACCAATAGCTCCAGTGACCCAGAAAATAGCAGGATTATATTGCCGAGGGAGTTGTGAGGTGATCTCTAAGGATGGGAATTTCGTTAAATGAAACAGAGTCCGATTTACCTCTGGATTGTTACTTACTAGTCATCAAGAGGTTGTGGAAGGCGCACTCATAACGAGGCGTATGTAGATGCCCGAACCTGGAAATATGGTGAAACAGAGTGACAAAAGTTGACAGGTGAGTGAAATACGATTTGAAGGAAGGATTGGTTTGACGTTAATTAGTAAACACAAGCTGACAAACAGGCGGACAAGGAGTTGATATACGATGATCTTATGGGGTCATGTGGGGTGGTGCACAGGCGATACTGTCAAAACATGTGGGCGATCGCTTGACGGGATATACTGATAAGAGTGACACGGGGCATTTGGGAAACAACCGGAAGATCAATAGTTCATTTCTAGCTAAGGTTTAGAGAATCGCCTTTGAAGTTGTCTTCGGCATAGATGCCCAACCATGGAAGACTGATGGAATGACGGCAAAAGGTAATAGGTGGATGAAATGGTGTTCAACTAATGGTTTATTGGA
This sequence comes from Fasciola hepatica, assembly GCA_948099385.1. Lineage (NCBI taxonomy): Eukaryota > Metazoa > Platyhelminthes > Trematoda > Plagiorchiida > Fasciolidae > Fasciola > Fasciola hepatica. Next base: position 2,343,749 of record CANUEZ040000032.1, on the reverse strand, counting down.
TGTGACCCCAAAACTGACAGATGAAGAATACAAATTTACAACAAAGAGGGCATAATAATGGTATATGTGTTTGATATCTGGCGGGATCAGCTGAAATTGGTACATTTCTGGAACCCTCTAAAAGCGCATATAATTGTGTGATTGTGTACTTTGAGGAAGGCCCAACCTGAGACTTTGGGGGGGGGGGGTCAAACAGATTAGTTGCAGCCTAAATCATGTGTAGTTGACCTCCAGCGAAAGACATAAAAAGGCACTCAACGTATTGTGGCGCGAATAATAATAATGGTATATTTCTCGACCATGGTCGAGACGCACGCACAGGCGCATGATCATGGTGTACAACGTTACTCAAAAAGTGAACTATACGCGAATTTCAAGAAAGCGAGCCAAAAATGTCAGAAGCAGAACAATATAGCTAGAGATAGTTTGAATCGACCGAAATGATAATGGTTTGCGCGGCAAATACGGTTTGGTTTCGAATCCGAGTTGGTTGGTGGTGGCCCGTGGAAATACCAAATATATCGTGAAAATATAGCGCTAAGGATGCGTTATAAACCGAAATAATGCAAGCTGTGGATAACGGAGGCCAATTTGGGTTCTATGAACGGAATAAGTTATGAACATGGAGAGATGAAAGAAATGAATGGGAGCACACTCGTGAACTTTCGTGAACATGAGGAGAATGGCTGTCTATGGAGACGACGTTGGCCCGGATTGACGGATATTCCCGGTATCAATAAACGGAATGCGTCATGAAAAGGGGAGATATGAACAAACTGTGTGGAAGTGGATTATGAAACGTTGATGAGTATGGAGGAAACAGCAATCCATATAAAAGGTGAGTTTAGGATCAGGATCAATAACCAGTATCACCCAGAGAAAAAGGGAGCGCAACTTGAAGGCCTTGAATTAGTGAAGAATCAATTTCAAGCCGGATACCGTTTGAAAGACAAATGAAATCTTGCAACAGAAAACTGGGTGAAAAACCTCCGCGTAGGTTCGCGCCTTATTGTTGTGTTACCCTGACAAAAATATGTTGACTTACTGATTCTCAGTGATATTCGGCGTCATTATTGGGAACCATAGATGAGGGGGACAAGTGGACCTGCGTTCGGATGGCGTATCGAAATTCAATGAGTAAAAAATTCCTGTGTTGCTTGTTCTGGCTCTGTTATTGGATTTTTTCATATGAGATCAAGGTGATGAGCATCATCCTGTGGGTATGGTTCATCAGGCGGGGTAAGGGACGTGTCAGTCAATCAGCAGAAGGCAGCTTGTGAACCGTAATTAGTGAAGACTCCAACAGTGACATCAGTAGTAGAGGTGTTGCGTTAGAAGACGCCTATCAATCTACTGGTAGACAATCGGGGGTGTTTTAGGTTGTGTGGCTCGATTGCAATCCCTTATGGTATAAAAGATTTCATTTAGGCCTCTGTCGGTACGGGTCAAAGTGTGGACCTTGGCCACCGAAAGTGCAGCCCGAGAGAGTGGGCGACGACGAACCTAAAATAAATGATGTTAGCAGTCCGGAAATGGTTCCAGCTGTAAGTTGCGATAATAAACGGCGACAATTAATAATGAACTGGTTGGGTGTATGTGGACTGTCAGTGGCACATTTCACATTCTGGTCTGGGTTTTAATTCGAGAGTTTAAGTAACGTAGGGTTGCAGGGGGTTGATAAGTACTACCACATGCTTGCAAGATAGCGTAAACCGGGTGAGCTGCTGCGTCTGCATTTCAAAGGATAAATGGTTTGCATGCAATTAGAAGTTCTGAAGAGCAATTAAGTAAGGTTGAAGAAAGAACCACTAGGGCATCGGCGGTGATGCGCTAGAGAAAATTATTATCATGCAGAGGAACGCGGACGTACGTTCGTCCGTGCTCGTACTCGGTAGTGCCGGCCTACTGAGAATAAATTTAAATGTGAGCAGGGAAATCTCATGACGTGGTGGTTGCATGAACATCATATTTGTTATAAAATTGGGGAAAGATAGTTAGTGGACAATGGAAAATATGAACGGTTCTCCGTGTTCATTTTTTATAGACTCAAGTGAGGCAGGTGTTGATCATCTGTTGCCTCCATATGTTATCCATGTTGGTGGGCTTAAAGTCTAGGCTGCGGTAGTGGTTGTAGTTGGCAGGAGACCGTGGTTACTGTTAGGTAGGGTTGTAAACCTAAGCTTAGCTTGGATGCTAGGGCATCGGGAAGGCCGCTTTCTAAGAAAGATGACGGAAGATGGAGGGGTATGAATGGAAAAGGTGACCGGTTTCCACCATGTTCTTTTCTCTTTTTCTCCTTTTCCGGGCTTCACCGCGGTTACCGTTATTCGTCAGGTACGTCTGCACGCTGTCCGGGTCAATGGGTTGAGTCAGGGCTATGGTAGAGATTGTATTTGACGTCGACATGCATGCTAGGTGCACTTAAAGAAGGTATGGGGTGGATGAAATATAGAGCGGGGGATGGGTAAGCGTATGTGGAGAGCCCAGTGCACTGTCATCCCAGTCAGCCTCGTGCGTGGAAACCAAAAGCTTGCCGAGCGAACAAGGGCGACGTGGGGTTTTCCCTTCGTTAGAACAGTGACAGAGGTTAACATGTGAGTGAAATGTGATACAATTGTGGAGTTGTTTGGGTTCATTGGTGAATAGCTTGGGAGCATCTAGAGTTGGTACCAAATTGGATGCGCAAGGTGGACATATAGTGGACTGATACAGCCGCATAAAAGTTGTTCCTTTGAACAGCTCTCAGGAAATGCGGGGGACTGCATAGCCGGATATGCTGAAGTCTGACATGGAAAACCGAGGAGGCAATCGAACTATTCGGGTCGTGGATTGTGGATGCTTCATTGCCAAAGCGACTCTCAGAAAACGCAAGGGAGATGCAGGGAAGGGACACAATGGAACAGAGAGCTGGTGTCAAGCAGGTGAAGCGCTAAAAGGAGGATTATGTCATGTTTTGTGGTATTGTTGGCAGGAGAGAAACGAATCTCCAAGTGATGGTTTTGTTTATATGAATGGGGTGGCGACATACAAAAAACCTATTGGGTGAATGGCCTCTTCAATAACATATCAAGAATTGTAACGTCCATAATAAAGATGTCTGAGCAGCGAAACCATTTCACGCTCTCGGGTACAGAATCCAGCAACTGGCCGAGGTAGAATGAGGGCAAACGTGGGATCAATTCAAACTGATAGAGGGCAATCTGATGGAGATAAATGTCAGTGGTAGCAAGTAGTAGGGCACATTTCTGAGCTGAGCTAGTTTATGTTCATATGTCAATTTGCGACCTGACCGAGCGTATAGTAGATCTTTTTCGGGAACGTTGGGGGGGGGCAACGGGCGGCAGCAGTGCGTTGTTTTTCAATCCGCAACTGGTGCTTGTGAGTGAAACTGGCCGTGCCCAGGCCACCTAACCTGAAAACCACTTCTGGTGAAGGGACGTGCAATTCATCAACCTAGTTTCGCCCGCACACCGTTGCAGATGGCCTGCACGCCAGATGCGCTCCGGCCAAAGTGGCGGATCTGACCGCGCCCCACACCGTTGAGATTGACATGAGTTTTCTTGGTGGGGCCGAACGGCCGTAGGTATCAGGTAGTCCGCGGTCGGGCGGCCAAGCATCAGGGGATCCTGGAAGGTAACAAAGGGAGCGTCAGTCGGGTAACGTACGAATAGCTGACGATCAGGTGGATGCGTGGGCCAGGTCAGTGACCGGTGTGGTCTCCAGAGTATTGGAAGTTATCGACAGAGAGATACGCACGAATGAAGGTCTGGAAATAGAGAAAAAGTAGAGGAACGCATTCTGGGATGCTCCCATCTGAGGGTAAATGGGAATCGATACAAAGAGGCATTTTTGTTAGACAGTGACTCTCTGGGACTAGCTTTTCGACTGAGTAAGGCGAAAGAACTAAGAATGCTTATTCAATTTCACTCGTCATAGACTGCCTGTGTTTGCAAGACTCAACGGTTTAGACCCCTCCCATAGGATTGGTCATTGGGTGTGTCCATATTGAAGAGCCGTAAAAGTTTGGTAATTGTTTTTCTCAAGCGTTGGAATTTCTTCATAGGCTTGCGCTAATTTCACACCACTTCAAATCCATCCCACACCCTCCCTTCAAGCGCCAGTCTTGAACATTTATGTCACTCGCAATGTTTACGTTAGCCTTGGATTTCAATCCAGTTCTTCCGGTGGCGAATCGAGAGTTCACAAGACAAAAACCTGCCTCATCATTGTGAAAAAATGGAAGAGATTAGCGGAAGACCTCAGCTTTCCTTACTAGCAATAACATTATTTCTTTCTTGAGAAATGGCTTTTTCTCTGTGGCAGCTTCAAACCACTATTTAAATTAGGGTAAGACAATGCGGCAACTATTGGAAAACAAAATTCGACACCAGCCTGCAGTCTTAGGCCCGTAGACACCTCACGGTCACACTGGCCACATATTCTTTCAGCCGATTTGTAAACTTTCCACTTGGGCCCTCGGTGCATACTCAATGGTTCTTCTTCCATCCCTTTGCTCCCAATATCCTGGCGTACCACACCAGCATTACTGCTCTCGGAAAACAAAACTCGCTGAGATCCTGCCGAAATAGTAATCAGTAACTGTGCAAAAATGTGTAAAGGCCGCTATCTTCTACTGAAAGTGGTTCAGGTTATCTACGATCAGATATGCAGTAAGCCGCTAACGAACTGGCTTCATACTCTGTCATCAACCCCTGACCCCGTGGTCTGGCACGTATCTGTGTAGCATCTTACTCAGCTCACTCCAATGGAGTTCACTGTCGCCACTCTATCATGTCACTGCGCTCGTTGGACCTCCTTAACAGCCTCCGTGTTCCTACTTCCTATTTTCTTTAGGCTAACCCCAAGCTGGAATATCCTCCAGACTGCTACTCTTTCTTTTTCAATCTCAAATCCTCGTTTCACTTGGCTCCAATATATCATGCAGGATGCTTGTCTTGTTGATCCTATTTTTTCTACCGGCTAATTAGCTCGTTCATTGTTGGTTACCGAGGGTACAAAGTTGTTACCTGGTTTCACCCAGATGCAGTTATGCTATTGCCCCATACGCTTCGCTGAAAACTGATGGAAACTTCTTACAGGAAGGAAGTTCCGATCGCGGATCAAACTGAACAGTGCTGAGCACTATAGATACCCAACGGCACCAAGCTTCCCCTACCAACATAACCCGACCGTGCAACTTGCCCTCGTCTTTCTCGGCCCTACCCAACAGTCCAGCTGTTTATCAATATCACAGCGCTCACCGCACGTCATTGCCCTCCTGGTAAACCAATAACTAAACCACTCACGTCTGATAAGCCTCTTCGTTCTCCCACCTCAGCGTGACTATCGTATTTTTTCAACAACTAATTATTGTGCTCTATTTCTTAGGAGCTTGAAGAGCCTAGGACTTGTAATCTAGTACCGCCATCGTACTATTCAGTGATATTTCGTTATAACGCTAACGAATGCAAGACAAACGTAAGACAGCTGGATTCAGGAGGGCTGAATGCAGACACAAAAATGAATAATGTAGAGAGTTCAGAGAACACAATGATAAATGCGTAAGTTTGCCTGGTAGTTGAGAAAGTCAAGGTCGAATGGTGCCGCCTGATCGACCGTGTGTCGGAAGCTTGAATCTGGGAGTTATATGTGGGAGAGGCCGAAAGTATGCTGAAGCAACTGTGGTAACGGAAGACGACGAGGAACAAACTGGTCCACTTGGGAAAGCAGTAGACTACAACGAAAATGATTGGAGCACTGCTACGCCGCGATGACTAATCAGTGTTGCGGCGCAAAATTCAGTGTGAAAAAGGAAGTGAACGAGACAGGTTGTCTACTGTTGGCCAGTGAGCCAGAAGTTTTAGTGTTTGTTATACGGTAGCTCAGATGTGCAGATATTTTCAGAGTGGAAGCAAATCACGAGAGTTAACAAGACGACGGCGAGGGAGGTGGTCGGTGAAGAGCCGTAAGAAACAAAGAGGACATATGCGATCTAAAAAGCTGGAGCTTGGAATATTAGTGGAGAGTAAAAAAAAGGCATGGAATAGCGAGGTGCTGGAGCGAAGGATTACCAATGATTAAAAGAGTTAGGTGGAGTCAGATAAGTTTTTTCAGAAAATCAACATACCGTTCCCTTCATCGCGGGCAAGTAATAGCGCACCAGCAGAGAGAAGAATAAACGTAGGAGAAAAATTGGAGGCTCAATGCTGGTTACGGCTGCGGCGAGAAGTTCACGAGGGACGGAAGATGGAGTGAATGATAACGGAAAATAGTTAAGAGAAGATCAGCCAATTTTTCGGTTGTGGCCCACCATGAGATAAGGGCCCAAGGGGGAGGAGCATTAGGAAATGGAGGTATATTACGAGACAGCAAAACGATGGAAACAAAAATAGCTGAGGTAAGAGGAGCGAATATAGCCACAAGGTGGTCGGCGTAGTGTGAAATATCAGTAGGGAAAAGAAACTACTAAGTGTAGCGGTGCAAAGATTTGGCCATCGTACCGACCAATAACGTCAGAAAGCAGTGGATATATGAGGGACAAATTAGGTCGAGTAAAGGCAGACCATATGGCTCAAAAGTGCCCACGAAGTTCTTGGAGTTAGGTTTCCTTTATGACAAGTGGAATGTTGAAAAGAAGAGCAACCTGTAAAGCACAGGAAAGATGCCAGTGGCAAAATATATTCAAAAGGGAAAGCGAGAGAACAGATCAAAGGGAAACAGACAAGAGTCGACAAATTAAATCATATCACCAAGATTGAATCTCGATGAAGGCGTTGAGAAAAAATGCACTCGGAGATGTGAGTGTGATGGAGCCGTGGACGCGAGAATCCTAAACGTAGCAGGGTTGAAACGACGGAGCTTGCCTGCAGACAGCTACAAAATGGAGTAAGCTGACGATGCCAATTAAAAAGCTGGCTGATGGCAGGATCCGAAGAGGTTTGCCCAGGCGAACAAGTCATATACTGTGTGGGCGCGTACGGATGATAAACATGTGTGTAAGTGATTAAAATGTGTAAAGGGTGAGTTCTGACATATGGATCTTCATGGGCACTGATGAGGCTGGTGGGTAATGGCACCGGGCTTGGGAAGAGATAAAGAGGGGGAATACGACACGAGGAAGGGCCGCAAGGATATAAAAATCCGGTCATCAAGCCCTATGAGAAAACGACGGCCGTGGCAGTTGAGAAGCGCGTATTCAGTGAGGGGAACACAGGTTGAAAGGAAAAGCAGTCTCGGACATGAGAGAATTAAGTGAACAGAACCATGGTGTCATCATGTAAACAGACATAAAAATGGGAAGCGACAGAATTGAGAACTAAATGGGTCAATGTGCATGCGACGGCGGAACAAGGGCAATGGGAAGCAATACGAGTGATGGGAAGAAGATGGGTGAGAATAACATGGCACAGAAAAACCTGTAGAAACATACCAACCATCACCGGCTATACACGGTGCGGCAGAGCGGGGAGGGTTGAGGCGTGTGATCCGCAGCTGGTGCTGGTGGGTGAGGCTTACTGTGCGCCGGGCATTCATCCTGAAACAAATGCTTCGTGAAGTGAACACAGGAGGTGTGATCAACCAAACATTTTACGTTCGCTCATCGTTCCAAACGGCCCGCACACTCGATGTGCGTCGGCCAAAGCGATGGATCTGACCACGCTCGGCGTCGTTGGGATTAACACGCGTGATCGTTGTTGGCTGCACAGGAAACATAGTACCACGGCGATGTTAAGTGATCCAGAGGTGTTAGGGAGCAGAGTCAGTGGGGACAGCTGCTAGCAGACGGCCGCATAGCGTCTTTATTCAGATGAAGCTGCCCGGAGAATGATCAGTAGAGTATCCGGGGCGGTTGACCGTCATCGACGGTCGTTGAGGATGGCTGAAAAAGGAAACCGGATGGGAGGGGAGGTCCAAGTATACCCCGGACATGGATTATTATTTAAAGGGGAGGAAAGATCTGAAAAGACGAAACACTGGCTCGTCTACGCAGTCAGTCCCTGAGAAAAGCTTGACTGGTGGTAAGAGTGTAATACTACTGATATAGGCATTAGAGATTTATGATAAGACTAAAGTGACAGCTCAAGACCGAAGGAAACAGATGAAGCCAGGGTGGACAACGTAAGTGAACGAGGGTGAGGGCAGGTTCATCGGGCTGAAAGCAGGAGGTAAATTTACTACGGATCAGAGAGGGCAATGATCACATTCCTAGGTACTAAGGGGACTGAATCGGTTGGACATGGGGTATGAACACTGGACTAAGGCTCACGTTTGTCTCCTGGCAAATTTCTAGTCGTATTTGGTTTCAATGCTCCCACATTTGATTTTACGTAGGTTATTATGTGTCATCCAATCCACCTCATAAATTTCGAAGTTTTACACACTGTACCTATTTTTCCTCGGTCGAGAGTTTTATTTGGCGCTCAAATCTCAGTGGTCTTGACAAACTCAACACGCCTGGACACTGCTGCCAAATGACAACAATTATCTTATGCCAGTTTTCGGCGAATAAATTGCTTTTAATCCATGAATAAAGCTAAACTCATTGATCCTGCACATATTCTTGCTCGTCTAGCCGTTCACAAAAATAAGTCGGTACCATTGATGTTACACGGTCGCCCGAGAAAGAATATTTACTGCCAGAAATTTAATTACGCTACTCGATCTATTGATGACACCGAAGCTATGGTAAGGTGAGCGGTGGAGTAAGCCTTAAGGTTGTTCAGGATTTTAACCTTTCTGTTTAGATTGTTACGAGAGAAATTGTATTCACAGTGGAGCAGACGAGAACTTCATTGAGTAGCTCTAAGTAAGGATTGTTTTTTGGCACGTAGAAAGAACACCGGATACAGAAGGGGGACAACACATCCTTTCCAGACCTTAGGATCACGAAGTGTAAGAGCGATGCAGACTGGCCGAGCACTTACCGAAATATGGGCGAGGGTGATCACGTATAGATCGGACCTGTACTCCCCCCTAAGAGTCGAGCATAGCAGAAAAACTGCACAGAAATTTCTGAAAGCTAACTGCTACTGGACTATATTTAGAATCATCTAAATTGTACCGGGGCGTAGCTCATGAATTACCCAGATGTAGAACAAAATTTGCCATAAAGCAGGGAAATAAGCACACAGGCAGACCTGACTGGAGGACGGCAGTAGTAAGAAAACTTCTGGAAACCATACAGGAGTTTGCAGAAGTTTAGGGCGGTTGGAAATGAGAGGGCGCGGCAGCATTGCATTGATTACCGGAACTTGGCTGTGAAGGCAAAAAAGGAGCACAGAGGGAAGTTTTGGGCAAACATTGGTAAGGCAGCCAAAGAAATGCAAGGCCTATCTTGCTTACGATAAACGAAAGATGAACTAACCGAAAGCTTCAGAAAGCAAGTTTTAGGTAATGTACGAAAATTAGCCGAGAATAAGGACAAAAGGAGCTGCTCCATGTGAACTTTAAGGCTTCAAAGGCATGATCGGCAAATACGGTTGGGAAATCTCGCTCTCTGACCTCGTAGACTTTCCAAGGCGCAAATGCTTTCGCCACAAAAATTCTGCGGAGTTGAGCCCTCTCCTGCCGTTTAGTGATTCATTTTCCAGCCCACTGACGGTAAAAGGCGTGAGATGCGGCAAAAATCAGTATGCTAAAATGTTTCTTTTTGTCTAGTGCTGTATTTTCTGCTCTCCCCTAACTCACATTGCCCAAGTATCGAAAGAACTACATTACAGTCCATTAGTAGAATACAGATTACAGGATAAACGCATGATTCGGGATCATTGGTGCTTAGGCCTTGTGCCCGAATATAGGTTGGGGACTTCAAAACCACCTTCAGATTATTCACCGAAGAGGTGTGGGACATCAGCGGACACCAGAAAATCCTTCAGAGGTTCCAGACATGTACGGCCATTTCGGGCAATACATGGCCAATTCATACGAATTCGAAAGCAATATACGACTGACTCGTAGCTTCACAATACCGGATTGCGCAATGAACAGCCTTGCGATTACATACAAACCTCAAAAATACGATCCTAAGAACTCAAAAACAGAGCCGAGTTCACGGCATGAAAAAACGAGCACATGAGTCACACCGGTCCAAGCAAGTTATGACCGACAGGCGCTTCGTACTTGAGTAAACAAAGAATAATACACAAGCATATGAGTAGTACGGAACACAGAAGGAATGTAGATACTCCAATATTTTCACGACTCCAAAACACCATCGCTCGCCCAGGGGATTCTTCACATCTGATAGCTACGAGACATGCCGCATATTCCATGAAGATAGAGTCCACCGGAATAAGCCTTGAGGGGCAAAACAGAATTCAGCCGTGCTAGATAGCATACCTCCGGTCACCTTTTGACCACTTGATGCTAGAATAAGTGCGCGTCCTCTGGAATTTTAGAGAAGCCGTCGGAAAAGGCGTAAAATGTAGCTGACTTATTCCAGGTTGAGCTTCAAGGGTGCCTGGAAGCAAGATCAAACGGTACAAGTTGGGTCAGTATGACTCATATTATGAAAATAGATAACTACTCACAATCACGGTATAACGAAAACAGTGGGTAGACTGAACTGTATTGGTAACAAACGCGATTCCAGGTACCACCAATCGAGAAGAAGTCAGCAGCGGTGATGGATGCACACAAAGTTGGGTCGCTGTCACAGGAGAAAAATGACAAACCTGTTCGCTGACGACGGCTAACTGACCTAGATCTATAGAAATGGTAGGATTGATAAAGAAATCCAAATGATATGATGCGCGCGAAAGCGCCCTAACAAATCCACGCTGGTGGCCGTTCCATGGGCTAACGCGTAGTTGGTATGCGATTTACCGGTAATTGTTATCCGGGTCCCGGGGCGAACCGTTACTGAAAGGTGACATAATCACCGAGGGATTCTTTTGCTTAGGGAAGGCGCCGTCTACTACAGAAGTCGTAAAAGGGCTGAGAAGGAACAAGTCCACTTCGATACCACCTAGGGAAATAGGTGCGGGGAAAGCACCATCTGAACCTAGTTTGGCAACAGCCACTGTCCTGTAGGTTAATCTGCCGATGCCACTAGAACGGAAACTGATGGAGGAAATTCTCACTTTATTGGAGAGGAAAAGTACTTGGGGTGTAGCTTGATTTAAGCTACGAGGCAGAAGTACGGTGAACGCTGAACACTTCCGCGATAGCTTTGGGTGGCTCAGCAATGGACAATCCAGAAATGAATAACTTCGGGATATTACCGTGTGCACAAGAAGACCTTTGAAACAGTGGCTTTGCTATTTGTCCTGATTTGTTATGATAGTTTATTGCCCGAGTTCCTTGGTTTGTGGGATGCTTTTACTTTGCAACCAAAAGAGTGTTGTAGAGGTGGCTTACGCTCAGGTTAGGAAAGAATTCACGGAATGAAGATTTCTCAAGGTGTGAATCGAGAATTCCCCGTTCTATACGGGGTCTATCGAAATCTCCCTTCGGAAGGTGCCAGTTACTGGAAAGCTTATCGCAGTGGAAGTCATAGGCAATCCTAGGGTTGGAGGCTTGAAAGAAACTACCCCGATGGGGGGTCAAGTGGTGTCTGGATCAAGTGAACAATTTTGCTACAGGAATGTAGCTTACTACTCTGTCTATATTATACACTAAAAAGGTATCAACAATACCCAAGAAGACACTGGAAAACTAAGATGGGCGGAGGAGCGTGCTATGATAGAAGGCCAAAAGGGCATGTACATTGGAAATTAAAATGAAACCAAGGATGTGACACAAACTTGCAGTTAATCGCTGTTCTTGTGATCAGGAGATGAGCTTTAAAGAACTCATATCCGCCAAAGTCTTCAGTCCAGCTCAGTCTGACTGCCATTCGTTGAACAGAACAGGATGGTATTGGGAGAATTGCCAAGTGACGCCCCGGAAACTTCTAAAATGTTTTGTTTCTCACAGTTGGTTCCGACCTATACAATTCCAGGACATTCCGAATCAGAGGATGAGACCGTTTACGATTGTAAACTTTATTGACAGCCCTTTTGTATTGCGCGGTGGCGATGTTCAAAAACGCGTGTTTGTGTTTTAACATTAAAACGTCGGTACAACAAAAGAGTGTTGCACCATGAGACGTTGAAAATCATGGAAGAAGTTGGAAATGTACAGGTACCTGCAGAACTACCCGCCAGAGCGTTCGTTGCACAAAATAAACGCTCGATAGCAAAATACAAGGAGAAAAGGATCAGCGAACGAAAACGTTGATTAACAAAGTCTGGAAACCTGACAGCATGTCGAAAGTTCCTGCCAGAACGGCGGGCTACCAGGGGTTGTTGTCGCTGCGGTGATGCTGGCTGGTGTAGTGTAGTGTCTGGTGGGATGACAGATTGTGTATCATCAACGAAAACGTTTGGTGGAGTGTCTGTTGGTGGTGATTCTGTCGGTGTTGCCGGTAGTGAAGGTGTATCAAAATACGCGGGTTTCAATCTTTTAATGAAAACAGTGTCTTATTCGTCAGCTTTCTGTACCCCAAACTATTTTCTGTGCGGTTAGGTACCTAAATAGCGGGACGGGTTAGTGCTGTCAACAGTGCCGGGATGAACGTACCTGAAAGGCATATGGTGGTACCGAAAACGAGTCTAGCCGGCTTTCTATGAAGATCGTCTTTGACTGATGGCCGGAGACCCAAGAGGATTAACGGCAGATTCTCACTCCAGCTACTGGGGCTTGGCTGTGCTATCAGAGCTGCTTTGAGTTGCTGGTGTAGGCGCTCTACCATGACAATGGACGAAGGATGGTATGCAGCTGTTAAGATGTGTTTACAGCCAAGCAGTTTAGTGAACTCACGGAACGAAGTCGAATGGAATTGTCTGCCAGGGTCTGTGGTGACGGTAGACGGTACACCAAATTTAGCAATCCGGTGTCGAAGTAGTACTTTCGCAATATTTCCTGCTGAAGTGTCGGAACTAGGTACTGCCACAGGCCAGCGTGCGAAACGATTGACAAGGGTTAATATGTGGGTATGTCTAGTTGACAGTGGTAGTGGACCAACGAGATCGACGTGAATACGTGTGAAACTGACATCGGGATCGGTGAATGTACTGGGAGAAGAAAATGTGTGACGGTGGACTTTGCTTCTCCGACAATGTAAATACTGTTTAGTCCACAAAGCAGTGTCAGAATTCATACTGCGCCAAACAAACCTGGCAGAAATGAGTTTGCGAGATGCACGGATACCAGGATGGGAACGAGAATGCAAATGATTGAAAAGGATTTTCCTGTAGGAAGTTGGAACGACAGGAAGAGGGTTACCAGTGGGCGAGTCACACAGGATTGTGCATCGGCCGAAGGTAGGGGAGAATTCTTAAGCTGCAGTGTGGAGGACGTGCGCATTTCAGGCAAGGATGGATCATCACGCTGGAGGTTTGCCAGTTCCGAAAGATCGAACTCTGGTTGAACAGTGTTGATGTCAGTTCTGGACCAGGCATCAGCCACAGCATTAGCAACTCCAAGCACGTAGCGGATATCTGTTGTGAACTGAAAAGTATAACCTAAATGGCGGATGTCTCTGGGTAAATGTCTGTCAGGCTTGACATGAAGTGCGTGTGTCAGGGGTTTGTGGCCAGTGTGCACACGAAACTGTCGTCCTTCAGAAAAACGGCAGAAATGGCGAACGGACAAGTGATTAGCCAGGAGTTCACGAGAAAACGTGCTTTATCTTGTTTGTGCCCCCTGGAGGTTTATCTAGAAGAAGGCTTGTGGATGAAATTGATTGCCCACATCTTAGTGGAGCACTGAACTAACCGCAGTATTGGATGCTTTAGCTGTTAGGGTCAACTAGGTATTCTGATCCCAATGGGGATGACGCAGCCTAGTGGCATCTGCAAAAGCTTTTTTGGCCTCTGCACCAAGAGACTTTAAGAATCATGGGAAAGGTCGGAAAAGTACAGGTACCTGCAGTAATGAGCCTGTCAGATGGAGCAGGGTTTTTGATGCACGAATAAACCTTGGATTCAAAGGTGACAGTTTTGTAGTCCATAACTTGAAGGTGGCCTCGGGCCTTAGAAGACACCGCCGGGAAACGTTGAAGTGGGACCGCGTCCAGAATATTCAATCCAATGGTGAGAGTAATCACGTTTTGGGCTCATTGTCTTAAATGGGTGCAAGAGGATAAACCAAGAGAGCCCGTGTATCCAGAGAGTGAGTAACCACATGTTTTGGGGGCAACAAGGTCACCTGCGATGGCTTGAGCTCTGCAGCGCTGATCAAAAACCACACTGAGCTCTTCGATGATCGCATCAGGACGAAGCGATTTCCAGCCAAGGGTGCGGTAGAATCATCGCACTGGTGTGCTTTGATGACCAAATGGCAGCAGTAACCCTACAGATCTGCCGATTTGACCCAAAAAAGAGGTGGCTGATATTGAATGATAGGAAGCTTCGCCGGAATTATGCTGAGCAACTCCATCACGTCCAGCTTGACAAGGGTTTAGAATGCGTCGAACCCAGCAGAAAGATGCAAGATTCCCGTGCTATCCTTGAGCCAAGTTTCGGTTACCACATTACTTTCAGGTTTAATTAAGTCGACTGGTGGTTTGAATTCCGTATTTGCTTTAAGACTTCTGAAGATGTGAAGTGGATAAATTTGCTCGTGGTAACAAAAATACAGCCCAAGCCCATCACTGATGGCCCCAGTAGTAAAGCCGGTGGCGTCCCGATTTTAGAAATCTTGTCAAAGGCTTTATTTTGCTGTCCAAGTAAGCTTTCCTGTTGTGGGGGCTTCCAATCTTTACAGGGGTATCGCGCTGAAAGTTAGTTAATGAAATGGAGCACGGCGTTGTGGGTTAGAGAGGTACGGCTGAGCGTGGCGAAATCTTACCGACCTGTCTGCCTCCTCCTTAGCTGGGCATTATAAGGATGGTCTTGGGCTAATCAAATAGTTTTGCTGGATATTTGGTGATGAGCACAAATAGTCAGGTGTGTACTGGCGAAGATTTGATGAAGGGAAGTATTGGAAGGGCGATAATTCCAGAAGTGGGACAGCAGGAGAATGGTCAGGAAGAGAAATTCAGCTCTATGTTTAAGGAACGGTTGGTTCACAGCCGACATTAAAAATACCACCGGTATATGGAGTAGGTGGAGATTAGAGTTGGGTAGATGGCATAGGCAGTGTGAGGCAAAGGAGTACAGAACAAGGAAAGGCAGATGGTGAATAGACATGAAGAATGACAGCAAGCTGACTTGTCACGGTTCACTGGTCGGCTAGGTAAACCAACCGTGCCCCGTAACAAACGACTTGGAATCACGTACCTTCAGATCAGGTCAGGTAGCACAGAAATGATAGTGGGCGGGAATAATCAAGCGCCCAGAGTTCTTTTGGTGTTACGTTTAGAGATTGGCACTCATCAACGCGACTATGCTAAGACTAGTTACAACGGGTACACGAGGTGTTAAAAGAGACGGAAAAAGCTGAGTCTTATGGTGGTCTCCGATATTTTTACGGTTTTTGCCCAGATACAAGTCACTTTAACTGAGGAAATACAGAAAAAGTAGGCGATAGATATTCGGGCGAGTTAGTTTATTGGAGAGGAAGTAAGCTGAATATTTTTCGGGGTGGCCTAAACAAAGGTGGTAATAATACGTTTGGACAGGTTTCAGACTGGAACTTACCAATTATACTCGAGACAAAAGTTTGCAAAAAAGGATAATAATCACTCTACGGAGTAGAGCAGCCAGCTTGCATTCAGAAGCAATGAGGTCTTGGCAACCATCGGAAAACTATCCAGCACATTTCCAAACTGATGGCTGGAAGTGAAACTGCGCATACCTAAAGACAGTTTGTTCCATAAGTTAGAACACATTGTGGCAAATAAGTGTGGACATAGGCTAGCTTTGGTAATAAGGCACGCTACTATGCAGTGGATGGGTGTAAACAAGCGCACTGCCTAATAGGTTGGGAGTATACGACCAACTCTGGAGGATGTTATACGGGAAGACGTGGTTTGGTTTCATACGACGAAGCCAAAAACGACCCGGATAAAAACAAGCACCCTTCTTTATAACCTACAGTAAACTTCTTCCAGGCAAATGCTTGGTAAATATTCGTCAAACAGATTCAAGAAAGATTCCCTTCCATTTAGGCATACTAGGGGAGATGAGCGGGCGGCAGTCTATCAGAGACCTGGTTTTAGATTATGAGGAGGAAACTATTAATGTCTCGAAGTTAAAAAGAGCCGAATAATGTGTCTGAGCAACTTCTGCTTTTGCGGGCCAAAGGGTCGAATATTCATAGAAATTTAAAGTGCAAGATAATTTGAGCCACTACATCGAGCAACTAGTCTGCTGTCAACTGACAAAGCTCGAATGACTGGAGACTCCGGAGGGAGCTTCATCTCTGTAAGCATCTGGCATTCGTCAGCTAGCAAACTCATTAGCCAAGTTTGGCACCAAAAACCACAACGATTCAACGTCGGAGTCGCCAAAAGGCAGGCGTTATTCGTTTCGAGTAGCATTTCTGGGCTTCAAAGCAAAGGGTAGCTCAAACCTCTGCGGAACCTGAATAAAAATCACGTTTGTCTTGCAAATTCTACCGTGCCATTCATGGGTCAAAATACAGCTACACAACTATAGATACCCACCTGACAGTGATCTCCAGTCGTGATTCAGCTGAAAAGTAGTTAAATTTGGACATGATCTATAGACAGAGAAGAGCTGACAAAAAAGAATGAACGCGGAGTAACCTTCCCTTGATCCAGGAAAATTCTGCACTTTCACTCAGGCTCAAGAGACACCTTCCTAAGCGTGCTAGCCAAAAATTTAACATAAACACAACAAGCACTTATGATTTGTCAATCTACGTGATAAAAAACTGTCTTGTTTCAGTGCGACTCACTACAGTACCACAAGTCCGCAATGTTACCTCAGTAGGGAGGCACTACCATGAAAGGGAAAATTATATGCTTCCGGCCTGGACTGAATATCAACTACAGAAGAGAGTCAGCACAAATAACTTTGGAGGGAGTGGTTCGGAATAGACGAGGAAGCATGTGAGACTAAGCAGATGAAGGAATCTCAATGGGCATGATTTTTGCATAGGTGCCTTATATGCATCAGCTAAATATTCAACTTCCAAGTTCATCACTGTCCATCAAGTTCAGATGTTTTCAGAAACGTTTGCATTAGCAGAGACGAGACTGCCAGGCTTGATGGAGTCGACAATTTGATGTCGTCGGAAAAAAGAGATAAGATGCTGCTACTACCTGAGATAAGTCGTTTATATACATGGTTAAAAGCAAAGGAACGAGGAAGCCAGCCCTTGAGACACCTCTTGTAACCGGTTTGGACTTAGAAAAGCATCCATTTATCGAGATAATCTGAGGGCAATTAGACAGGTAGGTGATGATCCAAAACATTAGGCGACCAATTATGCAAAAGGATCGTATTTTGTCAAGAGAGGAGGGTGTGGAAAGCGGGCCTTTACCTTTGACATGCCAGGTAGAGTACCGTAAGGACCATTTAGTTGTCTGTCGTCCCAGTGATGTGATTCAAGGAAGCAAGTTGATATGTTGTGTTGGATCTTGAGCGAGATGATCCTTTCTGTTGGTTGCTAATAAGATGAAATTTGACTAGTTAGTTCACACCGCTTTAGATAACTATTTTTACTAACCTAGGAAGAACAGGAGGACAAGCAATGAGACCGTAGCTCGTCAGAACATGCGGTGGGCTATTTTTATGGAGTGGAAATATAACCGACCCTCTTCAGCCTGTCGACACTAGAATGGAGTTTATTTGAAGGGTAAGCAAGTAAGGCCGTACGTCAGCAAAGTCGGGTCGGGATATAAAGATTGCAGTGGACGGTAAACCGTCAGGTCCTGGGCAAATGAATGGCATGAAGTGACCATCAATTGGGGAGTATTATAAGATTGCGTTCCACTGGGGACGCGGTTATTATTAAAAGTAATATTATTGATAATAATGGTACATTTCTCAAGTGAGTCCAGAACCTCGCATAGTTGCAAGATCGATGGGTATGGCATCATTTACCCACTGAAGAAATAACATCATTCGAAACAGGCAGAAATTGGTAGAATTCACCAGCAGTGGCGAAAAAAGGTAAATCGTCGGGGAATTGCAGACAAAGAACTAATTAGGTAAGCTGCAAAGCCGGAGAAACAATCAAAACTTGGAAGGTGAAAGAGTGCATCTGGAGGTTAAAAAATTTGCTTCATACCAAGAGTAATGAGGATCGAGGACCGAGTAGGATCGGAAGTTTTCAGGGGTCCGATAGGCATGAGGTAACTGCGTCTGAAGGATCAAGGGATGCAACCCATACGGAGCTCAGAATAAAAAAAGAATTGTCGAGGAATACCAGGGATTCTGATGAGAAAACTCTCATATAGGAATGGCAGGTGTGAAGCCTGAGAAAACGAGGAGCGAGATAATCAAGATGTACTGTAAAATAATGTTAGAGGCGGCCGGAGGTAGCCATGTCGACAGTGGAGGAACAATGAGCGTGACGGAATGTGCAATGTTAGTATGTCATTCAGACAAGCCAAGACATCCTCCAGGGGGGTTGGTTGCATTTTCCTTGTCTTGGCCGGAAGAGTTTGTTATCCTTGGGAAAATAGCCGAAGCTTGCGAAGGTGGGCTCTGAGGAGGGAAGTAGAAGGACAGATGTGGGCCGCTTAGTTGGCACATCGCCGTGAAGGCGTTGCCATGTGCTGCAGTGTCGATAACTAGCTGAGTTGCTTGACGGAAGTCCACATCCGTGGGCCGTGGTCGGCGAGGGCAGATCAGAGTCGGCTACTTTTGGCAGGAGCAACTGTGTGCTGGTATATACTTATGGCCTTCGACACCACTTAACATACCTTCGGTAACGGAATGGTCTGACCCTAACAGGTTTCCGAAAGTCTCCAGAGAAAGGTGTAGTGCAACAGCAGGACTGCGAGCGGGTGAAACGGGGTAACCAGATTGTATTTTCGGTAACCGGCAATAGGCCAGGTGGCAGGAGAGCGGAAAGAGAAAAGGGCAGAACAAGCACCTGCACAACATAAGTCGGCCAAGCTGCACGATAATCGGGTGAGTCTGAAGTGGAAACAATAGGAATTGCCTTGTATAGGGTGTTCCAACCGAGGGTTGAAGTGAGCAACACGGTAGATAGAGGTACGGAAGTTCCAAAGAAGGCTTACTGGGAGTAGCTGCAGGAGAAAGGTTGTTGATAGTGACCTCCGCAGGGCTGGCGAGGATAGGATGTAAGAGGGTCTGTACTGGTCTAGAGGGTCAGGATGCTGACATGGTGTGGATTACGATTGTCACAATCTTACCGCATATCCTGCCTTAGATATTGTAAATCGAAGCTATCAACGACTGGATGCATTTTCGTCTGGAGGCCCAGTCGGTGATTGTCAGGTCAGTAGGATCTCAGGGCTTCTTAATACTGGGGTTATAAAGGTCTTGGAGTTACTTTGGTGAATTTGGAAGCCAAGGGCTAGACAAGAAAGCGGCGGGATACACTAAGAACCCAAATTTCGGGTTTGCATAATTGGTCTAAAGGATAAATGGCACCTTCAGCCTTGGCGTATTTACAAGCATAGTGCTGCATGTAGGCATCTGGTTTCGTTCGCAGAAGATTGTCGTTAGATTGTGCTGTAGGCTAGAGGGGGGTTAGATAATTTGACATAGAAAACTGCTCTTTTACAAACAGCTGGTAAGCTGACAGGCTTGAGTGGAGGATGAGCACGGTTTCCTGCAGGTTCTGCTGTTTTAGGGCATTACCGAAAAAGGCGTTTATCCTCCGACACTTAGGCAAACTGTCCAGAACTGTTGGATGTGAGGGCCCCGGGGGCTTTTGTAGCTGAATTCAAAGCGCATACCAGGCTTGCGAAAGAAGGGCACGTGGTGGTTGTGACGTACAGTAAAGGCACATGAGCAGGCGTGGAGATTCGGGTGCCTTAATACTGCTGTTAGTCTTGTGCCTAAGAGCCGAAGTTATATCCGAAGAACAAAAGCTGTATGAAGTATCTCCTTTCCCTTGATCAGGTCTGAGCTGGCGGGAGACCTTATAGTGACTGAGGGCCGACAGTGTCCTTCACAGCTCGATATTGGTGGTATTTGGGGATCAAATTGGTCAAGGTCAATTCATTCTGTTTTCAACCTTTTTCTTGCTGATTGGTGGTTCAGTCCATACGGGAATATCCAGTAGCCCCCCTACCCAACCGTAATTTTTCAGGTATTTATCTTTTTCCGCAAATGCTGAGGATGGCCCTGGATTCTTCACGTCACGATGAGTCTATGGTCTGGGAGCCGTTGGCACCGGAGGTTCTGCAAGCGGAGGTTAGGAAATGAAAAGTGGGGCCAAACAAACACACGGGGTGGAACAACGAACGTTGCAAAGTACAGGCCTGCATATAGGAATTAGCCCCTTACAAGGACGGACGGTGCCCAAGACTATCAGAGTCTACTCTAGGTCAGTTGGCATCAACGAGGTTAGCGGCAATAATGGGAGAAGTTATAGTGCTTACCGAAAGAAAATAGTTGTCCAAGCTGGATGGTAGGCTCCGAAATCTGGAGGAAACTGACTAATGTTCGTATGAGAAAGGAGTAGACGGGAAAACTGAGGCCCGTATGTGGGTATGGAAGATACTCTTCTTGAATAAGAGGTTACGCGCTAGGATAGTGAAGGGATAACGAATTACGCCTGCACAAAAATCCTGAGGGGAATGGAAGTCGGAATATGTGGGGGAGGAGTCCAAAAATCAAGACGTAAAATAGTGGACGACGCAACTTACAGCCCTGGTTGAGGCGGCAACGGAAGTAAGAGGATGGTGATTGCATTGTCACTAGAGGCCAAAGCTGAGGCAGAGAGTGAATTATTGGAATAGTCAATAAGGAAAAGAGCACAGACGAACACTTCGCCCACCAAAACCGTGCACGACGTCACAAGAAAGCACCAGGGGTTCTAACCTTTTATGGTGGCGCCAGTCAAAGCGGCCTTTTTGGGTGTTGCAGAGCCTTCGGTTTTTGGTAACGCAGTCCCTTTCCTCCAAGCCTTTCGATGTAGAAATGCTACAATGTCTGGTAAGATTCGAGAAGCCTCGTGAGGCTCAGCATATTTCGCTTGCATGGCGGCAGTATTGGAATGGCTGTTACTCAGTTGCCGGGGTAGACAGGTGATCTCAGGACACCTGGGTAGCTGTGGATAAAAATATGGGCAGCTTGCTATAGATCGTTGGGGAGGGAAAATCTGCCTCCATCAACTTTTCGAACGATCGCGGTAGCTAGTTAGGAAGTAAAGCGGGTTTGACCTATTATGACCCCAGGACGGACCCTAGATGGGTAAAAATGAGGCAGTTAACCACATTGTGATATCTGCCAGGGAAAGGCTCGGGGACATCGACACCACTATGTGAGGGATGCCATGGGTGTACATCAAATTTTAAATGTAATTTCTGCCCTCAAAATAGCGGACTTTCTGCACCTACCCTCCTACGGTAATAATCGGCACAAATAGTAAAACTTTAGCGGGTGCAGATAAAGGTGCCCGAGCCTCTTAGGCAAGTCTAAGCCACCAGCTGTAATCTCCACACATGACAGCCTTGGAGAGAGATGACCAAATGCATCATTTAGTTTACGGATTTCGGAGAAATGCTTACTTAAGGTAGGGTTCAATACGGGCATTTTGAAGCTGAGCCAGTGACGCGGAGAGTTAGTCAGGGATTCGGGTGTAGGGCCAAGCAGAGGGAGTTAAAGAGCGGTTACAGAAAGTGTTCGCTTGACAAACATCCAGCAATCGTATCCAAGCCGGGCTTTCCCATCTACCCTGAAGACTATATCATATAGGACAAATCTGGTCAGTTGAGAAGTAATCAGTTAACGGCTTTTTGATACTCCAAGAGATGTCATAGTTGGAATTTGTGGTCAGATTGCAAAGGTGACAAATTTTATTTAAGACTGATCAACCACTAAAAGAAATAAATGGGATACCGTGGCTGTTACTTGGTGTTAGATACTCTGGTTGGGCAGTTAGGTTCGGTGTAAAAAATAGTTTACATTCGTGGTCTGAGGTGAAGATCTATACGAGTGGCCAAGCCGTATTGAGAATTGGAGGTTTTTATCTATAAACCGTATGATAGCATGGCTCACGAAGGAAAACAGAAGCAACGTTAGTTCACAACCAAGCTTTTTTGCGAGGTGGACGGATTCTTCAATGGGGATAATGATGATAACCCTGAGGCATGCTATAACGCGAGATCAAACGGTACAGTTGGACGTTGAATCCGAATTCCAGGGGTGTGATTCAGGTATGTATACTGGATATTGCACAGGAGGAAGTATTTAAGTTACTCTTTAAGGCCGCCCCCGGCAAACTTGAACTCAAGGTCGGGTAGCCAAGCCTGCCAAGTCAGAGTGTAGCTGGTCGGAGGTAGTAGACTCTTACTCAAAAATTACAAAAAAGGGACCGTGCAACGACAGAATCAAACAGAATTGACGGAAGTTCTTTTCACCTTGAGGAGAAAGAAGTTTCCAAGGGAGACTTGAACCCGTTATAGCGCTCCGCGGGGTATGGCACGGCTTTAGATTGGAAATCAGACGATGAAAGGAATGAATTTGCGGACGAAGAACAAGAAAAATCTTTTCAAAATTACCCTTGTACCTTTCAGCGAACGAATATCGGCTGAGTCAGTTAAATACCCAGTGAAGGACTCACTGGTAGAGAGAGATTGTCTAGGTGATGGTGAAGGAAGTGGCCGGATGTAAACACGTAATATTTAAGCATATCGTTTCTTTTCAAAAAGGTGGCATGTGATGCACCAAAATGGAAATGGGAACTGGGCGACAAGTCAATTTGTGATGTGTGGCCATGATAGTCCCAGATATACTGTTTGCAAAGGAGATGAGTACTTAAACGGCAAGAAAGTATTTACGTAACGAGTATCGTTATCTAAGGGCCGAACATGATGACCAGAGAGTTGCAAGGACTGAAATTGTCTGAGAGGATTTACCAAGATAGAATACCGAACATGAAACGGCACCAAAAAACCGACAAATAATTTTGAAAAGTTGGACGATTAAGTAGTTGACAGGTAAAATATTATCCGCTGGTATTCTTTGTAAGAGGTGGATCCTGTGATGGCGAAAGATCAAAACGCTGCGATACAGACGTCTCTCAGATGTCAATATATGTGGATGGAATGAATCTTTGCAAGGTGAGGATAGTCCTTTGCTACGGCCCTGTGGACAATCAGAAGGACTGATAGAGAGAGCGAACTTTCTTAATATCGTCCACCGCTGGGATGCGCTGATGACAAATATCCTTCACAAAAATATACTGTTTGGACATTGTGGGACGGAAGTGTATGGCAACATTAAATGTGACCTTTTGCAAGTATGTCGGTAATTGTGATGAAAAAGGCGAGTTTTATCTTGGGGATTAATTAGGTTTGCGAATGGGACAAGCGGGTGTTTTGGCACGAATCCCCGGGAAAAAGGATCATGAAAGGCAAGCCGAGTACGGAAACGGTCTTATACTCCGCAATAACTATGTTAGGAAAAGTCGATTAGGTCGGGTGTAAGAAGCATTAAGTTGAGATGGTGACGATGGAGACGAGTACGATGAAATGTAGGCAATAACTGGGGGAGGTAGTTCCACATTCGCAGCATTTCGGGTGTAAAACTGTTTTTTTGCCGCAACCGGTGCTGGTGGGCTGGGCTGACCATGCTTTGGGCACCAAAGCTGGAAACCATTTTTGATGACCGAAGGTGCGATCCGCCATCCTCGCTGCGCCCGCAAATCGTTGCAGACGTCCTGCAAGCCCAATGTGCTTCGGCCAAAGAGGTGGATCTGACCGCGCCCGGCACCGGTGGTTTTCGCTTGATTGATATTGTAGTTGTCACATATTTGTAGGGATAGACTAGTCCAGGAGCTTGCGACCAGGTTGAGAGGGATCCTGGATAGAAAATCCAATGTGGTAGGGACGACAAGACGGGCAGGTACCGAATTTTCAGCGGGAAATGTGGGCCAGGTTTTATGCCGAGCCATCGAGGGGAAGGCACACATCAGTGGTTGTCTGGAAAAATAAAAGCAGAAGAAGGCAGTCTGGGATGCCGACATCTGGTGGAATTTTATTCCATACTTGTGACTACTTAATAACAAAGAAATTGGACAGTAGGCTGGTTCTCGAGGATGGCACAATGACCGAACGACTGCTGTGTCGTAACGAATACCATAAACTTAGTGGGTCTCGTACGACAGAGGAGGCTTTGCAAGATCAATGTTTTCGTAGTGAGTGGAGAAAGGGCAAGTTGATCTTTATTTGTCGGAGCCAAAGAGGTTCGAGGTGTAGCAGGTCATTGCGTTGTTTATAGCTGAAACTAGACGGATGGCCAACCATTTGTTTAGTAAAGGTGCGCTGAGCATTTTGGATGGCAATCCTGTTAATCTGGTGCATGTTGGAGCCAACTATTGAACTATACACTGGCAATGATCCAACGTGTGTTGTCTAGACACTGAGTTTACTTTCACGCAAACGGAATGTTTTGCGAACAAGTCCTATTAACCTGCAGGGCCTGGAAATTTGAGTGTCTGTTTGCTCGGAGGATTTGAAAGAACAGAAGTGGTATATGCCCAGGTCAAGTGCTGATGATTTGTTCAAGATAGAGACGATAGTTAGGCACCATTGGTGTCAGCCCCTTATGCAGAATCACGGAAAGGTTCGGGCGAGGGTAGAAATATTTTAGGTTTTTCCAGGTTTCATTTGTAATAGTCTGAAAATGTGTTCGTTAATTTGTCACGTACAACGGAGCCTTTGCCTTGGGAGCCGAGGATTCCCCTCTGTGTCTGTGTTTTGTCAGGTACAATCTGGACATCCTTGTACCGGGAGTGAGAAGCTTTCACTCTTCGATTGTGATTAAATTCCTGTGTGGTTATCTCACCATGGAATCGGCAAGCTCTAAGATGGATGTGCTTCCGTAGCCTGATGCGTTGGCACGTATGATGTACCACGATGCTGAATCTAACGGAACACGATCAAACGCTTTGAAGACTACACTTTGGCAGGGATGCGGAGCCCTTTGATAATTCCAGTGGCTACAGAATCAACGAAAATAATTGCCTCTGTTAGATATCGAATTATATGGTTTCCGGCGCAACCAGTTATTTGAATGAGGCGGGCCGGATTGGACGGCTTTTTATCGGCGGATGGTAACCGGCCAGATAGGTTTAAAAGATAACGTTTCACAACCCCAAAGCTCTTTTGTATCAAAATCATTTCAACTACACCTGAAGAGGAAAAAACCGCAGACGATATTTGTTTTAACGATGAGTTAAACTGACTTTATTGGTTTCACTTACTGCAGTTCCTTCTTGCTTATTTTTGAATCTCGACATTCTATCTGGTGTTATAAAATAGCGACACGAGAAACCGCACGACGGAAGCTGTACGCTGCTTTCAGATCGGAATGGGAAGAAAACGATCAAAGTCTTGTGAAATCACGCTTTAGAGACCACGGGAAAATGTTCAAACAGGACGACAAGCAAGTTGCAAGCACACGTTTTAAGTTTCCAGCTTTCGGATTTAGAGGCAGTGGAACTCCTCCTGTATGAGCCCTGTCACCGTCCACCCTCGGCTGTGGCCTTACGAAAAAGGCTGGTGCCAAAACTCCGTCAGTTATCCCGTCACGTTTCCTCTTTAGTAATTTGTGACTAGCCCCTTCCGCCACTTCTACTGCAGCGAGTTTCACGCTCTGGTGGCCCCTGGAAAGTTCGTAGATCAAAACTAGACCCGTAGACCGCAATTTCATGGGCATCACCAAGTGCTCCGTTGTGTTCCAGCGTCCATGTCTGGGAGAACTCCGTTTTCGTCTAGGCTCTCATCTCACCTCGGAGTATTCGTCGGATGCACGTTAGGTCACCCCTCACTCTTCGGGAAGCTTCCTGAAACAGACTCGTTAACTATGACCGCCTGCCATAATAGATACTCGTAGTGCAACTGAGACCAGTGGCGGCTCGCTGCACCCATTCCTGCTTAGCGAGTTCAGCAGCCATGTATAGGAACTACGCGGCTTCACCGTACTTTGGCCAAGAACCTACATGAGGTGCACAAGAGTTTGTAGGCACCATAGGATGGCTTCCCAGGAGTCTGGAGGATATCATTACAGATTTTCTCAAACAGGCACCCTGTAAGTAAGGTAGAGGTTTTCAGCATGAAAGATAACATCACTTCTAGGTCCTTTTCATCAATGGACTTTTAAAACGTTTCTGACTAGAGAGAGTAGCAGCTGTCAGGCTTTGGTCCCTCCGACCGCAGCTGGACACCCATATGAAAACTGTCTAAGGGAGCCCGTAAGTAGGACCACTGCGTTAGTGCCTAAATTCGCCTTTAGTGCCGCACATTTTCAGAGGTGGTGGTTCAACGTTGTCACTGGAGTTGACGAAACTCCCTAGGTTGGTGCTGGATAGGAACAAGATCTATAAAGTTGAGATAAGTCGTTGATGGTACTGATTACCAAGAGGGTGCTGCCTCATCTGAAAACCTCAAGAAGTTGAGTCTGGTTAGCATCGCTTCGAAACTCCTAGCTGGTGTTATTCTCCAAAGCTCGTAAACAGCCTACGGACAATGTCCTTGCGAGAATCAGGCTAGGCTTGGAACTCGTCGGTTATTGCGTTCATCACATCTTCACTCTCCGACAAACTTCAGGACATAGACTCACCTTCCACAGGCCAGTATACGCGGTTTCCTTCATCCTAACAATAACATTAATAATGATGGTTTATTTCGGAGACTCCCGAAGCATGTCAGGTGCAAGGTCAAAATGTTTGCGAGAGAAAAATATACCCACAAAATTCGTGAAAATGTAGAAATAAGCATGACAAAATCAACATAAGTAGACTCAGGAGAAAGAATAAAGGAAGCTACAGCTACGATGAGTATATTGCACGCCAAAGAAAAATGAAAGGAGTTTAAATGAACTCAAGGGCGTATTCAAATGGATGCCTGGTGGATTTGAAACTCAAAGTCAAATGAAGGATCTGAATGTTGGTCGGCGGACAGGGCACACAACTCAGTGTAAAACAGGAAGCGAGCAATGCAAGACGTTAAGGGTGGGTCAGATGGCGAAAATTATTTAGAAGGCTTGAACACTGTAGGTGTGAGGCAATGATGTAGAAAAATTGGAAGCACATAGTGGGGTTCAGCGGAATGATAGCAAAAGAAATGGCCAGCAAGAACAGCAGGACACAAGGAGAATGTATATATAAATATATATATACATATATATATATATACATATATATGTATAAGAGGAGCAAAAGCAGTGAGCAGTGAAGTGTTAGAAAAAAATAAAACATTTTCTTCAGATAGGGTTAGATCGAAAGGTGTAAAATTACCTTAGGAGTACAGTGATGAATTTTCTTCATGACAAATGAACATGGCCAATCGACAGAGAAAGAGAAGAGACTTCAGCAGCATTAAATTGGTGGCGGCTGTGAACAGCAGTTTGTTAAAGGAGGAAGACGGGAGAAAAGGCCCTAGGATAACGGGCAAGGATGGGCCTTATATTCTGAGTGACGCCGGTGAGACATGTACTGAAAGTCATAAATGTGAGAAGCTTTATTATTTGGACTTATTTTATTGGGCCGCAGGATGATGGTGATGAAAACGGCGGAGGAGCGCAGAGCATATACTGTTACAAAGTAGAGAAAGATGCCCGGGAGTTGAAGCTGTCTACGTCGCAGAGAAGCAGCGGAGGTGAAGGCAAAATGTGGAGGGAGGAAAGCAAGTGGAGTTCCAGAGAAATCTGGACATGGAAAATTGAAAGGATTAGGACGGTGAGTGAAATGTTTGAGTTAACGATGAACTTTGTATAAGGTGGGAAGTGAAAAGTAGAACAGCCTGGATAGCACACAGAAAGTTCCTGTGGCCAGCAATATGCAGAATAGATGAGAATGTAACGACCGGTCGTGGAAAATCCTCCTAAACCCTTTGTAGTTTCATGTTTTTCCTAACATCACTCACTCGCCCACACTATTGAAGTGTCTTGACGAGCTGTTTGTTTTTATGAACCAATTGTTTTTTGTTCGCGCCCATAGCGCTACTTCCCCATGTCCTGTCCTGGACCCGCGTGACGCATGTGCCCCTCACTCGCAAGCCGCAATTGGGCTCTCGTTTGTTGAGTCCTTGTGATTTCATTATTGAGGCTTGTCTCTTTTTGGTGTCACTGTTCATTCAATAATCTAGTATCGTAGAATATCACGGATAATTTCCTTTTGGTTTTGGGATCCGTTGTGAATTTGGCCACGCATTGCTTAAACGTGAGCTACAGAGAGCACTGACCGAAAGACGCTGGTGTTGCATGACCCGCCAGATCGTTGTTTCACATGCGACTCACCAAGATGAAGGGGAAGAGAGGAGCACAAACAAGTGCATACCTGCAGTGGAGCAAAATGCACGATAATTGTTTATGTGGAGAACTTGTGACGATGAAACTGTAGAACTACTTGCCCCCAGGCGGCTGCACGAGTGGATTTAGCCGGAAGATGCAGACCGAGGCGTTGCTTGATGGAAAGATCCACAGGAGGTCTGCACAGTCAAGCAAGGAAACGTGATGGTAGTGAAACGATAATAAATGTGGTTGTAAATGATTCAAAGTTTGGAATGGCCAGTTCTAATATGGAGATCGGTTATGGGTGTGGGTGGGTCTGGTGCTTAATGTCATTAGGCATGAGAAGAGGGTACAAGAAATGATATGACACGAAGGTAGGCAGTGAGGCATAAAAATGCGATCAATGAGCTGAATGAGCAAAGAGTGACGCCAAGAGAATAGAGATTGGAAACCGGCGGGGTGGACTTCGGTGGTAAAGAAAATATTGGCGGGCATGGGCAGGGTAAAGCGGATAGAGCGATAGTGGCATCATGCAGTGAGAGCTGTCATGGTGAAATTCGGCAGGAGCAAGGAACAACTGGGTAGGTGTGCACACTGTGGTGCAAAGATGAAGAGGGAAAGTGATAAAAGTGATGACAATAACGATAGGTGAGCATGCCTCGACAGGACAAGAACGGTGGGAGCATGCTATCCACACCCGACGGCACTGGGTGCGGTGGGGCGCGCAAAGTTAGAGCGTGCGATCTGCAACGGGTGTTAGTGGGTTGGACTGACCGTGCGCTGGACGCCCAACCTGAAAAACACTTCAGGAGGTTTGATCCACCAGCCTAATTGCGCTTTCACACAGCTGCAGATGGCCCGCACGCCCGAAGTGTTCAAGCTAAAAAGCTGGATCCGACTGCGTTTCTCATCTCTGGGATTAGAATTAGTCGTAGCGGTGCCTCCGGTGAAATAGACAGTAACCTGGTAGCTAGATCGCCGGAGGTTCAGGGATCAAAACCGGCAGGACAGCAGTCAAGTGAGATGCGAATGTCAAACAGTTTCGACCGTCCAACTTTTATGCTCAGCAAGAAAAGAGTTCTAAGTTGGTGCTCATGAGATAAGATGGGCAAAGTGGTCCTTGGTCGGTTAAATGGGGAGTAAGAATGAAAGGGCGCTGCAGTTGGCCTTCGCGCCAGTTGTGGATTTCGGTAGAGATGTAACGACTGTATCCTAGGAGAACCTAGATGGAAGATATAATGAGCGAGAAGTGAGCTATCCAGTATAACTGTTGAGTCTAGGTCCTAGGACTCAGCGGCAAACTTGAGGAGAAATTCGCAACAATATGGTATCAAACTCTTCTGAGTCTTAGCGTGAATGAGTAATGAGGCAAAAATCAGAAAAGAGAGGCTTTTGACTCAGTCGACCGTACAATGCCCAATTGCTGCCTCTTTGTGAAGGCTGTAACAGGGAATTTCCTCCCCGGTATATACTCCCCTTGACTAGAAGACCAGAGTCGAGTTTTGGCTTACAGTGTTCTCTTATCCAGCTGCACTACTACAGGAAACGTACGTCGCCGTTTCCCTCTTCTTCTTTTTTCGTTTTATTTTGTGATCGCTGTGGTCCTAGAGTCCTTGCCTCCGTCAGGTGGGAACGGCTTTACTGCGGCTCTTCCCGATAGGCTAGACAAGCCCAGAATCGATCAAGTCCTATTTTATCGTGGAAGTCGAAGTGCATCAACGGGAGCTTCAGAAAACTGATTGAGCTATGTTCAAAGAGTCACAAATGCTGTCGAAGCGGAGTCTGGATATTCAAGGCATGGGTGTAAAATATGGTGCAAAAGCTTATTCGACCGTAGGTAGTCTCAGGCTGGTGTGAAGGTCAAATCAAACGGGTAACCAAAGCCCAGGCTCAACCGAACTGTAAGCGTCAATTAAAAACTAAGCAACAAGCGCTTGCTCCGAGTGCTTCGAAAGTAAGACTGACCGACCTCCACCAGGTAGTAGCTATGAGTGATTAAATAAAATCAATGGGGAGAAAAGAAGGGTTAAATCCGCCGTATTTTAAGTCTTTTGAACAGATTCTAGCTCCCGGTGGTGATTTGTCAATAAGATGCTTAAGCAGCCGCAACAGACAGTGGCGGTGAACTTTTTCCGGGTGGAAAAATGTTGGCCTTTGATATGTGGAAGACATTTGCTTTTCTAATTGAGGGTCCACGTAGGTCACAAATCATTCCAGACAGCTCAATCGGAGTTCAGAGACGCTTGGTATCCATTTCGCACCTTCAGAGAGTAAAATGTTTTTCAAAATTGGGTTGGTCCAGCACGAAACCTTTCAGTTTTCGGATAAACTGTAGAACTGTAGATGAGTACTGTCTTCTGAGCGGCTGCAATTCACTCGGCGATTGGATTTTGGATTAGCTGTCCCAATACGTACAGAAGGCTTTTTTGGCATTGGCCAAACCGAGTCATCTGCGGCGCGCATATAACTTCCGTCTACTTGTCAAGAGTCAAGTGCATGCCGCAGCCATCGGGCTGGTGCCTTTTTATTGTTCGGAAACATGACCACTACGGTTGGAGGAAATACGGGGATCATCGGTGTCCGGTCACCGATGTCTTCGTAGTATAGCTGGAATATAATAGGAACACTGTTCAAACAATGCGAACAGTCTTAAGTCCATAAACCGAATCAATAGATGTAAAGCTGGAGGTCACAAAGCTAAGATTTCTGGGACATTTGGCCCACAAGTCTCCAGATGGGATTCCTAGGAGTGATATTTTCACTGTGGCAGGTGACGCTTGGGAGATAAGTAGGAGTGGCAGGTCCATGACATGGAAGAGAGACACGAAAACCTAACCTGAAGATTTGGCCGTGTGTACGGCTTGTTGGTTTTCTCAGGTGGGGTCAAAGAGACCCTCCCATTCAGCCATGCACGTTGGAGCATGTGGCCGGGCACCGTGATCAGGGTGTCTCTTGTGTTCACGGACCTTGTTTATCGACTTGATAACACTTTTTCTTATTCTTTTGCTCTATCGACATCCTAGCCTTTTCTGATCTTTCCCTACTGAATCAATCGCCAGGGGATAGCAAACAGAACCACAGCATCCAGCGCCTGGTTAGAGGTTCTCTGAACTGGATCAAATTTTGGTGACTCGCTATCCACCGCAGTTTTGATCGCATACCTTACTTTGAAGTCATCTGCGTAAGTCACCAGAAGAGGAGTCATTTTTAGCGGTAAGTTATCGGTGTACTCCAGGAATAGCAACAGGGCCTAAGATCAAGCATTGCGGTACTCCACAGAGAGCTTCATGCCATTCCGACCAA
Source organism: Fasciola hepatica (assembly GCA_948099385.1). Classification (NCBI taxonomy): domain Eukaryota; kingdom Metazoa; phylum Platyhelminthes; class Trematoda; order Plagiorchiida; family Fasciolidae; genus Fasciola; species Fasciola hepatica. The sequence goes on along the minus strand of CANUEZ040000032.1, from coordinate 2,312,115 downwards.
GATGAAGCATCTTTCGCTTGGAAGGACCACCTCTCTGTTGAGTCTTCAATCCACCTGAGGGACAGTTCTGTCACTCCTAACGATGTCAGCTTAGCAAACAGGCGCTTAAGCGGCACTTTGTCCAACGCTCCGCAGAATTCAACATAAACGAAAGCGTGGGGTGGACTTGCATTCCAGCCTGTGCCAGTTGCCCAAGCACCCGTGGAAGGATGCACAGCCAGGATTGGCCCTTTCGAAAACTAAGCTGCCGGCTGCCGGAATGTTGGTGACTGTCCGGGTATTCATGTAGTTATGTCGGGACTAATCGCGACGTGATCTTTCTGGGCACACACTTAAGGCTACCTTGGAGGTAATTCATAGCTACTGTCATTTTACGCCTAAGGACATGGGAATGACAACGGTTTGTTCATTTAGATAGTAGCTCGCAGTGTTCCCTCGAGTTATTAAGCATTGTCGTGGGTGAAATCATAGTGGTTCCAGATATAACAATAATAACAATAATGATTTATTTCGGGGACACCCAAAGCCTGCTTGATTGCACGATGATGTGGCAAGGTGAGGTAGCAAAATATTCCTTGGATATTCATTTTGGTAAACGCAGCAACAAAGTGCACAGGTTTTAGTGGTCGCATGAATGAATGCCCGACCCATTTGAGTGTGAAGGTCAGGTGGAACCACCACCCACGGTAGAGCCCGAGCAGTCCAAGAGAAAAATTCGAGCGACAGCTGTTTCTGAAATGGTTACTGTGTTCTCCGTGGGCGGCTCATTTGAATAGTCAATCCAATGATATGAAATTAACCCACATGGTGGATTTTGGTTACGAAAGTCAGGGTTTTAGTTGATGGTTAAATGCTTTTACGCGCGTCGTTCTGTTCTTTAGTGCTACTGAATTAAAGTTTACTAATTCTAATATTGCTTGGGATTGTAATTTAAGAAACTGGAATAGATATCCATAAAATGATGTTGTCGTTCATCGAAAAAGAAAATATTTGATAGGTTATTTTTACCTTGGTACTCTGGTAATAGGTGACCAAAGTCTAATGCACTAAAAAGCCCTGAAATACCAAGCTGTAGACAGCTCTAATTTATGCCCCTGGAATGAGCAAAATTTTCCTCTCATTGTACTTATGTAAATATATTCATTGAGAAAAATCCATAACATGCCAATAACTCTCATTTCGTTCGGTGGCTTAAAATACCGGTATGGCATTCGCGATCTTTTATACCTTAACCACTAACTTACCACCATGTGAGTCCCATCAATTATTTGCGCACAAGAAATGAGGCTCATGGGCTATTTTTTTACTGCACTCGTGGAAAAGCAAGAAAAAAATGGTATCAGTAAGGCATGGCTGCGAAAACGGCCTAAGGGTTCTTTCATGTGTTCCGGCCGTGCGATGAACACGACCGTGGTTCTGGTTGTGAAAACCTGTGCAAAGGAAAAGTATCCTCCGTCCACAAGTTGCACATTGGACCTATAAAACATCCTCGTCATAGACCATCGAAGGATTCTTTTCCGCGTACGCCACCCCTGACAGCCCAGAGTACCGCACAGCACGCGGCAACCGACTGACGGAAGTGCGGCTCACAAACGTTTATATGTGACCGATGGGCCAATCAAAACTCACCATAACAAGTTAATTAGCAGAAATAAACCAAAACGGAAGAAAGAAGCAAAACTGGTTAGCGCTTTACAATGAGAGAGAGTCATCAATTCCTACAGGAAATGGCAATATACCGTGACATTCAACATTTCCCCATTCATGTCACAACACCTGGGTGATGCCCTACACCAGCATTTCTCGAAAGAATGGACGGTACCACCGCCTAGTGGTGAGTGAAATCGGCTCCGCGGTCGAGATACGTGATGGAGTAAAGCGGGAATGAGGTTATAACGCGCATCATTTCGGATAGCATCGATCTAAAGTCGCAGGGGTAAGTAAACAGACAATGAAAAAGCACCAACGAAAGATTGGAAATTCCTTGGTGATGACGAACATGCACTTGAACCAATAGCCAAAATGACCTGGAAAATAAAAGATATATAGTACCAAAGGATTTGTGGTGTCCTCTGAGGAGGGGAATTGCGTAAATGAAAGAGTCCGTTTGCCACTGAATTAGTACTTACTATTCATCAAGAAGTTGTGGAGGAAGCCCTCACAAAGAGGTGGATGTAGATGCCCGAGCCTAGAAATTTTGGTGGAGCAGAGTGACAAAAGTTGGCAGGTGAGGGAAACCCGATTCGAATAGAAGGTTTGTTTCAGGCTTATTAGTGAACACAAGCTGACAAAAAAGTGGACAAGGAAGTTGGTATACGATTATCCTATGAAATAGTATGAGGGTGGTACATAAATGGCGCTGTCAAAACATACAAATGATTGCTTAACGTGATATGCCGGTAAGAGTCTGACATGGGGCTTTTGGGAAACAACCAAGAGGTCAGAAACTTGACATACGTACAGTTCCTTTCCAGCAAAGCTTTACAGAAGTTGCACTCGCAGTGGCCTTTGGCGTAGATGCCCAATCGTGGAAAACCGATGGGAAAATGACAACAGATAATGGGTGGGTGAAACAGTGTTCAACTATTGGTTTATCGGATGTGACCCCAAGACTGACAGATGAAGAATACAAATTTACAACGAAGTGGGCACAATAGTGGTATATACGTTTAATATCTGACGGAATCAACTGGGAGTAGTACATCACTGGGACCTTCAAAAGGTGCGGATAACTTTGTTACTGGGCAAGTTGAGGAAAGTCCGACCTGGGACTTTGGAGGGGGGACAAAATGATTACCTTCGGCCTAAATTATAGGTAGTTGATTTCTAGCTAAAGATTCAGAAAAAGCACTCTATGAATTGTGGCGCTGATGGCCGACCATGATATCTCAGAGAAGCAGCAACAATGGCTGGTAGACAAGAGAAAAGTGAAACAATTATGGAGTTGTCCGCGTTCGTTGGTGAAAAGCATGGGAGTATCTAAAGTTGGTAACAAAAGGGATGCGAGAGGTAGACATACAGTGTACTGATACAGTCACATAAGATTACTTCAAATGAAGAGCTCTCAGGAAGCTCGGGTGATTGCGTAGCTGGATATGCTGATGTCTGACTTAAAAAGCCGAAAAAGCAGTCGAACTATATATGCCCGGATTGTGGATACTTCATTGCCACTGCAACTGTCATGAAATGCAAACGGTTGAATAAGAGGAGATGCGACGGAAGGATACGATGAACATAGAGCTGGTGTCACCCTGATGAGGCGCTGGAAGGAGGGCCACTTCGTGTTTTGTGGACTTGTTGGCAGGTGAGAAACGAAACTTTAAACGATGGTTTTGTTTAGATAGGTGTAGTGGTGACATACAAGTTATCAGGTGGACGAATGGTCTCTTCAAAAGTATATCAAGAATTGTGATGTTCATAATAAAGATCTGAAAGGTGAAAACGTTTCATGTTTCGGGGTACAGAATCCGGTATCTGGACATAGATGGATGAAGGTAAACATGAAATCGGTCCAGGCAGGTAGGAGGAAAGTTGATGGATACAAATGCCAGTAGTAGCAAATAGTAGGGTACATTTCTGAGCTGAGCGGGTATACGTGCATATGTCGATTTGGAGCCTGACCAGGTGCATGATAAACCTAGTTCAAGAATATTGCAGGAGGCGATGGATGGCAGCAGTAAGATGCAGGCGACGTCATTTTTCAATCCGCAACTGGTGCTAATGAGTGAGGCTGGCCGTGAGATGGATACCTAAACTGAAAACCACTTCTGGTGACAGGAGGCGTGATCCTCCAGCCTGGGCGAGTCCGCAAGTCGTTGGAGAGAGTCTGCACGCCCGATGTGCACCGGCCAAAGTGGTGGATCTGACGGCACCCCGCACCTTTGGGATTCACATGAGTTTTCTTGGTGAGGCCAAACGGCCGTAGGTATTACGTAGTCCGTGATCAGGCCACCAGGCACCAGGGGATCCCGTAACGTAACCAAGGGAGCATCGGCCAGGCAGCATACGAAAAGCCGACGGTCAGGTAGATGCATATGCCGGGTCACGGACCGGTGTGGTCTCAAGAATATTGAGAGTCATCGAGAGGAAGGTACGCACGAATGAAGGTCCGGAAATAGAGAATAAGTGGAGGAGCGCAATCCGGGTTGCATTTAGCGAAGGATAAATGGGAATCTATGCAAAGAGGCAACATTAATAGACAGTGTCTCTTTAGAATTAGCTTTTCGATTGCAGAAGACAGAAAAACTAAGAATGTTTACTCAGTTTCGCCCGTCATGGTCAGCCGGTTTTTGCACGATTCAAACCTCTAGACCCTTCTCATAGGCTTGATCATCGGGTATGTCTACTTTTGGGAGCTGTGAGGTTCGAGTAACCATGAGGACTTTATACAACGCACTTCTAAACCGATGGCTGGAAGTAGAACTGCGTATTTCTGACGATAATTATTCCATAGGTTAGAGTACACTGTGAGGAAGAAGTTTGAGAGTAAGCTAGTGTTAGCGATTGGGGGTTGAAAGGGTGAGAGTTCTTGAACTTAGTGGGAAGCTGGAAAAAGGGGCAAAGTGCAATGGGCTAGGAGTTTATGCCCGGCTGTAAAGGATGTTATACTAAATGATAAGGTTTACTTTTATATGGCTAAGCCATAAATGGTCTGGTTTAAAATATGAGCGGTTTTCTTTATAGGCGAGGAATGAGCTCCATCCTATCAGTCGCTTGGTAAAACTACGTTGAACTTATTCGATACCGATTTTGTCTGATTTCCGCACACTAGAAAATATTAGTGGCAGTATTCTAATGAAGGCCTGGCACGATATTGATAAAGGAAGAGAAGGCACTCTCAGAGTCGAGAGGAGCGAAATATTAGCCCTAGGCACTTTCTGGCCCTAGCAACTTGGAGGACCGGGCATTCCGAGAAATTAAATGTGCAGGAGAAGCTTAAGCCAAGGCCCCGAACAATCGGCTCGCTAGCGGAGGATGAACCACATATGGCTAAAGATCCTGGAGTCAGCTTGCATTTATATGTAGGAACCTCAAATTTGTCAGCGGAAAAATTAATCTGCCAAGATAAGCTCCGTCTACAGAGTGCAGATATGTCTTTAGAGATATTTAAGATAGCCGAGGCGATGCATTCAGGCTTGAGTGAGTAGACAGTTCTAGTGTCATTAGCAAAAAGAAATGGAGTTCCATGGGTCCCCGAGAGGAATATGTCGTTTATATACGTGAGGAACAACAGGGGGCCAAGGACGCTACCCTGTATAACACCACTTGTAACCGGTTTAGACCTGGAGCAGTGTCCATTTACTGAGGGAACCTGAGAGCCATTGGACAGAAAAAAGTTCATCCAAAATAGTAAAGGGTCAGTAATGCCAAAGGATCGGACTTTGGCCAGAAGATGTGGGTGTGGCACGCAGTCAAATGCTTTGGAAATATCTAAGTAAAGTACCGTGAGGGCCATTCCATTGTCTGCCATTTCATTAACGGGATTCACAAAATTAAGTTGGCAGGTTGTGCAAGATCTTGACCGAAGAAAAGCGTGTTGTCGAGGATTAATAATGTCTAATTGAAAGAGGCACTTCACGATGTGTTCTTTTACGATTTTTTCCATTAGCCGAGAGAGGACAGGTGTATGGTTAATGGGACGATAGTTCGTTACTTCATGCAGTGGACCTTTCTTGTGGTGTGGGATTATGACTGAGCACCTACAGTTTGTGGGCACCAGGAGGGAGTTCACTGATAGGGTAAATATATTCAGTAGTAGGTAAGGTAAGTCAGGTTCGCATTTAACTACTGCAGTGGGCGGCAAGCCGTCAGGTCCTGGGTAGGATGACGGCTTGGAAGTGGTCTATAATTGGGGATAATTGAAGCATCAAATGCCACTGTTGACAGAGTTGAAGCGGTAACCGGGGGAAGAGGCGGAGGGTCAACATAAGTAATAGGGACCATAGTTGAGGCGAAGAATGAATTAAGGGCCTCCGCCACAGAGAGGGGAGTAGAGACGGATACGTTGTCCATTGAAACAGTGTGCGGGATATCTCCATGAGTATTAGAGGTTCTGGCCCTGGGCAATGATGACAGTCAAAGAGATCTATTTTGGTGTTGCAGAGCCTTCACTTCCCGGTTATGCAGAGTAGTTTCTTCGAGCTTTTTTGATAGTAGAAGTGAAGCGAAAAAGTTGAATAGGATTTGCAATGTCGAGTTTAGTTTTATGAGTATTTTGAAGTTTGGCATGCTTTTTTTGCAGACAGATGATGTAGAATTTCCTGTTATTCCGTTGCTGGGAGAGGTAGGTAAACCTATCAAGACATCTGGAGCATTTTACATCGAAAATATTAGCGGCCGGTTGTGGATCACGAGAAAAACTCACTCCAATCAGCTTGTCGAATGATCATGGAGAAAACTTTCCAGTCGGGGGGAGGGAAGGGTTTGATGCTGTGTGATCCAGGGTTTTGCTGTAGGTGAGTAGGAATGCGGCAGTTAATCAGATTGTAATCGTTACCGGGAAAACTTTGGGAGGTTGAAACAAGTATACGAGGGACGCCATGGGTGAAAATGAAATCCAAAATGCCTTTTTTTCTCGTAGGAGAGTGGATATGTTGTACCCACCCTCCTACAGTAATACTTATAACAGATGCTCAAAGGTTAGCGGGTGCAGATAGAGATAGCCAAGCTATCTTAGGCAGGTTAAATTCACCAGCAATAACCCTTACACGTGAGGGCGGTAAGGATAGGTATTCAAGCGCATCAATTAGGTGTGGAGGTCCGGAGAAATTTTCGCTAGGTAGACGGTAAACACATCCGACATGAAGTTGAGAGCCAGGAATGTAGACAGTTAGCCAGAGTGAATCGGGAATAGAGTCGAGTAGAGGGTGATGAAATGCTATTGTCTTGAAGGTCTGCTTGACAAATGCCAAACAACCTACACCGCGTCGAGTTTTCGTATTTACTCTGAGGACATCGTAGCCTACAAGCGAAATCTGGTCCGTTGGAGTGTAATCGTTCAGCCAAGTTTCAGTAAACAATATTATATCATAATTAGAACTAGTAGCCAGGTATATTAAGCGCCTAATTTTGTTTTTGATGGGTCGGCTATTAAAAAGAACGAAAGAGATACTTTTATTGGCATTTGGTTTTGGGGAATTCGGTTGGCCAATTAGATTGTGTAGTGCGGAATAGTCTAGATTCGTGGTCCGATTAGAAGGTCTATATGCGGGTTGCGAATCAGCACCATGAGTCGGAGGGTTCTGTCCGTGAGCTTTTACGTAATACGGTGAGCTGTTGGAAGAAGAAGAGCTGGTAAAGCTATGGTGTTGGGTGGTGCTTGGGTCCGATGCAGATGAACCCTTTAAGAAATGCGGGATAGCTGCAGCTTCTGGGTTAGTGACACTCCATTTGTCCAAGGACAGTTAAAGAAGAGAGACTGCATAACAATGCTGTATGATAACAGCCCCGGCTTGGGGTACAGATTTTCGCACGAGGGTAGGGTTATTGAATGGGAATCGGGTAACTTTGACATGTGGCACTGTCAAAGGTAAGACACAGACGGTGGTGAAGTGTGCCTAAGAAAACAGTAGCCATTATTTGGCGCACTATTACTTCAGGTATTTAGAGGATTTATCCATCGGAGAGAGGGTCTAAGGAATGATGGGGGCACTCCGAACATTTTCTGGGGATGGTTTAGCGTTAGTGGACTCGGTAGGGCCTTAAACGCGGAGGGGGCTTGTAGGCTCATAAAAATTACAGATTTGCTAGTCACAGGGCACTGAGGCAAGGTGCCGGTGCTGTGGCTGGAGGGCCCGATGCCCGCCTGAATTCCACAGCTGGCAACTGAATATGGAGGATTATGAAGTGGGGCGACGACCTGGCAGCTGACTCGGGGGAATGGCGGTAGCTGTTGATAGTGGCTAGGGGGGTAATTTGTTGCTCGCCTGTTGAGCAGTACTTATCGAGCTTGGTCACCATAGCTCCAGGTATATGCGGCGGCAGTACTGTCTTAGTCACATTATGAGGCCTCCAGGTGGACGTACTAGGCTGTAGAGATGATATCACTGGTAGCTTAGTTGTCTTGTGGCTAAACTGGGATGGAGAACTTCTGGGTAGATTTGTGGAAGACCCTGAAACTGTGTGATTATGGGTTTGATGAGGTTGGATTTTGCAACTTATTCTATTGGACGCCGATTTTTTCCTGGTGGTTGGGTCGGTGACACATCCGGCGATATATCTAGGTCTACTCTCCCTGCTGGCGTCATGTGCACCGATGGTATTTCCGATGCATTTCTCACTGCAGGTTTGCTGCCCTGAGTTTTCGCCACGGTTAACTCTTGCCCGATGGGTTTCACCTGAACTTTTTGTGATGTCCTTTTCAGCTTGTCGGAAGAAGACTGTGCCGCACTCTGAGATAAATTGCACGAAACTTGCTTGGGACCCTGGGGACTAAACTGGTGAAGGTCCACCGAAGCCGAACGGGCGACAGGCGTAGTAGGTGTTTTGGCTGAATTCCTGTTCACAGGAGTATGTGACCATGCATCTACGGGTCCCGTTTGATCAGGGCCAGTAGGAGGCGCTGGATTGCCCTTCTGTATGCGGAAGATCTCTCTTTGTAAAGGTTTATCGATGTATATTTTGATGTTTTTAAATGACTTAGCTGCAGCAATCCTCTGACAGTTACTGATGAACTCAACGGCTGTCAGTTGGTTGGAAAACCGAAGGAGCAGAAGGCAGGGGTGTCGTGGTGACCGCTTCCGCAGCTTGGTGCAATGGCACAGTTGATGAGCCACGTTGCATGCATTCAGTATTGTGGCTTTACCAGACGGTGTTGGTAATTTGCCCGGGACATTCATCACTGTAGCATTGTTAGCATTCTTTATCCTCCTGTGAGTTTCCGAGGCTACTGCATCTATATAACGACCGGCTTTGGATAAGATTTTAGGGTCAGCTTGATCTATTGGTTCAGCAATGATTGTCAGTGGGAAAATCTTTGATAAAGCACACTCAGTCGATTGCTATTTATCACATAAGTCGGTTGTCTTCTGTTCCAAATCATGGACTTCATTTTTGGCCTCGCTGTATATATCGGCCAGTGATACAGAGCATATATTGACAGCTGCCGTCATGTCGTCCTTTGTGTTTCTTTTCACTCTGGAGGCCTGAACGGTTCGTTTTGGACCAGGCGCACAATAACGCTTAAATACAGAATTAGACATTCTTTTCGGTCTAAAACAGGGACAGCGGTGTTTGAGAGGGCTTGAAGGTTATATCTGTCCCGTGTGGTGGTTTTATTGGGCTGCTACTCTTCAGGAAGAAAAGCATGTAGACTGATCACCAAGTCACTCCGTCGATAAATACAGCTGCTCGGATCAATCAAGGTTGATGTGCTCGATATGCAACTGTGTGCAAGGAGATTGAATGAGGGTTGGGGGGGGGGTTGAATTTCAAAGTTGGATGAAATATTGGTGGTAGCTTCAGCAGAAGTCTCGTTGTACTTCGAGTGTCAGAAGAAAAACGATTGGCTTTTTCTGAGTATCTAGACTAAGCTTTACCGTTGAAAAACCCAGCCAAGCACTAAATAACCTATGGGGCCGGAGAGGAAACAGCTCACAGCGAGGTACGGGTAGATACCTAAATGATTTGATCCAGCAGAGACTCAATGTGTGTTTAATAGACAGGGTTGCTATTGGGAGCTTAGGTATGATGGAACCGAAATTTCTCGAAAGAAGCTTACTTTGATATTTCACGATAACAGATTACGAATTTGCTTTGGGCGTCGCAGCTAACAGCTCCGAAAAAGCAACACTTCGGTGTGGATAAAAATTCCTGCTAGATATGGCAAAGCCGAGCCTCAATGATGTTAAAACCGAAGCAACGGGACAACCTGATTTTCACGTCTAGATGACATTCAGGCCCTCAGTGTTGAATGGATCCCATCTGAACCAGGAGTTGTGGCCGAGGCCTTTGCAGATCACCCACAACGTTTTCCATCAAGAACGATCGCAATCTCTCGCTGGTTTTACTCCCAGGAAGGCTAAGATGAAGGTGACCTCTCGGTGGCATAAAAATCAACAAAACGTTGCACAGATTATTTTGCTTCATAGTCCTCGGGGACTGCGATACCTCCCTCACGTAGTACTGTTGGGAAGCTCAGACGAGTCTTGGTCCTCCCTTGCCGGTATTCAAACGGCTTTTTCGGTGCCGAGGAGGAATCCGCCATGTGTCGGCCTTTTGATCCTTGCCTCCTCGTAGTCTCAAGATTTCTACACCAGTTTCAGGTTTGCTTTAACTTCATATCCCGTAGCGAGGGATCGGAAATGTAGCCAAACCCGGTTGTTTTGTCGCCACTGGCTTCGCCGTTCCCTGCCGAACCACGGAGGTCCTCTGCATGAATTCGCAGCCAGTTTGGAGGAGCAAAACTTCTCAATGCAATTACCTAAAATCAGAAACATCGGTGAGCTTTTTCCACTTCTTCCACGAAAGTGGAATCCAGTGGTTAGGCAGAGTGAGTTTCTTTCATTTTTTCGAGGGGTATCCAACATAAATTCGGTCCGCGGTGATGTTTATGATGAACAAGTACGCAGAGCCTCTGATAAATGACTACATTAGCTTAGTCGCTGGAGACCAAAGGCAGTAAGAGATCGATTCAATTTATGTTGGGGGTTCAGAGGTATAACACTGGACTGAATGTGGATACTAGATCCGCCTGATTTTTGGTTCCTTCTAGCACAAGCTGATTCGAGGCAGGGTCACAAACTGCTTCACGCGGGCAACGGAAGAACCTGACGGCGGACCTCTTGCAGCTGTCCAATGTCCAGTCAATATGAGGAGTGTCAAAATCTCCAACCGTCCGTCACTCACAGGTGTGCGCAGTTCAGAAGGTCTTGCACTCCAGAGGCTAAAATAGGATAGGTAATCTCAGGCACCACGGACCCACCGTTAGGAATATTACTCTGCACCGCAACGAGGCTTCTTATACCCATCGGTCGACGTGTCAAGTAGGGGATCTGGTGCCACATTTTTAAGGCACACGGCAACGTTTTCATTTCTGGGGCAAAGATGACCTACAAGTAACAGCATCTACTGAGGTTGCGTGACATTTGAGTCACGAATATCGCCCGTTAGCCGCGTCTCCGCCACTGCTATTATGGACGGTTTCCCGGCAGCGTTAGCGCCCTCAATTCGTCCCGTCTGTTTAGTGATCCTCGTAAGTTGGCCAGCAAAAGCCTTGACGGATGCTGTCTTGTCTTTCATTGCCCGGAAATCTTCTACAGCTTCGCGAGCAGATAGCTTGCCGGTAGAACCCATGGCCAACGAATATGTAATTTCCCCTACACCACTCGAAAACCCCAAAGCGTAATTCCGTTGCACCGGCTTTCATTCCCCCTCGATTCTCCGCCAAGGTTTCACCCATCTTTTGACTTTTCCTGAGGGGAAGGCCTTGATGGAGATGGAAGGGTTCTTTCTCCAGGTGGTAGGACCGCTTCAGAACCTCAACCACTTGCTCCTGATATCCAAGAACAACATTCGGGTTCCGCAGTTTCCCACAACTGTGAATCTTCCCGGGTCTGAATTCAGCTCTGTTTCGGACTGTTGCCCTCTTTCTCTGTTCTTTTCCGTAAACCGCTTATTCGGGGTCATTCTGATCCTCAACAGACCATGGCCCAGTCTGGTCTGATGAACTTTTCAGTGTCACTCTTGCTTTTGAGTGTCGGGATGCTTTGGTACGGGGAGGTGAGACTTTTTTCGAAATCTATTCAAACTCCGTCTGCTTGTATCAACTCAAGCGTCTGCCTGGGGGTTTGCTAATCCTGCTGATTCGGCATCCCGTGGTTGACGCGGAACGTCGCCTGCCTTCATAGGTGGGGGACAGTCCTTTCTGTTTTACTTTCTGTTATTCATTTGGCGAGCAGCCATAGAAGATGCGGAAGTGACCAATGTATAGACATCAAAGGGTTTGCACCTTGTACCTCTCCATCGGTGAAGTGTAGGAGATGACTGGATTGTGCAACAAGTCCAGCAGAGGCAGGGGCCTGGTCACAGAACAGTAGGAGCAAGCACCTTTTATAATCGAGTCTGCGCATAATTTCAGTAAATCATCTATCTGTAGCAGTTTTGAATTCACCCGTAGAATCCCTTAACGAGACAAAGCTTTTGCCTTTGGATGTAAAACTTTCTCACGGACTGAGCAATCGCAAAATCTCCACAGGCTCAGCTTTACCCATATTTTTGTAAAAGTCCACCGAGGGAGACGTAATACTTCAGAAATAAATGGCATTCACTGAGCTCAGCGACACTCGCTACTGGTTTGCACACAAAAGAAAGGATTTGGGGGTATTCAGGAGTTGGCAAGGGATTCTATCGTAGTGGGAAGGATAATTCGGAGGTGTGGCTACTGGCGCTTGGACGGCATGAGTTGATGAACAGCTCCAAGTGTATGGGAGACGAGGACCACTGGGGGGGGGTAGAGCCCGATTAAAAACTGGGGGGGTTCTTGATAGTTTGCCATTTTGTACACGCTTGAGTATATTTAGAGCTGGGAACTTCTGAGGTAGTACACGACTATAATTCGCGATAATAAATAACGCTCTCGAAGTGATGTCGCGCAGACCTCCAGACTATTAGGTCCTTGTGTCTGGCTGGATGTTAGTATTACCGGCAAAAATCCCAACACTAAGAACAAATAGTGGAAAAAGTCAGAAAACGAGACAATCCGAAATAGATGCCACGTTTATCATGACGTTCCGATGGTAGAGATACAATAGGAACCCTATTTGTGTTTCTAAGAGGAGTGAATCTTAAGAAACACTTGCCTACTGTGATGGGCTCAAGGACTTGGAATACCTCCGTTCTTCTTCAGCTAGACCAGAAACTTAAACCACGGTGCTAGCACAAAGCAGCTGGACAAGAAGCCACCCACTCAGCACTTGTCCAGCTTAATTCCGATATCTTATCAGTATTCGTTACTCGGCTGTAGGAAAAAGTCGCTGATGAAGGGTGATGAGTAGATTGCGGAGAGGTACAGACCATCTGGCCAAATATCAATATAGTGTAAGGACTTGGAAATTGTAATCAGAAAGACATTTTATCTTCCATCTGGTGAACAGCAAGCCACTGTAGCCCGCGCTATTTGAGTTTGTCAGGAGAGGGTCGTGCTCGACTAACATACCGGTGTTTTTGAACGACACCACAGGACGAATGGGTGAGGGAACCACTACTGAGGCTTGCTAATCGGACTTTATTAGGGCTTTCGGCCTCTTACTCCTTGATTGCGGGACTATAAACTTTAGACCTTTGGTATAGTATGAAAGGCTGAAGATTAGATATCACACTTTCTTGGGACGCGCAGTTCCCGTGTCAAGATGGGTGGTTACCCATTGAGGTCGAAGGAGGCTGCGAGTGGTGTTCCACAGGGTTCAGTGCTGGAACACTTGCTCTTCCTGCTGACCGTAAGTATCTTAGCGAAACAACTGAGCAACCGTTGTTTCATCTTTGCATATAATGTGAAAATAGCAGCCAGCAATTTAGCGCGGGATGTCACGCTGTTCTGAGATAAGTGGATCAACAGTGTTCACCGCGGAGTCTAGCTAAACACCACTTCTTGACTACCAGCGTATACAAGATAGGCGATTGACATTTTTGAAGAATGTCCAAGGTAAAAACCAAGGTTTGATAGCCAAGCAGCAACATGGGCCTTCAAGATGACGCTAGAGGGTTGCAAATAAGGTCGGAGGGGTGAAATCTGGGGTGCGAAACACTAACACATGCTAAATCCAGATATTCTCGCCCCGTTTTCCGGGCTTTCGGCGAGACATCTCCTGGAGTATTGTGTCGGTATAGGCCCCGTATTACCACATGGATAAGCAGTGCTTGAAAGAGCGAAGCGACTTGCAACCAAAAAGACCACCGGTCAGAGGGAAGAACCCACGGTCTAGATCTTAGTCCTTTTTCCTTAGAGAGTAGTAAGAGATGAAGTGGCCCAAAAAAGCTTCCAAGACTATAAAGGATCTGTTAGGCAAAGATATTAATGAGTAAGTTGCCTCTGCTTCTGAGTTCGGCATCATGGGGCGTAATCTAGGGCTACAAGTGTGCACTCAGAGGAAGCTGCTAGATGCAGCAGGGCACTGACTTTCAAAAATGCTTCCATTCATGCTGGAACGGTGCGCTTCCAGGGCCAGCCATAAGAAAGATATGGGTGGGGTTTTGAGCCCAAGGTATTTCTGCCAATAAACTTACGTCTGTGAAGCTGGTGCTGCCGAACAAGTTCCGCCTTCCAGAACAAGCATTAAAAGAGCGGTCTTGCGGTCCAAAGAAAGCCACGGAAGGCACAATGATCTAGATGTGCGGTTGGCTTCGACCAATTCTGTCTAGTGTAAAATGAAACAAACTCTAAGTGCTTAGATTGTGCCTTGTTTAATGAAGAGATAAAAGTAATTTCACCCCAACTAAAGTGCCGCAATTGTTGATAATGTGCACTTACTTTCCAAAGAGTTTGTTATCTTCAGAAAAGAGTTACACCCTTTATTGTCCATTCCAGCTGCTTTCTCCTTGGTAACAGCTTATGCTGATACCAGGCTGCAACCTACTTGTTCAGTGTCAAAATATTATTAGTTTTTCAAATGTTTCCCTTATTATTAGCCTCGATATCATTGACAAATGAATAAACTGGAAACTCACCCTACCGATAAGGCAATGGATTTTGTCGCCAAGGAATGCACTGGCCCGGTGAGAGGTGAGAGAGTCCTGTGCTGTGTGTTCCCTTTGGTATCAGCAAAAATGCTCCAGGCCTGCGAAGAGGGACTTCTGTCCGCATATCAAGCACAAGTCTCTAAATGGTATATGCACTCACAGCCTTACCTTCAGGCAAGGCCGTTCGCCTACACAAGACGGGACTTGGTATGAGGGGGCAATACTGTGAAACCTGAAGCACAACTAGAGAGAGCTAGCTCGACCCCTCGCATATTGGAGGGGGAAAACTTCAGGGCCAAGCAGAAAACTACTAAAATGAACAACCCAATCATAGCGGTAGAGGGAAAAAGAGGCAGCCTGTTCAAACTATACAGAAAAAGCCCCCTAATGGAAGCAAAGTCTTCTAAGGAGCGAGTAAATCTTCTAGACGAAAAAAGCATCGGGCAAAGCGTGACGCGGAAGTCATGGCTGATGGAAGTAGAATACTGCTTTTTCATGGCCTCGGGGCACACATGGCAAGCGACGTGAGAACCAAGAAGGATAAAACTTTCCTTTAAAAGGATGAGATTCCTGTGATAATAATATTATTAGAGGCTTATTTCGAAGAGGCCCGATGAACGACGGACACGTGATCAAGTTGTCACAAGCGACGAAAATGGACAGATATTTCGTGAAAATGAAGAAAAAAGCATGGATAAAGTAGGATAAGTGGACTTATGAAAGAGATGAATGTGTACGATAAATGCAAACACACCAAAGAATAATGGAGGAAATTTCAAAAAATCCAAGGACGGGTTCGAAAGGATGCTCAACGAATTTGTATGTCACGGCTTAATGGAAGATATGGTCGATCCAGTTGCGTGTGGCTAAAAGCCGAGGTTTTAATAAGGGGAAGAGTTGCATGGCAAAGGACTAGATAGCAATAAAACAATGTTAAACTGCAACAAATGGTTGATAACAGGGTACAAAATAAGGAGCGAGCATTGCAAGGGGAAGGGGCGGGCCAGATGGCAGAAATGATATGGGAGGATGGATACACCGTGAGTGTGCGGCACAGGTATGCATTGAAAGGCAGCACATCAGGAGAGGCAGAAGAAAGATGGCAAGGGAGGTGGCCTGCAGGGAACTGGAGGAAACAGAGCGATTGTACTTATATTCATATAAGAGAAGCAAGAACGAAGAGGAGATGAGCCCGAAAGCGCGGGGATGGCAGTGGCTAGAGGAGACAGGTGAGGCTAGACAAAATGATATAGAATTGCCCTGAGAGAATTTTGATAAGTTTTATTTAAGACAGGCGTAAATGTTGGATCGGCCGAAAGAGAGGAAGACTGGAAGCACAGAAGTGATGATGGCTGGCAAGAGCAAGTCACAAAAGGAGAAAAATGAAGAGAGGGATCGAAGATAACAGGTAAGAGTGGATCTAATAGTTTGATCAGTGCGAGTGCATCATGTGAAGACGGCAGTAAGTAAGAGAAGGGTTAATAAACGGATGAACATTATGAGGCAGGAAGATAATGGCCGTGGAAATGGCTGTGACAGGGTGGTCAGAGTAGTATGGAGCATCAGCGGAGGAAGATGACTATGAAATGCGACAGACAGTGGTACGAAATTCAGCCATCGTAACAGAGAATAGCATCGGAGAGAAGCAAGTAGGTGGAGGACCAGAGGGATCAGGTCACGACAGGTCATCAGGTGTGGAACCGTACTTGAAAATCCTTAAGTGGTGATATCCCTGCGTTGAGTGGAGTGTAAAAGAGCAAAACAATCTGAAAAGCGGAAAATTCTTTTTGCAAGCTATACAAGGAACAGAACGTGAGAGCACCGATTCAAGAGTAACAAGTGAAAAATAACCAATTACGTCGTATTACTGCAGGTGAAGGTCATGAAAACCGAGAAAAAAGAGCCAGGACCGGTAAAAATGTAACGAAAAAGTGGGCACGAGAAATATGTGCAAGGAGGGTTAAACCAGAGAGCTGTGTTCCCATGAGCAATTATATAAGTAGACTGGACTGCCTGCTGAGGCGTTGCTTGATGGAAAGATCCACAGGAGGTCTGCACAGACAAGCAAGGAAACGTGATGGTAGTGAAACGATAATAAATGTGGTTGTAAATGATTCAAAGTTTGGAATGGCCAGTTCTAATATGGAGATCGGTTATGGGTGTGGGTGGGTCTGGTGCTTAATGTCATTAGGCATGAGAAGAGGGTACAAGAAATGATATGACACGAAGGTAGGCAGTGAGGCATAAAAATGCGATCAATGAGCTGAATGAGCAAAGAGTGACGCCAAGAGAATAGAGATTGGAAACCGGCGGGGTGGACTTCGGTGGTAAAGAAAATATTGGCGGGCATGGGCAGGGTAAAGCGGATAGAGCGATAGTGGCATCATGCAGTGAGAGCTGTCATGGTGAAATTCGGCAGGAGCAAGGAACAACTGGGTAGGTGTGCACACTGTGGTGCAAAGATGAAGAGGGAAAGTGATAAAAGTGATGACAATAACGATAGGTGAGCATGCCTCGACAGGACAAGAACGGTGGGAGCATGCTATCCACACCCGACGGCACTGAGTGCGGTGGGGCGCGCAGAGTTAGAGCGTGCGATCTGCAACGGGTGTTAGTGGGTTGGACTGACCGTGCGCTGGACACCCAACCTAAAAAACACTTCAGGAGGTTTGATCCATCAGCCTAATTGCGCTTTCACATAGCTGCAGACGGCCCGCACGCCCGATGTGTTGCGGCTAAAAAGCTGGATCCGACCGCGCCACGCGCCGTTGAGAACTGCCCGATAGATCGTTGGTGACTGTACGTGAATCGAGGCAACCAAGATAGGGTTGTGAGCTCCATGATCAGCTAGCCAGGTCGTGAGAACATGGAACAGGTCCAGCAGGAACAGCACTTGACAGACGGTCATATAGGTATATTATCCAGGTGCACAGGACAAGGACGTGGTCCGTTCAGTGCCCGAAGCGGTTGACCGTCCTTGAGAACCATTTGAGAGGGGAATGCGGCTTTAGTGCAGCCTGGGTACCAGCTGCGGACCATCATTTGGCGGAGAGAAAAAATTTAAAAAGTGAATTAAGGGCTTATCGGCACTTTGGGCCCTTATCACAGGCTGAGAGATAGTGGGAGTCTTGAATGGCTACAACCAGTTTTACGAGGGTGGGTATAAGCGGTGTGGCACTGTCACAGAGTTCACTTACTGGCCAAGAATAGAAAGAGACAGATGGATTCAGGATGGAGACATGGACGAACGTGGGTTCGGAGTAGGGTTACTGCGCCAGAGGCAAGAGATAAATACGCTGCGGATCAGGGGTGGCAGTGGCCATAGTTCGTGGTACTGAGAAGAAGACTAGGCATGGAATATTGGTGTTGCCTTGTAAAGTAGATGTAATAAGCTTATATTGTAAGGTCACTTACAAAGTCTAGATCGGTGGAGACCCGCCCATCCTCTAGCACTATAGCATTGGGATAAGTTAGGTGGACGAGAAGTGCACGCCTCAAGGCGCACAGTGAAGAGGCACTGTGTATACCGAGGGAAATCTTATTCCAGGTTTCGGGACAGGCCGACAAGGAGAACAGGGACCTCAGACTAAGATGAGATTGAAGGACAGGGAGAGAAAAGGCACGGTAAAAAAAGGGAAGGGAGCAGGGAGCAGCGATTGAGATACGATATGGTCGGTAGGATTGGCGGTGGATTATCTAAAAGAGAAAGACTAGGTTCAGACTTGTACGACAAATCTACAGGAAATAAATTCGTAGGAGCTCACAGAGTTTGCCGTGTGTTGGGGTTACGGATAAGCCCATGAGCATTTTAGTGGAGGTACCTCGAAAATTCTCAATAGATATGATAGAGGAATTTGGCCAGTGGCTGGAGTGGTCGGGTGGCATCCTTCGGATGGCCTTATGTGCGAGATAATTATGAGGAGGTGACTGGCGGGTAGTGAGAGATGTCGATGTGCCAAGCCCAGAGTTTGCTTAGCTTGAGCAACTAGAAACGATCCTTGTTCTGAGAAAATAAAGAAACAGGAGTATCCTACGCCAAGCTTATCAACTGTGGGTTGTGTGAGGATTAGAAGGCTGTCCAGAATAATTTGACCCGGCGGAACAATTCGTTTTAAATTTAACACAAGTGCTTTCTCTGCAGAGAACTTCATGAACCACAAGACGGACCATTTTTGAGGAATGGATAAGTAACCCTTTATGTTGCACAGGGTGGTGAATAGGTTAGTAGAGTGGAAAGAGTACACTATCTTTATTTCATCTGCAAAAAGGAATGATGTACCGTGAAAAATGGAAAAGAAAATGTCTTTGATATAAATGAGGAGCAGCATGGGGTCTGGGGCACAGCCTGGAGTGACGGCTTCAGCGATGGGCTTGTTAGAAGATAAGTCATAATGTCAATAATAGTTTATTTCGGATAACTCTCAGGCTTGCTGCAACTCAAGATCGAATGTTGCAATTGAAAGAAAAATTCTGATTCTAAGAGGGCATTACAAGCAAGCTCACTCGATATGGCTTAGGAAAAAATATTTAAGTTACTGTTTACGGCAGTGCCCGGTAAATGTGAACTCGAGGTCAGGTGGCCAGGCAGGCAAAGCTGGTTGTAAAAAGTAGACTTACACATAAACATTACAAAAAGAGGTTTGCGAGGCCGGAGAACCAAACACGATTGACGGAAATTCTGCTTAACTTGAATACATAGAAGTCCCCAAGGGGGAAGCAAACAAGCAATAGCACTCCGCGGTGTACAGAATGGCTTAGGATTGAAAATCAGTCGATGAGAATGAGTAAAATTGTGAATGCGGAACAGGGAAAATCCGTCGAAGTTTGTATTTATATCGTTTAGCGACCGGATATCGGCTGAGTTACATAATTGCCCAGTGCAAGATTCATCTGTAGGGAGAGGTTGCCAAGGTAACGGTCAAGGAAGTGGCTTGATGGAAACAAGTAACCGTTGGGCAGATTGTTTACTTTCTGAAAGGTGGAATATGATGCGTCAGCACGAGTGACAAATAAAAATGTGGGGCATATCTAAGGTAGTATCAGAGACTAAGCTTGCAAAAGAGATGACTACTTAAATGATAAGCAAATATTTACGCACTGATTAGCGTTATCTTAGGGCTGAACTTGATGACGACAGATTTACTAGGATCGACTTTGCGCGAGAGCATTTACCAAGATGGAAGAGTGGATATGAAAAAACACCAAAAAACCGACGAACACAGTCGCGGCTCTCGGCGGCTGGGTGTGGGTGGAGTCAGTGATAAACCAAGTGGACAACTTATCTGGAAAGAAATCGCCAGAGTGATGGTCGAAGAACTGGCCGGATGGGAACAGGTAAACTTTGAGCAAAATATCTAATTTCAGAAGGGCGGAATACAATGCATCAACACGAAAATGGAAACTGGGCGACAGATAAATGTGCTACGAGTAGACACGACAGTGGTAGAGGATCAGCCCGCAGAAAGGAAGACAAAGCAATTGAGAGATAAAATACTATCTATCGATGTTCTTTATAAAAGGTGGATCACGTGATGGCGACAAAGCAAAAGGCTGTGATAGAGGTTTTCCTCAGGCGTACATATATGAGGAGGAGGTGACTTTTTGCAAGGTGAGGATTTTGCAATTCAGCGGCCCTGAGTGGACGAACAGCAAAAAAGATGGAGAGACCAGACTGTCTCAAATTCGTCGACTGCTGGGAGTCTCCGGGTACAAATTCCTTTTCTCAGTGGAACGGAGGTATTTTTCAACAATAAATGTGACTTTTCTCGGGTATGACGGTAGAAATGATAAAAAGTGGCGAGTTTCATCCTGGGTTTTGGTTAAGTTTGTGAGTGGGACAGGTGAGAGTTCGTCTGGAATCCTCGGGGAAAAGGACCGCGAATGATGACATGAGAGCGGTAACGGTCTCTTAGATATGCCATAATTATGTGTTGAGGAAAGTAAATCTCACCTGGCGTGAGAAACAGTAAGTTAGGTTTGCGGGGATGGGAGGGGGCGCGATAGAAAATCGGTGCTAACTGTAATGAATTGGATCGGGCCGTAAACCCGAGTCGGTTTCGATTTCACCATAGCAATAGTAAAACCGGTGGGACATAAAATTGTCGAAACGAACGCTGCCTCAAGATGCAGACGAGGCAACATACGCGGAGATGATGCAGAAGTGATGACAAATGCGCTTCAAGCTCACCGGACAAAGTCAGACGGAAAAAACCGCAAATTGATGTCCAAGGGGACACTGATAAGCATGGAAAGATCCAAGACACTGTGAATGAGCTGGCATGATTACCAGGAATAATGGGTACCATCCGGTGATGCAACTCCGCTGCCGGTGGGGGAAAGATGGAGTTCCAAGGCTTTAAGAATGAACTGCGAGACGGAACGCCTTCGGGAAGGAACAAAATATGGAAACAGAGAGGGTGGTAGGTGTGTTCGCCTGGACTAGGCCTGACTACTCATAAAACGATGAATATATTATTTCGTCGAGTCTCCTGGGGCTTTTCTGCATCCCAACTGGGCATTTTGGGTAAAAATGGCTGAAAGAATCTTGGGTGAGCCCTTTACTAAGATATGTTCCGTTGCATGGTTGGTAATCACTCAAAATTGGCCAAATAAGGTCTCGGCCTGGTATTATAAGCCTGCTGGTGACAGCCATTTGTAAACCATGTTACCTTGTTAGTATGGACCTCTCACGTCGTAAAGGAAGTGTTGCCAAGGCAGAAGAATTATCAGTCAGTGGGTGATGGGAACAGCGGAAACTGGCCGGCCACGTCGGTTGAGAATGATGGGCATCGAATGCTTGTGCAGTACTCGTCGGGGTGTGATCTGAAGCTGCATGGGCTCGAATTGCGACATCAATGTGAGGAAGAACTTATAAAGACTCCAGTCAGTCCAATGGAAAACTGCCGGGAGAGCTCTTACTCTTTTCGGCTGGATTGCCATCGAATTAGCCAGGGGGTGAAGGGCTCCATTAAAGGCTCAGCCAGCACAAGTCAAACTTTACGCCTCGGCTTCTAAGCTTGGAGAATGGCAAGGCAGGATCAGCCGGCACACGAAACCACGCTGTCGCGTGAGGTTTACATCCGGGCTTTGTGATAGATAAGACGGTTTCCTGCATGATCTGAAATAAATGGGGAGAGAGAGCAGCGGTCTGAAAGAAGTCGAAGCTGGGGATTATTATAAACATTTTACCGGTTGGTCAGCATAGGTGGCATACGATAATAGAGAGGGAAGGACTTGGGTGGCAAGATTAGGTTGAAATTTGAGCAGGTCATCACGCGACTCAGGCCCGAACAGAGAAGCCAATGGCAGAATTGGCAGACCGAGAGCCCAGCCGTGAAGTACTTACTAGTCGAATGCTACTGGCTGGTGTTCGTTCGCAGAAGGTTGCTAATGAGTTGGGTTGTAACCTCAAGGGCGGATAAGGACCGAGGACAAGTGGAGCGTAGCCTTCTTAAAAAAATGAAGAATAGTTAGATAGGAAAAGAAAATATGAACGGATCCCGTGTTTATTTTTGTGGACTTTGTTGAGGTAAGTGCTAGTCGTCCGTTGCTATGACAAGCTTTCCAGGTCAGAGGGTTAAAATTCCAGACTACGGCAGTGGTTGTGGTTGGCGGGAAGCAACTGCAATGTACTGAAAACCTCGCAAAGCAGCTTGTGTAGCTGTTTTAAAAGTTGTATGACAAGTGCAACCGTGAAATATTCACGGGTCTGATGCCGATGGTTAGTGTCGGGTGTTCGTTGTCTCTAGGTAGGGTCGTAAACCTAGACTTGGCTTGGGCCCTAGAACATCGGGAAGCCCGCATTTAAAAAAAAAGACTAAAGATAGAAAAGTATGAGCGATAAAATGGAGTGGTTTTCCCTACGCTCTTTTTTTCAAGTTTCGGGTTTCCCTGAGACAGGAATTTTCCCCCAGGCATTTTGATATACCGCCCGGATCAGTAGACTGAGAGTCGAGACCGTGCTGGCTATTGTGCGTGACGTCATTATGCATGCCTAATGTGCTATAGGAGGGCAAAAGTTGGCTGAAACTTGGAGCGGGTTGCAGACGTACGTGGAGAGTCCACTGCGCCGTCACCCTGGTCCACCTCATGCATAAAAACCAATGGCTGATCGGGCGGAAAAAAACGACTTCGGGTTTTTCCTTTCGCTGGGTCAGGTCTGAGCTGGTGGGAGGCATACCTGTAAATGAGGTTTCCCATTTCCTTCACAGCCCGATATCGGCGGTATTTGACGATCATATTGACCTCACTAGGTCTTTTTGCCTTACACTTTTCCTTTTTTAGTTTTTTGTCTCCTAACAGAGGGGTGACCCCAGTTAGCCACATGATATGGCTTATGTAGCGGCGTTGGACTTTTACGTTTTGTGAGCACTTCGAAGCAGCGGTGGACCGTTTCATGATCATTTCCAAGTAGGCTATTCTGAACTGCCATTATAACTTGGGTTGTTTCTAGCGACAAGACTGAGTCAGGAATTTTGTTTCATCTGGTTGGGGACGTAAAGTGTCGCTTTTATCCTTCAAGGCGAATAGCACTCATAAAAGGTAGAGAGTGGATTGGTGCTGTGAGTAATGTCCACCCTATTCCTTGTGCATTAAAGTCGCCCGTTTTCAACTTTTGTCCTATTGGGACATCCCCAGCCAAGCTAAGTGCTTCGATAACCTGCAGAAAGCTGACAGAATTAGGTCTGGGCGGACGGTACACGCAACCTGGTGGCAGATCTTGAGTTTCGACCTCAACGCTCAACCAAAGAGAATCGACAATGTTGTATGGGATAGGATGCCGGAAGCTCGTCTTTCTGAGGGCTTTCCTGCCCTCTGCTGGACAGTTTCCTTCACGTTGATATGTTTTGCCTTTACCGAAGGATTCGCTGCCAGGCACCTCAATGTCATATAATAAATGGTAGCCTGTTAACCAAGGTTCCGTCACTTAAAGGAGGTGATAATAGTTCCCCAATGTAGCTGATCGTATGTTATGCATTTTGTTCATAATACAGCCGGCATTGACCAATAACAAGGTAAAAATTCGAGTTTCCCTGACTTCATCAATGTTGACAGCACGTATGGTCAGTTGGCCGCAGCATCTAACCTGAAAATA
The DNA here is from genome assembly GCA_948099385.1 of Fasciola hepatica. Lineage (NCBI taxonomy): Eukaryota > Metazoa > Platyhelminthes > Trematoda > Plagiorchiida > Fasciolidae > Fasciola > Fasciola hepatica. The sequence goes on along the minus strand of CANUEZ040000032.1, from coordinate 2,288,348 downwards.
ATCATCAGTGCAAAGTGCAAGCACTCTTAAGTTATATTATTACAGATTTGTTTTGGAGACGCCCAAAGCATGCCTGGCGCATGATAAAATTTTCGTAAACGATGGAAAGGATAGACAGAATTTGTGGAAGTGTAGAAGTAGGCGTGAATAAAGTAGAATAATTGAGCTCAGAATGAAGTTCGAAGGTGGATAAAGATATGATGTGTGCACACCAGAGAAAAATGAAGGGAGTTTAAGCGAACTCAAGAGCGAATTCAAATGGATGCCCAGTGAGTTTGAAAGTCAAGGTCAATTGGGGAGTCTGACTGGTCCAAGTAGAGGCAACTAAGGCTGGCTAATAAACATGAAAGGGGCTCGAAGTCAACACGAGAAACTGCGGTAGTGGGAGACCACGGAGAAGAGAGTGAGAAGCACTGCATTGGTTTAGATATCAATGAAGCGTTGATGCTCTGCAGTAAATGGTCAGTGGACAGGGCACAAAACTCATTGTAAAACATGGAGCGAACAATGCAAGACGTGAAGGATGGATCAGATGACAAGAATGGTTTAGAAGGATAGGATACCGTTGATGTGAGGCACAGATGTAGGAGGAATGGACGCATATCATGACAGTCGGCGGGATGATAGCAAGAGAAGTGGCCGGTGAGGAGCTGCAGGAAGCAGAGCGAATGCATAACTACATATACAAATGTGGGTATGTTTATATATATATATATACATATGTATATATATATAAGACGAGCGGGAACAATAAAAATGGAGTCCTGGAAAGAAGAAATTAGTTATTGCAAAGGGTAGGTAAGGTTAGATCGATTGGTTGTAGAATTTGCTTTGAAACATCGTGGTGAATTTTCTTCGTGACGGGTGAACATAGCTAGTCAAAAGAGGGAGGGGAAAAATGGACTCCAGAAGCGCAGAAGTGATGACAACTGTGATGAGCATTCCATAAAAGGGGGGCGATGAAGGACAATATCGAAGAGAGCTGGTAAGTTTTAATCCGATAATCTGATTGATGTAGGCGAGACATGCGGTGACGGTCGTGAATGGGAGAAGCAGTAATTAATGGCCTCACATTACTAGGCAAGATGAAGGCGATGAAGGTAGCAAAGCGGCCCAGAGCGAATATAGTTAGAGGGTGAAAAAGGTACTTGGAAGGTGAGACTGTCTGCGATGCAGAGCTGAAGCACCATTGACGGCGAACAGTGTAGAAGAGAAATAAGAAAAAGGAGTACCAGAGGAATAGATCAATGACAGATCAAAAGGACTGAAAATGGAAGTAAGAACCATGACTCGGTGAGGATTTTACGTTGGGTGGAACTTAAAACAGCAGAACAGTCTGAAATGCAAACAGAGAATGCCTGTGGCAGCCAATATACGAAACAGGAGATGGAAGAACGGACAGGAAAGACAAGTGAGATGTAACCAGTAAGATCGCCTCACTACTGGTGAAACACGGAAAAGGCCGAGAAGAAAGAAGCATCAGGGCAGGTAAACCGGCGGTTGGACACAGCTCACGCGAAATGAATGAACCTCGGATTTGGGGGCATGAAACTGGAGAGCTGCTTACCTGCAGGCAATTCTAACAGTGGGTGTAACTGGACGTTGCTAATTGGTGCACAGCCGTGTGAAAAGATCGACAGCTGAATTAAGGATTCAGGCAAGGAAAATGTAGTGTTGGTGATTGGATAATAAATGTGGCTGTAAGGGATGCGAAATATGGAACGGCAAGTCCTACTATGGAAAATGGTCGTGGGTGCGAGTGTGACTGGTGCGTAATGGCACTAGGCGTGAAAAAGCAGACCAAGGGCGGATTTGACAGAGAGGTAGGCATAGAAGAACAAAAATGCGATCAATGAGCTTCATGAGCATAGAGTGATACCAAGTAGAGCCGAAAGTCGGCGGACGACTCTCGACGGCATCTGCGGCAGGTTTTGTCATAGATAGTATTCTAGAGTTACTAGTAATGCAGTGTGGATTTTTCGCTCAAAAGCAGATGTAAACGCGCGTGATAAGTTAGCACAAAGAAAGCCCAAAGTCCACACATCTAAGCAGACGAGGGTGCAAGAGCAAGTAGTAAATTTGGACACTTTGGTTTCGTGCCCGGAAACACAATTCGGGTGATGAAAGCTTGGGGAGTGGCAGACGCATACTAAGATGCAGGAACGATTCAAGGGTGGAACGTAAGCCCTTGGAGTTTTTCAAACCGTTTTTAAGCTTTTTTTGCTCGAAGCGCCGCTAACCTCCTGCTGGAAGTTGTTTCAAAGAGAGACTATTCTCTGAGAAATAAGATTTTTATTGTATTTTGTACGGAGGCCGGGCTTGAATGCTTTCTGGGCCTGCCCTCTGCGGGAATCCAGGCTCGAGCTCATGAAAATTGATCTGCAACCCCCGTAATGGAGAGGTTAAACATTTTAGAAACAGCTCATCTAGCTTCGGGTTTCTAAGTGGTACAAGTTAAGGTTGGCCAGCCGTTGAAGATAAGGGGTATTCAAAGCCCTCGAACTAGTTTCTTGGCTCTCCTTTTCACACTTTCTTAGATGTCCCTGGTCCCTGACCAGGCCAAAGTTTATAATCTGACTGCTGTAGTTTAGGAGAGGTCGAATGTAAGTCCCAAAAATGGTCTGAAAGCCGCTTTTTACAATAATAAGGAAGTTCCTTCTTACCGTGTTGAAAACACGAAAGGCGGACCTGTTGGCTAACTAATGGTGGTTGGCTTAAGAAAGCAACTTGTTTACCCGGAAGCCCGAGACCTTATGTCGCTCCGCACTCCGGATCAGTGTGACAATACTCGTCCAGATGAGTTATGCCAGGAAGTAACCGGATGATACGCTCACGGACTTTTCGCCGATAATTGGTGGGCTCCGGCTGGCAGACCACTTCTTGGCGTTGACCATCTCCGACCGTCATTCCCTGGCGCTTGTGCCCCAGATTGTATCATATTCAGAGTGCATTGCAGTGTTCAGTGATATGTTGTTTGGCAGGTCATTTGTGCGGACGAAACACAATAAAGGAAGCAGCACTGACACTCGAGGGAATCCGAGGTGGATTGGGGACGGCTCCAAGAGGTAAGGACTCGCTCTGCTCCCGAATGGGTGGTTAGTGAGAAAGCTTTCACGAAGGAGGAGTCTACCGCCGGAAATTGCGTAAGATTCCAGCTTGTGCATAAAAGGAACACGCGGCACCCTGTCAGGTGCTTTCGCAAAATCGATAAAAACTGCTTATGTGATCATACCTTCATTGTGTGCCTCAGTAATACCATTCACGACTCGGGGCATGTTGGTGTTGCATGACTGTCCCGGCGGGAAGCCACGCTAAGCGGAGGACATCGGCCCACATTTGCGCAGGCCCACCAGTATGACGTCTTAGCATGCGCTGGAAGATTTTGCTGGGAATGCTGCTTAGGTCCATAGGTCTGTAGTCCCCTTGGCTGATGGCTATCGCTCTGTTTGGAGATGAGGCTGACTGTTGCTCCCCCTCCCCACCTAGAGGTTGGGAACTTACCAGGGCGCAAGTGCCACAGTGAAAGCCGTGCGTAGACTACCGCCAATGTTGTGGACGTATTTTTTGAGAATTCCAGGGTGGGTCTTATCCGGGCCTACTGAACTTGATGGATTTAGTTGATACAAGTGGCCTTCTGCTGCCTTTTCCGTAAATCGCAGTGCATAAATGTTGTTTAGCTGGCAGGCCTGAGAGTTGGAGGTGAGCAGATGTAAGTAGAGAGGTATGAAAGGTCTGTAAGTACCACCAGGCTGAGTTCACCCAAGTTAGGATAGCCCTTTGCTATTCAGTAAAGAACTCCTTTGTTTTTACTTTGCAAACGTTACAAATGTGGTTGGGTTCTGCCGCGTCAGTTTCTAGTTTCTTGGATCGGGACCCGGCAAACCTTCTACAGTGGTCATCAAACAGGTGTTTGGTGGACCTTGGCACTGGAGGCTTACCGTTGTCCGTGACTTGTGTCCTAGGGACATGAAGGTGGTTAGCCTGACGGATACCGTTTTCAAGGCAGCTGCTGAGGTTTTCAGCACCTTTTAGTCGGAACAGAGTGTTAACCTAATCCACCAAAAATTGGTCTTCTGGTTTCACAGGTGAGGTTGTTTTGGGGGTCGGCAGCAGATCAAGAAATTATTTTTCAATCAAAGAGTTGGAGCGGCCATTCTTGCCCAAAAGAGGAGGCAAGTTCATCACATTCGCTTGGTGATTCACGTTGGAGAACACCAGATCGAGCGTCGAGGGAAGTTCCCTGTACGGTATTTAGTTGGTTCGCTGATTTGCAGTGACCATTCTGCTAGCGCCTGTCCAAAGAGATTGCTAGCGGTGTTTATCTTCCGACTGACACCCTGAGTTTTGAAATCCTCCAGAAGTAGGGGGTGGATGGAGCGACAGCAGGTTTTCAGATCTCGTGTTTGTTCTACAAGATGAAGAGTTCCACGGTTACCTTCCATGACATGACAAAGGCCTATAATCGCGTGCCCAATGCTCAGCTGCTAACTGAGGTCAAATCTTATGGGGTAACTAACCAACTACTTTTTTTGGCTTGCATCCCATCGCAACTTGAGATCTCAAGTGGTAAGCATTTAAGATGGCGTCATAACTGGATGCTGAGTTCGTTTCATGAGCAACTTCATGCGAGAGAGCTGAGACTGAATTTTTCCGTCCAAACTTGCTGGGAAGCTTTTGAAAACCTACGCCGTGGGATGTGATGTGGAAGCAGGGCCAGGTGAGGAAAGGGAGGTCACGGAAAGTCGAGGTAGTGGCCACGCTATCGCTACACGACAACGGAAGGCGAAGATGGTGAAAAATATTGAAGAGTAAAAGTTGCATGGTTCGATAATAATTGAGGACTTGCTCACAGAAACAGGACCGACGAATAAAAATACCATACAAAAGGGTGGCACAGATTAACAAGAAGCTGATATTTCCAAAACGGAATGTCTAAAGATCTTGGAGAGCAAGATCTTCAGAAGGAGAAAAATAAGGACTCACAGGTCAAGGCCTTTTCTCGTATTATTGACTTTCTGCTTCGTTAACTTTGAATAATTGTAAAAAAGCTGGGACGGAAGGAGATTCACTTATATCATGCACGAAGATCTAATGTGCTAAGGGAGTTTGTTCCAAATTCTGGAGTTTGAGGACAATAAACTTTGAACCTACAGCGGTCCTCTCGGGGGCCCGGTAGCGGCAAGCCGTCCAATGCAGAGTAAATATAAAGTATCCGGGGGAAACGTAATTGATTCGAATAATAAGATTGCTTTGTCAGTATTTTGTGCAGGAGCATCAAGTTGAGCTTGAGGTGACGAAGCCCCAATGGTTCGATTTTGAGATATAATCGTCCATCTTAATAGCTTAGTTGTGATGACCATTCAATAACCTGCTTCGTGGATCTCTGAATGTGTTCAGCACTAATTCTGTAAGAACTTCACATGCTAGAGAAGGTTGAAGGACAATAAGGGAGAGGGGCCTGGCATGTGCTTGCACATGTAAAGAGTGCTTTCTTTAAGACAGAGAGAACCGAACAGAAAGCCGAGGCATCTTCAAGCTTTCGTTCTCCATAAAACAACATGTGTGGAGAAGGTAAAAGGGCAAGAATAACTTGGACCAAGGTCTCTCACTGAGGGCTGGTTGTCGGTGGGTGAGCCAGAGGTCCATGAGGAACCAGAAAAAACCCGGTACTCGTGAGGAAAATACACTTGTCCACGGTGAATTTCATCGCCAGGGGTGAGCAACATTCATCGAAAGCAGCTACGCCGGCGAAGATTTTAGAGATGGCAGTGTTGGGTTTACCAGGCGAAAAAAGGAACTACTTTTGTTGGTTCCGGGCTGCAAAACCAAGGTTGAGTAACACCTCGTCCATTCATAAAGGTATTTTTCACTTAAACGGTCTCACTGGTTAGAACGATAATTCGACAATCGCAATCAAGAATCCATCCCACCCGAATACGTGACCGGGATCAGAAAGCCGTCGTGGAGTTGGGAATTACTTAATAGTTCTTGAAGTTTCACTGCACAACACACAGCCTTTAAATTCATGAAAACTAACATCGATGGTTGTCACTTTGATCAAACAGCCCAAGAACAAAAGCGTCAATAAGCAACAGTCACGCCTCGGCCGTCAAAGCCAGTCAACGACAAACTGTGTGACACAATAAAACAAAGGATGAGTTCATCAGAAATAGTTTGTGTGAGAATGGCAAAGAAAAAATCTTTAGCTCTGAGTTTCTTTTATAGTCCGGCCAGCAACCAGAGACAAATTCAACAACCTTAACATCGTCCGTAAAGAAGAACGGCCTGTAATTATATATCCTCGGAAATATATCCTTTGTATACAGAATGGAAAGAAGGGGGCCTGAAACACTTCCCTAGTTGAACCGCTAGTAACAGGCCAAAGGCTAGAAGTGTGTCCGGTAATCAATACTACCAGTAGACGGTGGAATAAGAAAGATGAGATCCAAGAGATTAGCGGGCTGACAGTGCTAAAAGATCCCAGCCTGGTTAGCAGGTGGGAGTGGCTTACGCGATAAAAAGCCGTAGATAGGTTTAGATAAAACATTGAAGGATTTTCCACTTTCATCTCAGTCGGTGAGAAGCTTCAGAAAGTCTCACTGACCAGGCATGCAGGACCATGGACGGTGTTGCCTTTTAATATTGAGAAGAGGGGTCAGCAATAAGTTAATATTGTTCTTTATTTTCTCTGCTACTCTGGATAAGATGGGGGTGTGATTTACGGGGCAATAATTGGATACTTTGTGTAACGGTTTCACTTTGTGAATGGGAACAATTGCTCAGCGCTTCCAATTAGTAGGTACGGTGACACCCTTAATTGGAAGGGTAATGAGGTTGGGCAGCAGAATGGGAGGTCCGGGCTGCGGTTGACAGGAGCCGCCGGCGGTTTGCCATCGAGCCCAATCAATGGGGGGGTTTTATTTACTAATAGCTTAGTAATAAGCCTGGCATCAAAGGGCGTTGTAAAAAGTACATAGCCGTTAACGGGTAAAGTCTGGGGGGCATGGGGCAAAGCCAGTAGCTGGAGCCACAGGTGAGGCAGGAGATGCATTGAAGGCTTCGGCCTTGCAAACTGAGGAGATGGTTGGTAACTTATCACCCAGAGCCAGGGGTTAGAAGTCGGCTTTTATGTCGGCTTCTCTGGACTTATGTAACACAGAAAAAAGATGACATTTATTTGCATGGCCCATTGCATTAGCTTTTCAACCACGAGGTGGTATACCATCCTGTCGTTGATTACGTGCGGAGAGGTGGTTCAGACAAATATAGACTGAGAAGTCGTCAGAACTACGTAGCTGCATGATAAGTTTACCATACTTCTTGTGGAGTGGCCAGGCGGGAGGTTTTTGTAGACACTGACCGAGAAGAGTAAGACAATTTGTTCAGGCGGTCGAAAAAGCAGACTCTGAACATATCCGCGGTGATCTGTGGTTTATGGGTAGGAAAATAACCACTCCTGTCTTTTTGGCGAATAAATGTGACTAGAACAGTCTTATTTTTGCATGGGCACGTACTGTTGGAGGGGTAGCGGGATTAAGAGGGCCACTGAAGGAAAAATGGCAGAAGACCTTTTTGTGGTCTCTGCCGGGGTCATTTTGTGTGACTGAAGCGTCAATGAGAGGCTTGTTGTGACTAAGTATTACCTTTAGTATTTTCCCGTATCTGTTAGGTTCGGAGACATGTTGTGTCCAGCCACCAAGAAGAGTGCTAATAATGAAGTCCACAAGACAGTGGGCAGCCGAGAGGCTGGGCCAGCAAATATGAGGAAGAATAAAGTCACCCACAGTAGGCTTGGTTCAGGCATGGAAATAAGAGATGTATTCGAAAGATTTAGCAGGTACTGGAAACAAAGGCCTGGGGAAATTTGACGGCCGATACAAGCGGTCATCATAGAGTGCCATTCGCTGGGTACTGATAGTAAGCCAGAGTGAGTCGGGAAGAGAAGCAGGCGCATTGTGTAAGGGCGGGAGGTGGTTCAGTTTTCCTTGATATAAGCTAGGCATACACCACCAACCCGGCTTGGCCTGTTGGTCCTTTGTAGACTCCACCCTAGCAGGGACATTTGACAATCAGAAGTGTTCTAGGACAACCAATATTCCGTTATCATTTTTGTACCATCATTGATTTTGTGGAAGATTTTGTAATTATAGAAATTTACCGCTAACAAAACGAGAGCCATATAGGTTTAAAGTTAAGCCGCTGGTGGAAATTATTACAGGCGCATAAAGAAAGCAATGTAGGTTAGAAAACGCTGAACTTTTGTCGTAGGGATCAGTAAAAACCACAATCAGGGGGGGAAATAAAGATGTGGAGGCTAGAGGTGGCCCATATGGGGTGGCTTCCAACCAAGCTGGAGTAGCTGGTACAGTGAAGGAGACTGCCGAAGTGTAGCAGAGCTGGGCATCCAGGGAAGAGGAGACGTCAGAACAAGCGGAAGAACCTGTGGAATTAGGTGGACCGACGGCAGGCAAAGGTGGTCGGTAGCATTAGAAAAAATGATGACAATTTAGAACTGAGTGGTGACTGAGGTGGGGTGCGAAAGACAGGATTGGAAATGTATGAGGAATAGGGGTATAAATTGGGTGAATTGGGCTGCGCGTTACAGGAAAGGTAAGGCGGGGTGGACGGCACGCAAAACATAAAGCATTTAGAACCGAGTGGGTAGAAACAGTTGCCAGGTGGGGAGTTCGACGTGAGGTAGAGGGGATGGTGTGTGAGGTCCGCATTTTATTATTTGTCGGCAGCCAATGAGCTGAATTTGTGAGGCCCACCAAAACTTAGATGCATCGGATGTTTTTCGAGGTCCAAACCAGATTTGGTGGGCAGAAACGAGTTGGTTTACCAGGAAAGGTCGGATAAAAAGAGCCCCGTGCCAAGGGTGAGTAGACTGGTGGACTTGTTTTTTTTAATGACGAGTAGGTTGTCCACGGAGTGACCAGGGAGTTAATTGGCGTTAGAAGTGTGTACAACAGACTATTGGGTGGGCGAATGGGGTAATTGCAGCCGTCTTTTACTGGACGGCGGTAAAACAGGAGACTTAGTAGTGTATAGATCAACATTGACTGGATCCGATTTTAAAGAATCCGGGGCGGGAACTGGTGAGGAGAAGGCGGGAGCATGAGAAAAAGGAAGCATTAAGAGCGCGCAAAGATGGAGCAGCAAGAGTGCAAGAAGGAGCGATGGCGTGATCAACCGTCATTGCCGAGGGCTTGGGATCTATGGGCTTCATCCTCGCGGAAAAGTCGAAATATATCTGATAAGTCCCCTTTGAAGATGATTCTTACCATCAGCTTCGTTGTGTTTATGGCTGGATCCAGAAATTTTAACGCACCGCGTCTTACTGAGCTCTCCCGCGAGCAGATTACTTGCAAGTTGCAAGGATGATTGGATGGTTTAGGCTCTGACAAGCTTACGCAGTCTTGATTTTCGGCGAGAAAGATGGGCCATACCACAAGCATTCAGCAAGGTTTTCTCCACGTACTCGGGGGATCCTCTGTCGGAGGTTTTAAAAACAACGGAGCTGTGTGTTATTCCTTCTTATAAGGGTCTCGGAAGCAAAAGGCCAACGAAGCGGCCAGTTTCTTTATAGCTCCGAGGGGTGGAATGTCCGAGGAGTTTCGCTGTGTGCAATAGGGGAGCGAAACCGGACACAATATGATCCATCTTCAGAAGCCGTGACTTTATATCCGGAATTATTTGGTCTAAAAGTGCGTCCCCTCCGTCGTCAAGCCTACGAAGGCACAAAGGTCTACCAAGCAATGTATGGAGGCCGCGGGTTTTTGGATGAACCCGTCTTTCCTAGCGCTGGGGTGTGAGAGAATTGAGCATTACTGGAAAGCTTCTTCTGAAGTATCAGAAAGAAGCTGTGAGTAAAGGAGGATAGTGAAAAAGCAACTAGATCCAGGCCAAAATTTACTCCTGAGAGGAAAAATATCTGAATTTGTCCAGTCATAAGAACTCCTTAAGAATATGCGATTTTTGATTTTATCCGAAGTGGTCGAGTAAAAGCCATACCGAAAATGACACCTGAATCCCTCAGCAGAAAGAAGACGACTCGACCAAAATGGACGTTTATCCGGGAAAAGTGGCACACTACAAATGTTATTACAGTAAGAGAGGGAATGTACATTATGATTCGGTTTCTGGCAATAACACTGTCTTTAGTTATCTTCAGGAACCACCTGGTCGATGCCTTCCGCCGGAACAAAGAAGGGAGCATGGATTAGTACGCTCAATCCTACCTTAATTGACCGTGTTCAAACTTAGTGACTCACTCAATATGTGGTGGCGTAGAGCAACCAGCCCTGAATGTTTTGAGTGAGATGAACGACTCATTTGTAGGTGCGATAAAAAATCGCTCGACTTAAACGATTTGCTTCGTAGTTTCTTCTTTAATCGACAAGCCGTGTTTGGTTCATCGCTTATTGGAATTCCTTAGGCTGGAGTGATTAAATCAAAAGTGCATTTAACGTGGGGCAAAATAAGTCCATCACAGCGTGCATATCGTCAGGCAAAAAGAAATAGCCCGAGCTCCCGGCGCGAACAAGTGGGTATAAGTAGTCCCCACCAGCTACATGGAATGGTATTTCGGTGGTTGATGTGTGAGCTGTTCATGTTGGCACTGAGAACTCACAACTCACCGGCGGACGATGGCATTTCGGGGTGCCTTTCTTGAACGATATATTTACACGAGGTAAGCCCACAGTGAAAATGGGATCAACAGTGTTGCTCTCCCCAGTGGGGAGAAGGATAAGCTGAGTTCATCCTGCTGAAGAGATGTCAGCCAAGAGCACAGAGTGGGTGTTAGAGGGCTTCCAAAGAGGAACGAAAGTTGCCTGGAGCGTAAATGTTATCGGCCACCAGTTTAGGGCCTGGTACGTAGGTGGCACATTTTACCTCGTCATGATCGGCAGGAAGTAGTCCTGATTAGTATGATGGGAGTGGTAAGTTCAACCAACAATAAAGCCAGAACGTCATATTACGACCTGCGGCCAAAGCGAATCCAGTGAGTTAATCGACATAGGGTGCTTTTTTCTTTTCTTTCGTATGATTTGCCCCACTAACAAAGGACAGCCTCTCCTATTCCGAGTCAAACAACTTTTCTTGAAAGCCCGGTATGGGTAATAGCCACATTATCGTTCAACTTGCCACTTGTCAACCAGGTTCTGATATCCCTAATAAGATGGCAGTTAGACATGAGTAGTATTAAATGCAGCAGCCGCATCTTGTTCCCTAGTGGGCACGAATTCGAGATAGATAAGAAGAGCCGTTTGGTGGAGTCAACATTGGCTTTGGAAACTATGCAGGATTAGGGCATAACTTTCGTTGAGGGCGAATAGGCGAAGGAAATCCTTGCTGCTGAGAGAGAGAGTATTGGGTAATGTGGAGGGGGGAAATGACACAGTGGAGGGTGGAACAAGCTGAGTAGGCACATCTGGCGAGGCAGTCAGCTCAGCTGTTTGGTTGGATTGAGTATGGCTAGTACTGGTTGGGAGCGTTAGGTTGAACTGAGACCAGCGATTTATGAGTCCGCTTTTGCGGAAAGAAGCCGGGAAAGATCACTAATAAGAGCCTTGCTGTTGGAAGATAATGGTGGCTGGGACATAGAAGTGTGAGATAAGCGAGATCACTATCTCTTCATTGGGGAGAAGCAGAGTGGCGTCAATTAAATTGACATCTGCTCTAATGCGGGTGGTACCATCGGTGCCCTCTTTACATAAGTACTCTGACGAGAAGTAATCTGGAACAAGAACGTGAAAAGGGAGTGGGATATAAGGAAGCTGGTCAGCTCAGGAATCGGAAGGTCGAGGTACTGTCCTCAATGGACTGTGAAACGGCAAAAGCTAGCTATTCACAGGGCGAACAATACTCGGGTTACAATAAGTTCATGCAAAACTCTAAAGTGATCCTTCGGTGTGGAGGGTGGCGAGGATCGAGGAGAATGAAGACTAGTTGTAGCAATTCAAAGAAGAGCATATCCAGGAAGTGTAGAAAGAGTACGACTGGGCGACAAGTGAGATGCCTCTAGTGAACAGTGGCTTCGAGTTACAAGGCAGCTCTTCGGTAACGTTTTTTGTCCACTTTTGCACACTGTAATGACTCACTTAGAGTACTTGGCAGTGAGGGACGAGGCTTTATGACTAACCTAGATCTGCCTGAGGAGTCAACAACGCTCGTTGCACTCAGTGCTGATGTTTTCACTGGTGTGTCAAATGTCATGGGCATAGCTATTTTGTGCAGAGTAGAGGTCGTCTGGCGATTAAAGCCGAGTGAACAAAGGGGCTAGATGTGAAGCACCTACATTGGCGGACTGCGATTTCCGGGAATGGTTGGCAACCTGGTTGATCAAACCATACAGTTATCGGTCGTGTCTAATATTTCGGCGATAGGTAACGGCGGATCCCAGTAAACGGACCGAAAAAGGGGCTGCTTTCTGGGGTAAACTCGGTGTTTCTGGGGAGAAGAGGTTCAAATAGATATAACTAAGCCAACTTCAAACGGTTGCAATGGAATTCTTGGTGAGCATGGGGTCAAAGTGATATTTTACCCGTATTCTTTATCATCAGTCGGCGAGGAAGAGCATATCTAAAGAGGGGTGACTTCTGATGAAGCTGAATCAGAGCTGGCGAATCCAACGAGTTCCCTTCGCAGTGAGATTTTGTCTACGGTAGTCTAAGCCTTTTTAAACAAGGTTTTCAAAGCGCTGATTGATGGATTGCCATTAAATTTTTCGGCGAGTTTCTCGTCAGGCAGTCGGAAAGTGCGAGCGGATTTGTGTCTTATGGGATTTAGCAGCCGAATGCACAGACAGGTGTTCCTTGTCATGTTATTAGCGCCCAAAGAGCTATGTTTTGTGGTTTAAAAACGGATTCTGTCAGGTTAATTTAAGGCTATGGCTTTTTATGAGTACCTAATCCTTCTCACAACCTCGCATGCAAACAGGTCCGTAAAGCTCCCAGCCGGGACTAGATCTTCGTCTGGAGTACTTTCAGCCCGGTCGGAAATGTACGCGAGCGGGATCAACTTGAACAGGGTTTACCCACTGATGACGGCTGACTGATGAAACAGGTTAGACTTCGTTCAACTGCCTCAGTCCTTATATTAGCCCCGAAAAAACTGTCAACCAGTCTGACCAAGCGTGGATTCAATGAAACTTCCGATTTGGTGAGCACTTTTGGTCGAGTACTGGCATAGCCGACCATTGACAGTCCAGTTTATTTGGTTGACAGCTTTGGCATTGCTTCATTAATGGCAAGGATAAAATATAGAGAAAAGAGTCTCGTTCCAAAATCCGGGGATTTTTTGAACGGAAAACAAGGGACATTTGTGGGTTTTTCAAAAAGTTAGCACTGCAAAATGGTGGCAGTGCAGTTTTAAACCAAAAGATGACATCTAGATGATTCCGATAGAGGTGATTGCCATCACCGTGATATCAAATTTGAAGCTAAATAATGAAATGATTTTGCATTTCATGATAAATTAAAATTACAATGCAACTCTTTAGTGTAAACTTTCCTTTTCTGGACAGATGTTCTCCCGTTTCTTTGCTAACAAGCACTTCGAGGATTCCTGTTTCAATAATTCCTAAATCTCCGAGTCCTCTCGGAGTCCTGCGTTCAGAGAAAATCCCTGATATTTTACGAGTAATAGGAACGCACCAAAAAGCCGTAACCTTCAGTATTATCTTAGATAGTTTATTAAAAACTACTCCGGTTACAGCCCGTGAAACGACTTGGAGTAGAGCGGAGCCTGTCCCCGGAAAATGGTTGAAGAGTTTCGGTCGAACTCTGAGCGCTGCGGTACAAAACTGATCGTGTCACCAAGACATCGTTCTGAAACTCACGAAATGCCAAACACAGAACAAAACCACAGTGACCAGTAGAAACCGCGTGGGATCGTTGCGAATCGTCTCCCGAGTGAAGGAATTCAAATTGGAACTACACAACAATTTGAGCCTTCAACGGAGTGTATCGCAGCAGCATATGTAGATAGAAGGCACCTCTGTAGAACTGAACTTACTATGTGATTTGTAGGGCCGGAGATTTTCGTTCAGATCTACCAGGCCATATTTAGACCGCACCCAAAGTTCTACTTGCAAGCCTATGCATCTTATTACTGGGAAGATATAGACTGTCTGAAGAAAGCGAAACCGTTAGCCACCAAAATGACGACCGGGTAAAGCGGTATTAGCTACACAGAGCACCTCCGAGCTCTAGATGTTGCCCGATGAAAAGGTGGAGCGCTCGCGAGGGTTTGACAGAGACCTCCCAAGTAATAAAAGGCTTGTTAGGTGCAGAGTGGGAAAAATTCTAATCTACGATCCCAGAGGTAGACACCCTGGAGCGTGGCCGAAGACTGCAAAGAAAACGTTGGAAGCCCCTTGCAACGCGGTGTACATTTTCGAAGCTATCAGTTTCAAGTCGAATTTTTGAGGGGCTTTTCGGACTGATCTAACCACCATCACGATACTGAGCATAACGGAATGGAATTAAGGATGCGCTTTCTTCGGAGAACAATTTCATTCTCACTGTGGTACTGTTTTAGTGGTGTACAGTGTTCTGTGAAGTGAAGTTCTCGTCCGATTGCCCTAAAGGGTTGTGCTTGCAATTGTCAAACATTTCTGGGTTTTGTCGCACAGCGCTAAACCCATATTTTCCCTCAACTTCTTGTGTCCTTCGGTATACTATTTACTTCTGACACGTACCTCTCTTCCAAATGTGCAAACTGTGTGGTGAGCGGCACAGGGTAGGGGTACGCAAGAGGTGAGCTCACCCAGGATGTTCAGGAATAGCAAGTGACACCCATCTGCTTTATAAACAGAACTGATGGGTTGAGTGGGTCTGTGTTCCTTGTGAGGAGGTGGCCTGCCTGACCATCTTGAGCCTCAGACCGAGATATGCATTCGGAATGTCCAGCTGTGCGCCTTAACCACCATCTTTCCAGGCCAAAGTGTCAACGTTATTCGTGTCTACAAGGCACCGGGTACAAATCGCAATGGGGACGTTCGCCTACTGCGGACCCTAACCAAACGAATAATAATAATAATTTTGGTTTATTTCGGAGAAGCCCAAAGCATGCCATGTGCATGATCATGTTTATACAGGTGATGGAATGGACACACATAATTCGTGAGAATTTGGAAATTTGCATGGAAAAAGTAGAATAAAAGGCTCAGAAGGGGGAATAAAGTGGGATGAAAATAGAATCGAAGAGAACAAATAGAAATGGGTCTAATTATTTGATCAATGCAGGCCCGACATAAGGTGACGGACCAGGGGAATCGGGTAGTGACAGATCAAATGATTTGGGACTGCAAAAGAACATCGTGACGGAACGTTGTCTTTACAGTCGGTGGGACATGAAAAAGCGGACCAAACTAAAAGGCACACAGGAAATGCCTGTGTCCCAGTTGTGGATATCTGAAAACTGTCAGGCATGCATGGAGGGGGCTAGAAATTGATACGGGAAAGAGTTGTAGCGGGAGACGGTGGAGAAAAAGAAGGATCCATTGCCAGGAATTATATAGTAATTAGGCCGTGCTAAACTGCAGTAGATGGCCAGCAAACAGAGCACAAAACTCATCGTAGAACAGGTAGCGAACATCGGACAAAATGAAGGGTCGAACAGATGATAAGAATGAACTGTAGGGTTTTGATCTGGTAAAAATCAGATGCATAAGTAAAAAGAATGGACGCATATCATAAGGGTCTGCGGGATAATGGCATGAGAACTAGCCGGCAAAAAGTGCAGGGTGAAGCGCGAATGTATGTATACATATATATACATATATATATAAATGAAGTACATAGGTAGATATGCGAGGAGCAGGAGCAAGGAGCAATGGAGCAATAGGAGAAGAAATTATTAGTGATTGGAAGAGGGAGACAGGATGGGATCAAAGTGTGTAGGACTGACTTGGGAGAATTCAGGCGAAGTTTTTCGTGACGGGATAACATAGCAGATCAACAGACAGAGCAGACTGAAGAAGCACAAATGTGATGCCAAGACGTGAGACCTTGGGAAGCAGAGCCAACGGGAACGCCGAGTGGTAGACGAACGTGTAGCAATATTATCCAGGTGCACCTGCCAGGGAGATGGTAAGTACAGTGCTCGAAGTGGTTGGCCGTCAGCAAGGATTGCGGGAAAGAGAAAAGGGACAGGGAAGCGCAGTCTGGGTGTGCCCCAGCTAAGGAGAGACGGATGCTGAAGGGAGAGAAAACAAAAGTGATGGATAACAGACGAACGTGAGTGAGCAACAGGGTTATCTTGTGAAGGCAGGAGTTAAGTTCGCTGTGGATCAAGGAAGGCAATAGATGTAGTCCGCGGCACTGGAGGGAGAGTGAGTGTCGGGTATGGGGTGCACCTATTGGCCTGTTGCGCAGGGGTAGTAGAATTACAGTGTGGGGCCATTTTTAAAGGCCAGATCGGTGGAGATGAGCTCATTGGTGAGCAATATAGCATTGGGAACTGTTAAGTATAACGTAAGTGCACGCCTAAAAGCGAACAGTGAGGAGGAAATGTGTAAGCTAAGGGGGAAATTATTCCGGATTTTGAAATAAACTGGCAGATTGGCAAATGCGGGGAGTCCGGTTCGCCATCATTCTTGTCAGTCCGCTGGGATCTGAGATAACAACGTAGGCACTTAGAGACCTAGGTGGTTCGCAGCTGTTTTTCGGTGGCAAGCCACCTACGATTGAGTATTCAGGGTTGAATTTAGAAAGGTTAGTTCACATAGTATTCCTGAGCGTAAACTAGTGCTGGTTACAATTGGCCCATGCGCCGACGAGAAGGACTATGAACAAAGCTGACTTCGCAAGGTAAAACTTTGAGACGTTTGCATGAACGACTGAATTTGGCATCAGCTAGCTCGTTGGAAATGGAGTAAGAAACCCGAGAGGGTTTGAGCTGAGATAGGTGGAGAGCTCATTCTGTGCGCTGTCACCCCGCCCGGGGTCAGGCAGAATAGCTGAGGTTTCAGCTCATAAGCTAATTTTTTTGTTTGGTGTAGAGTTTGCACCTCTTGCCTCTTTTGGACTGCTACTAACTTGTTGGCCGTTGTTAATCAGGGACAGATTATTGAAAACCAATTGTCGAACATGGAACTCGAGGCTGCTTTTACGGTCGCCGGCGGCTTTGGTCATCGGAAAGCTTTGGGATATAGGTTTACCTGTTTGGCATCCGGGAAGATGGAACCGGCTTGGCAGCACCGGATTTCTCCCTGGAACCCCTGTTAAAGACAGTGCCCTGATCGAGGTGGACTAGGAGGACGATTAGTGGAAGTGTTTTCGGGGCTTTTGAGTCAGTCCGGATTGTGCCATTCTTTCTGGTCTCCACGATGAGAACAGTCAGGAGTGGAAAATCGTTTAATGCTCTCTCGAAGGCGGCTATCAGAATGTCCTCCGACTGTGCTTCTATATTCGGAGCGGTCATCTGGGGGCTTCTCCAGTTGGTTTTGGCAATATTTTATGAAAGGTTTCGTTCTGTAACGCCGTCCGCCAGCTTTGTCACTCTTGTGAGTCATGGATGACTAGGAGCCTCGAGTTGTGCTTGAATGTTAGTTGGGAATCGTTGTACTCACAACGATTTAGGGTCTACCCCTCCAAAATTTACCCTGCCAACTGCAGCATTTCTCCCGTTAAGGTAAAGGGCTTTCTACTATCTTACTCAGTCCCTCGGATCAGTCGCTTCAGTCCTGGAGATTCTGACGGCAAAAGACCAGAGGCTTCCGTTTCTTCCACCGCTGTTCAAGGATAGTCGTTGAATGTTACGTCGCGTGTCAGGGCAGCAACCTGCTAAGGAAGACGACCAACGGTCTACAAGCAAAGATTGCGCTCACTCGTGGCTCCATAGGTCTCATACCCTGCTTCTAAAGTGAGAAACCGGAGTTGAGAGTCGTCTATGAGAAACCGAGGCACGGCTAGGGAGATTGTCAAAACGAACGGTTCCGGGCCAGGCTTCAGGCCGTTGCTAGCCACGAGTATATTGGTGTATTAAATGCAAAATCGTATACGAAAGTCAATTAGGCAACAATGAAAAGGCAATAATATAAGGAAAATATGAAACCAGTGTTGTAACCGTAATGGGGGTTCACTGTTTATATGACGAAAACTGCATGTTTGTAGACGGATATATGTGATTTAAGGACAAACGAGTGCCCTTGGTGGAATAAATTTATTGTTCGGGCCCACAATCCTGGGCTTCCTTTAATTTTAGTCCAGACCTGCCTTGGTATTGAGTCTGAAGCCGCTGGTCCTCAGTTTGCAACACGATAACGATTATGCTCGGCGGCGCGAAGGGGAAGAACTCGAATCGCTGGGGCGGGATAAGGTGTGTTTTGGAGGAGCTCGGCGGCCCGCTGACAGCGTGCACGGTCGGAGAAAGAAAGGCCACCAAATTCGGTAATTGTTCAGACAAAAAACTCGGTTTCTATACTTGACGGCCTTGACAATGGCAGCCTTCCACCACATTAGTTTGTCCTCCACGCTCCCTTGTTTAAATGGTGCCAACCAGTTTTGTTGGGCATTCAGGGACCGCTTTATGACAGTCCAGCTTTGCTCAGTAGTAGCCTCCTCTACCATGTCCCACGTCAGCTCTGCCGCCCTGGTGCGGGGCCTTTCTATGTCTATGCTACGGAAATTCCTAACCAGCCATTGAGATACCCCGGGCTGCCGCATGCACGGAGTGACCTTGACGCGGATGTGATCACTTTTACTCAACGGCGCACAGCATTGTAGTTCGCGTTTGTGAGGTCAAGCAAGGGTGGCCCGTATTCAGCCCTGTACGTGGTATTTTTCTTGATATGTTAATGCTACGTATTTTCATGTGGCTAACCCAATAAGCCCTTCTCCTACGATCCTGGCGCGCAAACTTCAACCGTCCAGCCAATATGCGAAGGATTGAAGTCATCCAATAGTAGGGATTTAGGCGCGCCCTCAACTAGTTTTTTAACCCCCGTTCCTGCTCTTCCTGCCGGCTTGACTTTCTCAGTGTCCTATCGTCTACTACCGATGCCGGCAACTCTGTATTCGCCCTGTTCCTTTACATGTCTAAGGCTTTTGACCGTGTTCTTCATATGCATCTGTTAGCCAAAATCCGGTCTCTTGGTATTACTGACGCTCTCCTCTCCTGGCTATCCTCATATCTCTCTCACAGATCGCAAGCTGTGGTCGTTGACGGCCACTTACCTTCCGCCAAACCAATTACTAGCGGCGTCATCCAAGGCAGTATCCTAGGCCCACTAACATCCCTTATTTATACCAATGAAATTTTCTATTCTATTCGACATGGCACCCCGTTCCTCTTTGCCGACGATATATAAATAGTCTACTCCGTCTTCCCCAGTGACCTGTCCGTGACCCTGTGCAACATATCGCGTGACGTACTCTCTTCAAACTTGGTGCGTCTCGTGTTTCATGAAATTACCCGCTGAGAAAAGCTTCCTCCCACCTTACAAGTGCACTGTACCACCTAGTCAAATCTGGCTGGACGGCCGGCCCATCCCCATACACCCCATGATTACCGATCTTGGCGTACGCTACTCTTGTTCCTTTAACTTCTCAGAACGGGCATCGTTCCAGATAACTAAGGCTAAGCGAACCATAGGCCTGATCATTCGGTGTTTCTTAATACCAGCCAGTCGCTTCTTCATGTATCTCTCACACATGAGACAGCTCCTACAATATTGTCCCATTACCTCCAGCCTCTGACTACGTTCCTCTGTTGTATCTCTTGAGAACAATCAGCGCACTTTTACCAAAACGCCGTTGGGCGCATCCATAGCCCTAACATACCGCCAGCGCTGTGAGCTTCTACAGATTGAGCCTCTGTGGATTCGTCGCACGAGACTCAACCTGGTTTTCCTCTTTGAGCTAATCCATACCCAGGCCTATACATCTTATCCTATCTCATTCGTTGCCCCCTCATTCTAATCTCAGTCTGAAGTCCCGATTCATTCTGCCAGTTTATTTCAAAATCCGGAATAATTTCCCCCTTAGCTTACACATTTCCTCCTCACTGTTCGCTTTTAGGCGTGCACTTACGTTATACTTAACAGTTCCCAATGCTATATTGCTCACCAATGAGCTCATCTCCACCGATCTGGCCTTTAAAAATGGCCCCACACTGTAATTCTACTACCCCTGCGCAACAGGCCAATAGGTGCACCCCATACCCGACACTCACTCTCCCTCCAGTGCCGCGGACTACATCTATTGCCTTCCTTGATCCACAGCGAACTTAACTCCTGCCTTCACAAGATAACCCTGTTGCTCACTCACGTTCGTCTGTTATCCATCACTTTTGTTTTCTCTCCCTTCAGCATCCGTCTCTCCTTAGCTGGGGCACACCCAGACTGCGCTTCCCTGTCCCTTTTCTCTTTCCCGCAATCCTTGCTGACGGCCAACCACTTCGAGCACTGTACTTACCATCTCCCTGGCAGGTGCACCTGGATAATATTGCTACACGTTCGTCTACCACTCGGCGTTCCCGTTGGCTCTGCTTCCCAAGGTCTCACGTCTTGGCATCACATTTGTGCTTCTTCAGTCTGCTCTGTCTGTTGATCTGCTATGTTATCCCGTCACGAAAAACTTCGCCTGAATTCTCCCAAGTCAGTCCTACACACTTTGATCCCATCCTGTCTCCCTCTTCCAATCACTAATAATTTCTTCTCCTATTGCTCCATTGCTCCTTGCTCCTGCTCCTCGCATATCTACCTATGTACTTCATTTATATATATATGTATATATATGTATACATACATTCGCGCTTCACCCTGCACCTTTTGCCGGCTAGTTCTCATGCCATTATCCCGCAGACCCTTATGATATGCGTCCATTCTTTTTACTTATGCATCTGATTTTTACCAGATCAAAACCCTACAGTTCATTCTTATCATCTGTTCGACCCTTCATTTTGTCCGATGTTCGCTACCTGTTCTACGATGAGTTTTGTGCTCTGTTCGCTGGCCATCTACTGCAGTATAGCACGGCCTAATTACTATATAATTCCTGGCAATGGATCCTTCTTTTTCTCCACCGTCTCCCGCTACAACTCTTTCCCGTATCAATTTCTAGCCCCCTCCATGCATGCCTGACAGTTTTCAGATATCCACAACTGGGACACAGGCATTTCCTGTGTGCCTTTTAGTTTGGTCCGCTTTTTCATGTCCCACCGACTGTAAAGACAACGTTCCGTCACGATGTTCTTTTGCAGTCCCAAATCATTTGATCTGTCACTACCCGATTCCCCTGGTCCGTCACCTTATGTCGGGCCTGCATTGATCAAATAATTAGACCCATTTCTATTTGTTCTCTTCGATTCTATTTTCATCCCACTTTATTCCCCCTTCTGAGCCTTTTATTCTACTTTTTCCATGCAAATTTCCAAATTCTCACGAATTATGTGTGTCCATTCCATCACCTGTATAAACATGATCATGCACATGGCATGCTTTGGGCTTCTCCGAAATAAACCAAAATTATTATTATTATTCGTTTGGTTAGGGTCCGCAGTAGGCGAACGTCCCCATTGCGATTTGTACCCGGTGCCTTGTAGACACGAATAACGTTGACACTTTGGCCTGGAAAGATGGTGGTTAAGGCGCACAGCTGGACATTCCGAATGCATATCTCGGTCTGAGGCTCAAGATGGTCAGGCAGGCCACCTCCTCACAAGGAACACAGACCCACTCAACCCATCAGTTCTGTTTATAAAGCAGATGGGTGTCACTTGCTATTCCTGAACATCCTGGGTGAGCTCACCTCTTGCGTACCCCTACCCTGTGCCGCTCACCACACAGTTTGCACATTTGGAAGAGAGGTACGTGTCAGAAGTAAATAGTATACCGAAGGACACAAGAAGTTGAGGGAAAATATGGGTTTAGCGCTGTGCGACAAAACCCAGAAATGTTTGACAATTGCAAGCACAACCCTTTAGGGCAATCGGACGAGAACTTCACTTCACAGAACACTGTACACCACTAAAACAGTACCACAGTGAGAATGAAATTGTTCTCCGAAGAAAGCGCATCCTTAATTCCATTCCGTTATGCTCAGTATCGTGATGGTGGTTAGATCAGTCCGAAAAGCCCCTCAAAAATTCGACTTGAAACTGATAGCTTCGAAAATGTACACCGCGTTGCAAGGGGCTTCCAACGTTTTCTTTGCAGTCTTCGGCCACGCTCCAGGGTGCCTACCTCTGGGATCGTAGAACAGAATTTTTCCCACTCTGCACCTAACAAGCCTTTTATTACTTGGGAGGTCTCTGTCAAACCCTCGCGAGCGCTCCACCTTTTCATCGGGGAACATCTAGAGCTCGGAGGTGCTCTGTGTAGCTAATACCGCTTTACCCGGTCGTCATTTTGGTGGCTAACGGTTTCGCTTTCTTCAGACAGTCTATATCTTCCCAGTAATAAGATGCATAGGCTTGCAAGTAGAACTTTGGGTGCGGTCTAAATATGGCCTGGTAGATCTGAACGAAAATCTCCGGCCCTACAAATCACATAGTAAGTTCAGTTCTACAGAGGTGCCTTCTATCTACATATGCTGCTGCGATACACTCCGTTGAAGGCTCAAATTGTTGTGTAGTTCCAATTTGAATTCCTTCACTCGGGAGACGATTCGCAACGATCCCACGCGGTTTCTACTGGTCACTGTGGTTTTGTTCTGTGTTTGGCATTTCGTGAGTTTCAGAACGATGTCTTGGTGACACGATCGGTTTTGTACCGCAGCGCTCAGAGTTCGACCGAAACTCTTCAACCATTTTCCGGGGACAGGCTCCGCTCTACTCCAAGTCGTTTCACGGGCTGTAACCGGAGTAGTTTTCAATAAACTATCTAAGATAATACTGAAGGTTACGGCTTTTTGGTGCGTTCCTATTACTCGTAAAATATCAGGGATTTTCTCTGAACGCAGGACTCCGAGAGGACTCGGAGATTTAGGAATTATTGAAACAGGAATCCTCGAAGTGCTTGTTAGCAAAGAAACGGGAGAACATCTGTCCAGAAAAGGAAAGTTTACACTAAAGAGTTGCATTGTAATTTTAATTTATCATGAAATGCAAAATCATTTTATTATTTAGCTTCAAATTTGATATCACGGTGATGGCAATCACCTCTATCGGAATCATCTAGATGTCATCTTTTGGTTTAAAACTGCACTGCCACCATTTTGCAGTGCTAACTTTTTGAAAAACCCACAAATGTCCCTTGTTTTCCGTTCAAAAAATCCCCGGATTTTGGAACGAGACTCTTTTCTCTATATTTTATCCTTGCCATTAATGAAGCAATGCCAAAGCTGTCAACCAAATAAACTGGACTGTCAATGGTCGGCTATGCCAGTACTCGACCAAAAGTGCTCACCAAATCGGAAGTTTCATTGAATCCACGCTTGGTCAGACTGGTTGACAGTTTTTTCGGGGCTAATATAAGGACTGAGGCAGTTGAACGAAGTCTAACCTGTTTCATCAGTCAGCCGTCATCAGTGGGTAAACCCTGTTCAAGTTGATCCCGCTCGCGTACATTTCCGACCGGGCTGAAAGTACTCCAGACGAAGATCTAGTCCCGGCTGGGAGCTTTACGGACCTGTTTGCATGCGAGGTTGTGAGAAGGATTAGGTACTCATAAAAAGCCATTGCCTTAAATTAACCTGACAGAATCCGTTTTTAAACCACAAAACATAGCTCTTTGGGCGCTAATAACATGACAAGGAACACCTGTCTGTGCATTCGGCTGCTAAATCCCATAAGACACAAATCCGCTCGCATTTTCCGACTGCCTGACGAGAAACTCGCCGAAAAATTTAATGGCAATCCATCAATCAGCGCTTTGAAAACCTTGTTTAAAAAGGCTTAGACTACCGTAGACAAAATCTCACTGCGAAGGGAACTCGTTGGATTCGCCAGCTCTGATTCAGCTTCATCAGAAGTCACCCCTCTTTAGATATGCTCTTCCTCGCCGACTGATGATAAAGAATACGGGTAAAATATCACTTTGACCCCATGCTCACCAAGAATTCCATTGCAACCGTTTGAAGTTGGCTTAGTTATATCTATTTGAACCTCTTCTCCCCAGAAACACCGAGTTTACCCCAGAAAGCAGCCCCTTTTTCGGTCCGTTTACTGGGATCCGCCGTTACCTATCGCCGAAATATTAGACACGACCGATAACTGTATGGTTTGATCAACCAGGTTGCCAACCATTCCCGGAAATCGCAGTCCGCCAATGTAGGTGCTTCACATCTAGCCCCTTTGTTCACTCGGCTTTAATCGCCAGACGACCTCTACTCTGCACAAAATAGCTATGCCCATGACATTTGACACACCAGTGAAAACATCAGCACTGAGTGCAACGAGCGTTGTTGACTCCTCAGGCAGATCTAGGTTAGTCATAAAGCCTCGTCCCTCACTGCCAAGTACTCTAAGTGAGTCATTACAGTGTGCAAAAGTGGACAAAAAACGTTACCGAAGAGCTGCCTTGTAACTCGAAGCCACTGTTCACTAGAGGCATCTCACTTGTCGCCCAGTCGTACTCTTTCTACACTTCCTGGATATGCTCTTCTTTGAATTGCTACAACTAGTCTTCATTCTCCTCGATCCTCGCCACCCTCCACACCGAAGGATCACTTTAGAGTTTTGCATGAACTTATTGTAACCCGAGTATTGTTCGCCCTGTGAATAGCTAGCTTTTGCCGTTTCACAGTCCATTGAGGACAGTACCTCGACCTTCCGATTCCTGAGCTGACCAGCTTCCTTATATCCCACTCCCTTTTCACGTTCTTGTTCCAGATTACTTCTCGTCAGAGTACTTATGTAAAGAGGGCACCGATGGTACCACCCGCATTAGAGCAGATGTCAATTTAATTGACGCCACTCTGCTTCTCCCCAATGAAGAGATAGTGATCTCGCTTATCTCACACTTCTATGTCCCAGCCACCATTATCTTCCAACAGCAAGGCTCTTATTAGTGATCTTTCCCGGCTTCTTTCCGCAAAAGCGGACTCATGAATCGCTGGTCTCAGTTCAACCTAACGCTCCCAACCAGTACTAGCCATACTCAATCCAACCAAACAACTGAGCTGACTGCCTCGCCATATGTGCCTACTCAGCTTGTTCCACCCTCCACTGTGTCATTTCCCCCCTCCACATTACCCAATACTCTCTCTCTCAGCAGCAAGGATTTCCTTCGCCTATTCGCCCTCAACGAAAGTTATGCCCTAATCCTGCATAGTTTCCAAAGCCAATGTTGACTCCACCAAACGGCTCTTCTTATCTATCTCGAATTCGTGCCCACTAGGGAACAAGATGCGGCTGCTGCATTTAATACTACTCATGTCTAACTGCCATCTTATTAGGGATATCAGAACCTGGTTGACAAGTGGCAAGTTAAACGATAATGTGGCTATTACCCATACCGGGCTTTCAAGAAAAGTTGTTTGACTCGGAATAGGAGAGGCTGTCCTTTGTTAGTGAGGCAAATCATACGAAAGAAAAGAAAAAAGCACCCTATGTCGATTAACTTACTGGATTCGCTTTGGCCGCAGGTCGTAATATGACGTTCTGGCTTTATTGTTGGTTGAACTTACCACTCCCATCATACTAATCAGGACTACTTCCTGCCGACCATGACGAGGTAAAATTTGCCACTTACGTACCAGGCCCTCAATGAAGAGTGTCCATTCACGTTCCAGACGATACAAACTAGATTCTAGTGAACATATATCATTAGAGTGTACAAGTATGAAGACGAGTGGGCAGAGGAGTATCGGGTTAGCATACATTATGAGCGGCAACAACCGCAAAACCGGCCTTTTGCCTCCGGGGAAATTTTTCCACAAGCTGACATGCTGCTTACTATCAACACATATATATATATATATAATGGCGAACTGTCAGTGACTGAGGGGCAAGGAATCTTACTAAAGAAACCGAGTATGTAGGAATGAATGTAAATATAAATATATATACATAAGAACGTGAGGGAAACAGTGCTTATTTTTCGCTCACACTTATCCATTTTTCCTCCTTTCCGTGATGAAACGGTGTTTTCTTTGTCTTAGTATCCAACTCTCTCTCCAGTTTACAGCCCAACCCAACAGCAACCTTCCGTATATCAAGGTTCAACACCAACCTGCAGCATTAGACCTGTAAATACGCCACAACAGGATGCTTCACATATC
This sequence comes from Fasciola hepatica, assembly GCA_948099385.1. Taxonomy (NCBI): domain Eukaryota; kingdom Metazoa; phylum Platyhelminthes; class Trematoda; order Plagiorchiida; family Fasciolidae; genus Fasciola; species Fasciola hepatica. The sequence continues at coordinate 2,262,177 of CANUEZ040000032.1, read as the reverse complement.
CTCCGTACCTATTGAAAAGAACTGCTATTAAGTTTTTGGTGCTTCCCGGTCCTCCTCGCCACCTGTGAGTACCCCACGGTAGGATTTGTCGTATATCCTCTAGACCTGATAAACCCGCCATTTAGGTTCTCAATGCTTCCAGGCTGCCTCCTCTCGTGACCTTCAAACCCAATAGCCCAATGCACTTCCAATGCACTATTAACCCCGAACGACGAGCCATCCAAAAACACAGCCGAGTCGGTAATCAACAACCAGGTCTATTAGTGCAACAGCCGTTAGCCCTTACGAACACCGACTTACAATACCTATGACTTCTCATTTTACTGAGACCGTTGTGACTCATCTCCAACCTCAGCCCTCTTGTCCGTAACTATGCTCACGGTAACCCTCAGTTTTAATACCTCCCAGACTGCATCTCTCCCTTCTTAGAATTTCCTGACCGCCTGGTCACCGCGTAGCATATCTGAGATATGTCGCGCAGACAGCGCATCTTCTCTGCTCGTGTACAACCATATCCACGGCTGGCTGCCGCGAATACGATCCGGTTACCAGGTTCAACCCACGCGAAGTCCTGATGTTGCTCGATATGACCACTGAGGCCTGCCTGAAACGTCTAACTACAGGGCTCACTCGATGTCGAAGCCATTTGAACCGCTTTGAAAGGGTTCCTAATTGAACTACAAAAGGTCCAGATTAGGTGATGCCCCCTCCTCCTCAAGATGAAAAGTCAAACACAAGCAGTGGCCAACCCTCGCCGGAAAGCCCAACGAAGACTTAGGAAAGCCACAGAAAACAAAACAAATTAACATACTGGTCACTTGACTAGCAAGCCCTGGCTTTCTGCAAGAGTTTTGCCCTTGTTTCGAGCATTATTTTGCCTCTCGTTGAAACGGTATTCCGCTTGTTCATTACGCCTTCTTGCAACTCCATATCTCTTCCACAAGCCACGAATTCGCGACAATGCATGGTGCATGTCGCTTTTCATAAAAATTATCCCACCTTTTCAGGGGGTCTTAGTCTTTTTCTTAACAAAAAATCCATAAAAATGGGTACTCCTTTGAGTATCCTCACAGAATTCTTACCTGTCCCCTTGCCTCATCAACATTTACCTCTCTACTTTAACTTGAGCTTGCGTCACTGACCAATTTCGTGCTTCATCCTTGTGAATATTGTACTTTTTGAGTTGTAAGACATTGTTCATCTCCATATTCGTACATCCGGCTGATTCCTTACTGTGTCCAGACTGAGTCAAAATTGTATCATACTTACGGCACATTCCGTAGTCATTTCAATTCATTCAAGCTCGCCCAAGCCCTAATCATTTGTTGCTGTATTGTGCGATCCTCACTTTAAAATTTGCGAAATTTTCTTCTCAGTCATCGATATTGCGTGGCAATTCTGTTCGGCTGGTGCGAAGGATATGTGAAGCATCCTGTTGTGGCGTATTTACAGGTCTAATGCTGCAGGTTGGTGTTGAGCCTTGATATACGGAAGGTTGCTGTTGGGTTGGGCTGTAAACTGGAGAGAGAGTTGGATACTAAGACAAAGAAAACACCGTTTCATCACGGAAAGGAGGAAAAATGGATAGGTGTGAGCGAAAAATAAGCACTGTTTCCCTCATGTTCTCATATATATATTTCTGTATGCATTCATGCTTACATGTATATATTTAGTGCTGTGATGAGACGTGTTTACCTTTCGATGCATTGACTGGTTGTGGAAGTGGATTAGCAAATGCAGGGAGTCCGGTTCGCCATCATTCCAGTCAGTCTGCTGAGACCTGAGAGAACGACGTAGGCGCGTATAAACCTAGGTGGTTCGCAATTAGTTTTTGGTTGCAAGCCTCCTTCGAGTGAGTATCCAGGGTTGACCTCATCAATAATAATGGTTTATTTCTTATATCCCCGAAGCATGCCGCAATGCAAGATCAAACAGTACAGTTGAAAGCTGAATCACGGTTATAGGAGGATTGTTAAGTATGTGAATGCGATTGGATGTAAGAGAAAGCGTTCATCTCAATTGTAGCGGTACCCCCTGGCGAATTCAAACATAAGATCATGTGGTCTAGCCAGCTCGTGGCGGGGTGTAGTTATTCTGCCAGAGTGTTGGGTAGGTGGGGACTAGTGAAGAACCACACAAATCTTACGGAGGGAAGACTGTTCTGCCGGAGAACCAAACCGGGTTGACGGATACATGGATATCGTGAAAAAGGAACATTCCCGAAGGAGACGTAATCGAGTAATAGAAAAATGCGATGCATGAGAGTGGTTACGATGTAAAATCAGACGGTGAATAATAGTGGCATTACACATAACGACCGATAAAATCAGTCGTAGATTACAGTTGTGAGGTTCAGTGACCGTATATCGGATGGGCCAGTTGTATAAAAAACGGGAAACAAGCTGGACTGTGGTAACCAAAATGATGTTGAAAGGTATAGCCGGATAAAAACATATAGACTTTGAGCGGATTGTTTGTCTTCAGAAGGAAGGAATATAATGCATCAACATGAAACTGGGAACTGGTGAAAAGCCGTTGTGTGGTGCATAGCTACGATATTGGCAGAAACGCGGCTTGCAAGGGAGATGATCAACCAAGTGACAGGTAGGTATTTACATAGTGACATTTCTTATCAAAGACTTCACGTGTTCAAAAAAGTGTATCAAGCATCGAAAGTGCCCGAGACGATCTATCGGAATAAAGCAAGGAAAAGGAAATACAAAGAACAGTCGATGAACAGATTCGCTAGGTTTGGCAGCAAGATATGGACGGAGTGCATGGTAAACCAAATGGAATACACACCTGGACAGTGATTGCCAAAGTGACGGTGAAAGAAGTGGCCGGATGAAAACATATGGACCTTGAGCTGATTGTTTTGCTTTCAGGAGAAAGGAATATAATGCATCAACATGAAACTGGGTACTGGCGGAAAATCGATGTGTGGTTCTCAACTACGACAGTAAGAAAGACACAGCTGGCAAAAATTATGAAGTGACGCGTAGGAGACTACAAGTTCATGTTCATCACAGAAGGTGGACCGCTTTATGGCGACAGAACAGCATTCTGCGGTACAAGAGCCTATCAGATACGCATATGTGGGACATGATACCTAGCAAGAAGAGCATTTAACAATGCAATAGCCCGAAGTGGGTGAACAGCGGAACCGACGGGGAAAGCAAACAATCATAGAATCATTGATTACTGGGACTCTCTACAGATATATTTCGCAGTGCCATAGGTTGTTAAAAGGTTGTGGTACGAAAATGAATGGCAACAATAAATTAGTTAGTTTTTGAGTACATCGGAAAAGTAGAAAAAATGGGTGAGCTTTATCTTGGAGAATGGTGAAGTTTGCAAATAAGGCTGGAGAATAGTTCAGCATAAAACAGCGAGTAGGTAGACCGGGAACAACGAGCCAAGAATGTTGATGGGATTTCAAGTTTACATAGTATTCTTAGGCGTAAACTGGTGCCAGTGACAGTCGGCCCGTGCACCTACGAGAAGGACTATGAACAAAGCTGACTTCGCAAGGTAAAACTTTGAGACGTTTGCATGAACGACTGAATTTGGCATCAGCTAGCTCGTTGGAAATGGAGTAAGAAACCCGAGAGGGTTTGAACTGAGATAGGTGGAGAGCTCATTCTGTGTGCTGTCACTCCGCCTAGGGTCAAGCAGAACGGCTGAGACCTCAGCTTGTACGCTCATGGGTTTTGGAAGAGTCCCATGATGACGGTCCGGTCGTAACGGTAACGGCTACTCCATTCGTTATTGAAGAGTTTTGTAGGATGGATCCAATACCCCAGGAGCCAGAAGTATATAAGGGACTTTCTTCTTTTTATTTTTAGAGGAGCGGAAGGCCATGCTTACCCCATAGGGTGTATTTCCCATTTCTACTTCGTCCGCCATCCTTTACACGTAGCCTATGAGTTCCGTTACTGATAGTTTTGGCTGTTTTCAATCGTTTATTAATGAACCGCACATTTGTAACCGTTTTGCCGTAGGCGGAGTCGCGGCCTCTATCTGTGGGAGGGGGTGAATGTGAGTCACAAACGCACGAAAGGATCCCAGAACCCGAGGACTACACTGCTGACCACTGGAATCATAAGAGGGCCGAGTCCGACGAACTTCACTTTACTTGTGGGCCGACTGCTGTTAGCACTACCTGTAGTGATACATCGAGGCGACCCACACATCGTTATTCGTTTTGAAATGTCTAAATTAAGATGTTACAATCCTGGTAATCAAACCCGTTGTCGTAGTTCAGTCCCTTTCGGTGACACTCTGGCCGATGAGGAGGATTACTTCGGGAACATTCGAGTGATCCAGCAAACCTCAGGGCTGAGAGACAGAGAGACTCTCGCGGGTGTTTATCGGGAGTTTACTCCATAACTTCGAGTATTTTACAAGGAAAAAGCTGCTATTCGGTCCGTTTTCACTACACTTCATTTGATTCCACTCCACCGTTATTCCTCTGCTATTATGAAATGGGGACCTTTCTTCACACTTTGTAATTATTTCATCTTATTGATTGACATCGTAAACTTTGGTCACGATTTTATGCGTGCTTCTCGACCATGGTCGAGAAATACACCATTATTATTGATATCAACTTCGGGCTGCCAACGGCACTCCTGTTGCTAGCTACAGCCGTAAGTCACGCTCAACCTTGGCCTGTTCAGCACCTTCCGCTTGGTGTTTATAGAAGCAGACGTCACTTATCCCATACTAGGTTTCGATCTCCTTAGCCATTCCGACCTCCTGGTCGATGCACGATGTCGCAGATTTGTCGACTGACAGACTTCCCCTTTGGTAACCGGTTTGCATTCCTCCGTGAATCATATCACACCCTTATACATCTAACCTCAGGCCAAACATCCCTAAGCAAACCTCCTTCCGGCTCACCCAGCAATGCTCAGACAACTGGGACCCCTTCCTGCGGTCACCATTAAAGCCACCCACCATATTGTCACTGAAGGACCCCTGGCCCTGGGCCGACCACGTCGCTTGGCATTAGACAAGCTCCAAGTACAACAGTCTGAGTTTGAACACTTGCTAGAATTGGGCATAATGAGCCCGTCTAGGGGCTCTTGGGCCTCTCCCCTTCACATCGTTCCTAAACCTAATGGCCACTGGCGATCCTGCGTCTACTATAGGGCTCTGAACCAAGCCACTTCCACAGATGGGCACCCCACTCAGCACGTTCAACAACTAGTCTTCCTTATACGGTTGTTCTGTTTTCAGCCGCATCGATCCTGTAAGAGCTTACTACCATATACAGATTGTCGTGGCTGACGCCCTTGAATCGTTGTCACAAATCCATTCGGATTACTCGAGTCTTTGAGCTTGATCTCAGCATAGCAGCTCGGACATTTCTGAGGCTTATGCTTGGGGCAACACGCGGGATGGAAAGTGTCTACGCGTACTTAGACGATATCTCGGTAGCAAGGTCTTCAAAGACAGAGCATATGGCACGCTCACACGCTCTTTTCGAGAGCGTTACCCAGCAAATTTTGACCATAAACCCTGCCAAGTGATAACTGAGTAGGACAACCATCATATTCCTAGATTACGAGCTCTCAGCTTTTAGCCTGCTGCCCTGCCACACAAGGTGGTGGCAATTCCCGACTATCCTGAGTCTCTCCTTTGCCGGCAGCTGAGCCCATTTTCTGGCTCGATTGAATTTTATCACCGGTGTATCCCACACTGCACCGACATAATGCCATCCCTAACAGGAGTTTTACGTGGAGGTGAGCCGGAGTTCACTGCGCCCGACACGGTGCAGACAGCACTTACCCCGATGGAGGAAGATATCGTTAACGTAGCACTCCCAAAAAATCCAGATTCTTCCGCTCCCCCGGCATTAGGGACGGATTTTTCGTACAAGCCTGTTGGAGCATTGTTGCAAACATTCGTCAATAAATAATGGCAACCAACAGCTTTCTTCTATGGGTGTCTCTAACCTCAGGACTTCCGATATATGCCTTATGCATGTGCCTTGACCACGATCAAGAAGTATACCATTATTATAGGTAATATTATTATTACCTACTGGCAATTTATCTGGGCATCCGACACTCCCGGCACACACTCTAGGATCAAACTTCCACTTTGTTCACAGATCATAAACCACTAGCGTACGCTCTCCAGTCAGCTTCGGATTGGTATTCGCCACGCGAAATTTCCCACTTAGACTTCTTTTATCAGCTTACAAATGACATTCGACACGTCTCTGGGGCACACTTCAGTATCCGACGCAGTCTCACTCGTCCACAATATCTACCACCCACTACCCATGGGCATAGATCTGTAAGTAATTGCCGCAGGCCAAACAACAAATCCTAAGGTCTGGGTGCTCAGAAATAGAAGCTCCGTGCATTTAGCGCCAGTGGCCCTCCCAACTTCGGACGTAACTAATATTTGCGATGCGTCATAGGGTCTACCCTGAGCACTTATCCCGACAAGTTTTTATCAGCCTCTAAAACTTATCTCACCCTGGTGCAACAGCAACATTAACGGTGTGCTCCTGATTGTGGTCAAGAGGCATACACGAGGCATGACCACAGAGAATAGCAACCCGCGGCGCGTTTGAAATTTAAGATTCACACAACTGCAGCAATAGTGCAATAATGTTGAGCAGCTTTTGGGTTAACCAGCATGGAGATGGTCAACGCGGCAGTTACAGGCCCGTTTCGAATTCAGGAAGGGGGCTTTGTCTCCATTCTAACTCAGAGAAAGCTGTGACAGCATTTCCCGCCACTTGGGTAAGCCAGTTCGGTTACCCCGCTATCGTGACCACTGACCGCGGTTCTCATTTTGATGGTGCCTTCCACGAGCTACTGAACGCGTTCGGTTTCAGACAGCAACATGACGGCCTATCATCCTCGGGCCAGCAGCACAGAGGAGCGACCCCATTGCCAACTGAAAGCTGCCCTTCTTGCTCGTGTTAACCCCATGCGGAGTGAAGTTCTACCGACGGTTCTCGCAGGGCTGCGTAAAACCGTCAGGGTAGACATGGGTGTTACGTCGGCCAAACTGGCCTATTTTTGAACATAACAGCCTCCAGGTTGCTAAAGCCCACCTCGCTACGAGAATAAACCCTCAGTGCCTAAATAGATACCACCCTAGCGACCGCCAAACATGTGTTCATCCGAGTGGAAACAGAGCGATCGCCACTGCAAGCGGCTTGCTCTGGCCCAGTCCACCTCATCTAGCGGAGGGAAAAGAAAGACATGGTGGGCACTGAGGGGAGGAGAGAGAGACCATCGGTATGGACAGCCTTAAACCAGCCTTCGTTGAGGTAGAACCCACCTCGAACAACCCGCGCAATGTCCCACTTGCTCACAGCCATTGGTTATCCGTCTTGAGTCGGCAAATGTTTCCCCCCCCCCAAAGGCTCCCCATCACCAGCTTCAACACCAAACTCTGAAGAATATACAGCAGCACCAGTCAATAGGAGAAATAGGAGCAGCCTCAAGGTTTTCTGAATTTGTAGCAGTGGTATATATTTACATTAAATCTCCATATTCCACTTGTACACAGTTTAGCAATACATGACTGCGAGACAAGTGGTTTTCCACGACAGGAGTGAAGGCAGTCTGCCTTGCGCCGGTATTTCCCTCTGAGTCGGTTACCCGTCCGCGGCCCGGGCGCACCTTTCCTGCATTTCTTGCCTTCCAGCTCGTTCAATCGGACGGAACCACGTGAACTTCCAGGATCTTGCATGACTCACATACAATGTCCATTGGATCGTGGTTGGACTCATTTGACTCCGGAAGCTGGCTCGTTTGCCTGGGTAATAGCAAACACAGGCAAACGGGACTTTCGGGTTTGCCGAAAATGGCAAACAGCACAACGCTATCATCACTACAAAGTCGCGAGCAGGATCTACCCAGGTTTGATTCAGTGGCAAGAAGGAAGCAATTTCGCGATCGAAGCGCGGCGACAAGTGCGAGTCATGGAGAATGGCTTCTGCTGGCCTCATTGTTGCGTTTGACGGCGGAGGGGGCACGTAAGAAGTCCCTCTCCACCAAAGCCGAAGTGCCCATCACCTACCAAAGCCAAAGGGTGTCAGCCCTCTGGGGGGAGGACCCCTTGGCACTACTGACGTGACGCACTGTTGCAATGGCTCAGTTTTTTATCTGAACAATTACCGAACTTGGTGACCCACATTTTGCGACCGTGTACGCCGTCGACATGCCATGGCACGCCTCCAATACACACCCCATCCCGCCCCAGAGCTTCGAATTATTCCCCTTCGTGCTGCCCTGCATAATCATTATCGTGTTGCGAGCTGAGGACCAGCGGCATTAGACTCGATACGAGAGCAAGTCCGGATTTAGCTTAAGAGAAACCTAAAAACCCTTTAGGCTGGGACCAGAGTTGTCGGGCCAACAATCAAAGGTCCTGCTGCCCGTGTATACGTCTATATTTCGACCTCCTCAGGGAAACTGTTGTCGGGTGTGGTCACTCTTCTACAAAGTGGACACTGCCTGTTTGAAGAAGATACAAAGCTTTGCAACGCGCATGACAGAGGGTTAGAGAGGTAGAAAGTGCGATCAGAGACTCCATGGCCTCAGCCTTTTCTCTGTGGAAAATAGGAGACTACCAGTGCATCTCTCACATACATTTAAGCAATGAAAGGCTTTTTGGGCTAAGACTAGAGAGTCTATTTCATATGGTAACGGACTCCGGAACAGGAGGCCTCGAAAAGAAGCTGGCGCAAGTTAGATGAGGGTTGATAGCCGGATCACATTTTATTAGAAATCTGATGGCAAAATACTGGAACAGACGGTCGGCAGTGGTAATAGGACTTAGGATCGTCTAGGTATTCAAATGGGCTCTAGATCGTGAGTGGAAAGAGATCGTTTTTAATAGTGAGCTAAAAGGATCTGCCTAAAGGAACGGATGTGAACTTCAGGGCAGGTGGCCTGTGCTTCATTATTGAATGTTTTTATTTGTTACATAACGACTCAGCGAAAGCCTACGATACCCAAAGTCTCTCACCGTATGGTGAGTGCCGCGCTGTTTGATACATAGTTCTTCTGCCTTTGAATTGAGTTTTTGAATGGTTTTGTGAATTAACCTGGTTTAATTCACATTACCTAACTTATCAGAATTGCATTTAAGGTGCTTTTTATCCGAGGAATATTTTTATTCCCCTTGTAGTATTGCTGAGTAGCGTTCGGTGTTTTTTGAAGTGATCTTTTCTCACTTGGACATTTTCTTTCTGTTCTTTTGTGTTAGCGGGCTTTACCCGCAAGTGACCTGCAAGTGACAGAGCGTTTATTTTGTATTTCGTTAACGAGCTCTTGAGCTGTTTCCGCCTTCGTTTTGTGGTTTTCGGTATGACACGCGTTTCTGACCCGTGTCTAGCACCTAAGTGCGGAAAACGTGTGGTAAATGGTACAGAGTGTGAGGTATGCGTGAAATGGGCCCACCCAAGGTGTTTAGGAATAGCGAAGGACAAATTTGTCCTTTAAAAACAGAACCCATGGGCTGAGTGGGTCTGTGATCCTTGAAATGGGGCGGCCAGTGTGGCTTTTAAACTGCTGGCCTAGGGGCAGGACCAAATCCCACCAAGTAGTACCTTAGCAATAAGCCCCAAAACACAGCAGTCAGTTCTCATCAAGTCGTTCGCGGAAGTAGTAGCCATACCTGAGAGGACAGTCCTGACAGCGAATGGGACAGTTCCGAGAGCTTGCCATGAGGTCGTTGTCTCAACTACCTTGAAGCAGACTGACGAGAGCCAGTGGACTGAGAAGACATCCCGAGGGGCAAAGCAGTCTAAAACGAAGAGCAACTGTAATATAGAGAAGTGTGGGTCAGCAAACGTGGACGACCCTGCGCCTTTGCTGTTGGGAAACAAGCTGAAGGATCTGCAAAGGCAAATCATGTCGATGAGCAGGGTCTCAAGCAGCAGGCTCCTGATCCTAAACCAGGAAGAACCTCTTATAAATGAATCGAAAGCCAGGCGGAACACAGATAAGAGGAGGGTCTACTATTTACTGCAAATCGCAGGTGTTCCGTACCCTACTATTCTGATAAGGGAGCACAGATTGGGGACATAGAAGTCACCACTTGGGAATAAAGGCGGACTTCGAGCAAGACCAATAATGGTGGAGTTCGCTGATGAGACCACCCGGGGTAAACAGCTGGCGATGGCAGCAACGGTGGCTCACATTACCAAGAGTAGATAGCCAGTAGTGCCAGATGAGCATATTGTAAGGCCTGGTGACCCAGCTCAGGGGGGTAATCTGGCTCGACCAGCCAGGGCGCTGGTGAGAAACCGACAAGTTCAGCAGAGGGCCGTGCTGGGCTCTCAGGCCCCGACCCCGACAGCAGTAAGGAAGACACGTGCGGAGTCCGGAATAGCTGTATTTTAGTACGCGCTAGAAGAAGAAAATTGGCAGAACTGTCCGAAGGCGGAGGACGGCGTGACCCTAGCAAGCCTGGACGTTATGGAAACCCCTTTGGAGATGGATTGGTAGTAGTCGGAAGTTCTGGATCGTCAGCTGGCGCCATGCACGTCAATGAAGACAACCGAGGCAAAAAACTTGTCATCATCTCAGGCGTTGCGCCCGATAACTAGACAGCCGTGAATAATGAGACACCTAAATGACGGAGCAAACGCGATGGTGTCGTATACTCAAGCGTGTAGTAAAATGATCAAATGGAAGGAACTCGCCAAAACCGCTGGGGAGCGAAACGCGTCAATGGATGTTGTTACGGGAACGTGGCTTCCTGAAGAAGACCATGTGCCAGGTCTAATACGTAACAGTTATGCAGTCTATAGACAAGATAGGGAACACGATAGCCTCGGTGGTGGGGTAGCCATTCTCATTAGATCAGGTACAAACCACCTTGAGTCTCAGACAAAGATGTGCACTCGCAATGCCCAGTTTAGCGCAATTACAATCATCCTTCCAGGCAGAAGCTTTGACGTTGTCTGTGTCTACAGGGCACCAAGCACAAACCGAGAGAGGATGTTTGTTTACTGCGGACTTTGACTGAACTAGTTAAAAACGCACAAGAGACCCTCATAGTAGGTGACATCAACCTTCCGCAAATCGACTGGACGGCTGAGGTCTGCGTGCCGGGTTCGGAGGGGCAAATCTACTTAGAATCGCTGCATGCCAATGCTTTGCACCAGTATATTAGGGAAAATACCACATATAGGACTGGATGCATTCCATCCTTGCTGGACATAGCAACAAAGACGTCTTGAAGTCCTGAAGTACTACACGGGCTCGAGGCTTTGAGCCCAATTGTCCCGGTTCTTGAGGAAATCTTTGATCTTCTGTTGGACTTACTGAGCTGAAACGAGAGTAAAAAGAAGTGGGGGGCGGGGGTGGTAGCAAAACAAAATACACGTAACATCACGCAGCGTCTCACTGTGGACATTACCTTAAGCGGAGATGGGTTGCGACATTCATGAACATATAAGCAATACAATACATCTTTTCGCTTTTCTGACATGGAATTATTGGGAGAGGCCAGGTACAGGTCTAGTTTTTTCTTGAAGATTGTTTTATTCTGCGAGAGAACAATATCTTCCGGAAGTGCGTTCCACAGAGTAATAAACTTATAGCCAACAAAGTTAATCCTTATTGAGGTGCGTGGCCTCGGTTTGAAAACTTCTTTGCTGTGACCACAGAGGGAATAGGCTGGACAGACGGAGAAGAAGCAATCGCTTTGACCTTTTTCAAAAAGATGAAACATCAAAAACAGATCACCTCTTACGCATCTTAAGTCTAGGGGATAGAGATTGAGGAGTGAGAGGCGGACGGGATAAGGAAGATCAGATAAACCCCATACTGCCTTGGTGGAGGCTATCTGAACCCCTTCTAGGATCTCACGGTCTCTGACAAGACCAGAGTGCACTATCTGACTACCGTGCCCCAGCAGAGGTCTGAAATACGTGCCGAAAATTGCGGGAAAATCACCCCCAGATATGCGCGGCAAGGACCTTCTAATCATATTTAGGGCTCAAATGGCAGACTTGCTCGCAGGTTGGTGATGATTAGAGAAGGACAAGTTACAATCTAACCAGAAACCGAGCACATTGTGTCGGTCAACCCTAGGCAGTGTGATTGCTCCGTTATTGGAAAATGTGTGACCATCTCTCTGCCGAAAGACATGCTCATGCTTTTGTCATCAAAAACCAGGAGACTCCAATCCTCGGACCAGCGTTTTGTCTCATCAACTGCAACCTGCAGGCCTTCAACGCTTGAACTCCAGAGGGTTACATCGTCTGCGTACATGGTAATGCTCGCAGGAGGGGCTGTCGGAAGATCGTTTATATAAATCAAGAAAAAAAGAGGACCTAAGACCGACCCTTGGGGGACCCCAGTTGTTACTGGGGAGGGTTATGACAAAACATTGTTGACTTTAACCACAAAGGTGCGGTCGGCAAGGAAGCTGCGTAGGGTAGCCAATATGGAGCCTGTACTCCCGTATGTTTACAACTTATAAAGAAGAGAAGCATGGCGGACCCTGTAGAAGGCCTTGGCAAAATCGATGAATACAGAGTGTGAGATCTGGCCATCATTACAGGCTTTCGTTGGACTATCCACGACAGTAATCATATTGGTCAGGTCAAGGTCAACTTGACGTATACATCAGGTTGTCTCGTTTTTTTCCTTTCTCCATCGTTTAGGCCTGTTTTTCTTAGCACCTAGTAGTAATAGTTATCTAATCTGAGGCTTCCAATTTTCCCTGGCAATAACTGCGACACACCACTGTGGGTCCATAACTTATTACCGCGAAAAATCAACGCAACCCTTTACCAGGAAGTCTAGATCTATACCTGCCACAAATCACACCTTGTGAGCCCATCTATAAAATACTTAGCTATTGTTTGCTGAATCAACCCTTTTAGTTATCGTTTCCTGCTTGGCTAAGACTCTACTATTCTTCGTCCATACAGTGAAACCACCTGGTCAACCCTATCTGCAAACATCCTGGGCGACCTCCTATAGAATTTCAGCTCCGTTCTGCTTCTAGGCTTTTTGCAGTCACTAAATTTTCAATAAAACCAGCTTGTTATCTGAAGCCTGCATTCACAATGCGCAATTCCAAAAGAAGCAGACCGGCCGGTAAGATTTTGCCACGCGTAGCTGTACGTCTCCCAATCACTACGCCATGCACCGTCCCATTAACAAACATCCATGATGACGCAAGTGGCAAGACTGACAGCCCCTTACAACACGTTAGCTCACTCGAATCGCGGACTGAAGCTCTTGACAGAGCCAGCACAATTCTGACACCACTGGCTCAACTCGTCGAGCCCTCTATGGTAACTACGGACTGTAACTTAGTTGCCAGGTGTAACTTCATTGACAGCATATCTGCAGAGGTTTCAAAACGAATACGAAACTCGAATCACGCCATTGTATTTAACATTCCCGATAGGGCCCCACTCAACATGGTCAGCAGTACCTAGCTGAAGGCCGCTAACATGGAACGTGTGATATGCCGTGGCAGCAGACTACGCAGACAAATGCCCCCTACTTTTCCAATTTTCGGACTCACTGACAGCCAGTGAGTGTATTCATAAACAAACAGTTATTACTATTAATTCGCCATACACAAACATTCGAATAGCACCCGACAAAAAGCCACCACAAAGAGAACCACTGAGAAAATCGAACTCCTGCAAATGTCCAAGGCAGGAATCAGCCCAAAAGACGCCTAACCCCGTTTTAATGTCCATGTTGATTGAAAAATTCCTCTTCCGCCCACATTCCTGTACTCTATGACCGATTTCGGACCGCCTTCTCTAACCCACTTCATGCTGACACTGTTTTGTGGTCGACAATTATTCTACGCTTTGTGCACCTAATTTTTCTTTTTATGGTTGTGCTTTCTTATTGAGATTACTTTGGGGACAGTTGGTACGGTAGTGAGAAGCACTGGTTCAACGCAGTTTGTTTTATTACTCCTTGGTTTCGCTTTCTCGCTCACGTCGACTGACCGTAGACGTTCAGCTCGTTTACGTTGATTTTTGGCTGCCACGCTCAGGAAATTGTTCTTTGGGCCTGATTAAGCGTGGAGAACTTGTTCTATTTGTTTGGACTTCAGGACAGGTATTTATTATTTACTCTTTTTGGCCAACTATTCCTCTTTTTACAGAATTTGTCCTATTTTTGATTAACTTTTTGGCTGGATAGTGACTGAGGCTCACTGTCAAAGGTATGATCATGTTTGTACTTGTATTTTTACTCGCTAATAGTACCGTAGAATTTGCAGAGCAATCGTGTTCTTGATTTGGGTTCTGCATCGATTTGGGCTACGCGTTGCTTTGAGGCTCCAAGGTGCTATCCAGAACGAGTGAAGCTTATTAGTCGGTGGATCGATAATTGAATCGTTGGTCAGGCTTCACCCGGACCAGGACTTGAGCGTTTTGGTCGTTACAGTACTTTGACACTGTCTCTGGGACGATGTAAACTACAAGGAGCAATAAGGTGACCACTAAACTCAACCCATCTGACAATGGGGTCGGATCGGATCAAATCATCGCTGGAACCCGGCAAGTCTCTCCTGATAGTTTTTCTGTTCATGGCTCCAGGGTCACAGGCTCTAGTCGGCAAAGTCGTTGTTCTAGGTCGAATTTGTTGCTTGTCGAACTAAGGGAACGCCACCTTAAAGAGAAACTAGCACAGGATTTGAAGGCCTTTAAAGAAAGCCAGAAAAAAGAGTTTCTAAGAGTTTAGCAAGATTTGAAGATCGCCGAACTCTCAGAAAGGTTAGACAGAAGTGCGTCTGTGCGATCCTTGGACTCAATCGACTGTGATAAAAGTGTGCTTCAGTACGTTCAGGTGCACACCAGGTCGAGTTGTGATGAGCTCATAGATACTGCTGTTCTGGGAAACGAAAAAGCCGGTAGGCAGGACCCTAATCATAAGTTATGGAATGCGGCTTCTCACCTTGTGGGTGGGATTGACTTACCAAAAGTAGAATTGTTTTCGTTCGATGGTCGGCCAGAAATGTACTGGAAGTTCATTCGACAGTTTCATGTGTATGTCACCTCTAAGATCATGGATGACGGCCAACGCTTGATGTTTTTGCTTCATTACTGTAAAGGTAAGGCACTGGAAGCAATCGAGGAATGTGTGATGCTTTCTCCCAGCGAAGGATATCGTAGAGCTTGTGAGATACTAAAGGAATTATTTGGCCGCCCGCACGAGGTAATACGATCACTCCTAGAGGGCCTAATGAAAGGACTGACCACCAGCAGCTTGGACTCAGAAGCACTATCGACGCTAGCCGTCAGGATGGAGAGCTGCATGATTGCTCTCGAGCAGATGAATTATGCGTCCGATCTAAACTCGCTGGCCACCCTGGAACGTGTAGTTAGTGGTCTTCCATACTCCCTACAGAATAAATGGGCTGAGAGAGTCGATCGGTTAACGCAAAACGGTCGGGAACCAACGTTTAGGGATCTAACGGAATTCGTGTCCACCACGGCCAGGATCGCTCGTAGTCGCTTCGGACAACTAGCAAGCCGAACTAAGACCACCGGTCGGGTGAATCAAGCCAATCGCAACCCAGGTTTACGTCAATCTGGATCTAGTTGGTCCATAAGCACAACGCAGCAGGATAAAGAGCGACCTCCGACCTGTCCGACATGTGATGGGAACCACTCGATAACGCTGTGCCAAGAGGTTTTGGCGTTAGACGTACCTGCGAGATGGGCAGAAGCCCGTAAAAAGAGTTGTGCTTCATTTGTCTGAAAAGAAACCACAGAGCGGGTGACTGCAGGTCAAAAACCGTCTGCACTATTGAAGGCTGTGGCGGTAGGCATCATCAACTACTCCATAGGACTATACCACAGCGCCTTGTACCACCCAAGGCAGTGAGCAAAAATCACTGCGGAGTGACCAAGATGCAGCATAATGGCATACACCTTGGACTACTGCCGGTAAGAATTAAAGCCGGAGAAAAGGAGGTTGTTGGATATGCTTTCCTAGACAATGGATCCGACACTACCCTCATTCGGGCCGAGGTCATACAACGTCTGGGTTTAGGTTTTCGAAACAGCCAGTTGACCATTAGGACTCTGGGGGGGTCCAAAACAGCTAATGGGGTCAGTGACGCGTTCGAAATGATCGCACTGAATGGCACCGATTCAGTCAGCATAGTGCAAGCTGTTGTTGTTGAGTCACTGCCCGTGCCCAAGCCCAGTTCCGATGATGGGTATAGGAAGTGGCCACACTTGGAGAACCTACCTACAGAAACCGTAAATGAGGATGTACTGTTGCTTATCGGATGTGACGTACCCGAGGCACATTGAGTTTTAGACCAGAGACTAGGCGGTCGTAAACATCCCTATGCAGTCCGCACACTGTTAGGCTGGGAGGTATTTGGTCCGACCACCTTCAAAAGGCATCAGTCCTTATCGGTGAACTGGGTGACTCAAAGCGAATCATCGCCCATAGAAGAAATACAAAGGATGTATGATGCGGAGTTTGGGGACGTGCAGCTACTGGACAAGAGTGTTTCCATAGAGGACGCTCAAGTCATAAAATACGTCGAGTCCGAGACGCGGCATATACAGGGACACTTCATGGTTCCTCTGCCATGGAGGAAGGGTGTTGCGACAGGGCTCGGGAACCTGGAGTCTGCGCGAACGAGGTTGCACAATTTAAAACGTCGCCTGACAAACGACAAAAACCTGTGGATCAGATATACCAAAGCGGTGGATCAAACCATAGCCAAGGGATACGCGATAAGGGTACCGTTGCATCAAATTAGCTGTGACTACAGACCTCGGTGGTACTTACCGCACCACGCTGTCTTAAACCCGAAAAAGCCTGAGAAGTTGCGTATTGTCTTGGATTGCGCGGCCAAACATAAGGGGCGGTCGCTAAATGACATGCTTTATCAAGGCCCTGATACTACTGCCGATCTTGTGGGCATACTTTTGCTATTTTGCAAGGAAAAGGTGGCCGTTTCAGCGGACATAGAAGAAATGTTCATGCAAATAAAGGTGTCCGAAAGTGACAGAAGTGCCTCGCGGTTTCTATGGTGGCCACAAAGAGACCTGTCACTGGTGCCGGAAGAATATCAGATGACGGCCCATCCCTTTGGGGCTACTTCTTCACCCTTCTGCGCCAACTTCGCGTTATGCCGAGCTGCGAGGGATTTTGGGGTAGGTTATGAACCATCGGTCTTGCAAGCCGTAGAACGCAGTTTTTATGTCGATGATTGCCTTGCATCGTTTGAAACTAGCGCTGAGGCTACTGCTTTTGCGACAGGGATAACTGCGTTATTGATGCACGCTGGTTTCAAGCTGAGGAAATGGGTATCCAATTCACGGAAGTTTATGGCCTTATCTCCAGACCCTGATTTGAATGCCAGTTCCGTTCGGCTACCTCAGCAGAACGACACCGGCCAGAGAGCACTGGGTGTTCAGTGGGATACGGTCACGGACGAATTTACGTTTCAGTTCCAGTTGCTTGATAGGCCTTTGACAAGAAGAGGCGTACTGTCGAACGTCAGTTCCCTGTTTGACCCACTTGGGCTAGTGGCTCCGCTATGTCTTCCGGCTAAGCAGTTGTTGCAGGGGTTATGCAGGACGAAATTAGGTTGGGATAGCCCACTCAGTCAAGCAGATACGAAGTTGTGGAATAATTGGGTATTATTTATGAACCACGTCCGTAAGATAAGAGTACCGAGGAGCATAATTAATGAGACCCAAAAAGGAATAGGATGCACTGAATTGCATATATTCTGCGATGCTTCAGAAACCGGATACGGTGCAGTGGCATACGCGAGGCGAATTCCCGTGGATAAAGCCCCATACTACGTGCTTCTATGTAGTAAATCGCGAGTAGCACCTATCAAAACCGTTACTATCCCGAGGCTTGAGTTGGCGGCAGCCGTCTTAGGTGTTCGATTGAGTGAGATGTTAAAACAAAGCTTGCCAGATTGTTTTGACCGAGCGTATTTTTGGACAGACTCAATGATCGTCAGGTACTACATAGAGAACACCGGTACGCGTTACAGTACCTTCGTCGCTAACCGATTAGCAATTATTCATCAGTATACTAACGTTTCCCAATGGCGGCACTTGCGATCGGAAGATAATATTGCTGATCTAGCCTCAAGAGGAACTTCAACTGAAGGGGAACTGAGGATATGGTTGAGAGGACCCTCGCCCTTGAACGACTATAATCCACCAGAATTGGTATTGTCTGTCCCACCGGATGGTGTGGAGACTAAGAAAGGGCAGGCTTCGGTGAATACGGCCATCCTGCACACTGACGTCACCCTCCTGTTTTCTCGATATTCTGATTGGTCCAAGCTCTTAAAGGCTGTTGCCTGGCTCATCCGGTTAACTTCCTATATTCAAGTTATGTTCTCAAGGAGCAAGGATTTGCTGAACGTGGGCAGCCTGTCGGCCGAAGACATAGAGAGGGCCAGGTTCAGAGTGATAACAATAGTTCAGAAGGATTCATTTGGAGAGTTTTTACAGCGAGAACCACTTTCAGATGAGCTATGCAAGGGTGCTTTGGGTTCCCTAAAAAAGCTATGCCCAATGGTATTGGGAAATCTTTTGTGTGTTGGCGGACGACTAAATTATGCTGAATATCCAAGTGCCTTTAAACACCCAGTTATTTTGCCAAACAGGCACCCGGTGACAGAACTCATTATTCGTCACCACCATAGTAGAGAAGGACATAGTGGCACCGCGCAAGTGCTTGCCGCAATCCGCGAGAGATACTGGATTATCAATGGAATCAGTGCGGTCAAACGGGTAATCGGACGATGTTTCACTTGTTATAGACTGGCCGCCGTCGCCGGTCAGCAGTTGATGGCTCCTCTTCCTCCCTGTCGTGTTGAAAGGGGGCGGTATTGCTTCAGTTCGGTCGGAATAGATTACTTTGGTCCAATCCTTGTTCGTAGGGGTCGAGGGTTGGAAAAAAGATACGGCTGTCTATTCTCTTGTCTACAAACTCGAGCTACGCATTTGGAAATGACAGCCAGCTTAAGCACTGACTCGTTCATTATGTCACTCGTCCGTTTTGTTGGTAGATGTGGAACACCTACAGAAATCTATAGCGACAACGGGTCGAATTTCGTGGGTGCAGTTACTGAGCTCAAAGGTCAGTTGAAGCTTTGGGGTAGACGGCGCATTAACGATCACCTAGCCAGTCAAGGTATAAGTTGGCACTTCAACCCCCCAGCATCGAGCCACCGAGGGGGCGTATGGGAGAGAATGATCCGTTCGGTACGCAGGTTGCTATCAGTGCTTTCGAAGGAACAGATAATGAGTGAGGAGACGTTACATACTTGCTTTGTTGAAGTCGAGAGGATACTGAATAATCGACCGATAGTCCCACTTTTGTCCGATGACCAGAGCAGATTGGCTCTGACTCCGAGCAGTCTACTTCTGCTGAGGGGCGGTTGCGGTATATTAGATAATGCTAATATGAGAGAACAATATTGTAGACGTTGGAAGCAGGTCAACCACTTTGCGAATAACTTTTGGCGCAGATGGGTGAGAGAATATGTCCCGACTCTGCAGGCCAGACAGAAATGGCTTTCAAAACATAGAAATCTTAGAAAGGGAGACATCGTGCTTGTTGCTTCAGAGACCTTTGCGAGAGACAAGTGGCCCATGGGGATAATTGAGGACGTAGAAGTTGATGCAGATGGACTATTACGGACGGCCGTGGTCCGCACCAGCGAAGGAAAGCAACGGAGAGATGTAAGAAAAATTTGCTTGTTAGAAGGTGCCGACAGTTGGTACGGTAGTGAGAAGCACTGGTTCAACGCAGTTTGTTTTATTACTCCTTGGTTTCGCTTTCTCGCTCACGTCGACTGACCGTAGACGTTCAGCTCGTTTACGTTGATTTTTGGCTGCCACGCTCAGGAAATTGTTCTTTGGGCCTGATTAAGCGTGGAGAACTTGTTCTATTTGTTTGGACTTCAGGACAGGTATTTATTATTTACTCTTTTTGGCCAACTATTCCTCTTTTTACAGAGTTTGTCCTATTTTTGATTAACTTTTTGGCTGGATAGTGACTGAGGCTCACTGTCAAAGGTATGATCATGTTTGTACTTGTATTTTTACTCGCTAATAGTACCGTAGAATTTGCAGAGCAATCGTGTTCTTGATTTGGGTTCTGCATCGATTTGGGCTACGCGTTGCTTTGAGGCTCCAAGGTGCTATCCAGAACGAGTGAAGCTTATTAGTCGGTGGATCGATAATTGAATCGTTGGTCAGGCTTCACCCGGACCAGGACTTGAGCGTTTTGGTCGTTACAGTACTTTGACACTGTCTCTGGGACGATGTAAACTACAAGGAGCAATAAGGTGACCACTAAACTCAACCCATCTGACAATGGGGTCGGATCGGATCAAATCATCGCTGGAACCCGGCAAGTCTCTCCTGATAGTTTTTCTGTTCATGGCTCCAGGGTCACAGGCTCTAGTCGGCAAAGTCGTTGTTCTAGGTCGAATTTGTTGCTTGTCGAACTAAGGGAACGCCACCTTAAAGAGAAACTAGCACAGGATTTGAAGGCCTTTAAAGAAAGCCAGAAAAAAGAGTTTCTAAGAGTTTAGCAAGATTTGAAGATCGCCGAACTCTCAGAAAGGTTAGACAGAAGTGCGTCTGTGCGATCCTTGGACTCAATCGACTGTGATAAAAGTGTGCTTCAGTACGTTCAGGTGCACACCAGGTCGAGTTGTGATGAGCTCATAGATACTGCTGTTCTGGGAAACGAAAAAGCCGGTAGGCAGGACCCTAATCATAAGTTATGGAATGCGGCTTCTCACCTTGTGGGTGGGATTGACTTACCAAAAGTAGAATTGTTTTCGTTCGATGGTCGGCCAGAAATGTACTGGAAGTTCATTCGACAGTTTCATGTGTATGTCACCTCTAAGATCATGGATGACGGCCAACGCTTGATGTTTTTGCTTCATTACTGTAAAGGTAAGGCACTGGAAGCAATCGAGGAATGTGTGATGCTTTCTCCCAGCGAAGGATATCGTAGAGCTTGTGAGATACTAAAGGAATTATTTGGCCGCCCGCACGAGGTAATACGATCACTCCTAGAGGGCCTAATGAAAGGACTGACCACCAGCAGCTTGGACTCAGAAGCACTATCGACGCTAGCCGTCAGGATGGAGAGCTGCATGATTGCTCTCGAGCAGATGAATTATGCGTCCGATCTAAACTCGCTGGCCACCCTGGAACGTGTAGTTAGTGGTCTTCCATACTCCCTACAGAATAAATGGGCTGAGAGAGTCGATCGGTTAACGCAAAACGGTCGGGAACCAACGTTTAGGGATCTAACGGAATTCGTGTCCACCACGGCCAGGATCGCTCGTAGTCGCTTCGGACAACTAGCAAGCCGAACTAAGACCACCGGTCGGGTGAATCAAGCCAATCGCAACCCAGGTTTACGTCAATCTGGATCTAGTTGGTCCATAAGCACAACGCAGCAGGATAAAGAGCGACCTCCGACCTGTCCGACATGTGATGGGAACCACTCGATAACGCTGTGCCAAGAGGTTTTGGCGTTAGACGTACCTGCGAGATGGGCAGAAGCCCGTAAAAAGAGTTGTGCTTCATTTGTCTGAAAAGAAACCATAGAGCGGGTGACTGCAGGTCAAAAACCGTCTGCACTATTGAAGGCTGTGGCGGTAGGCATCATCAACTACTCCATAGGACTATACCACAGCGCCTTGTACCACCCAAGGCAGTGAGCAAAAATCACTGCGGAGTGACCAAGATGCAGCATAATGGCATACACCTTGGACTACTGCCGGTAAGAATTAAAGCCGGAGAAAAGGAGGTTGTTGGATATGCTTTCCTAGACAATGGATCCGACACTACCCTCATTCGGGCCGAGGTCATACAACGTCTGGGTTTAGGTTTTCGAAACAGCCAGTTGACCATTAGGACTCTGGGGGGGTCCAAAACAGCTAATGGGGTCAGTGACGCGTTCGAAATGATCGCACTGAATGGCACCGATTCAGTCAGCATAGTGCAAGCTGTTGTTGTTGAGTCACTGCCCGTGCCCAAGCCCAGTTCCGATGATGGGTATAGGAAGTGGCCACACTTGGAGAACCTACCTACAGAAACCGTAAATGAGGATGTACTGTTGCTTATCGGATGTGACGTACCCGAGGCACATTGAGTTTTAGACCAGAGACTAGGCGGTCGTAAACATCCCTATGCAGTCCGCACACTGTTAGGCTGGGAGGTATTTGGTCCGACCACCTTCAAAAGGCATCAGTCCTTATCGGTGAACTGGGTGACTCAAAGCGAATCATCGCCCATAGAAGAAATACAAAGGATGTATGATGCGGAGTTTGGGGACGTGCAGCTACTGGACAAGAGTGTTTCCATAGAGGACGCTCAAGTCATAAAATACGTCGAGTCCGAGACGCGGCATATACAGGGACACTTCATGGTTCCTCTGCCATGGAGGAAGGGTGTTGCGACAGGGCTCGGGAACCTGGAGTCTGCGCGAACGAGATTGCACAATTTAAAACGTCGCCTGACAAACGACAAAAACCTGTGGATCAGATATACCAAAGCGGTGGATCAAACCATAGCCAAGGGATACGCGATAAGGGTACCGTTGCATCAAATTAGCTGTGACTACAGACCTCGGTGGTACTTACCGCACCATGCTGTCTTAAACCCGAAAAAGCCTGAGAAGTTGCGTATTGTCTTGGATTGCGCGGCCAAACATAAGGGGCGGTCGCTAAATGACATGCTTTATCAAGGCCCTGATACTACTGCCGATCTTGTGGGCATACTTTTGCTATTTTGCAAGGAAAAGGTGGCCGTTTCAGCGGACATAGAAGAAATGTTCATGCAAATAAAGGTGTCCGAAAGTGACAGAAGTGCCTCGCGGTTTCTATGGTGGCCACAAAGAGACCTGTCACTGGTGCCGGAAGAATATCAGATGACGGCCCATCCCTTTGGGGCTACTTCTTCACCCTTCTGCGCCAACTTCGCGTTATGCCGAGCTGCGAGGGATTTTGGGGTAGGTTATGAACCATCGGTCTTGCAAGCCGTAGAACGCAGTTTTTATGTCGATGATTGCCTTGCATCGTTTGAAACTAGCGCTGAGGCTACTGCTTTTGCGACAGGGATAACTGCGTTATTGATGCACGCTGGTTTCAAGCTGAGGAAATGGGTATCCAATTCACGGAAGTTTATGGCCTTATCTCCAGACCCTGATTTGAATGCCAGTTCCGTTCGGCTACCTCAGCAGAACGACACCGGCCAGAGAGCACTGGGTGTTCAGTGGGATACGGTCACGGACGAATTTACGTTTCAGTTCCAGTTGCTTGATAGGCCTTTGACAAGAAGAGGCGTACTGTCGAACGTCAGTTCCCTGTTTGACCCACTTGGGCTAGTGGCTCCGCTATGTCTTCCGGCTAAGCAGTTGTTGCAGGGGTTATGCAGGACGAAATTAGGTTGGGATAGCCCACTCAGTCAAGCAGATACGAAGTTGTGGAATAATTGGGTATTATTTATGAACCACGTCCGTAAGATAAGAGTACCGAGGAGCATAATTAATGAGACCCAAAAAGGAATAGGATGCACTGAATTGCATATATTCTGCGATGCTTCAGAAACCGGATACGGTGCAGTGGCATACGCGAGGCGAATTCCCGTGGATAAAGCCCCATACTACGTGCTTCTATGTAGTAAATCGCGAGTAGCACCTATCAAAACCGTTACTATCCCGAGGCTTGAGTTGGCGGCAGCCGTCTTAGGTGTTCGATTGAGTGAGATGTTAAAACAAAGCTTGCCAGATTGTTTTGACCGAGCGTATTTTTGGACAGACTCAATGATCGTCAGGTACTACATAGAGAACACCGGTACGCGTTACAGTACCTTCGTCGCTAACCGATTAGCAATTATTCATCAGTATACTAACGTTTCCCAATGGCGGCACTTGCGATCGGAAGATAATATTGCTGATCTAGCCTCAAGAGGAACTTCAACTGAAGGGGAACTGAGGATATGGTTGAGAGGACCCTCGCCCTTGAACGACTATAATCCACCAGAATTGGTATTGTCTGTCCCACCGGATGGTGTGGAGACTAAGAAAGGGCAGGCTTCGGTGAATACGGCCATCCTGCACACTGACGTCACCCTCCTGTTTTCTCGATATTCTGATTGGTCCAAGCTCTTAAAGGCTGTTGCCTGGCTCATCCGGTTAACTTCCTATATTCAAGTTATGTTCTCAAGGAGCAAGGATTTGCTGAACGTGGGCAGCCTGTCGGCCGAAGACATAGAGAGGGCCAGGTTCAGAGTGATAACAATAGTTCAGAAGGATTCATTTGGAGAGTTTTTACAGCGAGAACCACTTTCAGATGAGCTATGCAAGGGTGCTTTGGGTTCCCTAAAAAAGCTATGCCCAATGGTATTGGGAAATCTTTTGTGTGTTGGCGGACGACTAAATTATGCTGAATATCCAAGTGCCTTTAAACACCCAGTTATTTTGCCAAACAGGCACCCGGTGACAGAACTCATTATCCGTCACCACCATAGTAGAGAAGGACATAGTGGCACCGCGCAAGTGCTTGCCGCAATCCGCGAGAGATACTGGATTATCAATGGAATCAGTGCGGTCAAACGGGTAATCGGACGATGTTTCACTTGTTATAGACTGGCCGCCGTCGCCGGTCAGCAGTTGATGGCTCCTCTTCCTCCCTGTCGTGTTGAAAGGGGGCGGTATTGCTTCAGTTCGGTCGGAATAGATTACTTTGGTCCAATCCTTGTTCGTAGGGGTCGAGGGTTGGAAAAAAGATACGGCTGTCTATTCTCTTGTCTACAAACTCGAGCTACGCATTTGGAAATGACAGCCAGCTTAAGCACTGACTCGTTCATTATGTCACTCGTCCGTTTTGTTGGTAGATGTGGAACACCTACAGAAATCTATAGCGACAACGGGTCGAATTTCGTGGGTGCAGTTACTGAGCTCAAAGGTCAGTTGAAGCTTTGGGATAGACGGCGCATTAACGATCACCTAGCCAGTCAAGGTATAAGTTGGCACTTCAACCCCCCAGCATCGAGCCACCGAGGGGGCGTATGGGAGAGAATGATCCGTTCGGTACGCAGGTTGCTATCAGTGCTTTCGAAGGAACAGATAATGAGTGAGGAGACGTTACATACTTGCTTTGTTGAAGTCGAGAGGATACTGAATAATCGACCGATAGTCCCACTTTTGTCCGATGACCAGAGCAGATTGGCTCTGACTCCGAGCAGTCTACTTCTGCTGAGGGGCGGTTGCGGTATATTAGATAATGCTAATATGAGAGAACAATATTGTAGACGTTGGAAGCAGGTCAACCACTTTGCGAATAACTTTTGGCGCAGATGGGTGAGAGAATATGTCCCGACTCTGCAGGCCAGACAGAAATGGCTTTCAAAACATAGAAATCTTAGAAAGGGAGACATCGTGCTTGTTGCTTCAGAGACCTTTGCGAGAGACAAGTGGCCCATGGGGATAATTGAGGACGTAGAAGTTGATGCAGATGGACTATTACGGACGGCCGTGGTCCGCACCAGCGAAGGAAAGCAACGGAGAGATGTAAGAAAAATTTGCTTGTTAGAAGGTGCCGACAGTTGGTACGGTAGTGAGAAGCACTGGTTCAACGCAGTTTGTTTTATTACTCCTTGGTTTCGCTTTCTCGCTCACGTCGACTGACCGTAGACGTTCAGCTCGTTTACGTTGATTTTTGGCTGCCACGCTCAGGAAATTGTTCTTTGGGCCTGATTAAGCGTGGAGAACTTGTTCTATTTGTTTGGACTTCAGGACAGGTATTTATTATTTACTCTTTTTGGCCAACTATTCCTCTTTTTACAGAGTTTGTCCTATTTTTGATTAACTTTTTGGCTGGATAGTGACTGAGGCTCACTGTCAAAGGTATGATCATGTTTGTACTTGTATTTTTACTCGCTAATAGTACCGTAGAATTTGCAGAGCAATCGTGTTCTTGATTTGGGTTCTGCATCGATTTGGGCTACGCGTTGCTTTGAGGCTCCAAGGTGCTATCCAGAACGAGTGAAGCTTATTAGTCGGTGGATCGATAATTGAATCGTTGGTCAGGCTTCACCCGGACCAGGACTTGAGCGTTTTGGTCGTTACACCCGTCATTCCCCTAACCTACTCCATGCAACCAGCGTATATCAGCCAACGACTGCCTGATGTAGACCTTGACGCAACGCCTGGTCCTTCTTCAAATCCACCAGTCTCCAAGCGCCCTAGGCTCGTCAGTTTTGTCGCAGATGCCTAGGACTCGAATCCACCGAGTCCTGTCAGACAGCTTAGCACTGTGCATCAGAAGCAGCTACCTAGATCGCGTAGCCTCCCTGACCTAACAACTTTGCACCACTCTCCCAAGACGACAAATAAATCAACGTATGGTCGTTCTTGTCCACACCACATAGCCACGACTAAAACCCATCCGCGTGACCGCACCATACCATTGCCAGGTCATTCTCGCTCGAATCAAACCCATCAGCCTTAAGGATATACTCCCGTAAACAAGCTGCCAAGAAGTAGCTTACCTAAGGACACAACCTCACTGTTGCAATCTAACTTATCACCAACGGGCCGAAAGTTGGTAACGACCTACACTCAGCCCCCAATGCAGAGTGTCGATACCAACGGTAACACATGGCCGCAAATCCAGAATTCGGCCACCCACACTCCATCCCTACTGAAGGCCTCAACATTTAGTTCATTAGGCAACCACCGCCTTATACCACCAGGCAACACCCCGAATGTCATGCAAAGATTAGAAGCGAAAAGATACCCTAGTCAGATGTCACTAATGCCGGGACCTACAGTTTCTGTTCCCAAAATGGGTAGTATCTCAAACCGTAATTTCTCCCAGCGAAACCCCAGCTCTACGCGCAGTCATACGGACGATACTCGCAAAGCACCTCACAGCTATTATTCAAAGCTACATCTGCTTAGCTCTTCATTTCCTAACTTTTCCGTGCCGCCACCGTTTATCCCGCTAGTTCGTTTACCATACCAAAATTTTCGTTGTGCCCCACCTTTGCCTATCCCATCACAGTCTTTTTACGCGCAGGATACATCCACAAACCCCCTTCCAGTAAATTTTCCCCACCCTGTGGCATACAACCCCACACTCTTTCATCTCTTCTAGCCCTAGTGAACCACTTTCCAATACCGGTACCTTACCTGTCGTTCATACCTTCGGTGGCACATCGAACTCCGCAGGCCAACTACGCAACACTGCGTATTACCACTACTTTCTTCCAAAATAACCTCCATATACCCCCTATACCAACCGCCGATTCCTATCTTTCCCCACCCGGGTAAGCCTCATCGATGGGTGGCGAAGCCACCCCAAACTCTTTTAGTCCTAAACCTCTGAGGCCTGCTCTTACCACACAACACCAACCAATACCAAGGTTGTCACGTGGGAAAGCCAGTACCTTCCATAACCCCGTATTCTGTCACTGCACTGGGGCATCGAACGATCCCAACAAATCAGGACAAGTAACAGGACTACCTCGTCCAATGTCTTCTCTTTCACCTCGTAATAACCCAAAATTGATTATTTCCGGTTTGTCCGTGGCTGATTCTTCAGAAACTACCGAGGAGGCATCCAACGCTCGATTTTCCTCCTCTTCGGTAATAGCTCCAACTCACGCCCCTCACCGTGCACCTCCTCCGACCAACAACTCCCATACGTTACCCAACCCTGACACTCACTTCCACATGAGTGGGTTATCATTCATCTTATTTAACTCGCGGTCCATCTTAAATAAGTTTCATCACTTAAAAAATTGTCATAACATCCAGTCTTGACATCATCTTTATTACTGAAACCTGGCTTACCGAACAAACCAGCACAAGCGAAATTACGCTTCAAGGGTACAAGGGTTTTAGGGTAAATAGGATCGACAGACGCGGAGGTGGGTGCCTTGTGTACTTACAGCTCGCCCTTTCAGTAGTCCCCATCAGACATGCCACACTCGACTCAATTCCGGATTCTCTATGGCTCACAATTTGGTTCTCAACTGAGGTCATGCACATTGGTTGTGTCTATCGCCCGCCCTCATCTACTGTTGCAGAATTAACCCCCTTAATTGAAGCTTTTGATTACCTTTTACTGCTACCTTCGGCAGCGAAAATCATAGCCGGTGATTTTAACTGGCCTAAAATATCCTGGAGAGGCCTCACGGCACCTCCTAACTTAAAAGACTTTGTGTCCCATACTCACATTAGGGACTGAGTGCAACACGTTAAAACCCCTACTAGAAACCCCAACATCCTGGATCTTATATTCACCCACAGCGTTTCTCACTTCTCGGTTTCCGTTCAGTATAAATTTCCGGGTAGCGACCATAAGATAGTGGCCGGTAATCTTTCATTCCATCCTTATCCATCAGACTATCTGATCCCAGTCAACAATCCCGTCCGTTTAAATTAGAACCCTCTGCCCAATCTCACCCGTAACCAAGATTGGAGCGGTTTTTTTTCTAACGGCTAACCCCCAACAAGAGGCTGATTACTTTTGCCTTAACATGGGAAACTGCCTCCTGAAACTCAGCCCAATATCCCAAAACTCCTCCCTTAGGAAGTCCAAGCTGGCATCCCTCCAACGAAAGTACCTTAAAATGCAAAGACTTTACCTCCAAAACCACGACTTCTCTCTTCTCATGAGACTAACGCGTCATACCGATATTATCCGGGACCCAAAGGTAAAACAGCTCCGCTACGAAGAATCCAAAGCCCTAAGGCATCCCAATAAAACATTGAAACTCTCACTTCTACACAAATCCAGGAATTCGGCAACAGATACAATGATCGAACACGTTGTGTTACCGAATAAAACCTCGGCCACCTCCCCTTCTGATATCGCTGAGGCCTTCAACCATTACTTCGCCAATTCCATAGCCTCGCCTCAGATACAGCACCCCAAACCCTCTGACTATTATCAGCTCTTCTCTATCTACCCTAACCTTTGAAGTAAACGTTGTCTCCAGGCTCATTTCACGCTATAAAACATCTGAGCATCCCGGACCAGACGGGTTGCCCCCAGCTGCAATCATTAACGGTGGATCGGACCTTCCACTTCTATTACTGAACCTATTCACCTTGTCACTCAAATTTAGCCTGGTACCGCCGAACTGGAAGCGTTCAGTCACCATTCCACGACACAAAAAAGGACCTGTCCACGAACTCGCTAATTACCGTCCCATCAACCATACCCCGATCTTTTCCAGAATAATGGAAACGATTATCAAGGATGGCATTACCACCCATCTTCTCGTTTCAAATCATCTTGGCGATAGGCAGCACGGGTTTCTCAAACCGCGATCATGCACCACATGTCAGTTTGACTTCCTTAACCTAGTCAATAAGGCTGTTGATAGCGGGCAGGAATTAGTAGTTGTCTACCTAGATCTGTCGAAGGCTTTCGACCGTGTTCCATACCTGCATCTTATCTACAAACTGCGTTCATTCGGCATTGGTGACCCGCTGCTTTCTTGGCTGAAATCATATCTCGCTCATCGTTCGCAAGTGGTCTTCACCAATTGACATACTTCTAAACCGAAACCTGTTACAAGCGGCCTTATACAGGGAAGCGTACTGGGTCCTCCCCTATTTCTGATGTACATTAATGACTCATTGGATCTTATACACCACGGCACGGCATTCTTATTTGCAAAAGATATAAAAATAGTTTACTCTTTCAATTCTAATGATGCTATCCCTACTCTTTGCAACATTTCCGCTGACCTCGCTGCACTTGACCGCTGGTGCCAAACCTGGAGGATGAGCTTTTCCGCTGATAAGTGCGAGGTCCTAACCTACGAGTTCCAATTGCCCCCTGGATCCTTAACTCTTGATGGATCCCCAATAGCCAGTCGACCTACCATCCCTGATTTGGGCCTCAACTATTCCTGCTCCCTCAACTTTTCTGAGCACGCCGCCATCCAATCGACCAAGGCCAGAAGAAGTGTGGCCCTTCTCTTCCGCTCCTTTCGTCTCCGGAACAGTATCATCACCATCTACAAATCACACGTCAGGCCTGTGCTCGAATAATGCCAAATAATATTTTCTAACATGACGAAATTCGACAGAGTTGCGATTGATAGCATACAAAGGCGTTTCATCAAACAACTACTCGGTTGGTCCACGTCTTTAAGCTATAGAGAACGATGCCAAAATCTAAATCTTGACCCACTCTGGCTCTGCCGCTTAGGACTAAACTTAGTCTTTTTATATAACCTGCTCCATAACCGGTCTTTTTCCTTTGACCCAGTAAGCTTCTCCCGTGAAACCCCTTACTCACTTCGGCACAGGCCTTTTACTGTCCCTTCCAGTATAGCTAAGTCGGCCATACGGTCACGCTTTTTCCTTCTTGTCTACTCCAAAGTCTGGAACAAGTTGCCCATCACCCTTCGAGCTTCACAAACCAAGTCCCAATTTCTGTCGGCACTCATCCCGTATCTCAGCGTCACCCGTGCACTCCAGTTATCTAATATGAGCATGGCGGAAGATATAGCTTACGAGAGGGGCCCCGATTTCTAAAACCAACTCCTTCGTCGACCCTGCTCCTTTCAATTAAGGACACGATCAACGACAGACGGTCTCATCTATCTGACTGAGTTCTCAATGTGGGACTACCTATGTCCATTTCCATAATGAATCAAACAAATCGAAATACCACTAATTTCAACCACTTTGCACCCACCTACCCCCGTAGTTTCTGTCCTTCTTACGCCTCGTCCTTTACTGGTTTTTATATGCCTCCATTAACCGTTGATCCACGGCAGAGGCACACCCTGCCTGCTCTTTTTTATCTGCTCTCTTTTTCCAGTTCTCTCCTTATGTGCATTTCACCCTCCACGTTGGTATGCGCGCCTGGATAACGCCGCTGTTTGGTCGATTATTAGCCGCTGGCTCCGTCCTCTGGAACCCCCTGCAACCTGACCATCCGACCGCCGAACTTATATCTCATACCACCACAGTTGAACTACCTCCCACATGCATAACCATCAATAAAACATTGGTGCCAATCCCAAAGGTGCGGAGCGCGGTCAGATCCACCGCTTTGGCCGGCGTACATCGGGCGTGCAGGTCGTCTGCAACGATGTGAAAGCGCAATTTGGTTGGTGGATCTCACCCCCTGTGTTCACCTCGAAGTGTTTTTCAGGTTGGGTGTCCAGCGCACGGCCAGTCCCACACACTAGCACCGGTTGCGGATCGCACGCTCTAACGCTGTCAGCTGCAGACTGCATGCTCCAACCATCCTTGTTCGCCACTGTACGCCCACCCAACACTCCTGTCAGCTCTCTTATCACATCCATTTTTTTCGTTCCCCTATGGTATCCACACCTACCCATTCTGTCCTTGCTCCTATCGACTCTCACTGTGTTACCTCTCGTTGCACGCCACTATCGTCTCAACCACTTTACTCTGCCGACGACCGCCAATATTTTATTTCTTCACCAATGTCGGCGTTGCCGGCTTGTAGTACCTATTCATTTGGTATCACCCTAGGCCTATAAAGCTCATTCATCGCATGCTTACGCCTCACTGCCTATCGTTCTGTCAAACCCTCCCTCGTTCTCCCTTCTTATGCCTAATACCATTACTCACCAGCCTCACCCGCACCCATGACCAATTCTCATATCAGAACCGCCGTTCCACTTGGCGGTACTCCGATTAGTGTCGTCCACTTACATCAACTTGTACAACTGCCGGCACGCACGCAGCTCCCAATTTCTATGTCCCCGACTCCGACGCATATCCATTGTTCATGCGATATGTTCGTCCACCAGTTTACCTGTCCCGGTGCTTCTTTCCTCTCTGCCTTTTTCGTGTTCCACCTACACTGAAATGCTCTTACTGGTTATGTCTCACCTGCCTTTTTCGGCCGGTGCTCCCATCTCCTGTTTCGTTTACTGTTTGCCACAGGCATTTTATGCGTGCCTTTCGGACCGTTCTGCTTTTTCACTTGCCACCTAATGTAAACTCACCGTTTTGTCATGGTTCCCATTTACGGCTTCAGTCCGTTTGATCTGCCATTACCCTCTGGTACCCTTTTTGCTAATTCATCTCCCACGCTGCTTGCCGTCACAGCTGCTGCGTCTTGCACCACGGACAGTCTCACCTCCCAGGTAACTTTCGCCACTTTGTACGCACATCCGCTCTGCGCTGCTTAGCCATCTCCATCGCCACCATCTTCCTGCTGAATAATGTAAGCCCATTTATTAATGCTCCTCCCATTCTTGACCGACACCACGTGTCGCCTATATAAATCAGGTTATTTGATCCATTCTCACCGGTTCTCCTTGATACTTTCCTTCATCTTCCCCTCTTTTGAACTGCTTCTCAATCGTCGTCTTTTCTGTGTTTCCGCATTCTCCACTCGCTCTGTTGTTCCGCCAAGTTCACCTGTCATGAAGATAATTCACCACAATATTCCAAAGTTAATTCTACAAAAATTCGACCTACCCTAACCTGCCTCCCCCAATAACTGATAATTTCTTTCTAGGACTCCATTGTTATTGATCCAGCTTCTCTTATATGTATATATATAAACAACCGCACATATGTATATACGCATTCGCTCTGCATCCTGTAGTTCCTCACAGGCCATCTCTCTTGCTACCATGCCGCTGACCGCCATGATATGCATCCATTCCTTCTACATCTATGACCCACATCTACTGTGCCCAATTCCTATGAACTATTTTTTTTACCTGATTCACCTTTTACGTCCTACTTTGCTCGCTCCCTATTTTACAATGAGTTTTTTGCCCTGTTCGCCGACCATCTATTGCAGAGTACCAATGCTTCGTTGCTACCTAATCCCTGCAGTGAATCTCACTTTTTCCTCATCGTCTCCCGCTATTACAGTTTCTTATGCTGATTTCTAGCCTTTCTCATGTATATCAGTCAGCCTTTAGATGTCCCTATACTGACCAGCCGACTCCGAATATCAAGAATTGAACTACCATCCACCATCTGAAGAGAAAAAGAAAATTAGCTAATTCTTGGAAATTCTTGACGGAAATGAATGTTTTCGAACTTCAATCGAAATTTTGTGACAGATGTGCCATTAAACTACTCTTAGCAGCATAACCCGCTTAAGTGAAGGTTTTTCTCAGTATTTTCCTAGCATTTAGTATCAATGTCACGCATTTTTCCAGCTAAAATTCCCGGTGCGAAACCAGTTCAAACGTAAATGTGGTAGCTTCATTCATCCTTACCACCGAATCCCCCACCCGACCTTGACTTTGCAAACTCACCGGGCGTCCATTTGAATCCGTCCGTGGGTCCATTTAAACCCAGTAAATTTTCTTTGGTGAGCACACTTTTGCCTACTTCTATCCCACGTTACTCCCTATTCTTAGCCCGTTTTTTCAACTCCTATCAGGTAAATTTCTACTTTTTCAAGGGCTTTGTCTGATTATTCCATCACTTGTAAACAGTTGATCATGCACCTGGCATGCCTCGGGCATCCCCGAAGTAAACCATCATCATTATGATCTGCCAGGAAGAAACCCACGTTGGGACGGGGAGAGGATCCTTTTTCTATGCAGATGGGAAAGGACCTCACTCCTAAGAATTCCCTCAATAATTTTGCCCGTGATGCCAGTTAGACTTATGGGTCTGTAACTAGAAGCAAGATGTCTACTACCCTTCTCATAGATGGGTACGATAACCGCTTTCTCCAGCTACTGGGGAAAACTCCATCGTCAACAGATCGCTGAAAAAGCGAGGCACGTGGAGCAACTAATATGTCCGCCACTTCCTTGAGAATACGGAGGTGGATCAGGTCATGACCCATGGAGCAATATTGGTTGAGCCGTCGGAAACCGTGTGCGACTGCACCAATGGGAATAGTGACGCGGTTAAGGGAAGTGGCCAGAGATATCGGGTGCATGGTAGGGTGGGATAATATGGGTATGGAGCCGAAAATTGTACGGAAGTAGGAGATAAGGGCCTCGGCTACCTGGCTAAGGGAATTGACTGAAGATTCAGCACTATCCTTGAGAGCTAGTGGCGTCGGAGCTGTGCCCCTCAGACTGCGCATGTACTGAAAGAAAAATGCCTTATGGTCTTTGCTCGATCAAGTATAGATCGTTGGACTGCATTCTGATTAGACTTAATCTAGTCTTTGCATATGTTCCGTATGCTCCTGCGGCTTTATATCTAGCGAAGAGGCGTGCGCGTTCGTCTATAATGCGCCTAATGGGGCGTGAGAGAGGTCGCTTAGCTGTCTGTGGACGACAAATTCTGGGGACAAATAGCCCATCAGTTAAGGAGATTAACTCTCTGTCATTTCATCAGCAGAGTTACCTGGGTTAGTTGAACTTAGCTGGGGGCGAATAAATGCGCAAACTTCGTCAAAATTTGTCCTCTTGAAGGATTTCAAAATTTTGGTTTCTGAGAGAAGAGGCCATTTCACGATATAATCGAATTCAATGAGAATGTGATCACTTTTGCCGAGGGGCGGTGTGTAACGCACCACATCTGTTGGGAACCAATCATTGGTAATGACCAGGTCTAGTAGGGACGGGGCGTGTCCTGTGCGATATCTGGTCGGATATCTTACGTTCTGCGCCCATGAGTTCCTCAGTACGAGATCTAGGAGGGGTTTGCAAAAGGTCATATCAGAGGCATCAGCACTTTGCCAGTAGGTACTTGGTGAGTTGAAGTCATCAGTGGATAACAGATGGGTGAAGTCTGTGTAGCATTTTGAGGAGAGTAATAAGTTTGTGAGACCTAGGCTATTAGTCGAATTGCATGCGGGAGGACGACAGACAACACGAAGCTGTAGGGTTTCTGTCCTAGAGAGAGTAAAAATCGCTCACAAACAACCGATACATGAAAAGGTAGTGGTCGTTAGTGTGGTTGCAGAAGGGATTGAATTATCGTAGTATATGGTGTGACGACCGGTCATGGAAAATCCCCTCAAAACCGTTGCAGTTCCAGGTTTTTCTTAACATCACTCACTTGCCTACACTATTGACGTGCTCTTACGCACTGTTTGTTTTTATGGACCAATTGTTGTTCTTCCGCGCCCAGAGCGCTACTTTGTCATATCCTTGTTCTGGGCCAGCATGGCGCACGTGCTCCTCGCTCGCACGCCGCAACTCGGTTCCTCGTTTGTTGAGCCCTTTTGATCTCATAATTGAGGTTTGTATCTGTTTTGGTGTCATTGTTTATTCAACAATCTGATATCGTAGAATATCAAGGATAACTGCCTTTTGATTTTGGGATCCGTTGTGAATTTCACTGCGCATTGCTCAAACGTGTGTTACACATGACGACCTCGCCGGCGCGGACTCTACTGGAGTCCTGCCTTACTGTGATGTATCCCGGAATGGATATTTCGGCATCAAGTACGTCGGGGGTGAGCCGAGTTTTTATGGGGGCTATGATCTGAGGCTCTCTATCCACTGCAAGCTGCCGAAGCTCCGGGATGTCATTCAATACACTCAGGCAATTGCTGTAAAGACACTTGAGCGTATGCCCAGGATTTGCTGCCGAATAGCCAGAGGGAACTAATTTTGGGTTTGAGGAGTGGGAAAGAGGGGGATTTGGAGGTGGAAAGGAGGTCCTGGAGGAGTCGGGGGATGCAGATATTGGGGGCTAGAGAGTAAGCAGACTGCTGGGGGGACCGGTATGTTTTGACTTCTAGTGACACGGGGGATATCACACCAGGCGGACGGTCTGCATCCTTCAGTTTCCGAAAAGGGTAGGCAGCTTTTTGGGTTTGCCTTTCTGCGTACTGCATGATGCCTTGTTCTGAGTTTTCTTGTTGGTGATCTTGTTTTGCGTGACCGCACCAGATATATTTCCTAGTGCGTTGACCTCCTCACTGCAGCTTTCAGCAGAAACAGGTTGCAGGTTTATGTCTGGGTTCAAGGATGTGTGAGTCTCGTCCGTTGATATGGTCTTATTAGTCATGTCGGGGTCTGGGATACTTTTCGTGGGTCTCAGGAGTTCAGTGGCACTAGGCCTACTGCTGGGAGTACTCTTCGCGACGGGAGATGTAGTGAGTGGGGAAGCGACAGATGGTGGGCATGTAGCTCGATCTTCAAAGCCAGTTATATGGACGACTGGCAGCACTCTGAGCTTAGGGTCGGCTTTATGTGGGATTGCTGGCTCATCCTTCTCACTGCGGAGTCTTAGATGAGGCGGCTTGTCAATGGATACCCCCTTGGGCCCTTTAATTTCCTCCTTGAGCTTTGCCGCCGAGGAGACAATTCGTTTGGTTGCCTTTTGGGGTCCATTTCAAAGAGAATGTCGTGTGTAACACACGTTTGAGCAATGCGCAGTGAAATTCACAACGGATCCCAAAATCAAAAGGCAGTTATCCTTGATATTCTACGATATTAGATTGTTGAATAAACAATGACACCAAAACAGATACAAACCTCAATTATGAGATCAAAAGGGCTCAACAAACGAGGAACCGAGTTGCGACGTGCGAGCGAGGAGCACGTGCGCCATGCTGGCCCAGAACAAGGATATGACAAAGTAGCGCTCTGGGCGCGGAAGAACAACAATTGGTCCATAAAAACAAACAGTGCGTAAGAGCACGTCAATAGTGTAGGCAAGTGAGTGATGTTAAGAAAAACCTGGAACTGCAACGGTTTTGAGGGGATTTTACCACGACCGGTCGTTACACAGTGTACTCGGTTGGTAATTGTCATGGAAGTGATCCGAGTTGAGAATGCGGCCCCAAGGGGCGACACTCTTGGAGCAGTTCTCGGTGTTTCGTAAAATCTTGGTAGCCTCAAGAATTTGCTGCTCAGAAACTCTACACACGTGATCGGCTGCGAGGGACACCGGGAGAGATTTGATAATTAGGCTCCTCAGGCTGGTCAACTCATCCTTAAGAGTGCGGACAGTGGACTTTAGCTCAGAAATCTCTGCTGCCTGACTTTGGACCGCACATTTTAGTATGTCTGTTGCCAAAGCTTTATGAATGACCGTCTCGTCCGTTTTGAGGAATGGGACATTGGTCACAGAGGGGAGGATCACATTGCCTCATGGGGAAAGTAGCCTCGTCTGAGCAAGTAGATATGTCAACGGTGGGGCCATTGACATTATTCGGGATCCAGTCAGTACAGATAAAGATCAACTTAAATAGGGGGACGAGCTGTGGGTTCTAAAAATTTCAAGAACAGCTACACTCAACGAAGGAAACGACCGCACCGCTGGTGTACCACAGTTCAGTCAGAAGAACCTCCTGAAAGAGGTGTCTGGACTGCGCTATTGTGCACCGCTGGGCAAGAGTGACCACGTGTGTATCAAAGTAGTCCTATGCATGCGGCAACCCGAGGTACCCTCAAGGCTGCTTCGACATTTTGGTAGTAGGGACTTAGATAGGCTTCGTAATGGGGCGATGGGTTTGACCTGGGACACCATAGAGGAGGCTACCGTCGAGGAGCGCTGGCAGACCCCAATGGGATTTTTGACTGCCCTACAGGAAGCGTTCGCAACCTTGAAGAGGAGTGGGGAGGGCAAACCCTTGTGGTGGAAGGCTGCAATAGCCAGGGCCGTCGAAGTTAGAAACCGCAGCTGGAACCAGTACAAAGCCTCCGGCAATCAGCTAGCCTGGAACTGTTATACAAAGCTGAGAAACGAGACGGTGAACCCTCCGAGAACTTCCAAGCCGGAATTTGAACTCAAATTGATCCAGTGTTTAAGACAACCGCCGAAAAAATTCTACAGCTATGTGCAGTCGAAAGGCTCAGCGTAGAATGCCATTGGTCCACTATCCACTAGAGACCACGGTATTGTCCCTGAAGGCCAGGGCGAAGCAGACCCACTGGAGGAGTGCTTCGGTAGTGTACATAGGGTAGATAGTGGGGTACGAGTAGATCCGACTTTGGTGCATCCTGCTCCCCAGTTAAACGAGCTGAACCTCTCGGAAGAAGGCCTGCTTAAGTGCCCATAGGAATTAAACAGCCACAAGTCAGCGGGCCCAAATGACATTCATCCAGATATCATCAAGCCGTTGGCTGTACAGGTCCACGTTGGACCAGAGTAAGCTGTCTCAGGACCGGAAGGTCACGGCAGTCGTGGCAATACATAAGAGTGGGCTTAAGTCGGCTGTGCAGAACTACAGGCCGGTGAGCCTAAATAGCATTCTATGCAAAGTCCTTGAGAAGATTATCCGTGCCCACATCTGCCAGCACTTAATGGAGCACTCCATGTTAAGTCCGGCGCAGCATGGATTCCTGAAAGCTAGATCTCGTCTGACCAATCTCCTGTGCTTCTTAGACGATGTAACTCGACGACTGGACGAAGGTAAGCAACTTGAGGTATGCTACCTCGGCTATAGCGAGGCGTTTGACTTTGTTGTTCATCGTCTTTTGCTACTCAAGATGGGGACTTTAGGTATAGGTGGGCCAGTATATAGGTGGCTGGCTGATTTCCTCTCCCACAGGACGTTTTACGCCAAAGTAGGGGACAAGTGCTCCCGTTTGGTGAAAGTCACCGGCAGTGCGCGTCAGGGATCCGTCCTAGGCCCTCTCATATTCTTGTTCTTAATTAATGACCTGGCATCCGCTTTTTAACCACCCAGCTTCATTTTTGCGGATGATGTGAGGATTGTTGGATCTGAGGGTAGGATGGACTTGGGCGGGGTTATAGGTACCGTCCTGGACTGGGCATACAAATCGCGCTTACCTCTGAACGCTGAAAAAAACCATTTCTTGTCAAGGGCAACGGAGATCCTAACTGTCGCTCATGATCAAGGGCTGTTCACCATAGAGGCAGTCAGTAAGGTTAAAGACCTTGGAGTCATCGTGAACAGTGAATTTAATTTGCCTTAGCAGTGCAACGCTGCTGCGCATAAGGCTCGTGGGGAGCCCTTTAGATTGCGATCAGCTTTGCCTTGCCGGAAGCCGGAGATATTCATACCTATATACATGGATAAAGTA
The DNA here is from genome assembly GCA_948099385.1 of Fasciola hepatica. NCBI lineage: Eukaryota > Metazoa > Platyhelminthes > Trematoda > Plagiorchiida > Fasciolidae > Fasciola > Fasciola hepatica. The sequence continues at coordinate 2,223,239 of CANUEZ040000032.1, read as the reverse complement.
CGACCTCACTTAGAAGGTAGCGTGCAGGCTTGGTCACCCTTGCACAAAAAGGACGCCGCCTGCTCAGTGAAATTCAACTTCTCGCCACACGAATGGTTGAAGGGCAGAGAGGTTAAACTTACGAGCATAGACTCTGTGATCTGAATCTCTTCTCGTTGGAAAGGAGGAGAAGTCGAGGGGGTTTCATGGAAACATTTAAGATAATGAAGGGCTTTTCTGGCCTTAAACCAGATAGTCTGTTCCAAGTGGCTTTAGGTTCCAGAACAAGGAGACATGAAGGGAATCCGATAAAAGCCCAAGCCAGGGTGATGGCTAGATCGCACTTCTTCAGCAACAGGGTTGTGAACAGTTGGAACGGTCTGCCTGGTGAAATGGTAGATCTGCAGACCGTCCAATCCTTCAAAGTTGCCCTGGATCGCAAGTGGTACGAGATAATTCCTCGTAGTGGGCCTGAAGTATGTCACATAGATGGATGACGGGTAGCACTGTGGTCCTTCCGGAGTATGTTCTAATCTAAGTTTTCTCCCATTGTATACTGTGTCAGTGAACGCTTGCAGTTGATGTGCGATGAGGTTTTCAGCTTCCCTCTCATTTTAAGCGGGGATTCGACGAAACACACTTTGCATTGATGGGTGCATAACTGGTGTGCGTACCATCGAAGGAATTCTGGACGCTCGATTGGCCGTGGCCATTACCTGTCCTGTGGAAACTGAACTGAATTGAACTGAACTGAACTGGACTATCGTCATGGTGTAGCGCAGTTTGGTTGTGCATGTAGGCCCGGCCTTCACAAGAAGAGCGCCGAGGACGGATGAGTTCGTTGTTCCCGTTTGTTATTCATTGCATGTGATTTATAACTTATGTTGCCAGTAAAGAGCAGTATCTTCCAGGATGGATGATACATCAAAAACAGAGGAACAGTTGCTAACGCTTATGAGGTCTTTGAGTGTAAGTGAAGCAAGCACAATAATTTAGTTGAGGAGTTTCTCGTTCAAAATTGTATCATTAGGAAACCATTGCGGTAAAGAAATGATAATGAAAAATTTCGCCAATTCGTTCTCAACTGAAGTTTATGATTTTATTTACTGATAAAGTTGCTGTTGTTGGTTCACCGTTTCGAGGCTCAAGCCCAGTGACCCATTGGGAACCTTCCCAAGGAGCACATTGTCCGCAGCTGCTGTGAATAAGTGTGTTGAAGCGTTGTCATAGCCCACAATGCTGTGGGCAACCGTGGGGTCTCCACACTTTGTTGAATTTATGGACTAAGAGTTTACTTACCGCGGTAAGTAACATGTTGCTGCAACAATGAACGCGTTCATTGTTGCAGCAACATGTTATCAGTTTGCAGTCATAACGTAAATCGTAAAAGAATTTATTGTGCAGTCGGCCTTTGGTATATATTGCGCATTTAGGGATTGAAGACTCGTGACAATCACCTTGCCCCGTTTTACTGTGTACGATTCACTTATCATCATTTATCATCGGTGTTCTTCAAGTTGAATTTGCCTACATGGAGCGCGTAAACATTAGCCAAGATTCACGCCCATATGGGCCTCGTAACGGTTAACTTTGGGAAGGCGGTGGGCACCAATATTACAATATTTGGGCAACGACGCCGGGGCCCATACGGGCACTCCCGCACTTGGGGGAAAAACGTGCTCTAAATCAGTAACCTGTTTACGAATTCCAAACGAAACTCTGTTGCTTTACTCATATAAACCTATGCAAACCATCCTGTCTTGTCATTCTTAACCAGCACCTTACGAATTATTTCCGATAAGGGTATCAAAAGTTTTGAAAAATGCACATATTATGGAGATTTGCGAGTGACGCTTGTTGACAAAAACGGTATGTTCATTTCTGTTAGTTTGATTGGTTAGTGGTGTATTTTCGTCCTGTACACGCTGTTGGTATCCGTGAGGGAAACTGTTAAGAACACATACATATACTTGCTAGTTATTATGAAATTCTTTGCAGATACCAACAGCGTGTACAAAAAGGAAATACACCGCCTACCAACCGAACTAACAAGAATGAGCATAGAGCTCCTGTCAGTAGACATAATTCTGAAATTTGCACGCTATATGTGCATTTTCACAAATGATGGTGTTCTTTTGGAACATAACTTGCAACGTAGTGGTTCAGGACGACAGGACAGGGAGATTCACATAGCTTTATTGAGGTAAAGCACCGGAAAGTTTCATTTGAGAGCCGTAAACAGGGTGCTCGTTTCCCGCTCGTTTTTTCCAGAAGTGTGGGCATGTTCATATGAGCCCCACATGAGCCTCGGTAGCGCTGCTCAAACATTGTCATGGTAGTGCCCACAGATTTCTTACAGTTTGCCCATACGGACAAAGCAATGGGGTCTCAAGAGGCAGACAGGAAAAGTTTTTTCACGAGTCCTTCAGTCATACCTCCTTGTTGGGTTAACGCTCTACTACCTTGTGGGTGAGAATTTTGAATTAAAATCTCCTGTTGCGGTTTCCAAAGAAAAGCCCTCTTTACTGTATGGGCAACTGCTAATTATTATTCTCCCAGCCACCTTCCTATAAAATACATTATTAGTCTTTGCTCCTTGGTAATAATGTCGACGCAATCTTCCACGGGTTTTCGCGGATCTGAATAAAACAGTCGTTCGGCATTAGAACATAAATCAGCACACTTCCTAAGCTGGTATGTTCGGCGTTTTGCACCTCCAATCCCTTAGAATGCTACTGCAGGACTGGGTTGGCTCTACATCTAGCTGAATTGGATGGGTTTTGTTACCCGGGCAATTACATATCACGATGTAGTCAGGTAAAAAGATAAGGTGTCATCGAGTATACCAAAAGCGCGTTCGACGTTCTCCAACATCACCAATCTTTGACGTCGATGTGATGCCGGATTGTGTATCAGGGGTCGAATGTACACTGCGGTGGTTTCATACGTCTCTTTTTAAAGCTCAGAATCATGGCTGTTACAGATTTAAGATAATCGAGGACCACCGCTGTTTAAGAATCGATGTGCCTGCTCATCGACAGACTACCTCCGTTTTCGCTGTTCTTCTAGGCAGGTAGTGTTTGGAAGTCAGGTCGAGGTGGTCAGTCCATGACATGGCAAAAAGTTTCAGAGCATTCACCAGTGGACTTAGCCAAGTAGAGCACGTTAGGTTGGGGTCCACGCAACCTGTCTGCCTGATAGTTGGAGACATTACGTGGAGTTGGTTGCATAGTTGCATCCGGGTTTTTTCTTTATCTTCATGAGTTCCGCTTATTAATTTGTTTGCGGCTCTTTTCACTTTATGTTTCTGTTCATTCCGCCCCCAACTTGGCGATGCTGCGGGCTAGCAACCAAAAATAGAGCACAGAAGTGCGAGGTTGATGGCTCGATGAACTAAACTGGACTGAAGAACGTTAACTGTGGAGTGATGGGGCAAAGTAGAACCAATAGTTACAGAGTGAGGTCAATAACGTCACAAACAACCAGACAACAAAGAGGTCTCTAAACGGAAAGCATCACGGAAACACAAATGGGCGGAGCACGGACCGAGTATACGGCGTGTGAATAATGTTATCAACTGGACTTGTGTACAAATAACGTTTAGTGAACGGGCGACCAAGTGAGCGGAAGACAGGTAGATTGTGGTTAGATTAGGAGATGCGCAATGTTTAAGGGCAGGTACGGAACCGGTAGACAAAATGCACTGATCGGTTGTGAGCCATTGCATAAGCCTAAAAGGACTATCTGTTTTGGGTGAACCTAGCGTGAATCGGGCTGGTGAGCAAATTTATGATGGTGAATGAGCGGAGTTTAACAATGTAATTGATCATGCACACACGATATGACGTACAAGACCCAAACTGATAGGTCAGGATGTGTCGTAGGTAAACTGCATGTCAGCAGCATGAAACATATACTGGACAACAGCAAAAGAGCTCCTTATTAAGGTGAACTGCCTTTCTTTACACGCAATTAACAAACGTCGTCACACGGTCTAAAAGAGTGAGCTTTATGAAACACAAATTCAGAAATACGCTTTATCGTTTAAAGACGATTTTGGATTAATGATAAAAAACAGCTTTCGGTACTGCAAAAATCACCTGAGATGAATAACTGATACGTTTGTAGATGTAATTACCAACCATAAGGGACGTGTCGCAATACACTTATTATGTAACGTGTCATATTAGACCAAGAAGTAGACCTTGTGTGGAGGCTGTCTACCATTACAAAGTCGGTGAATACCAATCTATTTGTAGGGCGCTTCAACCTTGTTTAGAGTCAGCGATCACATTTCGTGCAAACGCAGCGCGTTTTTTGTTTGTTTTGAGAAATATGAAGTCGCATTTAACAACACGTTTTGAGTTGTGCTTCATGAAGCCAACATAAATTTGAATTTTTCATTCACCGCTATTTTTCTCCTATCCTTTGAGCATAAATTCCCAGACTACTTAGTCGGCGTACACGATACTACAATAAAATAAATAATAAGGGTTATTTATTCTTTCTCGCTTTCCTTGAGTTGCCATTATATATCTCCGATGGACACATAATTGGACCTTACAGTTATCATGAAAACTCGATCGCGCTTTTGAAGTTCGTTGTGCACCGCAGAAGTTCCTTTACATTAAGGTAAGGTAAAGGATGGAACCAAGTAGACAAGTAGGAAGTAGTGAAAAATAATGGTGACAAAGTCATGGAGGGGGAAGAAAACAATTGTAATCCAGGTTTAAATCAAGGCTGGATGTGTATTGTTCTTCTCGTGTTTTGACCGTTTCTATCTGGTCCATGGCCTGTTGTAGGGCGAAGTTAGGGCCAGGGCAGCTTAAGAGCACACACAATTTGTGTGTGCTCTGAAGCTTCAAATGTGTTCATTGGGAATTTTCGGACATTAGTCTTCATGACTTTATTTTACAAAACAAATGCCGGCTTGGTTATCACAGAAGGACGTTCACAGTTTGCAAACAGAAAAAAATGCGCAAATCAAGAGAAAACTACTGGCAATTGGATTTTGCTCCAGAGAAGTCCAAAGGTTACACCGTCGGACGGCTTACGCACATATACTCAGGCCATGAGCCGTTTATCCAGATCGTGGATAAGCCTCTGCATCGAGCATCAGGACGGTTACAGTCTATGCTACGGTATCTCCAGAAGTATAAATACAAATTACATTGTAAAAAAGGCAGGCAAGTGTTTTTAGGCGAAACAATGTCATTAGTCGCGCTACCAACTATGGGGAAAAGCGTTAAAATGAAACGGTGAACATTGCATTAGTGCTAAAAGAATCTGAATTGTCCTAAGTCAGGAATACCACGATATCAAGTCCGTGTCTATAATCTCTGAAGGATGTTATCATCCAAGGTTGGCCGAAAGGTAAAGTACCCGAATTGCTAGAAGTATTACCTCACTCCAGATCCCATGATGAGCCATCAACAGAGGATAAACTGGTTTTTTGGGGTGAGCGTTTGGTGATTCGAAAAGACGCTCTGCGGCTGGTACAGTGTTCACATCCAGGTACTAATAAATGAGTCAACCGGCCCAGCGAAGCATGCTACTGTCCAGGTATGGCTGACCAGGTTCTTTTTCTGGTTTATATTTTTTTGCTACATAGCAATAGCACAATATTTCAGAGAGGGGGTCGCGGCCAATTCGAGGCTGTCAGTTGGGGAGAGCGACCGGCGACGGTGCGAGGATTCGAGCCGGGGATGGAATGGCCTGAAGTCTACCAGGATGACCGTTTGACCACCGCCGATCAGATGGTGGCAAGTTGCATATTTCGCAGGTAGGTTGATCAACGAGAAACGGCAAAATCGTTGGAGATGCGCCCAATATCGAACCCACCTTGACAAGTTGGGGTGCTGGATATTTTTTATCACATGAAGGACAAATACTTAGTGATTTCTGATTACTATAATAACTTCTTCAAAGTCGACCTCTTGAGGACAGAAACAACTGCAGACGTTATGAAAAAAATACGAGTTAAATTTGCACGACATGGAACCCCGATTCGAATGACTTCACATGGTAGTTCTCAGTTTTTGCAGCACAGAATTCCAGCAATTTACAGAGGTGTGGCATTGTGACCATCAGATAACCAGTTCTTATCACAACTAATTCAACGGTAAGGCGAAAATCGCAGACAAAGGGGCGAAAAATATCACCCGGGAAATAAAAGACCAGGAGTAGTGATTCTTTCATCGCTCTCCTTGAGCTTCGAAATATGCCATTTTGAACTATGGGAACAAGCTCAATGAAACATCTATTTTGAGGACGTACGCGCATATCCTCACCCGTATTTGCTGGGTTACTGGAACCAGAGGTCGTAGCGCTGTCAGTAATTAGATCGAAATTAAAAAGCGTATGGACGTACAATAAAGGGTTTACCATCAGAGGCAGAAAACCGTTATATCCGCTCAAGCCAGGTGATACTCTAAATTTAAAATACACAACCGACAGGACAGTCCTGAACGAAAGAAGAGGCGCTATTGCGCTCAACAAAGAAATCATACTTCATAAACTTTGGAGGTCGTCGGATAAGAGGGAATAGGATTCATTTGAGAAAATCACGGGAAGATGGTTATGACGAAGATAGAAAATATGAGGGAGACGTCGAAGGCGCTGAGGAGCAAACCAAAATCCAAAGGCGAGAGACTGAGGCAAATGGTACCATAAAACCACCTGCCGGAGAGAAGCACTCACCGCCTAGAACACAAAGTGGCCAGATCTTCCAGCCGGTATTCAATTAGAATGAGCTTCTCATAATGGGAAGATGGTGTTGGATACGTTTTTGGTTGACCACAATAATCGCGTTTCCTGAGCGGTCTACAGGAAATTTGTTTGATATAGTCTAAGTCGAGCAATCTGGTTGGTGCGAAAACCTTAATGAACCACAGAGGAATTAGCAACAACTGAGATTTCCGTGTCACACACTGTAACAATAAACTGATTGATTTTCCTGAAGAAATGTCTTTTTGGCATGCTCGAATTGACAAGGCCATGCGTTTGTATTTGCTGTATATAATGCAGTTTTCTTACGAATAGATGACCTACTAAGACAAACACGCAAGCAGTGTGATGGATTATCGAGACAATGACCAATACATTCACATTTTGTAGGGGCAGATCGCGCGCCCGTAAGTGATCAGACATGCCCAACCGCGAAGAATAACAGTTGGGCTACGTGTTCAAGGTCGACAGTGAAAGAAATCAAGCACACACGATTGATTGATTGTATAAATGCACAAGTCATGATAGCTACGTACAACTGGGATGTGATTGGTAGAAATGAAACTTGCCATGCGGTTTGTGACTGCGGCATAAAACCGCCATAGCATCCCTTCCCCCACATCCGCTAAACTGTTTTGAACTTCGCAACCCTGGAATGGAGAAGAATGTTGTGACTGAGACCCTCCCCAGCATACTGGCGTTTTTAGAGCTAAACGAATGGGACTGTTTTGCTTTAGCTATCGAAGGTCTTATTGGATGATAAAAGTCAGTGGTGATTGGTTGTTATGAATCACTGACTGACAACCCCGCACATAGGAGTTTAGTGCCGACTGCAGCCGGTTAAGTTTTTCTATAGGCGCGTGATCAAACCAACCAAACTGAGTGGAGTAGAACGACAAACTGCTTCTCGATCGGGCCCTCATCAGCTTATAATCATACCATACAGCTGAAAAATAAACAGTACAGCTATGGTGGTTCTGAGGTCCAACCAAATTACATCTGATTGTGTATGAAGTGAAAATGAAGTTTTGGGGCTCATTGGATCTACACTGCTGATGATTTCTAACAAGAATGAAATAGCTGCATAGTGCTTCCGTGGTTTTCAATAGTTTGAATGTCCACAATGCATGATGAATTTCATTATTTAAAATTTAATCTCCTACTACTCATATGGTTTCCTCTTTCCTGTTGCGTTTCCTAGCAGTATACAGGCTATATTGGGTGGTTGATGCGTTATTTTTATATCTACTTGATCAGTCTTCACTAACATCAGTCATTGGGATTCACACGAGAAGCACGGTCTGACGAACAAGCTCATTTTCAGGGATTTTTAATAATGCCAATGCAACACTATATTTTACTCATACCTAAGGCATACAATAAAGGAAGGGAGTGTTGGGGGTTTTGTTCACACCTGTTTGGATACGGATATGTGGATACATTACTGCATGCTCAACGTGTCGGCCTTCGGTCATTCTAGGACCTGCCGTCGGATGTTGAGGGGATCAGGGAAGACTGCGTGTATGTACCGGTTGTTTCTGAGCACACAAAGAGTGGTTGCTGAGGTAGTTTCCAATTTCCTCCCAATAAAGCCCATTCTTGACATGTACAGCTTGCCGTGTCCGAGTGGATGATAATTCAGTTGGGGCTCGTTAGAATAGTAATAACAAAACAGCATGGAGTAAACATTCGAATTCGTGAGATGTGTACTGAAATTGAGCGTGAAAGGACAACATATGCCATCAACGAACGTCACGTTACTATTTACTGGCATCCCAATCGCAGAAGCCATTGACTGTCTATGGGGCTATATGTACAGCAATGCGATTCACATACGTATAGCTTTTGACGACCTGCAATGGTTGCTTTTCTTCTGTTTTCAGTTTTAACGGTTAAGTTTCCCGCTAAAGAAACCGTGTAGCAATATGGTCCCCACTCGGACCACTACTCGCTGATGACTTTGTGGCAAAGTTGGGAAACGGCCTGTTGCAGTTCTCAATCCCCAGACTTCCGTTTGTACAACGATGTGGTTGAAGTTCCGTGCACAACAGATCAATCCGTCGACAAAAACCGGTTATTAAACAAGTTCAGTTCGACCTTTCCGAACTTGTGTTTTACATTAGAACCAGAAAACCCAATGGTCTTTTTAGAAGTATTTCATATTTGTCGAAGAAATGACTCAGTACGGCGATGGGTGCACAGAAAACAAACGTTGCAAAAATAATTTGTGCACTGAATTAAAAAAGAAACCTAACTATGTGCCTTACGGTGCAGGACACCTTTATTCAAAATGGATACCCAGAATATTGAGTTGACCGTAAGATGCAGATAAAATTGGAAAATGTTGACAATATGATAGTGGAGAGAAAGCCCGTCCACATCTCCATACTATTTAAAGGTAACACGTTAACAGAAGTAAGACATAGAATATAGCTGCACATCGCTAATTAGACGTTCTACACTGCTAAATCACGCGTTTCGTTCGCATCTAGACCAGCTGTGTTTACGTCGTGACACGGCTAGTTACGTATGTTATGGATGAGCCTTAGCGGGAGACGGTCAGGGTTTACCTCGACCACCATACTTGTGCTCAGAAATAATCTATGCGTACAATCAGTCTTCCCTAGTCTCCTCACCATCCAGCACCAGAACCTGGAGCGACCAAAAGCTAACACGTTCAGCATGTGGTCTCTGAATAAATATGTATCAAAATAGATGTAAACACGAATTTTCGACACTCCCTTTCTTCATTGTATCCTTTAGATACGAGTAAAATATAGTGTTGCATTGGCATTATTAGAAACCACTGAAAACAAGTTCCTTTCGTGGATTCCAGCTTTTAAGCACTTTGTTCACAAATGATGTAACACCAAAAGCTTCCCGTCGAACCTCTGACCAAATGATTGCAAGGTTGCTCCACACAAACATCTAATCCTTATGATTCTCGAGCGTTCATTTATGCCACTAGTTACATTTCAAATGGGTAAAAGATATTTTGTGCATCGATTCTTTTGAAACATGACTGATTGTAAGATGACCGCTGTTTGCTCACCATATTCAACTGCAGGTTCGAATAAGGAAGGCTGAAAAAGAAAGAGATTTTGCAGTTCAACAGTTAAAACAATTGAAATCCATTCTGGATGGTTTCTCCCCGGAGTTGTCCGGAAAACATCCAGGGAGCTCTGTGTCTCCTTGTTCGAAACACCGCTCTCCAGGTCAGTTAAGATCAGTATTAGTAATCGTCGATCTGTTTTTGTGGTAGCCAGAATCAGTATAGACGTTTTTTTCGCAGTCATTACTGGGGAATGAGTCCATGACCCCCGTTTTTGTCAGTGAACACTTCAATCTATGCAAGGACGTTGAAGTTGTTTGACTTCGGTTACTGCAGAAATGCAGAGCGTTTTATTATTATTATTATTATTATTATTATTATTATTTGTTATTATTATTATTATTATTATTATTATTATTCCTCAATGCGGATTTCTGCTGCCGAATTAAATCACTGTCCAGCAAACTCGGGCGTACGCCTCAGGGTGCTATTGTGTTGTCCGATACCAAGTTCTTTTCATACTCTTGTTTTTTTTCATTATTTCTGATTGAGGTTGCCGCTACGAGATAGAAACTAAAGCCAACGCATCCAATGCGTAGCTAGTAGCTTTATTAACTGAATCGAACTGACGTTCCGAAGTGCTGAAGCGAACTATTTTATTAGTTGACGTTCACTGATGGAAATAGATATCTGACGTACGCAAAATTTCATCCGAACGACTTGTACAGTCACGATACGTGGATTGATTATTCCCATAAAAGTGTCTGATTCCTTTTCCTCTTCTCCAGTTGCATGTTTCGTATAAGAATACTAGAATAGACACACCTCGTGGCAACCTAGTCCTGAGATTTGCGGTAGCGATCCACCTGAGGTCCCAATAGGTCAGCTGTAGCAACTAGCCGAGTAACAGTGGATTGTTGTCAACCAGCACCAAAGTGACCGGCAGCGATTGGGGGTTCGAAACTCTGACCTCCGAGGTGGTAAACGCCTTGTACCACTCGACCAAAACCACCACCGGTCCGAGATGAGACATCATATCGCTACACTATACCCTTGGAGTTTAGTTTGGCAGTTAGGCTCAAATACAATGAATTGCTGAATCATACAGTACCAGTGCTCAGCCTGCCGTTGAAATTACACAGCTATATTGTCCTGGTTAGGATTTATCAGTAACATTTATCTTATTAGTCTCAGTGGAGGGTGTAAAAGAACAGCAGAAACCAATTCGATTTCAAATATTGTGTTAGGTTCCCAATAATGGATAGGTAGATCCCTTTATGTAATCACACTTTTACTTTTACAATGTTCTATTCCTGCGTAATAAATGTTCGTTTCATCAAATCGATTGCGTAGTCATTCACCACCGGACCGCTTGCAAGCACACATTTTCTTGGTGAAGTTGGAAACCATGAACTGCACGATAAATTATCTGTTTTCATCCGTCCCGATAGCTCTAGTAAGAAGACCCTTCTGCCTTCGAATAATCTCATTTATCATACAGCTTCTTGCATAGGATAATAGATGACCGCAATCAAAACCGCGGTACGAGGATCATTGGTTTAGAACGCTTCCCATTACCGGGCATTTTGACTGTGTTTCGGTTACTTCCCCGGTTCGCTGACTTCGTCCCGGTCGATTAATTCAACTGTTGGCAGTTCATTGGTTGATTTTAATTCGTTCAGTGAAAGCAACGCTTGGCCCCCAATTAGTTGATTCCTCTCGGCTCAGTGAGGGCGACTGTTGGTGGCTGATTGGATGATTTTGTTCCGTCTCGTTAGGAACTGATTGGGCGATCAACCCGCTTCGCTGACTAGGGATTTGCCGTCGATGTTTGCAGATGATGACGTGCTGTCTGTTAACGGAACTAGGCCATTTATCGATGCGTCAGCCAACACACTCAAATTATCTAGAATAGATATTCGCTTCAGTTAGATGGACTGTGCTTTTGCATAATTTGAATAGATGAAGAATATGAAATGAATACCGACGGGATTCAGTCGGACACACTCAGTTAAGTTCATTCAACCAGTAACCTCGCAATTCCGTGCTCTGGTTTCGGTTGCTACCTCCTAGCATAGTTCAGTCAAGAGCAAAAAGTCAGAAACGGAAATCACGAAGATGAAGACTGAGCTCAAATGCAACTACACCACTGGCCACGAGAGCCAACCATATCACATAATGTCTCCAAACATCTGGTAGGCAGGTCGCGTGAACCCCAACCTGGAAGACTAACACTAACATCTTGCTTGACCAAGTCCACTGGTAAATTTTTTCATATCTTTCTACCAGGTCATTTACTGACTACCTCGACCTACCTTCCAATCACTACCTGCCTCCGAAAACGGCGTACGTTGAGAAAGTCAATCGGTGAGCATGCATGACACCTAATTAAATTCAGTACTTGGTCCACAGTCTAACCTCTGGTTCCCAACACCCTACGTCCAAGATCAGCATTGCTGATACATTGTTCTCACTATATTCGGCTACGGAGACATCGATGTTCGAACACCGACAGTCTTCGTCCATCTTCTGTCCTTATCGGACATGTTTCTGAGCCGCATAAAGAACTGGTTTGATCACCGCAGTGTACAATATGTCCAACAAATTCGGGATCAAGTCGATTCGGTCAAAATCCTAACATACAGTCCAATTCCAGTTTATACTGATGGCACTACTCTCCAGCTAAACAATGGTGCTCATTGTATATTTTTGGCTGTTGGTAGGAGTAGCAGTTGTATAAACTGGAATTCGACCGCATGCGAGGATTTCGTCCGAATCGGGGTGGTCCCGAACTTTCCAGACAGACTTTACACTCGACCCTGGACAGACAATCGGATGTCACGCCGGTGTCACAGATGACTGAGTTTAGGATAAGCCAAACACGCCCTCCGTATATGCGATGACACTTCATTTAATATCTGTCCATCTGGTGGGATGTAACTACCCAGGTAACAAAATTTGTCTGCTTCAGCTAGAGATTCCTCTGCTAAAGCAAGATCTGGTGTAGAACCAACCCAGTTCTGAAGCAACATTTTACACTTGGAAGGTTCAGAATGCATCCCAAAGATCGCTACACTGTTTTTTAGGCTGCCCAGAAAGGCTTGCAATTTATTGTCCGCGTATTCCAAGTCAGCCAGTTTACTGTTTGAGCAGAGATTCTTGCTGCTATTCGATACGAATCAATTCATTTGAAATTCGAAATCAGAGGGCGAAAGAGGGCAACCCTAACGTACACCACTTTCCGTGGTGAACTCCGGCGAAAGATCGACGTAGGCACGAACTCGATATCGGATGTTTGCATACAAGGATTGGAAAAAAGAAATAAATTTTTCTGGCACACTCTTGAATGAGAGGCAGCACCAGAGATTTGTGCGGTTGACTGAGTTGAATGCCACTTTCAGATCAAGAAAGACAGATTGTGGGCCTACGGAAGGTGTGCCTGTGCTCCAGCATTTGCCGAAGAGCAAAGATATGACTGATACAACCCCGATCGTTTCTGAAATTAGCTTGATTGTGACGCGTACACCTTTCACGGGCGCTGGATACTCGGTGCAGAATCATCCTGGAGAGCACTTAGGATGTGATAGTCACCAAGTTAATTCCTATGTGGTTTTTAAAAGAGGATCTGCCACTTTTCTTGTAAATCGACACGGGGTTTGTTCAATAACACAAAAAACCCGGACGATTTTTGTTAACTTTGAAATCAAAGCTTCGTCTTCATCCCTGAAAAAAGATGGAGACAACCCATCCGGTCAAGCGACTTTGTACCTTTTCAAGTAACCTATCTCCCGCATAACCTTCATTTCTGTTGGAAGAGTGATATCCACCTGCATCGTTTCTTTGACAGGTATATTTGGAAGGTCCATCGTTGAAGTGGGCCAACTAAATTATTCCCTAAAGTGCTTCAGCCAAACGACCCAGACGACGTCCCTGAGATTGAATCAGTAAGTCGTCGGATTCCTTAATTCACTCATTTACTCCGGGCTTCCGTGGACCGGCACCTCTAATCAAACGGTAGAAGTTGCCACTATTGCTAATAGACGCAGCATTTATTATTTCTCTACATTTTGCAATCCACAATTGCTCACGGCCACTTCCCAGGCTCCTAATCGGTTGGTTTCTCAGGGACTTTGCAGACTTTATTGAATGTGGTATCCGGAGGAACGGATCTGCAAGCATCCAACAGAGCAGCTGATCTCGAAAATATTCATCGTTTAAGAGGCCCACTTGAACCGGAGTCTTGTATGGCATTTAAAGCAGCATACAAGGCTTCCTTGAACTGTTACCGGCGTTCATCCGGGTCTTGCACATCCGGCTGCAATAATAACCGTGTAAATAGCTCTGCCTGAAAAGCAGATCATTGGTTATCGTCTAAAAGCAACTGCAAGGGACGGTTGGCTTTGGTGTGGGGACGACCACGGACGAGATGTAAACAGAAACGAGCACGTACCAAGGCTTGATCTGAGTCCACAGGCGTAGACCAAAATGAACGACAATCTTCAGATGATCCACACCAGCGGTGACCAATGACAATATGGTCAACCTAAGTCCAATGTTGTGAAGACGTGGGAGGACGCCATGTTAGTATATGTCGCTTATAGTAGAAGTTTGTACTCTTCAGAAACGATCTGTGATCGGAACACAACTGGACGATACGATCGCTGTTGTCAGTACGATCGTTCGGGATAGCGTACCGGCCTCCAATATGCCTTTCGAAATCACTTAAATATCCAACTTGGGCTTCGAAATCCCCAGCAATGAATGCCACGTCCGTTGAACGCACGCTTCGGAGCGGTTGAGACAAATCGTGGTAGAATTCGTCCTCAGGGGAACTGCAGTCAGTCGGCGCATACACAGACACAACGAACAAGCATCGACGCGTCAGTCTTTTGGTGTTGGCACGTACAGAACCGTCCAACCGAAATGCACACAATCGATTGCTGACTGAAATCCACTCTAGTGGTGCACGCTCAGCTCTCATGCCCAAACCAATCCCAACGCCGGCCTGATCACGAGCATTAGAAACCGAGTCACCCGTCACACGAAGAGCAAAGCAAGAGACTGAGACTCTATCTGGAGTGTGAAGAAGTCGGGTCTTGTGTGCGCGTTTCGGGGATACAGCATGCATTTATTTTAAAAGTTTCAAGAGTTCTAACGAGAGTGGCTTGTTGCTCTGTCTGATATAGTGGGCGGACACCGAATGCAGCCAAGTGAAGCGAACTTGTAGGCCATACATACTACTGTAATCTCATTTGCATCGAATTGAGCGTGCATGAACGGGGAGTCCATTTTTAGAATCACACAGTGATTCTTCCAAAGTACCGGGTACGCATACCTGATGAGCGGCAGCAGCCGCGAAACCGATCGTGTGCTCCCGGGGGAATTTTTTTCCTGTCATCCAGATACAATCTCATACTACTCATATCGAAAAACAGACATACTACCACTTATTTTCCTTTGGATATAGAAGTAGTCACATACATCCGTTGATGTACCTGCTCCTCTCGAAGAAGGGGGATAAAATATATGGAATGAGTGCATTCGGAAGGTGTACTTGGGCTAGACAACGTGTATACGCTTTCAGCGCCGTACCCGTTAGTCGGAAACGAAATCTCATAAACTGATTAGCATTAAGCCATGAAGATAAGCTTGAATGAAACACTAGAAACAGAATTAGATTATGTACGCCATACACTTCGGGAGGACAGATATTCTGAAGAATCTCTTGACCAGTATCTGGCCGATGGTCGTCGAGTGGCTTAGAGCGTTGCTTACCACCCCGGAGGTCAGGTTTGAATTCCCGCCATCACGGGTTGCTTTGATGAGAGACTAATTCACTGTCGTCGGCTCGTTCCCAAACCTGACCTACTGGGACCTTATGTGGTTCCCCACTCCAAGTCCCAGGGTCTAGTTGCGGGTTATCCCAATGGTGCAGTAGACCTTCGTGGCTCTGGCGTATAGTTCTTCCCCTGCACCCATGCAAGAGCATATCACAAAAATACATTCATCACCACTCCATTCACCCCTCGTTGGAAGATGCCAGTTCAAACTGTTTTCAGTGCTTCATGTATAAGTATTTTCCGCTCAGTCCACTGGATCATATACATAATGGACTGAAAAATCAACTGTCACTGTCAAATACTTCTGTGTGTTGACCAGTTCTCTACTACTACTGCTGCGAACCTACACTGATCTTCCCATTCGGAAGTTTATCAAGAAGATGCAATAAGTCTACCCGTTGTGGCTGAATAAATCAGTAACAAATGGTATTCAAAGCCCGTTGAAAGAACACCTGTCCAACACGGGGCATTCTGTGGACATCGGCAGAATATTAATAATCATCTGTTAAGCCCATATCTACCTTTCGAATCAGGTCAGAAATACATTATTTTGCACATCAGGAGCAACTGCCGTTTGAATCCACCTTAGTAAGTAGAAACATTTTCATTACGGCTTCCATTCTCTCGTATTTCGAATAAAATTCCAGGTAACTTTAATCACGCGAAAGGTTTTCATTTTCATAAAACGGTCCTCAAAGTTTCGATTCCCTCATTCAGCAGTATACCTTGACTGGTCTAGCCAGATAATCGACATAATTTGACCACTGTTTTCAGTCCCGAAAAAAACACCTAAACTATCGGCCGAAGCCCTTCTTCGACATGAATTGTCTGAGAATCGTGCATACGACAGTGGTTTGGCTTCTTCGTTAACCAACGGTTCAGAGCATACACGTGATGTTAATGAGAAAAAATCCAGACAAAGTTCGATGACATCGGAACATGGAGATTCAGGCTCATTGCAAACTACCACTCAAGAGGACCGGGTTGTTCGGACACCACTGAAAGTGGTCAATCATAAGGTAGTTATTTTTCAGTTTGCTTTTCTCAAAAGGATACCTTTATTTTCACGCAACTTTTTTTTCATTGTGCCAGTGCTGAGATTCCACAATATATAATTCCATTTGGGATTCAAACATATTTTCCAGAGGCATCTATCACCGTTGATCTATGTTTGGTTTTACAAATAGTCATTAAGGAAATCGATAACGGATAAAAATTATGAGATAAATTGCAAAAATTCATAAAAATCACATTTTCAAGATCCTCGTTGGCTTTCATGAACGCTGTGTTGAGGCCTGTAACCGTGTAGACCGACCTAATTGTGCATTATAATGTTCACATGCTCACACGCAATCTATTGGTCGCCCAACCACCCATCACTCCAAACGTTCTCTCCATCCAATCCCGCAGCTGTTTTCACTTGTCGTTTCGCGCATGTGCTGAGCCATTCTGATCGTCCGACGGCTCGTGTTATGTTTTAAGTGCGACCGTGCGTTTAAATTCACACTCCGTGTTTTAATCCGTATTAGGCACTATCCATCCGTTATTGTGTTATGGCGTTTGATACAAACAGCCCCCGAGAGCACATTTAAGAGTTATTCTAGTTCTGTTCACTTTAACCTTGTGCCTCACTACCCTGGTTGTGGTTACTCCCTCACAGTGTCATTCAGCCAAAAATAAAATAATTCGAAGCATACACAGAAAACAAAATCGCTGTTTAGCATACCATGAGTGAAAAGTAATATCTCAGATACAGGAACGTTACTAAAGATGACGTTTTCACTTTCCCAGTGGTCAGACGTTTTGGGTCCCAACCCGGAAGTTCAACTCACTGCACACGGTCAAGTCCAACGGTTGTTTTTCATTCCTTTGAGTTATGTCTTAGATTTGCCGCCTCGACCCATCCCCCAATCAAAACCTGCTTCAGAGAACGATGCACATCAGAATAGACTATCTGTGTGCATGCGTGGCATGTGCCCTAACTACCGTGACCTGTTTGTGATGATTGCTTGGATCAGGGATTGACTTCACCATTGATAACAAGGTATTCCCATCATATTCGATCGATATCGTGAAGTTGTTTATAGTCGCGCGCTGACAGTGCGCGTATGTCCTCTACCCGTAGCATCAACATTTCTAAGCCGCACAAGAGAAGTGGGCAAACTGACGTGTTCTACACTAGACACGAGACGGATCTTATGCTGACACTACGGGTGGCCAAGATTGGTAGAACAATTATCGTTTTCTCCCTAACCGAAACACAAAATTCCCACCATTTCCCGACCACTCGCTATCACAATCCCCCACCGGCTTGTAATGTCACTGATATTGGTAAAATCATTCTTGAGCATGCAATTCAACCCTGTATGTTTAACAATAAACAGGAGCTGAAGTTACCAGAAAGGAAAGTTTTCGCTTCGGTCATGGTAAAGTTCACTCTAGCCCACCCAAGTGTCAAATATCCTGAAGTAAATGATTACTTAAGATAACACTTTGCGCCTGTATTTTCCGTTTTTCCATGGCATATTCAAAACATCTTTCTTCTCATCTGACTGCTTATTTGTCTCATACTCATTTGAGTACTATTCCATCTCCTCCCTTCCTTTCCGTTTTTGTCTCCTCTCACCAAGCCTCTCAGCCTGATTGGTGTCCTATTTTCTCTATATAACAGGCTCTGTTCGATAACAATGGTGATAGGTGTTCTTATTGCAAAGCTCAAATCTAACATAAATCCACCGTAGATCACACGGATGATGAAATAACAATCTGAAATCTTATTTTATATATTTCCTGCTCAGAGGTATACGTATCGCTCACCCGTGATTTTGATTATTTATTGAATAATCCGGTTGCACTGGAGAGTAAAGAAGAAAAATACGAATAAATAGAGCGAAAGAGAGCTGACACTAAAGCATACGGTCAATTATTTTCTGACTAATACAGCTGCACACTTAGGGTGGGAATGTACATTTATGATGAATGCTTAACATGTAAAAATAAGATAGGTTCAGCAACGTTGTAGGTGTCCTGTGGCTCGGAAAAGACGACCTATTTATTGTTCGTGGTGAAAAAAGGACCAGTGAGCAACAAACATGGGAGAACGGTTAACTTCTTCCTATAGCAACCTAAAGACCACGATCAAAGTTATGTTGGGTTTCACTGTCATTGTCTGATCGTGACCGGAATGGTACGAGTGATTTGACAAATTGCTTGTGTGAACACTATCGCCTCCCCCGTTGCAAAATGGAGTCAACGAGCCACCTTCAGTGAATTCACGGACACTTTGCAGACCATCCCAAAGGCTTCTTCGTTCTTGTTGATGTCCATAGTCTGCATGGGAGGTTACGATTTCTCTGGCTAGTGTTCTGTTGTTTATCGTCCTCAACCAACCCAGTTTGCTCGCTGATCCTTTCTGAACCAGGAACAATAAACGTCCAGTTTTTTGGAGCACTGTGAAATTAGTTCGTCAATCTCATTTTGATGATTACAAGGCTTACTAAGAAAATCGTATTTGTTGCTCCCGATAATTTCGTCAGAAAGACCGTGGTAAAACTCACGAAAAATGCTTTTCCACTTTCCTCTCTGAAAGATGCTTGACTTCGACACTGGACCTTGTGGTGGTGTTTTCTCCAAAAAGAACTGCGTCACTTCCTCCGAGACATTGCTGCATACAAAAAGTTCTCTTTTCGAAGGGCTGCCCAGTTCTACCACAAATAGACTACACTGTAGTAGTGCGAAGACTGGCGATGGTTGTACGCGTGTTGGTAGCTTGGAATCACGAATTGAGGCTCCCACCGTCAGAGATAGTCTTCGGCAGTCTACTAGTACCGGTTTTACGGATCCCATGCCGTTGACCAAATCATTCCTACGCTCGTTGGCCGCGTCCTCGGTAACGCAAGCAACTGGTGAAGGGTCATCTGGTACGCACCAAGTACAGCAAGAAGACAAAAAAACAAGACTTTTTGTCGCAAAGTTGAGCGACCTGTCCCCTTTGCAAGACCAGAAGGAACGACCTTATTTCGGCACTGTAAGCAAACACCTACATGTCGCTAGATTACTTCATCACAAATTGTACTTATTAATGTGTTGTCAGTCAGGGAAATTTTTAATCTAGCTAAGACATTACCAGCCAGTCTTCCTTTTATGTCAGTCTGTTTTTCTAAACGACATACCGTTCATTATTAGTTTTTCATTGTCACTACTGCTATTATTGTTATCATTATCATTTCCATTATAAACGGCAGTCTATGAGAGGACATGTTCTGATTCGTTCCAGTAGCAGTTAATATAGAATGCCAGGTGACCACATTTAAAACCATGTTACGAAGCGCATTGGCCCAGAACGCTTCCCATAACCGGGTCTTCTGACTGACTTTTTCGGTTACGTCCCCGATTCGCTGATTTCGTCCCGGTCGGTTAAAACAACTGTTGGAAGTTCATTGGTTGATTCATTTAAAACGACGCTTGGCCGCTGATTGGTTGATTCTGCTCGGTTCGGCAACAGCGACTGTTGGCGGCTGATTGGATGACTTCCTTTCGTTTCGTCACGAACTGATTGGGCCATCGATCCACTTCGCTGACCTGAGATTTGTCATCGTTTTTGGGCAGACGATGACGTAGTGTCTGCTAACGGAACTAGGCCATCTATCAATGTGTAAGCCAACACCCGTACGGGATGCATTTGGCTTCAGCTCTCACAAACTATAGTCGTCTTCCGAGACTTACTATGCTATCCAGGGCCATCCATATTTGATTGTTTTCTAAAAAGTAAAGTCATATAAATGTGATTATTGATTTATTTGTTTCCGACGTTCTGACTTACCTCAGGTAAGTGACAGAAATGGTAATGTGATTTTGGTTTTCTGACGTCAAAGACAAAAAAGCTACCCAACTAGTTTAGAGCTGTTGTTTGCAAAACAACTGGTCGTAATGATGTCTTCAACTTAGCCAATTCGTAAATTTTTGGTATCAAGTTATCAGTAGGTTTTGCTTGTTTTTGCCTTTCTTCCGTGTTCTTTTTTCGAAGAGACGAGCTTATCGGTAATTTTAGCTCAAGGTTTTAGCATGAGCGCTGATCCTTGTGGCACCCCACTGGCTATCTCTTCTGGATGCGATACGAAGATACCTACCCTGACACTAAAAGTTCGCTCTCTGCAAAGTTATTCATTCTGTGCCTAGTCTTACCGAAAGTACTCGTTGTCTACACTTTGGCGTCTAGTAATTCACGATTCACTAAGTGAGAAGCCTTGCTGAAGTTCATGTAGCGGATCTCAACAGAATGACCATCATCTGGCGTCCTGGTTACCACGACGATAAACACTATGTTCGTTAGGAACAGCCTCTTTATCACGAACCCATGCTATGTCTTTGGAATGAAGTTATTACGAACGAAGCGCCTACAGATCTGCTTCTTAACCATGCTCTCTAAAAACTTGCACAGTACGGCCGTTAGAATAACTAGTCTGTGATTTTAAGATTTCTGCCTGTGCCTGGCCTTATTCATTCATACCACCGTTGTTCCATTTAGTCCATCGACGTATCTCCCTTTCTGAGGGCCGCCTCATACAGTTGCGGAACAGGAGCCTCCAGGAAATCGACTTAATAATGGCTGGATGCATCTCATCTGGTCCTGAGGCATTATGTCTGTTAAGGAGGCGATCAGTTCTGATCTTCTCGTAGTTTTATTTGGTTTGTGTACGACTGTGGTGCCCGGGGGCTGGATGAGTTTCGTGGCTCTTACGGCGCTATCCTTCTGTTCAGTTGTGCTCTCGGAGTTGCTTCATTTTTTTTGTTTCTCCATATGATTCTTGACTGTTTCCTACAGAAATGAGAATCTGCGATAAAACTGTATCCGTAGATTTACGTATTTATTCCATAGTTTAGTATATTACATTTAAGAGCCATAGACACATCGATCGGGGTTCTTACAGTGAGTTATTCTTCTTAAAATCATAAAACAAGCTATTTAACACCTGAGAACCAAAACACCAGCTGATAGCAGTCCCAATTTTTTGGACAGAAAGGACACTACACGTGCCGATTTCCACTGTAAATAGAAGTAAACGTTCTGTTTCTGTAACCGTGAACTGCACTTCACTTTGCATTACCCATTCTATCAAAGCCGCATTCATATGCTCGTAGATCATTGTATTTCTGAGATCAAAGGTTACAATTATCCTTTATATTGTCAAGGTCGCCTGACAAACGATGTATCGGGATTAAGTTGCCGTCCGTAGAGGCGGCTCCTGAAATCCACAGATGAGGACTGTGCTTCGTAAACACGAAGGATTTACGAGTTGACTCATGAGGATGCAACACCTCCGTAGGGATTTTCTACCCCTACCTGTCATTTCATGTATCGTACCTCTTGTTGATGTTATTCCGACCGCTAATTATGAAGCCCTTCGGGTTGTTTCGCACAATGTTGGTACCGTTTTAACTGCTTTGTAGCCCAAGTTCCGCTCGCTTGGATCAGTTTACTTCGTGTCCCACACGCCTAGTGGGCAAACGCTGTCGATAGACGAACTTTTTATGGAACACTTAACTATATAAAAATAAGCAAATCAAATAAACAACACATGGAATATAATCAACTAGATGAACAGTAAAACCCTCTCGCAGAAAACCAAGAACGAACTGACTTTACGCGAATAATGGTCTGCTACTGTCATTCTATATTGGTGTAAAGTGTACCATATATTCCTGTTATAGTTTTCGCTGTTCGATACGTCGTGCAGAACAGCTATTCTGAATCTTTTGTTTTAACAGCTAATTCGCTTAGTTTTTAATCCTGTCAAAATTATGCATGTGCTTCCTTAATTTTGTTTTACTCCTCCCAGAAAACCACATTCCCTACTACATGTGAGCCGTCGCAGCAGCAACCTCTGACACATATGGTTCAGAGGCAGTGGTCTAACCTGACACCGTTTGCCTCCGATCCACCGAGAATTCACACTCCTGCGGGGGTGAGTCTTGCCCCCTTCTCGGATGCAGATGTGTGTCGCTGTCGATATCGTGAGAGGAATACCACATCACCTTCGGGATTTCGACATCACACGACAACAGGCAAAGTTCAAACGTCTGCGGCTGTGAAGCAGTGAGTTGTTTTTGAATTACTTCATTTCAAACCTGGGTTCACGTGAACTACGGGATCATCAGACCCGGTTTGTTCTCGTCGGAAATGCAGTTTTATCATTCTAGTATCCTTGTTCTCTTATATTCCTAACTGATCTGTTCCCGTCGCTTTTTCTATTATCCGTTACGTATGTATTCTTTCTGATGAATAATGCTGGTCTATACCACTTTGCATTAGAGCGAAACTGTGATTCGAGCAAAAGTTTCTTTTGCAATGTGCATTCGAAACGCGTGTAAAATCGTAAATCCTAGAGCAACAAGTGCAACTATGTTGAATGAAAAGGAGGAAATGAGTTCGTTGCCAAAAATTGCACATGACCAATCAGTTTTTATTGCATTTGAGTACAAGCTTGTTATTGATTGGAACAGAACCTGTGTTTGACTCCTTGATATCCGTCGTCTCGTACGCTAACATCGCATTTGAGGGTTCTATTTGATTTTCTATCTCTGAGTTTGAAACTCAGTCGAAAACGATTTGAATAGAGGATATGTTCGTCGGTAATTTTTTCCTGCTCTATTGACAAGTCATAGATTAGTCACTTTGACTCATATTCAAACCTCTATTCACTTCTGTGAACAGTGCTCAAGCTGTCGAATTCGATCTCAAGGTATACTGAACAGGTTCCCCAACGCATTTAGTACGTAACCTTTGAGCGCGTTTTCAGGCGACTAATCATCACAGTATGGATTATATCGTCCCATTAGTTGCTGTGTTAATTTTTCCTTTCACATGCTTGAACACGAGTGCAGTGAAAGAACTATACCCCAGAGCCTCAAAGTCCCATCGCACCATTAGGGATAGTCCGTCACCGGACCCTAAAACTTGGAGTGGAAAACCGCGAGTTCCAATCGGTCAGTTGTGACAACAAGCCGGACGACAGTGGATTACTGTCTACCGCCAGTAGATGGTCGAAATCTGGACACATCCGAGTGTCTTCTATCCGCGGTGATCAAGTTTCCGAACTGCACTAATCTAACAAGCGCAGTGTGACGTAACATTCGTTTGATGGGCAAAGGAATGTCACGTCGACTCAAAAGGGGATTGATATTAATTGAAGCTGATTGTTGTTTCAATGGGTGCGGTGATACATATATTACCAATTGATGAAATGTACATGCCTAGATAACGAATCTTATTTTGCCGGGTGCATAATCTCAAAATATAGTGGGGATTATTCCCTTTTAAAACTGGCTTTGTTACTGGTTGTCACCAGCTCCCGATCTCTAACCTCGGCGTCTGGTCGCTAACGTCTCGTCACCAGCCGAACCGACTTCATCAATGAGCAGGTGAAGAACCACGCACCACTTCGTTTTTATAGGAATACCGCCTGTAGAGTTGGTCTTGGTCTTTCTAATGACCTGGAACTTAGAAAGTTTCAACTTATGTAAATTTGACCTTTCCGCGCATATTTATAAACTTGGTAACTTGGCATGCAAGTTTAACCACGCTTCCAAATCGTTCTTCTACGCTCACATTGTTACGAAAAACAATACGTTTTCGCGACATAAACTCTATCACTGTAATAATCCACACGATGTGCCGGGTTAATAGTTCGTTTATTGGAAACGATAAAATCATTCATTCGTAACAGAACTGTTCGTTTTTCATCAATGATATCTAGTCCTATTTCGGCCAATACTTATCCGGTCGGAGGGTGCTAACACGTCGTCCGATATATTGCTTTATATAATTACTTTCAGTCCATCTAATGTGGTCACGTTCATTATCGCTGCGTGATCCATAATTGGTTTCGAGCAATGAATCGCTTAGTACTTACGTGAGTAGTATGTACATCCGACTGCATCACCATCCACGATAGCCTTGACAGTATTGATTGTGGTGATACCCATGAAAGCATGTGGTATCATTTGGTGCGCCCAGTCGATGAATGACAACGTACTCGGTTATAAAGTGAGAACAACACATCTTTTCTTATCACATGTTTGCGCATGAGAGCAGTGGAAGGGACGTTTACTCCATAGCCACGAAGGCCCACTACACTACTAGGGAAAACCGGCAACTAGGCCCTGAGACTTGTAGTGAAGACCCACATAAGGTCCCAATAGGTCACGTCGGGGTAGCGAGCCAGACGACAGTGGGTTACTGTCTACCACTGAAGTGACCGACGGTGGCGAGAATTCGAACCTCTGACCTCCGGGGTGACAACCAAAGTTCTAGGCCACTCTACCACTGCTGGTCAACCCGGTCTACTTGTTCGTATAACTGTAAAATCAGAGCTTGAGGTTACCCTTTTGTTCAGTGGTCTTTAATCCGGATACAAGAAACTCGGTGTGCCGGTATGGAGAACCCTTACTCAGTATCACTATTTTCCCTCAACCTTTGTCCAGGAGCATTGTCTTTTACATGATCTCATTATTGAATCGAAAGTTTAAGCTTAATTTGTTGTTACCGGAACTTATCACGCCTTAAATTTGGAACTAGAAAATTTTGCTACTGAAAGTAGCTTTTACGAAGGTTAAATTTTCAACCGCCTCAGCGTTGTTCAAAGTGGATTAAAGTGCACGTTGAATGATGAAGACGATTGATTGAGTCTAATGCCTGGAGGTAGTTTGTCATTCCTCTCACACCCGTGGTTTCTGACATCCGAAAACAAAGTAGTCCTGGAATTTTAGTTTTAAAGTGCTAAACCCTGCTGCATGACTGGATTACTCAAACATGGTTTTGAAAAAGACAAAAAACCGGGTATATAAAATCTCTTATCCGGGAAACTGCATCTCTCCCGCAGATTGGATACGGTGTAACCATTTTGGCGATAAGCATATTGCTTTTTTTGCCAACCCCTAATATATGTGACATCGACGTGATATCAATTCATATATCACTGCTGCAACAGTAAGATCAGTTCTTCTGTACGACTCAGGTCCCTGACCATTGTGGTACGCAAACACTAATGTCCTCGAAACATTCCTCCAATCTGGTGGAAACATGTTACCAGTACTGCTGGTGTTAGGCTTAAAGGAGCATTGCATAGGGAAGACTAGGATGGTTGAGGCATATGTTGCACATACCATCCGATTAGAGCTTTTGGCGCGCAGTGTTTGCTGTTACGGTTAGTGACGGGGAGATAGAATGGAGAAATAATTAATCTTTTCCTTCTTCTTATTTGCTATATTATAATGTGCAACAATTGTGAAACGGGGTTACAGTCAGCCAAAGGTTGCCGAATGGGGAAATCACCGGTGGTGGTAAGAATCAGACCGAGTACGTCCAGGTTTAAATAAAACGACGATGCTAACTGTGGCCGTTACCCTTTTTGACTTATTAGGACCTAATGTAGTTCCCCACTCCAGGTCTCAGGGTCTGGTTGCCAGCTATCCCTTATATCACGATGTGCCTTTAAGGCTGTAGGCTATACCCCTTTCACTGCAATCATGCGGAGGCATATAATAAAAATAAACTTTAAATTACATGGAAAATAAGTAATGAAAACTTCAACCAGGGGATTGGGCTCTCTAGGGTCCAAGAGGTTCACTTAATCGGTTGATTGAAACAGTGTAAGCAATGATAATAGTTCTCCTGTATTCACGCTCTGTTTGTCTTGGAAACGTTACATCTTTCTCCTTTTTATATACTTACTATAAATCGTTTTGCTTTCAATTGAGGCTTTTTCAGAAATAGTGAACAAAGGCAACGCATCCAATTTATTAGTTATTTGTTTTTCTTTCCAAGTTGGAAATAAAACAAACTGTTAATCTGTGAAGTTCGGGACAGAACTGGAGTCGGGGGATTTACGACAATACATCATATCAGACGACACGGCTTAAAAAATTTAATTAAATCTTTCCTGATTCTATGTGAAACGTGATATCATTCTCCAATCCCACGTCACTGATCTCGTTTGTCTCATTATCCCGTTTTGATAGTGGATCCCCAATAAAAATTGACAAGCAAACTAGTACATGCTCGTCGTCCGGAGTTACGTCTCGTTCGTGGCTACGAAAACTAATATGTCGACTGGTGGAGTTGTCGGATAATTTTCAGTCTCCATCTCCGGCGCATTCACCAGTTGTTCGCTTTGACTGTGATCCAAATTCTTCAGTTTATCCTCATACACGTTCCTCTTCCTGTTCCTTGTCACGAAGTCGGACCGCGGTTGACAAAAAATACCTGACTGCACGACGTAACTCATCACCGGCATCCACTTCAACGGCGCCGCAAAGCTCCCGAATCTCCCGAAGTACGTGGTCACGTGCGACAAACAGGCGATCACCATCAAGCTCCGGTGTGTGCTCTCGAACGGCCTATCCTCTTTTCCTACCCGTTGATCAAACGTCATGTAAATTTAAGCAAATCAAATCACGTACTTTGGATCGACCTAACACGGGCGCAAAATCTGGTGCACAGAGATTGGGCTCAGTAACAAAGGTTAGTAACAAACACTTGTGTGCTACATTCAGTACCAACTGTCCGTACAAATATCTTTGATACACATTTGTGAATGGACAAAAGACAGTCACTGTAGCAAACTAATTTGTTTTTGCCGACTAGTGTTCTGGTCAGTTTGCATGGGTGCTTGAGCTCGCAAAATATATTTTCATCCATTTATGAGAAAAGACGAGAGTACAAGCAAGTTTTCCTCTCAACATCTCTCGTCAGGCATTTACATTAGTAATGTTCTGTGTCGCTGCGCTTAAACACGGGGCATACGACTAACGAAACGAGAAATCCGGGTTATTTTTGAATCAATCAAGATTAGGAATATTTAGGTCTCATCGGGATAAACTATACCGAATAAAGTCCTTCTTGTTTCCGTAACGGTGGCATTTGTCGTCTGATTACAGTCGTCTTCGTTGATCTAAGTAGTTCGGTTCTATCTGCTCCGTACATGACACGAAATGCTGTTTTCGTCTACCCACCCCGTGTTGTGTCAGCGGTATTTGTTGAGCCTTTGATGACAATGATTGTGTTCTGTTTGTTCGCCGATCATTATGCTATGTTGTGTCAGTCCATGAAACTTTCCTTTGAAACCAATTTTCAATGTATTTTTAAACTTCACTACGTGTTTGTCTTTTCGTTTTCGACCCAATTTCTTTCATAAACTGAAGTTCGGCTCGCAAATTAGGGACAAATTAATGCCATAGTCTTCAGATGTACTCCCTGCCGTGGTTACACAAACACGGGCGAAGTTCTCCGCGATGTCAACTGGCAAAATAGTGAGCTGCTAGATCTGAACTTGTGAGATATTCCTCGGTAAAACTTAGTGAAACAGTAATATCATCTGTAAACTTAAATAGCAGCGAAATACATGTCTTTTTATTTTCCTATGTTAAAAACAGCGTTTTCGGTGAAGATTATAATTAGCCAACCGCGAGTAACTTTTGTAGCACTAGTTTTGCAATCAATTGATACCAAGGAAGTCGTCACAAGTCATCGGATGTGATGATTACATTTAAAGTCATTCGATTGTAAAATGTGCCTTGAAAAAGCTTACCCGCGGTAACCGTAACGTCGGCTAATTTTATTCTCTACCGATTACGCTGTTTTTTGACATTAAAACATTTTTTCAATCACAACACATGGCGTATCCAGTCTTCGACTCATTCCGAACCTCGTTCGGTCCTGATAGATGGAATACATATGGATTTATTTGACGTAGAATCTTTGTTTTCTATTGCATCAATTCCTAACATCGCACGAATAATGTGCGGTTATATCGAGGAAAGCACATACTTTACAGTGCATCTTCCCGCATCCACCATCTAAAGGCTTTGTTGCTATGCCCTGAAGATACTCCCTTCTTGCTTCAAGACAGAACCCTGTAATACATCGGGGCGTACGTCGGGACCTTTGTGTCTGACTTATTCTTGTTGTGCTGGGACTACAAGGTTTGCAAAATATTCGCCAGGCCCTTACTGCGTGGTAGAAACGTCGTCTGTGCCCTCTTATCTTAACCGACCATAAAAAGTGGTGCTTATCCCACAAGTGAAGTGTAGAACTCATTGACGTAAGATCGATAAGAAGATTAGTTGAAACATGGTCGGAATCTGTAATCGCAAATCCGCTTAGACTAGTTAGTATATGCATCTACAAATGCGGTCTATGGATTTTCTCTTTGTTACCTTGTGGAGTTGAATTTATAGGGGAAACGGATCGCTAACCATGATTGTTGTCTGAACGATTCACCAAACCAACTAAAGTGATTATTCGGTTGCATGCGTGTTCTACTGCTGAACTCCTGAGAGATTAGTATATTTAATTGTACCCGATGCATATGGCGCAAATAAAACGCACACACAAAAAGGTTGACATTCTCATTGCTGATGAGCTTCACTCTCCGCTCTCAGGTGTCCTCAGATCTTCTAGGCTTCTCTAAATACGATTCGATCGTCGTGCATAGAAAAGCAATTTTTCGGTCTTCAAGACAACTGACATGTTTTTATTATTTGCCTTGTCGTTTTGAAAAGCTGACATGTTTTGTTTACATGCCATAATCAACGAAGATCATACAGCGTACGGAAAGGCCCATTTACTATATAAAATCGTCCTTCTATGATTTCACATAGAGATGTGTTCGGATTCTTCAGTCACTATCCAATTGTACAGACCAAATAGATAGTGCAGGTAAAGCAGCGGTGCGGGTAGTATGAGAGTTGCACAACGCGCCCGGAGATGTGAAGACCCATGAATACTGTAACACTCCGTTACTGTTATTCCATTTTCCATGCTTTTCCTACCGACTACTATTTCAGTAGTCAAACTCTATGACGGGAACACGCGTCCTCCTTATTTTTGTTCGTCAATTCTGATCTTTACTCTGATTGATCGGCCATCTTGAATCTGGTCATTTTTACGCCTGGATCACCAACAGACGGTGTTTTCTACTTGAAACCGTTGGCAGTTCACCTCGAATGCAGTTTTATTATTTATTGCGCCATACATCACTGGTGCAACTATTTTGCCATTACAGAACCACTAACACGTACTATTTACCGAGAAATTTGACTGTCTTCTGACATTATATCGACCTCGGGTATGTCTGTTCAGGTGACAAGCCAACGTAGATTGTGAAAAAGCAATTTTCCGTCCACAAAGTTATTCGAGTATTACTACAAACGTTATTCGAGGAATTATTCCAGGATATTATGAAATCTAACGAAGACAAAAATCCTCCGAATTTATCAGAACATTCACTATCAGAGTCGCAGATCTCTGTCGACCGAATGGAGTTTAATCAAAGTGAAACTCAATAAGAACTCGCAAGATTGCGAATATTGGAACTTGAAAAGCGTTCAGAACTGGAAAAGCTACAGTACAAAAGAGGTGAATCGGAGAGACTGCACGGAGATTGTAAATACGACATAACCAGCGCCGATGCTAGTAACCATAATGACCGTCCGTCAGAATCCAGTGAATGCTGCCCAGATCTTCTGAAACGCAATATCTCCAAATTCGATGGAAATCCCAAACTGTATTATGCTTTCTTGAAAGAATTCCATTCAGTTATTGAAAAGGGAACAACAGACAGTACTACCCAGCTTATGTATTTAATTCAATACTGCGAAGACAAGGCCAAAGAAGCCATACAACACTGTGCTGTATAAGAAGCCGAAGAAGGACTAAAACCTGCCAAAGAAATATTGAAAAGGAGATTCGGCCGGAACTACATGGTAGCACGGGCGTTTATTGATTCGTTGATTGATGGACCAAGCCTCAAGAGCGATGACAAGGAAGCTCTCATCCAGTTGAGTCAGAAGATGCAAGCCTGCATCTCAACGTTGAGGCAACCCAATTACACATCAGACCATAATTCTAGTAGGACCTTGGAATCTGTTGTGATGAGTTTACCATCGCAGATGAGATTCAAGTGGGCTGAAGTGGCAGCCTCAACTATACGTCAGGGCAGAGAGCCGCGATTCGCCGACCTCACTGATTTTGTTGAAGAAAGAGTTGACATTACATGTACTAGATTTAGTGACTTAGCTGTCGCACTAAAAGACGGCACACAGAAGACGAGACGGGAACCATTCAATCTTCGTCGGAACGTGCATGCTTCAAGTAGTATGGAATCAAACCAATACGTGACTAATCAGCGTCGATGTTGAATTTATTTCTTTTTCATTCACTTATTCATTCTGCATCTTTTACTATGTACGGAGAAATTTTTCACCAATAATATTTATCAGCAACGTTCATCACAGAGAAAGAAACGATAAATTCACTAAACGGTGAATAAAACTGTATTATTTATTCATACGATGCCCTCATATCAGCTTCAGTTCCAAACTTTTATCCTAAAAACTTGTTTATATTCATGGATCCTAGCCGCCCTTAAATGAGTCAGATAATAAAATGTCGATTGGCTTGAAACCAGAACAATTTATGACTACAGAACAGAGTTTAGTTTTTATGTACCTGATAGTCCATTCACACTACAATCTTCTAACGTAATTCAGTTGACTCATTCGAATAGTATTCCGCATGCCTCACTTAGCGGAACCGGTCCCCATTTGCTCACAAAATTCGGACTTCATAAAAAGGGTATGAGATTAGAAAAAGTAAGATTCGGTATGTACAATAAATTGTGACAGTGAATTTTCATCCTTTGTCATCGTGTTGTGGATTATGTGGCAATTCCTAAAATACAATGAAAATAATGGAAGTAACTGTTGAAATAAAACTATAACATTAATATCAACCTCATCATTTTTCCAGTTTGAAAACAGTTTATGATGTGGTAACAGTGTGTTGTTATGTTTATACTAATATACCATTTTCCACTACGCACTCCACCGACTATCCAGCGCCCGTGAAAGGTGTACGCGTCACAATCAAGCTGGTTTCACGCTGAGTCGGGGTCGTATCGATCACATCTTTACCGTTCGACAAATCTCAGAGTATAGACATCCCTTCTGCAGGCCAAAAATCTCTATTTTTCTTGATCTGAAAGTGGCGTTCGACTCACTCAACCGCACAGTTCTCCTGTGCTGCCTCTCATTCAAGAGTGTGCCAAATAAATTTACATCTTCCAATCCTTGTATGCAGACAGCCGGAGCCGAGTTCCTGTTTATGGCGTTCTTTCAATCGAGTTCACCACGAGAAGTGGTGTACGTCAGGGTTACTCTCTTTGGCCTTCAATTTCAATTTTGTAATAGAAGTAGTTCTTGAGATAGTCTTATGTTCATGTACAAACAGCGCCATCGATCTGTATCGAAACGGTAGACTCTCTGGCTCAGAATACGCGGACGATATTGTTCTTCTGATTAAAGATCCAGGTAAGTTGCAGGTTTTTCTAGATAACCTAAAAAACAGTGGAGCGACCTTTGGGATGCATTTTGAGCCTTCCAAGTGTACAATGCTGCTTCAGAACTGGATTGGTTCTACACTAAGTCTTGCTCTAGCAGAGGAAACTCTAGCTGAAGTAAATAACAATGCATCCTCTGAAGTAAATAGGTTTAGTTACCTGGGTAGTTACATCTCACCAGATGGACAGATATCGGATAAAGTGTCATCGAGTATTCAGAAGACGCGTTTGGCTTTGCCAACCTCAACCATTTGTGGCGTCGGCGCGACATCTGATTGTCTGTTAAGGGTCGAGTGTACACTGCGGCGGTTAGGTCTGTTCTTTTGTATAACTCAGAAACATGTTCGATAAGGACAGAAGATAGACAAAGACTGTCGGTGTTCGAACATCGATGTCTCCGTAGCATTGCCAAAAAATGGTGAGAGCACCGTATCAGCAATGCTGAGGTTAGGCGTAAGGTGTTGGGAACCAGAGGTTAGGCTGTGGACCAAGTACTGAATCCAAACAGGTTAACGTGGCTGGGACATGTGTTACGCGTGCCCACCGATAGACTTCCTCAATGTACGCCGTTTTCGGAGGCAGGTAGTGATTGGAAGGTAGGTCGAAGTGGTCAGTCCATGATCTGGTAGAAAGATATGAAGAACTTTACCAGTGGACTTGGTCAAGCAAGATGTTAGTGTTAGTCTTCCAGGTTGGGGTTCACGCGACCTACCTACCAGATGTTTGGAGACAATAAGCGGTATGGCTGGGTGTCGCGGCCAGTGGTGTAGTTGCATTTGAGCTCAGTCTCCGTCTTCGTGATTTCCGCTTTATCCTTTGCCTTCTCTGTTTCACTTTTTACCCGTGACTGGACGATGCTGGGAGGTGGCAACCGAAACCAGAGCACAAAAGTGCAAGGTTGAGAGTCGAATGAACTGAAATGAACACTACGCACTCACTTGAGCCACGGTTAACTGAACTGAGTCTTTTATGAAACACGCTTATTTCTTTGACCATTTTTATATTTCACCGTTAGCATACTTTGAACAGTCTGTTAAAAACATTTTTCTCCTTAGGACTGACTGAAACGCAATAGCGCTTGTCTCCCCGGACAACGTGCGACAAAACCTCCTTGTGGTAAACTTTTTCCATACCCATGAGTCTATCACTACAACATAGACACGGCACACATCACGTATGTGCGAAAACTGTACAATACTCATCCTCATAGATCATTTCTTTCTTCACGATACAATCGGAAATGTGATCACCAGTCACTAGGGTGTAACAACTACCAGTCGTAAATGCGGTGTCAAAAACAGGTGCAGTCTGTGCAACGCACAGATTGGGCACAGCCAGATGCACAAATTGTGCTAGCAGAGTTAAAGTGCATACGGATGACTGTTAAAAGTCGGTCGGCTGATGAATATCATGGAACGAAATTTGCCTACAGCGATCGGTAACTGCCACCGAGCAGCTCACGTCTGACTTGTATCAATAGTAACCGTATTCACTTTTCGAGCGTGTCGGAAAATAAATATTGTTAGTTCTAATTATATGTTTTATGTCGACTCACTTGCCTTTATAGTATTCGTTCTATGAGAAACAGAAGAAGGCGCTTCCCTTGAAAATTTACACTAGATTTTCCAATCACTCTTCGCAAATATATTATCAGAGGAGTGGTTGACTTTAAACATAGAACTTATCCTACGATCTCATTTGAGAAGTTGCTAGTAACTCGCAAGCTTATCGGCAGTGAATTGATCAAACGGCCCTTCACCACATCTAACATCTGACTGAATAAAATCTCAAAATCTCATTCATGCAAGCAGCATAATGTATCACACATACTGATGTTGCCATGGCGTTGGGAAGCATAAGCTTCCTGTTCGATTCCCACATTCGACTCCTACAGCTTTCCCCGTTATTCAGCTGCTTTCACTATCAGTTAGAACGAGATTTCCTGAACTCACCAAACACCTGATCAGTTTACTGTGAAGTCAGCGAATGTGATTTACTCACGATCATATGCTATGCGATCAGCAAACCACAAATTTCCATGCTTGACCACTCATGTACCTAAACACTTAGGACAAGGTGTTGAGGGGATATTTTTTCGTGTTTTCATTTCTTTCCATACGACAAACGTATACCGCCTAACAAACTGAGGGAGTTAGTACGAACTATGCGGACAGGATGTAACATTCTTTCCGTGTTACTCCGCTTTCCACATTTTGCTTCTGACTACTTGTGCAGTAGCCAGACTCTTTGACTGGAACACACGTTTCTTTAATCTAATTGCTCAGTTCTCCTGATCTTTGCTCGGACTGGTCGGCTACCTTGAATCTGGCCATTCTTACGCTTGGACCACCAAGAGACGATGTTTTCTGCTTGAGACTGCTGATAGCTCATCTCTATTGTTGGCTGCGGTTCTGTTACCCATTTTTCCTGTTTCTTGCACCTTGCATCACTGATGCAATTATTTTATTACTACAGAACTACACTGACTATTTACCGAGAGTTAGACTGTCCTCTGACATTATGTCGACCTCGGGTGCGTCTGTTCGGGTGGAAAGCCAACGTAGATCGCGAACAAGTGGTTTGCTGTCTACACATGTAAAGGAGTAAAAGTTCAGTTTGACAGATTATCTCCGTTAGGTCGTGTGCAAGGACCTACGTTCTCAAATTCAGATTATCGGTTCTGGACAACGATGTGTGTTGAGATCCTCCGGTCTCTTTGGAAACCATAACCGGCAATAGTGAATACGCTATTTGTGATCCACTGATTGAGGTCTCATCCTGGATCTCGAAGGTCATTTACAACGAATATCAAAGCGCTCTCAAGTAAGCATAGCTGGCCATCCTACTTTTGAAACGCAGTTACTTATTCACATGAAGACTAGTTGTCTCTACAGTGTATTCGGTGGAAGTGGATCCACTCCTGGAGGTCGAATTTCTATATACGCCACTGAAAACAATAGAAGTAGTTAGATTTTGATATCCGGCGGAAAAACGCTCTGGATTGTCCGCTTGATATGATGATGGCTAAACTAATTAAAATTTCCAAAATGGTTCATTTTAGCGTGGAACGATCACACAAAGCTACTGACATACTCCTACCATGCTGTTGGTGATATATCAACCAACATGGACTCGCCTTTTGCTAATAAACTGGTCACGTTGTTCAATTTGGAAGCGCTTGTATGGAAAATCCGAGTAAAATAACAATTTAAATAATATTCGCTCAACAGTATATCATCCATTGGCACAGTATTTATCGCTAACCTGTTTTTGGTTCACTCGTGTATACTCACATTTGTCTCCTGAATTTGCGAGCATTTAGTGGATCATATTCCCCTGTACCAACCAGTAACAGTTCATCGATGGCGGTGGTTCACTGATTCCTAATTATCAGCAACAGCCTAACTTGAATATCAAAACAATCACCAGGGTTGAGAATAAGGGGCAAAACCATGTATAACCGTATCATTTTGGCTGGTAAGTTGTGCAACTACAAGTGTCACTTCTCATGTCACATGGTCATATTTTCCTGCATACGGTCACTGATTAGATGGATCTCGTGATTGTGTAACCCATCGTGAAAACCCGATATGCTCTAAGTGGCCAAGTGTACTGGTTCGGTTTTTAATACCTCCCTTCCACACTACGGACTGATCACTTAATTGTGTGTAATATAGTCTCCGACAAGGGGTATGCCATTGATTTGCCAAACTAACCACCAATCAGACTACGGCTCAAATCTCGACCCCCCAGGGGTGGATCCGCTTCCACCGAATACACTGTGCAATGTGTTGAATAAATTCATAGATCTCATGAGGAAGTCGAAAATGTAAACTCATCACTGTGATACTTTGTGTTAGGCAACCTAATGTGAAAACCGCTGAGGTTGCGATTGAGCAGGTGAATCACACAAGCCTGATTCTGAATGTACATGCACACCTCTGTGATGATCGAATTGCCCAAAATGAAATTAGAAATCACACCAGCTGGCACAGAAATGTATTCTTCCATAAGCATGCAAATTGAGACGTTTTTATGGGCAATACAAATAAGAAGAAATGTGTAAGCAGGCAGCGTTCGGATCGCAAGCGCTCAAACAGTCATCATAAGTTACTAGAATGTTGTAAGGCTTTACAAGCTTGTAAACCAGTCATGGAAAAGGTTACCCGTGGTGACCGAAATATCGACAGCCTACCAACGATTTCGACTACGCTGTGTTGTTGAACAATAAGACCTAACTTAGTGTGACCATTCCCTACATATGCAATGAGTGTTCGGCAAAGGACCACTGGGTTTTCTTTTAAAATCTTTATGGTTGAGGTGTTCCACTTATCAAAGTCGCAATTGTCGGTTGTCGTGCCAACGGACATTTATCTACTCATCCTTTATGTCGCTCTGTGAAATTCTGAGAACTGCATTAATTAATCATATTGTTTGCTGTTGACCAAAATTTGTAGTTATCAAACCAGCTGATAAACTACTGAGTTCGTTTTGCTACACATGGGTTTTAAATAATCTAATCAAATTGTGCAATTTCGACCTCATGAAGCATCCTAAACAGGTAAACTAAACTGACAGTTTTTGTTTTCCCTATTGTGAGCATCATTTTTCGGCACAGGTGCAATTATAATTTTTCTGGCCTTCTCTATGCATTTGTGGACAATTGTTTTTAAACTGCCATCTGCGCTACTGACTGAAGTTCATCATGTACTTTATTTCCCATTTCCCACCTCTTTTAACTCCACATTGTTTTAAACATTGTGTCCTAATCACGACTTAAAGAGAAAATCCTCCGTGCTCAGACGTTCACCATCAAAGAGTCGTAAACCCAACTTACTGGCTTCAAAGACGCGACCGACACCTCGTTCCAGATCGGAAGTGGAAATGGGATGTGTCACAAGTCCACGCATTCGAATATTCGATCCCAACGGAGAACCACATGACTGCAATTCCGGAATTTTGTTGCCTATCCAAACTCATCGTGTTCACGATGTACCTAGACCGAAAGTTACCTCTCGATTATCTTGGAATTAGGTTGCCAGCTTATTCTCCCCCCTCTATCTTGCTGGTTTCGTTTTCCCAGAAAATGTATCGTCCATATTGCTCATCCCTGTGTCAGTTTTCATCAATAATCTTCCATGTCAGCTATCAGGTAACACCTGTTTTCGATAATATTGGTGAAAACCGATTCGACCCATTAACTCGCGATATCGCTTCATCTACTCGGGTGTTCTCGGTTCATTCTCAGTTCCTCCATCTTTCCTGACTGACTGGATTATCACAGTGCAATGATTTCTGCGTGTCCCGTGTATTTTGCTTTCGTTTTCATTATTTTTTCTGTTTTTTTTTGACTCAGTTGTAGTTGTGTTGCGTTTGACGGAACCGAATTCGGCAGCTGACCACAGGCATTGCGCAGATGAAAAAAGGTCGATAGTTATTTGAATTTGTGCAGCTCCGAAGCTAATGCCTAACAACTGAGTATCTTTCATTGGTTAGGATCCAAAAGGCTTAGTTTCCGGGGTCTTTTTTCATAGCATGAGACACACACCGTTGAATTAACCTGTGACACGTTCCGCTTTCAGAAGTGGCCCATCATTTCGGTACATTTGACGACCCCCAGGAACCCATTGGATGGAATAAATTCATTATTTGTAAGCTGTTGTATGAGTGAAAGTTCAAGAATTCGTCACATATCGATTAAATTTGAGTATTTAGTTCTCAGTTCTCATCATTGGTCTGTAATGTTTAGTTCAATATAGACCACCTAAGTGGTGCGCAATCAATGCTGTGTTGTGCCTGATTGGTCTGACGAAATGTCACATATTGTTACGTCCAGAAGTAAGGAGTGAGAATAGAAGAAATGGATGCCCAAGCATATCTGCAGGTAAGCCAGGAGTCCTTCATTGCAACATCTGTACCTCAAATAGTAGAAAATATTGCCGCATTCTAGCACCGATTCCACACGACAACAATGGGTGTTCCAATTGATCAGACATCTGGAAAACAGTCTCCACAGATGCATAGTATGCGCACTATTTTGAACAATTCCGCATAAGTAAAACATTACCCAAAATGACTGTAACGCACGACCCAGAACAAGCAACCCAACCCAGGTTAGATAGTTCATGAATACTCAGTATGGAAGACAAACCGTAAACAAGAATATGACGCCCAGCTCACTTACAATAGCCACGTTTGTGTATCAGGAGCGGTGAGTCAATTAGGGGATCACAACTGTAGCTCATTCACTGTTCTTTTTGGTTTATGGGTATTTCACGGGTACAAGGCTTTGAGGTCGGGTCCAGATTATTCTCCGGCCGCTTGTCGGAGCCACCGAGCTGAAACGAGAGTACTGGGAGGCGAAGGAAGGTGACTTTAAATTATTTGTATGTATGCACAGTAATGTAGTCGTTTTGTAGCGTTCTTTTTTGTTAAACTCACAGGCTACTAGTACGAGTCGCTACGTAACGTTCGTCATTCATTTTCTGATTCCGAGAGTTGGGATGAATTACTGTGCCTAAAAAGACAAACTGTAAGAGGTACTGGAGGCGGACGAAGGCCCTCAGTGCGAATGATGGCTTCATGTGTGGTGAAGTCACATCGTGGAAGCGCCAGCGTTCATCTCCTGAGTTATAATCAATGGGTAGGCTAAGATAAACCTAGTGTTATCCAATATTTATTTCACCTTAATGTACAAGAGATATGGTTACTTCTGATGTCGAATCTGTGGAAGTAGTGCCACATCATTTGGGCCAGCAAGATACTTGAGGTCTGAATTCTTAAGTGAGGACTTACTCACCAGAAGTACGTCAAAGTCAATCATCCACTCAAGTTTGTTTATTTATGAGTTTAAGTCCTATTTTTTAAGCCAATCATGAGGTACCTTGGAAGAGCCGTGTGCGCCAACATCAATGCGGATGCGCTTTCGCAGCCCTTGCCCGATATTTTTATATCCTCCACGCCAACAATATGAAGTCGTGACGTGCAAAAGGCCTTGAGTCACCATTTGAAGGATATTCCAGGTGACCTAAGGATAATTTTTCATACATCATCATTTTAATAAGAAAATCTTATAACCTTCTCAACTTGTACAAGGACTTCAGCTTGCACAAATTCTTCATTACGGAGCGTTCTTCTCCTTCGTAACATATTGGCTGAAATGGAAAAGATGATAGAAAGTGAATTCGTGTTATAGTCCTGCAATTGATGAAAACTGAACAGAGATGAATATGTTATGAATGACAGTGCATTCACATTAAAAACACTTTATCATACCAATAACATTAGGAAATTCATTTATTTACAACAGTTGTTGGTATTTTATGGACAATAACTATATAAATCAAGACAGCCGTCGAATGTGATATTTTGCCAACTGATAACATTGTAATTCAGTATCTCTTTACTTGAAAATATTCAATAATTCAGCTCGATAATCAGCGGATTATTCCATTTAGAAAGCTTTTTGTTTACGCCTTATTTCAACCGCTTTTTTGATGCTACTATAGTAGATCATCAAAAAATAAAGCATACCCATTTTCTTCACATTATAGGTACAGTTACGCTTACCTCTACTGTGCGGTTACGCACCACGGTGCGTTCATGGCCGCGTGAAGTGTTCCTTTGCCAGTGTGTCAATTGGTTGTAGTAGTTATCAACATCAACGTGCTTTTCTCTCACAACCTTGACCTCCAATCAGGTGGCGGTGCGGCGTTTTTTGGTGAGATGCTGCCTTTTGCTAACATTTGGACGACTCAATAACCCATTTTGTGCTAGCAGGAGATGTAGCTATCGGATGGCGTGTATATTCTCATTAGACTCTGACATGGTTAAGTTAAGTCCTTACATGGCACGTCTCTCAGATAAATAAAATGACAAAGAACATCAAAAAGTTCACGGTAAAAAGGCAAAAATAGTCACATATATATCTTGCTATTTCTTTTTTTGATGTATTTGTCTCTCCGATTTTTGTATTTCTGTTGTTGAGTTGGCAACTTACCTGATTCCGAGCCACTGAGAATATATATATATATATATATATATATATATATATATATATATATATATATATATATATATATATATATATATATATATATATATATATATATATATATATATATATATATATATATTTGTGTGTGTGTGTGTGTGTGTGTGTGTGTGTGTGTGTGTGTGCGTGCAGGATACATATAGATCACTATAGTTATCTGCATTTTAACTATGAATCCATTTGATATGATGTTGTTAGTCCAATGGTTTTATGATGGACGTACGCCGAATGCGCATGAAGGAGCATGTTGTATTGTGGATTGTAAAACCACGAAAAGAATGAGAGAGATGCAATCAGCAGTCACTTGAAACCATTCCCCAGATAATAGCTACCAAGTTGTTGAATAAAATTTGTAACCCCCCAGGGATGTGCGCTCACCGTATTACGCTGAATTATCATTAGTTTTATTTGACATCATTGTGTTGCCCAGCATATTCTCTTAAGTATCATATCTGGCGTTAGTGACTGCAGCTGGAATATCGTGATATGTACAACGGACATCCTTATTCGTGTATGTCCCAATCCGTGAGATGAGACTGACCATACTGTACTTTTGGCCACTGTTCTACTATCTTCTCGATAGGAATGTAATCTAAAAGTACGCAGCGCTTTTTCTATCGAAATGAAGAGAAATAAGGTATAACTTGGTTATAACCACTTTCATTAAGCTAAAGAGACCTGATTGCCTATTCCCGTGTTTGAAATGTAATAATCCTTCGCTCCAACAAATACCAATACCAATTATTTATGTTTTTCTTGGTTATATGGAATTGATCTCAATACAGCGTACTGGACTGTTTAGTTCACTAATTGAGGAAACACGAAAAAACTTCTTTGTCACATCAACTTCTAATACAATCCCCAGATGTATTACATCTCAACAGTAACAGTTACACAGTCGGTACATTCGTTGTACACTCTGAAATAACAATAATAATGGCCGATATGGGGAAGTTAATCGCGCTTTTCCAAACAACATACTCGGCCAAGGGTCATCCTGATACGGATAACTAAGAACAACGCAGTGACCTCGATCACTTTGAGAAAATGAAAATTTTGCGGGCATCATTATGTATTTATTTTCCCCACGTCTTTTCCTAACGCTTGGTTTCGACCGCGCTGTTTTCTTCGGTTGCGTACGTTTAACTGAAGTAACCTTCTCGGGGTTTCCCGCCACCTCGCTTTTGACACCGGTTTTTGCAGACTGTATGCACTCGGTCTGCTTTCCGACCAGTTGCTACGTTCGTTGGCTTTCATGTATTTCTCGAATCGGTACTGTTTCAGTGCCACAATATATAGAATACACTATCGCACCTGTCTACCAACTCCAGTCTTCTCTGTTCATTCGATCGACGGAATTTATCCTTTTGTTCGCTGTGCGAAATAACAGAAGATACGTTCACAAGCTGTCAGTCGAACGTCTTTCATAATTACTCAATTTTCTTAGTGGATGGGTTTGTTTTTCGCACAGAACCTCGCTTGCTAGATCATGAAAATTCTAACCAAGCAAGCTGTAAGGAATAATCAGCCATCTAATAACTATTGTCTAATCGTGTAGTTTCAAGTGTTCTCTTTCACTCGCGTTCGATCACTGATCCATGATCGGAATGGATTACGCAGCGTAACTAAAGGCACACATAGACTGCTCCCAATTATGTGACTCAATTCCGTTCACTACCACCACAGGTAACCAGGGCGTTCCCTTGGTATATATTATCAGCCCACTATTTGGTTTGCATACCACCGAGTCCCAGTGGAATAAAAATTAGAAATTCCGACGGTTAGCGCTTATAGCAATTATCAAGTAAGCATAGATTACCTTTGTTGTGAAATGAATAACATCCTTTGAGGTCGCCGCGACATGAGTGTTCAGTAAGTTATGACCTCATCAACGTGGCCCCTAAAGATACGAATAAGCAGCTATTTCTAACAAATACTGGTGGGTGCATGACAGAAGGGGGTGTTACGGAATGAACGGCTTGAGATGGAGACCGTGTTAATGAGATCTAACCATAGTAAACTTGTTCCCAGTGACGAACAATGTCTGACTTAAATTTAATAGTGGAATGAAAATTGTGGACGATGGAAAAACTGCAATTTATTTCTGCTTATCTGTCATAGGCAACACATTTGCTAACTGCTGATAACATGGAAATCATAACATTAAGATTGATAATTGTTAATCATCTTAGTGAACTGGCAGTTCCTTCCTCTTTTTAGCGGTTTATCAACAAATGGTGGTTTAGTTAGTTTGGTCATTGGCTATCGAGAAAAATATGGGGTGTGAAATAGGGAACGATACAAGCTTGACCCAAATTTTAATTAACCTATGAAGGTCTTCATGTTTATTCTCCAATAGTTTGTAGTTATTTCACAAGGAATATATAATTTATTGTTGATATACTTCGTTCCATAAAACTGTTCAAAATATGTTTATAACAAGTGGTAAACGCAGACATACGGTATGGTGATTCCACCGTAATTTGTCGAATGGCGGCTATAATATGTGATACACCGGGAAAGGTTTACATTCGCCAAGTGAAAAGTCATACAGGATATTTCGGCTAGAACGAATGCAACCAGCATGAATTGTATATTGCGGTAAGAATGACGTTCCCTTTCACAGATACTAAGGGACGAACAGACACTGATTTACGTGAGGGATTGTGGTATTCATGACAGACTGTACATGTGAGTTTTATCATTTCTGTTGTATTCAATTACCGTGATGTTGTACATACGTGTGCGCAATAAACGAAGTACTATGGTACGTCGCATGCCATATCCGTGTTCTGATTCCGTGGTACACTGTGCGCGATAATGCTGCATTATTCCATACAATATCACATTCGGCGTCGCGTACGGAAATTTCATCATGTATTTAGCTGTTATAAAACCTCTGTGTGTAAATTGTATTTCCAGAGAATGCAAGGACTATTTCGAACGTTTTGAAATTTGGTGTCTGGCTAAACACGAATTGAGTATTGGAAATAAAACCGCGTTTTTCCTACATTTCATAGCGAAGATGAGCATGCATTGGTGAAAAGTCTTGCGTTCCCGGTCTCTCCGGTAAATTCTTCCCATGGAAAACTGTAGGCGCTCCTGCTGCATCAGTTCAAATTCAATAATTTTATTCCAGTTGAATGAGCCAAGTTCAATTCTTTCGTCCGCACAGATAACCAGTCCATTCATGCATTCATGCTTGAACGTCAGGCGCAAGCTTCAAAGTGTGATTACGGTGCACTGTTGAATGACCACCTTCGAGATCGTCTAATTGCTGGAATAATATACCAGAACTGCAGCGATCAAACATTTTCGACCATAAGAACTATTCGTGAACAGAATCGGAATATCAGATCAATAACTTCGCCTGCGAACGACGCAGTTTTGTTCAATTCAAATAGACGCCATAATGAAATGCTAGCAAAATCTCCACAACAAATGAAACCGTGTGGGTACCTCGCCAGTGATATTCCTCCCAAAGGTCCGAGCAGCTCTCACTCTGCCGTGCAGAAACTTATACGAAAATGGGCTTCATGTAGACGCTTACATTCCCGGGTTTCTTATCCATACCGAAATTCTCAGTGTTTTCCCTATGGCAAGACTGGTCATATACAGAGTGTTTTCTGACAACGTATAGTGTGTCGCTTGGCCGGCAACACAAATTCTCTGGAAGATCAACTTTCTTTCCTTGCTTTAGTTGTTGTCCGTAACCCTTCGTCTCATGTTACTCAGACTTTGTATACTCCGAGAGGTAATTTTCGTAAGTTTCTTTTTGACACGGGAAGTACCGAG
This sequence comes from Fasciola hepatica, assembly GCA_948099385.1. Lineage (NCBI taxonomy): Eukaryota > Metazoa > Platyhelminthes > Trematoda > Plagiorchiida > Fasciolidae > Fasciola > Fasciola hepatica. The sequence goes on along the minus strand of CANUEZ040000032.1, from coordinate 2,179,397 downwards.
TCTATCATTTCAAAATCTCATCTCGAAACATTTTCCCCTAGTGCTCATATTCAGCCTACTGATGTCACGATCCGAGGTATCACTGGTCATTCTTCATCGACTTTAGGTTCATGTATCATTCCGATTCAGGCTTCTACCTCTCCTTCCATTCGGCATGAATTTCTCATTTCTGATTCCGGTCAATCTTTCCTGGATCTAAAAATTCTTCGTCATTCACATGTGAATATTTCGTTGTTTAGTACTCAGGACGACGTTTCTTGCCTTCAATTGGTGAAACATTTTTGAATTATTCGGCTGATGAGGTCTGGCATTTGAAGTGGAACCAGGTGGAAAATTACAACAGTTAACTGTGCATCTGATGCAGGGGATGGGGTAGATTTGGTCTGACCGATCCGGTGAACAAAGTCTGCACCAAGTTAATGTGGGCACTGAAATAGAAATGATTCGTTAACTGATTATTACCAACAGTAAAGTTGGTTTTTATTAAATTGGACATCATTTAATGTTGGTAATATAGAAGTTTTCAGCGAGCTCCCGTGTTCCCGTTACTCACGGAAAGGCAGGTTATTTTCAGTTCGTAACTAACAGTTAAGAGACAATTAACAAGGTATTACCAATGGTGGATTCCATAAGTTATTCTACAATTATCTGGATTACCGTTTAATCAATGGAACAGTTAATTTGTGAGTAACAGATTAGATTTCACTCACATGATTCATAATGCAACGTGAACGTCCAAACCACTGAAGACTGCGAAAGCGCTGTACAGCTGACCGAACTTGACTTGACTTCATCATCGTTACTTGCACGACATTTTAGTATTCCAATGCAATAGTGCTTTGTCAGTCCATATAAAAGTCATCAGATCTGACCACTTTGTGATGACTGTTAATGACATTCCTTTGTGTTGTTTTATTACACCGTCGAATCCTTGTACATTACGATTGCGCAGAGTACAATTTCGAATTGAGTTCCAGTTCAACCGGTGTTCTCATTCCTTCAGTGCGCTTAGTTTGGGTCGAAGCTTTTACATCGTTCGTTGCGATAGTGCTAGTTCTCGAGTGCAAATCCCGATCATAACATCTGGCGTCGCGGTCAGTTCCAGTCATGGATATCTGTAACTTGTTCCTAACATCAAAACCTCAAATAGGGAATAAATGAACACTGTAAGGAAGTTTTTCCACTTACCTCTGTCGGTTAGTATTATGTTTCAGTTTACTGACAAGTAATATTAACTGACATAATACGAGGCTTTGGATTTTGCTGACTCCATTTCGTTGTCATTCATTTTTGCATTTCCTTTCTCCCGTGATATACAATGACAAATTCCATTAGTAAAACCTAACGAGCGCGCTATCCACAGGGAAAGATACGATAGATTCATTGGGCGTGCAATAAATTTGTGCTATCTATTCATGCAACGCAATCATAACATTTTTAGTTCGATGATTTCGCTACGAAAGCTGTTTTAGTTTCATGGATCCGAAGCGGCCCTAAATAAAGTAGACAATGAATCTTCAATGTGCGCTATACCCGTGCATTTTTTGACCACTGAACAGCGATAATTTTCATTATACTTGGTAATCCATTCACATTGCAGTCATCTAACGGAATTTAGCCGAATACTGTAACCACAGTTTCGCATACATCATTTAGCGGAGTCGGTTCGCAGTTGTTCACATAAGGCCAACTTCATAAGAAGTTATTATATCAGGTATAATATTTATCACTTTGTGCAATAAACTGTGACAAAGAATCTTCATCGTCTGTCATCGTGTTTCGAAGCATCTGACAGTTCCTCAAGTACAACAGAAACAACAGAATTCACTGTGAAAATATGATTGTCCAAATAATATAAACCATTTAATGAGTTTCAGTCGGACAACAGTTTATTTTGCGATATCGGCATATTCATCCTGATAATCATAAATCGTTCGTCAGTATTTATCCAATTCAGCTACGATTGATTTAACTGAACCTTAATAAAAACATTTTTACCTGACATACTGCTTGTGCTCACCATTGATGTGATACTAAGGTAGCATATTTTGAACAGTGTATTAGAAAAAGGTTTGAATTTCATAGGCGTCAAATACAACCCCATGTAGCTATATAAATTGATACGCAAAGGGATTTCGTCTCTCGTCAACATTTTAGCCGAATAATCCCAGGCAACACAAAGGGACACTCGACCATCACTTGAGTTTTCCCTAGGAGATGGTCGCAGAAAATCACTGCAGCACCCCCAAAAACGATCAAAATCTCTAGAAATACTGCAGAATCTATCATCAGTGTAAAAACTTTGAACGAAAATCTCTTTTAGGCAACATTTGGTGATATTTATTACCTTGACTCAGACTGAATTTAGATACGAAAATCTCTCCGATCGTGATTGCATAAAAATTTCAAAGCCGACTTTTCATGACCAAAAACCGTGGTATAATAAATATTGACATTCTTTGTCCAGTTGACTGCGTATTATGAATTCAGATATTCCATTTATTTTGAGGCATTCCCATTATGGCCGCCAGTTTTTGGTGGTGGTTGTTCGTTGTCACTGCTTCGGTGAGGAACTGCGCTGCGTCCTGTCAATTTTTGCGGCTTATCGGTGGATATATGCGACTTATTCTCACATATCTCTCCATCTATATGTTGAAAACCACACTTTGAACTGCTTGGCTTTTCCAGAACTACAATATTGAGGTGCAAGAAGCAGATCGCAGTCCACAAAGTTAATACGACCGATTTCAATTCATCCATCATTTGGAACGGTGATGTCAAACGTTAGCTGTTATGAAGTTTTTTACAACTTTTCAGACCGTTGTTCCGGTTCAACCAATGACGAGTCCGATGATTTAATGGATAACATCGACAGTCCTGAAACAACGAAAGACTCACCTGCAGCAGTCACCGAGGCACAAGTCATAGTTGCTACTACCTGTACCGCAGTCAGGTGATGTATTCTGAACTTTTAAATATAGATAGTGGTGAGAACATGATGGAGTAGTACTACATGCGTACCAAACAAGCTTATTTGACACATATTCCTAGGAATCGGTGTCGACTGATTTGGCTGCGACCACTGTCACGAACGGTAATCTTCATGGTGGTCAACGATATATGCGACAGAATTGTCATTCAGGGTTAGATAAATTAAACTTAAGACACCAAGCAAAATAATGAGTACGCTTGCAGAAGGTTTTTGGGTTTGTAAATTTATATTTTCCGGTTGTTCCTTTGCCCAGGGATATTGTGAGGCAAGCTGGAATCCAAATGCACTCATCGATGGCTGATTTGTGGACAATTACGGCTTCATTTGCCATTGAGTCCGAGATCCTTGCAGTGGACACCGTGGAGGAACCAAAGAAAAAATGTAGGTGCACCAACAACAACACCGGCGCGCCCGTGAGTATGTACATTTCGGGCTAAGTGAAAGGCAATACTCAAAAAGGTTATACAGCTGTGACAGATGCACACAACGCAACTATTACGTCCAACGCCGACTTATTTGCCCGTTAACCACCGGAAGGCCACACAAAGACACTGATTTTCGAAATTGTCGCCAAAGCAGTCACCTTATTGGCAGTTCCCCGTTTGAAGAGCTACCGGTGGATATGATAGCCCCGTTTCCCAACGACTGCATATGCAGTGTTTGTCTCGGAATAATGCGACGATTAATCGGTCCTTGTCGTGGACTTAGTTCTGGACGTAGACCCATTTTGGACGTCACTGGTGCGCGACAAGTAAATGAACACTTGGAAGCCATAGAAAAATATGACTTGTGTCCAGTTGTCACTATGTGCGTATTCATTATTTTCATTAGTTTCTCAGGTCCAAGTTATAACGCACTCAGTGATACTAAATACGTCATCCCCCATCAGAGACACAGAAAGACATTATAGAGCACGCATAAGTCTAATATAAATTGTCATTCTTTTCCTAGAGAGATGTAAACAGTAACGAAGATAACAAATGTAAAAGACCGAGTTTCCGAACATAGTACTTATGGGAAAACTTTGGCTTGTATGTTCAAGCCCGGATGTCGCCTTCAATATTTGCAGCTACGATGGATAATCTCACAATTCGTGTTGTCAGGGTACAGAAAATTTTAAGGATCTTAAACTCCAGTTTACAACTTCGAGCACTGCGTGTGTATCGGTGCAGCTGTTGCATTTCATTATTCCTGTGCAGAAAGCATGAGAGTTCAGCAGATTGAATGAAAAATGGGAGGGTAAAACCTTTTACCAACAAATGGTAACTTCTGCGTTTACACTACTGATAATCGTAATTTCACTCCTGGTTGCCACGGGAACAAGAGCTATCGATGATTTCGTGCGTCAGATTATGCGAACATTGATTTAAGATCCCTTGTAGCAAAACCGTTCCGAAACCGATCGGTTGTTTGCCGGTTTTTACAATTACGCCGATCGGTTTTATAGCGGTTTGTACCAGTCGTTTGAAAAACCGTGACATGCTTCGGTAATTTCTGTCACTTTTCCCAAATTACGTTTTACGAAGCTCCCTTCTATCTCCCAATAATTGTCCTTTATCTACCCATTTCGAGGTCATTAAACAGAGCGATCTATAAGGACGTATTTCAGGGCATTTTGATGAGTTAAATCAATGTATTGGAATAAAACGACAACTAAGCCTTGTGCATTACTCCGGTCGTCAATTCCCTTCGTATAAGTTTTTTTTCACTCCGTGTAAAGTGGCTACTAAACAAACAGATCGAAAACCGATGCTACGGTCGGGCTGTGTACTCCAAGGTATTGTCTTCCGCAAAAATAAAATCGGAGGGTTGTTGTAGGTACCTGTACATTTCCAACTTATTCCATGATTCTTAACGTCCCTTGTTGCAACACTTCTTTGTAGTACCGACATTTTAATGTAAAACAAATGCACATACACCTTTTTTGAACATCACCACCGCGCAATACCAAAAAGGCTGTCAATAAATCTCTCATTCAGGCACGGTTTCACCCTCTGCTTTGGAGTGCCTTCAAATTATATCGACCATAACTAATTGTGAGAAACAGAACATTTTAGAAGCTTCCACGACACCACTTGGCACTCATCTCAAGACCATCCTTATCGGTTCAAAGAAGGGTTGTCAGACTGAATTGAATTGGAGATATTGGCGAACTGGCTCTTAAGCACTCACATCCCGATCAAAAAAACGGTGGGCAACTGTGAGTTTGTGTTATAACTTTTGTTTCATTTTAATTTCTAACGTGCATACACTTTTGGCCTTTCATCTCATCACGTTCATCCGCCTATCTTAGTTTGCTAGTGTCGTTTTAGATAGTGTTGGCGCTAGTATACCATTTAGACTGATTGGTGCGCTACAGCGTTTTTGGGCGATACTCATTTGCAAATAAAAAAAGTTTTCAGACTAACTGTCGGTGAGCGTGGCGTTCTGTTATCTTATTTTGCATTTGAAAGTGCTGTAACTAAGGTCAATTCTCCTGGGGCTACAATCCCTCTCATCGACGAAAAAACATAATGTTGAATACCACGGTGAAGACCAAATGAGGTTACGAGCACTGATTCATGTTTTCAGGACGCAGAGGTACAAACCGAAGATGTTGAGGTCAGTTATGATTCGACCAATGTTGCTTAACCGTCTGAGAAGTTCATGAGAAGCGGTAAAAACTGTAACCATTAATTGTGCTACCCTGGTTCGAAAAAATCTCTATCATCCCCTTCGTTCCAGAATCTGCTAAAGGCACCGCAAGAGCACACAGGTGAATAGCAGTTGTTCTTCGAGAATTGTGGTGTACGCGCATGCATCGAATGGGCAAAATATAACTGTGTTTCATAAAACATTTTTACGTAAACTTGTTTCCCGCGAGGGCGTACAATCGGCTTGCACTGCTGACTTGAAGGTGAGACGACAACCTCATTCGGAGCCATAGCAGTACCAACTGGTTGCTCTCCTGAAAGTGACAAAATAGCCTCTTTCGAAGTCGTAGCAGGTAACCATAACTGCAGACCCTGACTTGACACGGAAGTGTCGTCAACAGGTAGTGCAGGGTTAACATCGAATCTCGTCAGCGAGCGAGACGCTATCATCAAGGTACGCTGCTTTGAGGCGATCGACGCTAACTGTATCAACGCGACCGTGTCGACCAACATTAAAGGTCTGTGGTGACCTTCATCAGTTTGAGAAAATGACCGTTTCCTAGATACTATTTTGGATCTAATTTCTCCACGATCTTTTCTGACGTTTGATGTCGACCTCATCGTTTTTTGGTTGCGTACGTCTTACTGGACTGACGTTTTCAAGGTTTCCGTCGACCTCGTTTTGAATCACTTACACATTCGGTCCTTCGCCGATTGTGCGCGCTCGCGGTTCGCTTTCTGCCAAGCCGTTGCGTTCATTTACATTCGGTGCATTCCTCGTATGAATACTGTCTTGGTGCGAAGATATATAAAATACACCTTCGCATCTGTCAACCGACTTGCTTCCTCTGTATTTGTCGATGGAGGGGATTACGTTGGTGTTTCACTGTCAGACCGAATAGAAGACATGTTCTCTGGTCGCGCTCAAACGTCTCCCAATGGTCTTATCATGACGGAAAATCATGCAAAGTAGACCTTTTCAAGGCTGTTGTAGTGGTTTACTTTTCGATTCAACACCGATGAATACATACAAAAAGGTTTTGAGTTCGGTCGGAGCGAAAACCTGTCGTCCCTGCGTTCGAGTCTGCGCCGGAGCGAGATTTTGCATGAACGTAGACAAGTGGTGAACGTAAGTTTGTACGGCAAGTGAGTCTGTACTCCGCGGCGTAAGGAATTTCCCAGGCTGTCTTAATGTCGTGCCGTAGACAGGTTCTGTTGCTGAACATCGGGTATCTGCCTTCATGCTAGTCCTGATACCAAGAAGAACTAACGATAACGTTCCATGCCAGTCGGGGCTCTCGTGCGCCTTAAGAGCTGCTTTGACGTGGCAATCAAAACGTCCGACTAAGCCATTCGATGCTTGATGGTACGCGGTCGTGCGGATGCGTTCCGTACCCAACATGTGAGCTAATGAAGCGAATAAATCGGACTAAAATTGTTGCCCTCGTTCGGTGGTGATTGTGGAAGGACAACCATATAAAGCTATCCATCGTTCTATCAGATGTCGAGCCACTGATTCGGCCGTGACGACAGAGATGGGAATAGCCTCGGGCCACCTCGTAAATCTATCGATGCACGTTAGTAAGTAGGTATACCCATGTGATGGGGTCAATGGACCCACAATGCCTACATGGATGTGATCGAAGCGAGCATCAGGCGTAGCAAAAGTACCAATAAGAGAAGCTACGTGCTTATGCACTTTAGATCGTTGATATTGTAGACACTGTTTTGCCCACATACGAACATCTTTATTCATGCACGGCCGGACGTATCGTGCAGCTACTAATCGGAGACTGGCTGCGACGCCTGGATGTGAGAGTCCATGTATGGTATCGAACATGAGACATCGATATGTGGAGGGTACGACTGGTCGAGGTATGCCAGTAGACATGTCGCAGAGTATAGTCCCAGCACTGGTGGTCAGGGGTACGGACTGACACTGTAGGGACGATGACTGAGAGGCTTCCATACATGAAGAATTCTGTGCCTGTGCTGCAGCCATGGCAGGGATGTCTAAAACCAGAGAATAAATAGCATCAAGCGGAATACGCGACAAAGCATCTGCAACGCAGTTCGACTTACCTTTAACGTGCCGTAGGTCAGTCGTGAACTGAGAAATATAGTCTAAATGTCTGACTTCTCGTGGGGAGTAACGGTCAGACTTAGTATGCAATGCATACGTCAGAGGCTTATGGTCTGTAAAGAGGATGAAATATCGACCCTCGACTGCATGGCGGAAGTGCTTAACGGCATTATATGCAGCCAGCAGTTCGCGGCCAAAAGCACTATATTTCGTTTTTGTGAGACTGAGGCGTCGAGAGAGAAACTCCGATGGTTGTCAAATCCCAGAAACAGACTTTTGCAGGACCGCTCCGGCGACAAAGTAGGATGCATATACAGCTATGCTGAGGGTGGCAGACGGAACTGGGTGCATTAGGAGCGTGGTCAGAGCTAATGTCGCTTTAATCCCCGAGAACGTTACTCGTGCGGAATCCGTAAGCGACAACTTACGTGGATTGCCACGAAGTGGGTCAGTTAATGGAAGCAAACGTTCGGCAGCATGGGGTATGAACCGACGATAAAAGTTAACCAAATCAAAAAGTACCTTGAGCTCCTTGTTTGAGGACAGTACGGAGTAATCTGAGCAGCATTTCGCAAACCAAAAGACATTTGTAGAAACTCAAACAAACCAAAAGGAGTCGTGACAGCGGTTTTCTCGACGTCTTCAGCGGCCACTGGGATCTGGTGATAGAATCGTACCAAATCTATCTTAAAGAATACAGTCGCGCTGTGGAGAGATGCAGTGTTGTCGTGTATTATGGGTGTACGTTTCGTATGAACTAAACGCTTTTCTTACTGGCTACTAACAGTTTGTTAGCAGTCACAAGTTGTTCCCTGTGTCGTTGGCCAAGAGTTGGTCATTTCACTGAACTCAGTCACGATTCGTGATTGGTCTTTAATCAAATCTGATTTTAGTGTGAGAATTTGGTTTTATTTATCTCACACTGATTTGAGCAAACTCTCTCATGTGATTTGAACTGTCTTATCCTGTTCCCTCTTTTTGACATTGACCTGCATTCGTTTAAATGAACACATGACGCTGCCGTTTGCGTAAACAGTAAATCTGACTGTACACGATCTGTTTCCCGCTCGGTTCAAAATTTGGCTGTATTCCTTGGTTATTCATTGTTCAATAAAGTTGTTCCGATTACAGAACCGTGTTTTGGAATACCACGCCTATCAGTTAAAGTCCTTCGAAATTTGTTTGAGGCGCGAAGTAAGCCACACCAAGAAGGAGCACCTTAGAAAGGCTGAAAGCAGCTAGATCGTACGAATCTTAGTGGACTTCAATCGAAGCGGTCAAAGTTGACGGTCGAACGGACTTCGCTTTTAGTAGATATCGGATAGCTATCATAACAGATAACCCAGTTTAGTGCGGGATAATCTCCACATGATCGCCAGCTAATGCCATCTTTCTTAAGAACCATGCGTAGAGGCGAGGCTCATGGACTGTGATGGGGACGAACAATACCTTTAGAAGGTAAAGCATCAAACTCGCTTTCGGCGGAAGCCAGCTTGTCTGGCTCCAGTCGGCAAGGTCGTGCCGTGACTGGTGGTCCGTTAGTGACAATGTGGTGTGCCACACGATCGGTCACTGCCTCTACCTCTTCAAATGGTGTAGTCAAAATGGGAAACTTTTTGTGTAAATACTGAAAATCGCGAGGAATTTTAGAACCCGAACCCCATGAATCGGTGTGCATCTGTTCGAGCTGCGAGACCCGCAAGACAGGAACTTGGGCCCCAGTATTGACTAGGAACCCAGCGTTAGTACACGAATCATGCACGTAAGATAAACGGCCAACCTGAGGCCGATTGCCGGCGAGTACGGCAACTTTTACCCGCCGGCAGTGGCGTTTCCCGCCAAGTATGAACACGGCGGTCTGCACCAACGAGCGGCTGGTCCAAAAACGCGGTGGAACCAACAAAACCGCCGATAGGATTGTCTGGCTTGGAAGAGGCAGGTGAAACGGATTCACGACGGACGCGGGCAGTGGAGGGCCACCGTCAGTGCCATTGCTTACGTGGGCTATGCTAGGGGTGAATACTTCAAATCTGTTTCTAAAAGGCAGTCGACCCTTGATGGACCGAGAGTGCCGAGGCCTCTCCGGCGATTCATATAGCTCAATACCCCGACGGCTGCATGATGCCTTGGTGATGAGGGGACTAGCCCCATTGCTGACAAGGGTGGCAATTTTGCCGGCCACGGCGGCTGCTCGTTCCAAGGACGAGTCTTCGAAGAGAGCAGTTGAGGTGGTCTGAACACGAAAAGGTAAGGAACCCAACCGCAATTCTTTACATATCTCCAAACGACTAGCGGTGAGCCCCGCCAGGGACCGGATTTGAGCTAGGTGGTGGCTGCATCTGGTATCCCCTATGAGTTGCACGGCAAGCAGCTGATGGAGGCTTTCCTCTCGAGGGGGTAGGAAGTGATGGAGGATAACCTCCATGAGCCGACCGTGCGGCAACTCATGGAGAGGTTTCAACATCAAGTCCCTCACTGAGACGATAACATCACCCGGGACTGCCTCTAAGGCTTTGAAGAACAAATAACGAAAATCCTCCCAAACGTTCTGTGCTTTGTGAGTTTGACTATAGCTGACATTACTTTGAAAAGCACGTCTATTCGCCACACTTTAGCACGTTTGTTTATCCATGTGAGAGAGTTAGACTTGGCCTCGAACCGTTTCTGACTGTCGTGCTTGAGCCAAGGGGCTTCGAACCTTTGAGTTTCACTGTGGAGTCTATTCGGCCGCACACCTGAGGTTTGTATGTATTTGTACTTTTTGTGAATTTCAGTTTATTACCGTGGAAACTACGAATCAATCTTCTTCTGGTTTTGGGATTCATTCGAATGGGCCGCGCGTTGTTCGATTTGCAAGAATCGCCTTACAAAGCATAAGAAAATCTTTGGCTTTGGCCGATAATCCTACGTGCCTCGAAATGCAGCTCTAACACTGCAAAACAAAAGTCGGGGTAGTGTAGGATAAAGGCAATCAACTTGAAAGCAACCGCAGGTAAATTCATGTCTGTGTCAAGCTGCATCTTATCCTCCGACATGCCTAAGTTGCGACTATACACATCGTGCAAAAAAAGGACGCGAAACGGCAAAATTTCACAAGCTCATTATAAGAGCGAATAGTCCAGAACGGCTTGGAAGTGATTGGAATCACCAATATAGAAGACGTTCGAGCTCGACCAGAGAACATGTCTTCTATTCGGTCTGACAGTGAAACACCAACGTAATCCCCTCCATCGACAAATACAGAGGAAGCAAGTCGGTTGACAGATGCGAAGGTGTATTTTATATATCTTCGCACCAAGACAGTATTCATACGAGGAATGCACCGAATGTAAATGAACGCAACGGCTTGGCAGAAAGCGAACCGCGAGCGCGCACAATCGGCGAAGGACCGAATGTGTAAGTGATTCAAAACGAGGTCGACGGAAACCTTGAAAACGTCAGTCCAGTAAGACGTACGCAACCAAAAAACGATGAGGTCGACATCAAACGTCAGAAAAGATCGTGGAGAAATTAGATCCAAAATAGTATCTAGGAAACGGTCATTTTCTTAGACGAATGACGGCCACCACAAGCTGAATTATGGCATCACAAAAGAGCACACCTTTTCTCAACGCTTTTTCACCATCGGTATACCATTAAGAATGGGACACCTGCCCGAACAATGGGCGGCATAGAAACCAATCAGATCGCAGATTAGTCACCTGGAGCAAATAGTGCATGCGTACGCAGGTAGCTCCCGTCGTTTTACGCCACTTGTGCTGATGGGGTTGATAGTGCCTAGAGTAATCGAGGGTTAATTTTGCTTTTAAAAACTGCCCTCCGGTTTTTGAGAACTACAGCTGCGATCTTATCACAAGATAACACTCTGATACTGCAAAAATGAAGACAGAACAGGTCAGAGTAACCCAGGGCTGCAATTCAAAGCCGCGAATAATCTTTTCACCGATAGGCGTTCGCTGTTTTCTGCCTGCATTGCGCCTTTTTATTTTCAAGTCACACTTCAAGAAGACAGTTTCAGTTCTTACGTGATTCATTGTAGTGGATTCGGTATCCGTACATCTCCGACTTTTCCGTGGTCGTCAACGTCCTTTTAAGCAACTTTTCCTTGTTGAGTCAACGTTTTAATTTGAACAACGGCACACACCTTTTTCGAGCACCACTACCGCGCGGTACGGAAGGCTGTAATAAATCTCTTATCCTGGCCCGGTCTCGCTGTCCGATTGGCATGTCTCTGAGTTACATCAACCGGATCTAACTGTGAGAAACAAAAATAGTCCCAAAAGCTTCCACGGCGTAGTTTGCCACTCGTCTTAACTTCATCTTGACTGGCTTAATGAACGGTTGCCAGACGAAACTAAACTGGAAATAATGGCAGACTGGTTCTTTGGAGCTCACATCCCGGTTACGAGAACGGCGGGCAATTTTGAATTTGTGTCATACCCTTCCGTTTCATTTTGATTTATATTTCACGTGCACTTTTGTCTCTTTATCTGAACTCGCTCTTCTGCCCATCCTTTTTTTGCTGGTGTCAAAGGTAGCCTTGACACCGACTTAGTTCACCGCATGGACCGATTAGAACCCTACATCGCTTTCAGAGGGGGCTGACTGAAAAGTACCCCAATGTTATCGTTATTTTAACGACGAACAAATTTTCCCCGATTTTGGAATATCGCTTCTGGTGTTGTGAAGTACTTTCTTCCCACTCATGGCGAATTTCCGCATAATGGTTTTAATTGTTTTAAGGACTGTTTTGCTTTCAAACTCCCACGAATGATGGTATTATTCCAAATTAGTTTTAGGATACTCTCAGTTATAACTCTTGGAGGCGATAGAAATTTCATCCTAGGATGAAAGGCCGAGTGGAATCGGGTTACTTTCACGCTCGGATACATTTTAGGATGCCAGTCTGGAAAAGTAGAAGGGTGATCCTTCTTTCTGCCGCTGCAGGGAGGCAACATATGAACGTATGCATCGTTGAACAGTCCAACGAGCCTCTCACTGGTGCGTCCAAAAAAGGTTTGCAGATGAAACAGGCACCGATGAAATTCAGTGCACTTCTACATATGAAAGCGTCCAAGATCTTGCCATCAGTATTCCATACCACGATCTCAAACATACTTCTTCCAGCTGCGCTACACCAGGTAGTGGTGCTGTTGTCGATTCAGTTTTCATTCAGCCATCTTGGGAAATACTCAGAATTTCAGATTCTCAGGGCATTCTAGTAACCCAGAAAAATTCGGGGAGTTTTTTCTCAGCCTTGAATTCGAACCTGACTTTAGTTTGCCGGTACTTTTCCGCTTCACTCACAGAGTCTTTCTGATATTTCAAAATGCCACGTGTAGTGAAAGGGACTTCCAGTAATACCCCATCAACTCATGCTTCGGTTACTAGGAAAAATAGGCTTATTCAAACTCCCGTGGTTTCAAAACAATGTTCGGTTGACCTCTGTGACTTGTAGGCTTGGTGACGGTATAGAAGACTTTTGAGGGTTGCTGGTGAACGTGTCTCCCGTTGGATCCAGCAGCGAAGTACCATCGTTATCCCCTCTATCGGACAAATAAAGAAGATGCAAGTCGGTTTATAGATGTAAGGTGCACTCTATATTTCGTGGCACCGAAACAGTACCTTTACGAGAAATACACCGAAAAGAAAACGAAAAACAACGGCTGTGCAAAAAGCGAACAGGGAGAGCGTATAATCGGCGGACGATCGAAAGTGAAAGTGACTCAAGACAGGGTCGAAGGAAACCTCGGAAAAGTCAGTCCAGTAAAACGGAGGCAATCGAACAACACAACGAAGCCGATGTCAAACGTGAGACAAGATCGTGGATGAAATAAATCTAAAATGGTGTCCGGAAAACGGTAATTTTCTCAGAACGATCGGCGACGGGAAGAACAGCTGTTCAAGGTCAAAGAATCTCAGATATATAGTCTCAGCTTCTGAAGTGGGAAGATACGGTATCGAAACTCGCCCCCCCCCCTACTGTGCATCACTGAGCGCATCAAACATTCGTCCCTACAAAACCTGACAGCAGTTGGCCGCCTTATGGACTCTGTTGCGTCCGAAGTTCTCATAATAGTAAGGAACTCTCGTAATGCAGTCTTGTTTGATGCCCCAGAGAGAATAACTCTCGAGGATGTCAAACATATATTGTTGAATGCATGTGGTATGGCCCACCTTCCCTGTCATAAAACAAGGCTGCGTAAGTGCGTTCAGCGCTTCACCTGCCCAATTCTCATGCGATTTGCAGATGATCTATCTGCCAAAGAATTCATTAAAAGGCGCAACACCATAGCTTCTATTATCTTCTATAGAAACAAAAATAGCCGATGATGAGACCCCTCTTCAAAGGAAAATTACTAGATCTCTCTCAACCTTCCCCATTAGAAAGACGCCTGATAGTTCTGATCATTCGGCACAGACGGCTGGTGGCTCCATCGCTCCTTTGCAAGTCCCCACTGCTTTATCTTCATACTCGCTTCCTGCCTCTTCACAACTGCCCACTGCCTCCTCATCCGCTCCCGCAGTGGGCTCTTTAAAATCTGATCCCATTACTGTTGATCTAGACATTTCCGCTTCTTCCTTCTTACTGCCACCCAGTAAAAGGGGCAAACCGTTGCCTCGCTCTCCTACTTTATCGGCTGTAGAGTACACCCCAAAATCTAATTCGCTGTCTGTTCCCTCCGGTGACAAACTACTCGCCGTCCAGAGGAATAGGTCTACTCGTCTTCCTGCCCTCCTCACAAACCCCTCCTTCATCCAACTGTCTCCTCCTAAATCAACTCGCCTCAACTCACCGAACAAGGTATCCACCTCGAAAAATATCCCTTGCTGATATGCATCGGTGGTCCCTACAAATACATCGCGCGCACTGCTTGCCAATACCAAAATACAGCCTCCGCAAGCCGTCCACTCTGCCTCACGTCGTACTCCTCAACTGACAAATATCTCTACTGCTCCCGCTACTAACTGCTCCACATTTGGTCTCCCACTCAACTTGTCCTACTTCCCCCATAATGTGCAGCTCAATCTACCACCCTACACCTCTATTACTCACACATTTTCCACCCTGCCCTCCACACCCCGCTTCAGTCAATACCCAATTGCTACTGGCCGGTATTTCTCAACTGCTCCTAATCACCCCTGTCTGATATCGACCCGCCAGGTGAAGACAGCCAAAGGAGCGCTAATTCGCGACATACTCATTATTAGCCTCCTTGAGATTGAAGGCGGAGAAACTGATAACGCTGAGGCCCAGCAGACTATTTCGCATTCGTATTCGAGGTGGCTAAAGAAACCCCCATGTACGGAAGCATTCACGACACACTGACGTATCGAACCACCATAAAACTCGACGCACATACAAGTACGTTACACATGTTTATACCACATGATCTCCGTCAAACACGTCACAGTGCTCACAGTCTTTCGTTGAAGT
Organism: Fasciola hepatica; assembly: GCA_948099385.1. Taxonomy (NCBI): domain Eukaryota; kingdom Metazoa; phylum Platyhelminthes; class Trematoda; order Plagiorchiida; family Fasciolidae; genus Fasciola; species Fasciola hepatica. The sequence goes on along the minus strand of CANUEZ040000032.1, from coordinate 2,164,251 downwards.
TACAGATTTTCCCGATATGTGGTGGTACATGCGATTTAGTTGTACATCCAGACACATACGCACATACCCGACGCATACTATACCCCGTAACCCCTATCAAAAATGTGACAGTGTTCGCCGCTTGTTTTTGTTGACATTGCTGAATGTCTTTTTCATATGTGGAAGTAGCGGCGATTACATCATACACATACACTCACGCAAGCACATACGTCCAGTGCATGACGGCCCTTCCAAGGACAGAATCTACGTTTCCCCTTCACGCCCGCCATCGGCCAGTTGCTCTCATGGAAGATGAGGATTAGTCTCGCGTCAATGTGGCCACCGGATTAGGGGCGACCATGAGCAGAACTTTGACGACAAGCATTAGGCAAGCGCACTGACAGAGGGGCCTAGGTAGTTAGGAAGAATCAGTACATTTGTACCAAACCTCTGACTCTGCTGTGGATTCGGGAGAATTTCGGTGAGCCGTGTAACGACCGGTCGTGGAAAATCCGCCTAAGACCATCGCAGTTCCATGTTTTTCATAAAATAAGTCACTTGCCTACACTGTTGACGTGTATTGATGTGCTGTAACACACGTTTGCGCAATGCGTAGCCAAATTCACAACAGATCCCGAAATCAGAATGCGATTATCCGTGAGATTCTACGATACTAGATTATTGAATGAAGAATGACACCAAAACAGATACAAACCTCAATTATGAGATCACAAGGACTCAACAAACCAGAACCGAATTGCGGCTTGAGAGTGAGGAGCAGGTGTGTCACGCAGGTTCATAGCAAGGATATGACAAAGTAGCACTTTGGGCGCTAAAAAGCAGCAATTGGTCCATAAAAACAAACAGTGCGTAAAGACACGTCAACAGTGTAGGCGAGTGAGTGATGTTGAGTAAAACACGGAACTGCAGCCGTTTGAGGGGGATTTTCCACGATCGGTATTTTCACATGCTCCTTGCTCGCACGTAGCAAGTCGGTTTTCCTTTGATGAATACTTTTGGTCCCATAAATGAGGTTTGTATCTGTTTGGTGTCATTGTTCATTCAATAATCTAGTATCGCAGAGTCTCACCGATGACGGCCTTCTGATTTTGGGGATCCGTGGTGAATTTGGCTACGCATTACTCATACGTGTGTTACACCCATACCACCTCCCTCAAATGTTGTATCTTTAGCCTTATTCAACTCGCGTTCTATGATTGGCAAACTCTCGTACCTAAAAACCTGTCCTCACAAACAGTTACGACACATCTTAATAACGGAATCCTGCCTGTCCGAGAGCACTCCCAATGATCAAATATCTTTGGTGGGATGCAGTCTTCTAAGGACCAACAGACCAAACCGGCATGGGGGTGGGTACCTAGCCTATTTCAAAGAACTGTACACCGCGACCCCTCCTTCATATACGGCGCCCGATTCTTTCCCCGTTTCTCTTTGGTTCACTATCAGCCTCCAAAGCACTGCTCTTCACGTTGTCTACTTGTATCGCTCACCAAATTCCCCCAGTTCCTTGTTTCCACTTCTCATTTGGTCTTTCGAATACCTCTCTTCCCTCCCTACTGGAACCAAGCTTATTGCGGGTGACCTTGATCTCCCTCAAATTTGTTCGTCCACTTTCCCGGTTCCTTCCAATCTTATGGACCTGATCATTAGCATTCGTATTGGTGGCTGGACGCAACATGTTGTCCAACCTACCAGAAAAGGGGATATACTAGATCTGGTATTTACTCATAACGTGCCTTTCATCGACGTGTCCGTGACACAAAATTTCCCCGGCGGTGACCATAAAGTGGTTATCTGCCATCCGCCCCTGGTGGCTCACCTAATCCCGCTCACCCCTCCAACAATACATTCCTATGCAGAAATTGGGCCTTGCTAGCCACGCTTATTCGCCAGGAAGACTGGGGTGAGTATTTCCTCACCCATGACCCTCAGCCTGCTGCGGACATTTCCCAATCCTTTTATCCAACTGTCTGAAAAAATTGTCCAATACTTCCTAGGCCGTACTTAAAAAGAGGTCCCTTGTCTCGCCACTCCATAAGTAGTACCATAAACTTCTCAAACAACTACACAATTCCAACATTTTTTTCAATTTTTATTCGTCTAAACTGCCTTTCCACACTTATTCAATGACAAGATAATACGCGACTTCGTGACCAGGAAGCTGGGGCTTTCAGTCAGTTCAGTTCAGTTCAGTTTGCACAGGACTTAATGTGGTTAGAGCCAACCGTGTGTCCAAATAATTGTGTTGTCGGCGCGGTTCCGTAGCTCCCAACACTGCGCGACTTTCTTTTTCTGAAGGGCAGAAATTTTTTGCAGTATCAGCCCCGGCAGATTAGGGTGGAAACAATTAGTAAATTGTATCTGACCCTAAAAGCTGCTTAACATAACTCGGGGTATACTGCCACACAGCACAGGTCTACTGCTTTCTTAAAAGCCTTCACTGTTGTGGTGTTTATGACCTCCCTCGGGAGCTTATTCCAGCAGAACACTACCCTATTTGAGAAGTACTTCGCCCTAGTTTGGAGCCTCGAATGCTTCCTGTGTAATCTAACGCTATGCCCCCTTGTGCCTCCTTCGAGGATCAGAAGGAAAATGTCTTCTCGTCTTATTCCTGACAGTCCCTTCATTACCGTGAACGCTTCTATCAAATCCCTGCGAATGAGCCGTCTTTCCATCGAAAACAGGTCTAGGGCACGCAGATGCTCTGTGTAGCTAAACCCGCCTTGCCCAGCCACCATTCCAGTGACTAGCCCTTGCACTTTGCCCAGACAGTCTATATCTTTCTGGTAGTACGGTGCCCAGGCCTGCAGGCAGTACTCCATATGCGGCCTAACTATGGCCTGATATATGGGAACAAAAATCTCCGGATCTCCTTACGACATAACGGATCTAACTCGAAAAAGTTCTCTCCTGGCCATAATAGCTGCTGCGGTGCGCTGCTTCGACGGCTTTAAGCTGTTGTCCATTATAACGCCCAAGTCATTGACCTGCGAGACCTTTTGCAACGAACCCACACCATTCCCACTAGACTCTGTATTTGTGGTCAGGCATTGACACTTGGTGAGGTTTAATGGAAGGTCCCGTTCGCATGCCCAGTTTTGTGCTGCCAGCACGACAAGTTCTATATCTACTCCAGCTATCTTGACGTCATCGGCAAACATAAAAGTGGGGTTTGTAAGCACACGCGCTAGGTCACTGATGAAGATGAGGAAGGGCAGAGGGCCGAACACCGAACCATGTGGCACCCCAGTTGTTACACCTTCCGGTTTTGAGACATGGTTCACCACCTTAACACTAAAGGTTCGCCCTTCCAAAAAAATATTCATCCATTGTCTTGCCTTCCCAACAATTCCCACAGACTGCAGGTCGACGTCTAGACATTTGTGGTTCACAGAATCAAGTGCCTTGCTGAAGTCCAAATAGCAGACCGCAATCGATTGCCCTTCGTCCAGACGCTTGGTTACCTCATCGGGGAACAGCAGGAGATTCGTCAGACAGGATCGTCCTGCAGACAGGATCCTCCTGCAGTCACCCCAACAAGTCGCAACTTCTTTCTATGTTGCATAAGTTCAGAAAAGCTGACGTTAAGGCCGACTTCCAACTTCTAATTCTGGACAATAACTCATCCATCTCCTCACACCTTGCATAGCCGAAGACTTCAATGCATTCTTTGTTTCAGCCATGGCTCCTGCTGCGGTCATTACCCCTCCTCCATCTTTACCACTTATGGACTCTGTTATTTCTACGATACCCTTCGATGCCGGAAGTATTTCTAAGCCATTCTATAACAGCAACCCCCCCATTGATTAGGCCCCGATGGCTCACCAACAGTTGCTCTTGTCAATGGCGGACCGGATCTCACCATTCTGCTGCTCAACCTCTTCACTCATTCACTTAATGGTAGTACGATACCTGCTAATTGGAAGCGCTCGGTAATAGTTCCCATCCATAAAAAGGGGACCTTCACATGAGGCATCCAATTATCACCCTGTAAACCATACCCCATTTTGTCCAGAATAATGGAAAAAATAGTCTGAATTCACATTATTAACTATTTATTAAGCCTCAACCATACTAATGACGATCAATAAACCACATATGTATATATATATAAATATTTACATACATACTCATTACTATCCTGCGGTTATTAATGCAAGCATGGTAAGTAACCCAACGATCCTCGATATCTCTTTGCTTACGTTGCCTCTTTTCCACACTAGGTCCCATCACGTATACTTTCACCACCACCTCTGCGATTTTGTCTAGTTTCTCGCATTTAGAGTGGCTCACTTACTGAACTCAACATCTATGTACAAAGTCACCATTTCTGTCTCCTCCCCATACCCCAGCTAAGCTTCTTCGATAATTTCATGCAGAATTCACTTGTACTCTTCTATTGGCCAAATACTCCAGATCAAATCCCAACCCAGTTACTGAATATCACAGCTCTCAGTTGTTCATAGTTCACCGTTTCCCTTTTTTAGTCTCAAGCATCATAGACCGAGTTTTGCCTTAGTCCCTCTATAATGGACCAATATTGAGGCCTATCTACCTCGCCATTCACTAAAGTGTTCTTTTTCGTCATTCTGGTTTTTGTACGAACCCTCATCTATTTACGTTTCGATGTATGTCTCACTCCCTCGAAGTCTCACCTTCATTTTTGTCTCCTACTCTTTAGAGACATAATCGGCCTTAGCTCGACACTCCTTAATATCGTTTTGCTTACCTTGACCATTTTACACACCAGGTTCCATCACATATACTTCCGTCACTGCCTCCACGATTTTGAACCGGAAAGTCCAGCCTCATTTATCTCACTTAGCGTGGCCCACTAACTGGACTAGACATCCAGTTATGGCGTCACCAATTCTGCCCTCGCTCTATACCTCAGCTAAGTTCCTTCCATAATTTCATGTAGAACTTCGTCTTTTCTTCTGCTGAATGATTATTCAAGGTGGAATATTACCTCACCTTTAAAGGTTTTAGCTCCTATTTATGCGCCTCCCTTTTACTCTTAGGTTCCATGGCCTCAATTTGTCTTGGGGATCCGCTGCATCCATGAATCCGTGCTTCACCATTGTTCTTCCTCCCGCTCACCGTTGATCCTCAGCTGAGCCATACCCAGACGGTGTTTCTCTATCTCATTTCCCTTTCTAGTGATCCTCAATGCTGGCCAACCACCTCGGCCACTATGCTGATCACCTCCGTGGCTGATGCACCTGGATAATAATGCTGTGTGGCCATCTGCTACTCGATGTTTCCGTTGGTTATGTTGTCCAGGTTCCCACAACCAGACTAAATGATTTTGGACCATGTACCCCTTTCGTGGTTGCTCAACCTTTGTAAAGCCACCGACGACCACTCACGCCAATCGCAACGGTGCGAGGTGCGGTCAAATCCCCCGCTTTGGCCGGCGCACATCGGGCTTGCAGGCCGTCTGCAACGGTGTGCGAGCGCAATAAGGTTGGTGGATCACACATCCTGTGCTCACTTCAAGAAATGTGTTTCAGGTTGGGAGTCCAGCCCACGGTCAGCCCCACCCACTAGCACAGGTTGCGGATTGCACTCTACAACTCTGCTCGCCCTACCGCATTTATCATTGTCCGTTGCGGACCGCATGCTCTTACCATTCTTCCGACACGATTCGTTCATGTCCCGTTCTTGTCAGCAATCATATCACTTCCCTCCTGTGTCTTTCTACCTCGGTAAGCAAACCCATCTATTTTGTTTTTGTTCCTATCGTGTTTTACAATGACGACCCTCGCTACACGACGACACCATCACTCTGTCCACTTAACTCTTCCCAAGCCCGAAATGTATTCTCCTGCACCCATTTCGCTTGGTACCTCCATACAGTCATAAAGCTCACTGATCGCACGTCACGCTAGCTACCATTCTGCGATTTACTATTTTGTCCATCTAATACCTCCAAGCACTACGCACCAGACACATCCGTAACCATTCCCAATAACCATGTTAGGACGCGCCACTTCAACCTTTGCAATATTTCACGACCAAAATTGTTACCTTTCCACAAACTTCATATTTTCCATGTCTGAATCAAAAATTCCCCCGTGGATCGTCCTTTTAGGCATTGAACCGATTGGCAACTTCTGGCTCAATCCATTTGTGTAATGGCCTGCAAGCACGCAGATCTTCAGTTCCATTCTTCCAACTGCGACGCACAACTATTTTTCATGCTTTTGTTTCCATCGCAGGCCTTCCCGTCCAGGTTTTTTTATTTTTCCCGCTTTTCATCCTGTGTCATCTGTAGTGAAACGATCTGATTTGTCATCTCTTACCTGGTTTTCTTTGGTTAAAACTCTCGTCTGCTTCGTACATTGCCCGCAACAGGCATCTTCAGTGTGCCTCCTGTGCTGCGCCGCTTTTCCGCGTTCCGCCCAGCGTAAAGTCATTGTAACGTCATTATTCTCACCTGCAGTTTCAAACCATGTGATCTGCCATTACTTGATCTTTCTGATCCTCCACTTCCTTATTCCTATCCCATCTTATTCGCTGTTAAAACTGATGCATCTCCAGACCACAGTTCTTCTAACCTCCAAGTTACCCTTGCCCAGTGATATTTTACGCCTCTCCAGCCACTCGTACTCCCATTCGTTCTGCATTCTCCAGCCATTTTTACGGCCATCTTCTTGCTGCATGATGTACGTCCATTATATGACGCTTCACCCACGTTTGACCGTCACCAAATGTCACACCTGCAATTATCCCACTGTTGAATTCACTCTTATCTGTGTTGGTCGATCCTTTCCCTCATGTTCCCTCGTTTATCAACTTCTGCTCACAGCCAGCACTTCTGTGCTTCCAAAGTCGGTTCTCTCTTTCTGTCGATTGCCCATGTTCACCTGTCACAAAACAAATTAATCGAGGTTTGTCCAAGTTGATTCCGTACCATTTGACCCAACCCTACCTGTCTCTTCCAAGCACTGTTACTTCGGTCTTCCGTTTCTTCGCTACTACGTGCTCCTGCTCCGATATACATATATATATATATATAAATACATTCATATTGCTGCCATCTGACTCACTCTTCACGGTTTGGTGAAGTGTGACAGGTAAAATACTATCCGCTGGTATTCTTTGTAAGAGGTGAATCCTGTGATGGTGGAAGATCAAAACGCTGCGATACAGATGTCTCCCAGATGTCAATATATGGGGAGGGCATGAATCTTTGCAAGGTGAGGATATTGCAATGCTACAGCCGTGTAGGCGAACAGAAGGACTGATAGAGAAAGCGAACTATTACAATATCGTCGACTGGTAGGATGCTCTGATGATACTATTCCTCAGTGAAATATGCTGTTTGGGCTTTGTGGGACGGAAGTGTATGGCAAATCTAAATGTGGCTTTTTGCAAATATATCGGCAACTGTGATAAAAAGGACAAGTTCCATCTTGGGGATTGGTTAAGTTTGCGAATGGGACAAGCGGGTGGTCTGGCACAAATCCACGGGAAAAAGGGTCATGAACGGTAAGCCGGGTACGGAAACGATCTTTTAACTCCGCGATAATTATGTGCTAGGGAAAGTAGATTTTTCCGGGCGTAAAATGCGGTAAGCTTAGCTGGCGAAGATGGAGGCAAGAACGATGAAAAATAGGCGATAACTGGGGGAGGTCGTTCCATATTTGCAGCATTTCGGGTGTATAAATGTTTCTTTTGCCGCAACCGGTGATGGTGGGTGAGGCTGACCGTGCTCTGGACGCCCAATCTGAAAACCATTTTTGGTGACAGGGGGTGCGATCTGCCATCCTAGCTGCGCCTCACGTCGTTGCAGACGTCCTGCACGCCCGATGTGCGCTGGTCAAAGAGGTGGATCTGACCGCGCCCCGCATCGGTGAGCTTCGCTTGAGTGCTATTGGCGTTGTCACATTGCTGTAGACATCGAATAATCCAGGAGCTTTCGACCAGGTTGCGAGGGGTCCTGTAGGGCAGGTATCGAATTTTCAGCGGTGAATGTGGGCCAGATATTATGCCGAGCCATCGAAGGGAAGGCACCATCAGTGGTTGTCTGAAAAGGTAAAAATAGAAAAACGCAGTCTGGGGTGCTGCCAGCTGAGGATCAACGGCCAGTGGTAAAGAAGAACCTCTAGCTTCTAGAAATTGGAACTACTTGGTCAATGGTTCGACCTTGCAAAACACAAGGTTGTACAAGAAAGATAAATAAAACTTGAGTGGTATATACGGCGACTTGTGTGGTACGTAGGTCTCGTGGCCCTTGAAGCAGACCCGCGTGTCATCAACCAAAACCAAATTCGTTCGCTCCTTCTCCGAAGTGTATGGATCATTGTTTGATAGGATTGTCAGGACATCAAGCCGTTTAATTAAGTCCTCTTTAAATCTCGGCAAGTGGCTTATTGCGCGGACATTCGGTGGAAGTTTATTCCAAATTTGTGAATATTTAACACCTTTCACTCGCATTTATTTCGCGTGTTTCACCCACAGTTAGATACCCAAAGCTGGATCAGTGTTCTATATTTCGATAGCACCTCTGACTGCACGTTGATAGCCCCATGCTTACTTTAATTTTAATCTTGTTCTTTGGCATCTCTTCCGCTCGGGTACTCGTTAGTGACCGTCCAGTTATAGCTTACATCAGCAATCCCACGTTTGTCCAGCTATCCAGACCGCCCTCCCCAAATTAGAAGCCGATTCGCAATTTCCGCTTCAACCAATACCACTTTAGTTCACTGAAACATCATATGACTTTACTATAGTATTTCCGCTGCTGTATGATTCATAAATTCTGAAATTCTAAATACCATACATTGACATGTACTGCTGTATTCTCTGATTTTGCCTTGTGCATGTGTATTGACCACGGTCAAGTAATACATAATATACTTATAAAGCTCAGTGATGGCATGCCACGCTAGCTACCATTCTGCGATTTACTATTTTGTCCATCTAATACCTCCAAGCACTACGCACCAGACACATCCGTAACCATTCCCAATAACCATGTTAGGACGCGCCACTTCAACCTTTGCAATATTTCACGACCAAAATTGTTACCTTTCCACAAACTTCATATTTTCCATGTCTGAATCAAAAATTCCCCCGTGGATCGTCCTTTTAGGCATTGAACCGATTGGCAACTTCTGGCTCAATCCATTTGTGTAATGGCCTGCAAGCACGCAGATCTTCAGTTCCATTCTTCCAACTGCGACGCACAACTATTTTTCATGCTTTTGTTTCCATCGCAGGCCTTCCCGTCCAGGTTTTTTTATTTTTCCCGCTTTTCATCCTGTGTCATCTGTAGTGAAACGATCTGATTTGTCATCTCTTACCTGGTTTTCTTTGGTTAAAACTCTCGTCTGCTTCGTACATTGCCCGCAACAGGCATCTTCAGTGTGCCTCCTGTGCTGCGCCGCTTTTCCGCGTTCCGCCCAGCGTAAAGTCATTGTAACGTCATTATTCTCACCTGCAGTTTCAAACCATGTGATCTGCCATTACTTGATCTTTCTGATCCTCCACTTCCTCATTCCTATCCCATCTTATTCGCTGTTAAAACTGATGCATCTCCAGACCACAGTTCTTCTAACCTCCAAGTTACCCTTGCCCAGTGATATTTTACGCCTCTCCAGCCACTCGTACTCCCATTCGTTCTGCATTCTCCAGCCATTTTTACGGCCATCTTCTTGCTGCATGATGTACGTCCATTATATGACGCTTCACCCACGTTTGACCGTCACCAAATGTCACACCTGCAATTATCCCACTGTTGAATTCACTCTTATCTGTGTTGGTCGATCCTTTCCCTCATGTTCCCTCGTTTATCAACTTCTGCTCACAGCCAGCACTTCTGTGCTTCCAAAGTCGGTTCTCTCTTTCTGTCGATTGCCCATGTTCACCTGTCACAAAACAAATTAATCGAGGTTTGTCCAAGTTGATTCCGTACCATTTGACCCAACCCTACCTGTCTCTTCCAAGCACTGTTACTTCGGTCTTCCGTCTCTTCGCTACTACGTGCTCCTGCTCCGATATACATATATATATATATATACATTCATATTGCTGCCATCTGACTCACTCTTCACGGTTTGTATTGCTAGCTCTCTGTTTTCAAATCGACACCGTCCGTTTATTACAATAACGCATAGCTCGTGGCTACCTAGTTCCCAGCCATACAACTCAATTTTGTTCTTCCTTTCTTCTGTTCATTTTATCTTTTTTCTTCACCGCTTCTCTCACCAATAGTTTCCCATGGTAAAGAGGCTTTGCGGTCAATCTCTTTGGTAGTGCGTTCATCCCGCGTATTTGTACTTAGTGAGAGCGCAGTGGATGAAAATTGCAAAAACGTACCGAAAGGCAGCCGGATTAGCGTTGTCAATTAACGGGTATTTTGGAAGCAGTTTGAGTTTCCCCCGGGAAATGATGGCTTCTGGTGTTGTCCAAAGGTGACGGACGAGCAAAACATCAACAAGTTTGCTTAGAGGTAAAAAGGAGGTGCTATTTGGCCGTAGTGCGGAAGACAGACCGTGACTAAGCAGCCACCACAGTCGGTAAAACGAACATTTTCCCCCTTTGTAGGCTTCGTTTTGTTGATCTACTGGGTCTAGTGTACAGTAGCTGTGAAAAGAATGAGTTAATTGATCACTCGCCTGCGACGGGAAGTCAATAAAAGCGGCTCTGTAATGAGAGCTGCTTCAGGACAGCCGGACAAATGGATCACCCGCTTTGATACTTTCGACTTATGGGACCCAGCGGACGAAAGTGCTGGTCCTGAAGAGTAACATAGACTGAAATTAGACGGTAAAGATTCGGCCAGAAAAGCTGGTTTGGTGAAAGCATGGTAACAGCTTTCTTTTCGCCCTCGCGGTCAATGACAATGTTTTCTCCGGGTTGCGTGGGACCCCCACTTAGAAGGTAAAATGAGACGGACAGTCACAGTAGCGGACAAGCCGAGTGAGAAGGGCTCCAAAACGGAAGCAGAGCGCATGCAAAAAGTAGAGAAGCATCAGCGGCTACCGGGCCTTTCCACAGTTCAAAGCAGCGAGAACTAGACTGCCTGGGATAAAGAAACTTTGCAGGGACAACCACGAGGAACGCATTGCGCGGAAATTCGAAGGCAATCCGAAAGCATGCTGCAACTATCTTCAATCCAAGGTGGCGCTGAGGAAAGCTGTTGAAGGGGTCAGGAACTCACAGGCAGTGCGGGCAACAAGCAAACAGGAAAAAACAGAGGTTCTGGTGGAATTCTTCCAACAGGCACACAGACAGGACTGGAGTGCCCAGAGGCTACTCCTAACCGGGGGCAGTGAAGCCTCGGAAACGGATGAGAGAGAAATCAACGCAGAAGTGTCGAACGGCCTGAAGCACCTAGACATATCCAAGGCGGCGGGACCGGATGACTTCCACCCAATGATACTGAAGCCGATGGCGTTAGTCCTGGCTGAACCGCTGGCTAATCAGTTTAATGTATCACAAGACAAGGGTGTGCTACCTGGAGACTGGCTTGTATCACTAATCACACCCGTTTATAAGGGTGGAGGTAGAAACACATGCGCCGGTTACAGGCCGATCAACCTGACCTCAGTGGTGCTTCGACCTTTCGAGAGAATACCAGGAGGTAGAATGGTGAGGCACTTAGAGAGGAACAAGCGGGCGACCGCCAACCAGCGTGGGTTCTGGCACAGGCTCTCTTTTCTCTCCAACCTGATGAAGTTCTTGGGTAAGGTACCTAGTCGAGTGGATCAAGGAGAACAGGTGGAAGTCTTCTATCCGAATTTCCGAAAGGCAATCGATTCGGTTAACCAAAGACTGCTCGGAGCATAGTTGGAATCGTTTCAATTTACGGCCAAAGTACAGAAGTGGATTGTGAAAGTCCCAGATGAGAGAGTTTTCTGAATGAGAGTGGAAGACTGTTTGTTGTACAGTGAAAGACTGCATAACGGCTTTCCGCAGGGGTCAGTCCTGCCATCCCTGATTACCCGATGCACATTAACGATCTGGCAGACGGGTTGGAATACACGTGCATCTTGTTCACGGATGACTTCGAGGTGGTAGGAGCACCAGACGATGCGGCGATTCAGCTCGATCTAGACAAAGTACACCAGTGGTCAGTGGCTTTCGTTCTTCCCCTCAGTCTGAGCAAATGCCAAATCTCGTCAAGGAGAAAGGGCCACGACCCACCCGATATATGGGGCCACCAGGCAATTGGGAGGAGCCGGCTCAGACCTTAGAAGCCCGTGGTCTATAACTGATGATAAGCGCTGGCCCTGATCCGAGTCGTCAGTGTCTGAAAGTAATACAGAGAGCATGTAGAGCCCTGCACCAGATGAAGAGGGTGGTCAGTTCCAGGAAACCGAGGATGTTATTGCCATTGTACGAGGATTTTGTGGAACCTCTTCCTGAAATCGGTGTCCAAACTTTGAGGCCACATTTGGTGAGGGACATCAAGGCTCTCCAGCAGCTACAACTGTGATTCACGCGATGGTTGTTGAACTGCAGACATTAGTTACACGAACAGAAGTTCGAGCAACAAGGGTTATTTTCTTTAGAGAGAAAAAGAGACGAGGTGAACTCACAGTGGCCCTCAACATGCTAAAAGGACTCAACCAAGCACGAAGTCAAAAGGAGATCTTATTTGAGCTGCGGGGGAATGGCTGCCTTAGAGGGCGTGTACCGGCAATTACGAAAGGGAGAATAATGACCCGAATCAGAGGTCATTATTTTGCGGTTAGGATCGCCATTGACTGGGATAGGCTGCCAGGGGACGTGATAAGTGCCGGCAAGGTGGCTGGGTTCGAAGGGAGGTTAGATAATGTGTGGATGACTGTACTTGGATAAACATGTCCAAAAGTCTACTAAGGTATTTGTACACAGCTTACTGGTCCCCTTCACTTCAACCCTCGTGGAATCCTTACCCACCACCTTGTACTCCCTGCTATACTATCTTTACCACCCGGGGGGATTGGTCGTGAGGTGTGTGACTAACTGCTGTGATCCGAGAAGTTGTTGAAGGGAAGGGTAACTGGAGTTCTTACTTGATTCCTCTCTGAATATGGCCAAGTACTGAAGAAGAGACCTCTCTTCCAACTGACGGGAAGGAGCTCACCAGTGTAAGAATCTGGACATTCTGGCATCCTGCCCTCAAGTCCTGGAACCGACCCCGCGGGACAGAAGTAGGCGGGTTGTAGCGGAGCTCTTGCCGCTGTCCCGAGGAAAACACTAGTATAGTTTTAGAGGTGCGGATGCAAGTTGGTCATGGTGTTTTTGCGCAAGCAGTGGGAAGGAGCTACTTACGTACCTGCCGCGTCAACCTGGCAGGTTATTCAGCGTAGTCAAAAGTGCCGATGGACTTTCGAGCTATCGTGTCACTAAGACTTCGAGGCGCAGGACTCAATGTGGGATTTGTGGATCGGCCTAAGTGGCTTTGCGGAGTACTAAAGGTAGGGCTTCCCGTCACTCCAGGTCTTTGTGGGCTGCTGCGGCGGCCTCGAATTGTTGACGAAAACGCTCTACCACTCCGTTTTAGGACGGATGGTACGATGTGGCAAGAATGCCACGGTTGCCTAAACATTTTAGAGGACTTTTGAAGGCTCTCTCGAAAAGTGAGTCGTGGTCTGTCATAGCCATGGATGAGAAACCAAATGCTGCTACTAGGTGTTCCAAGAAGGCTTTGGCGACTGCTTCGCCAGCCGCTTTACGCAGAGGTACAGCTAACGGCTATCTGGTGAAAATGTCTACACAAATAAGCAGATATACGCTACCCTTTGAAAGGGGCAACTGCCCCAATAGGTCGACAGGCACGTATTGGAAACCTGGGCCGAAGGCTGGAAATTTTGATAATGGGCTTTTCGTGTGCCTATGCCCTTTCCACTGTTGACATTATATGCAGGTACGGGTCCATGTACTAACATCACAGTTCAAGTTGTGCCAAACATGCCGGTCAACGCGTTTTGTAGACGCCTCTATACCCGGTTGGGAAAAGCCATGTAAGGTTTCGAAAACCTGTCGCTTAAAAGCTGATGACACTACTGGCTTTGGGTGGTCTTTGGGCATGTCACATGGAGCGCTACCTTCTGCTGAGGGAAATAAAACCGACTAGAGCTGCAGTGGTGAAGTGCTACGGAGTTGCTCTAACTGGATAGCGTCTGCTCGAGAGTAAGCAAAATCTTCTAGGTCGATAGAGCAGGGGGTGCTGAGTTCAAAGTTGTGAATGCAAGATAGCGCGTCTTCGAAAGAATTATCGGCGCGTATTTCATTCGTGTACTGAAAGACGTAATCCACGTGTCTATACCCTCCGGGGAAGCACCTGTCGGTGGTGGCGCGCATTGCGCGGATGATCAGTTTATGCTTGGTGTAGACGGTGAATTTCCCTACCTCTAATATGTGTCTAAAGTGGCGGAAGCCTAGGTACACCGCAAGAATTACGCGGGCCAAAGGTGCTATACTTCGATTCAGCTGGTTGTAGTTTTTTGGAGGAGAATGCAATGGGTTGCCAAGTGCCGGCTCACTATTGTTGCACTGCCACACCCGCGGCTTTTCCTGATTCATCGATGACTAGCTCAACTGAGGAAGTTGGTTTCGGGTGCAATAACGAGCCCACGTTGCTGATATCCTGCTTCAGCACAGCGAACGTGTCTCGTGCGGCTTTTGCTAAAATCATCTGCTTTGCCTGGCCTTTCAACAGATCTGTGAGCGGCTAAGTTAGCTGAGCGCACCGTGGAATAGAACGACGGCAAATGTTGTCCAACCCGTCGAAAAGCAGTAGTTGCTTGAATGACGTAGGTTCCGGGTAGTCCATGATTGCTTGCACCTCTTCCTGCAGCGACCCCTGTGGAACCAACCTTATGACCTAGGAATTCGATGAACTCGACGAGTATTACAAAATTATTCGTGTTTACCGTGACCTGATGTTCAGTCAGGAGGTAGCAAGTGATACGTAGATATGCCAGATATTCTGTCTTAGATGAGCTGGCATTCAGGAAGCAGTCCAGGCAAGCGAATGCGAAACCTAAACCACTACGTACCATGTCGATGAAACGCTGGAAAGTTTGCGCGGCGTTGCTTAGTCCTAAAGGCAATCATAGAAACTCGAAAAGTCCGAAAGGAGTCACTACAACTGTCTTGGGGATATCGGCCCCCGTCACTGGTATATGGTTCATTGCCGGCACCAAATCTATTCGGCTGAAAGTTACTTCACCTGCCAAATCATCTGTGAGGTCCGTGATGTGCGGAATTGGATATCGGACCGGCTTAGTCACTCTGTTGAGTGAGTGATAATCTCCGTACGGTCCCCAGTCGTCAGGCAACTTATTCGGGACCATGTGTAGGGATGAGGCCCACGGACTGTTAGAAGGCCGGGCCATTACCAAGAAGAGCACAATTTGGAACTCGGAACTGGCTCCACGGAGCTTGTCCGCAGCTAACCAGTCGGGTCGAGCGTAGACCAGGTCTTTCGCGTGAAGATGTGATGGACCAGATCAGTGGTATTGGAGTCAGGCTGCTGTTTGCTCTGACAGGATCAGGGCACTGGCTGAATAAAATACAAAATTCTGGTTCGGAAAGGAGAATTGGAGTGAGGATCGCTGATGACTGAGCCTTGGTCTGTAGGTAAGAAAGAAGTCCGATGTGGCTCAATTTACGGGCTGTGGTTTACCGGAACTGGCTGCTAGACCGTGACTTTCTGGAAACATTTAAGCCTAGGATAGCCTGGTGCACTTGGGTGACGACGAAAACCCACGGGGAAGGAGGAGGCAGACCTAGGTCTAGGGTGAGGATCTGGCTGTCGTATTTTGGGATTGTGCTGCCATTGGCGGTTTGCAGTGTGGGAGCCGTGGGGGGGGGACAATAGGCCTTTTCAGGACAGGTATTATACCGACACGCGTCCCCTGTCAAAGAAAAACGCACACCGACAGTCTTCCCTCTCACCTAAATGAGGCTACTAGGAACAGGGGCGCCGGTAGAGCTTGTCACCATCACCTGAATGCGGCGGAAACAACGGGGCTTTTCGCATTGGCTGGCTTCAGCTCCGAAAAGGCGGCGGATGTAATATCTCCCGACCGCAAGGTCTGAATGTCAAAGTTGATACTGGACGCCTTACAGTGGATGGTTTTTGTATAGGGTTAACGACAGCATCAAACGAGAGAGTAGCGGTGGTGCCAAACGCGAGTGGTTGTGAGACAAATGCGTTAGCGTGCTCAAGGACTCTGTCTGCAGCCCCTGCACATTTATCTGAGCAGTCGATTTAGTAAAACGGCTACAAGGCTTTGGGCATACGATGGATGACGTTGCATCCGTAGTTGACGCAGGACTGCATCGTCCGTGGACGTCGTACTTAATAACAAAAGCCTTTCCCGTAGCAACTGGGGGGTGTCAAATCCCACAGTTGGAATTCGGAAGGAACGTGCTGGACAAGTTTCTCTTTCGAAGCTGCTACAAGCTTGAAGGGGGAATTCCGTGCGGGCTGCACTCCGGGGGTTCCTGGTGATACCCTTGATTGATAGAATCATCTTGGCCGAGAAGGCCCAAAGCAATTTATAGTATCTGGGTCCTTGGCTAGATGTACTGTCCATTTGATTCATCACGTACTCCGCCCAGACCCGGCTGCCGAAGTCTGCGGCTGTATTCCTGGGTTGCTTTGTGTTTTTTCACATCCGGCGTTCCATCCCGGCCAACCCTCATAGGCAATTCCGGTCCTAGGCTCTCTCTAGTCATCAAGCCCAGCTCTTAGACAACACGAATCAGTACGCGAAAACTATTTGTCATTTATTTAACTATCTCCCTTTGCAAGCTGTCTCTGCTACGATATTCGCTACGCATAAAACACTTATCTCTTGCCTGGTCCCACTTCCACGTCGTTTTATTATATTCCACTTTCCTGAAAGTGAGCAATCTGCTCAATGGTGACCTATTATCAACCGGCCATTTTTTCACCACCTCCACAGCAACCTCCCTCTACAGTCGAATCCCTAACTGGGTACATAGTGGACCCAGCCGATGTTCTGCCACTCAACGTTAAAAACCCCATCTTCTATTGGTTTCTATTTTTCTGTACTTCACTCTCTTTCATGGTCTAATTTTTATCATGTCCCTACCCATACATCGCAAGTCATTTCTGCTGGGTTACGTCTTCCTTGGACATTTTTCCCCCGAGGTAAACAAAATTTCCGTCAATCCCGCTTCATTGCCCCGTCGTGCAGTCCTCCATATGTAAATTTTTTTGTACCTCTACTATTCGCTGTATTTCCAACCAGCTCCTCTTGAACTCGGCTGGCCCAGCCATCCGACCACTAGTTCAAAATTGCCAAGTTTTGCCATAAGGAGTAACTTGAATAGTTTCCCCTATACACATCCATTGCACACACTAGTACAGCCCTCTTGGGATCCTGATTCCGCTTTCAACTGTACTGTTTTATCTTGCTTTGAAGTATTATTCGGGGTTATCCGAAATAAAATATTATTTTCATTATTATTATTATTATTATTTCGTGCAAGCCTCCTGCAAGCTGGACTCCAGAATGGCACCGAAAACCTCCGAGTCTTCCGGTATAAAATCCCGAATTTTCAAGCTCCTTGCACAGCACCCCGGCTCATAATCAGGCTTTGCTCCGCGTTCATTAGGAAACAAGTGTTTGCTGTGAAGGCAAACTTGGCTGATATTCTATAACTTTCGCTTTGCCTGATATGCAAAAGCGAGAAAATAATGAGAGCGAAAATTGATTAGAGCTAAAGAGACCACCAGAGAGAAAAAAGGGGAATTCCCTCGGAGAAAATGTGTATGCTATTGAAGTTTCTCAGTGGGGCTACTTACTAGTAAACCCGATAAGAAGTTCATTTATTTTGTTAGGAATATATCACCGACGAAGGAAACAAATACTACCGTCAACGTCAAATGGATAGTTCACTTGGGTGGAATTTATTTAAAGCGATAAATGCAACGGGCTGACCTACTGGTGGGACACACTTCCTCAGCTTCTTCCATCTCGTTCATCGAGGACGTTAGCGAAGAAAAACCGTGGAGTGCCAACACGGTGTATTGTCACGGGGCCTGCGTACAAAGACTGTTAGCCATCCCGTGCAAGAGGCGCATATCAAAAGTAGCGCTTGGAGTTGCGGGCAGCGGAAAACCCACAGTCAAACATGTGACAGACAGGGTGTGATCGGCCGATCACTATGACAGCAAGGAACAAGTGACCCGTCAAAGATATGAGTGTCGCTAATCCGCATTGAATCAATTTTGAGTAATATTACCAAATGAAAGCAACACTAGAAACTAGGCGAGATAAAAATTACTGTTGAGTATCTCCCAGGTAAAATGGAACCACATTATCGTTTATAGCATACTTTGTTAAGGTAAGGTATTTCTGCTAACCTAATGTGATTGAATGAAATCTCAAGTCGTTAGAAATGAGCTTCTGTTTCTTCCCTTATTCATCTTAACTAACCTTTTCCTAGCCTATGTGCCCATCATCCATCCCTTCAACCGAAACCAATAACTCATCACTGATGAAAATCTCTATCTGTGAAAATCATATAATGTATTGTGAAAACGTTACACTGAAAACTTGTGAAACGAAGTATGGCATTTTTGGAACGCGGATGCTTGTTGCTAAACATTGAGGTACTTTTACCATTATGTTGCTCGCAAAATTTCATCAAATCCTGGGCGATCTTCTAAAGCACAGTTTACGAGTCATTTGAGCCCAACTTTTGCCCAACAGCATTTGTCTTGGCTGCTGTTATAGGAAGTTGATGGTGAGTTCAGTGACTGATAATGGTAAAGATGATGGTTTATTTCTCGCAAACGCAAGAGAAGCATGCAGCAGGCATGATGAAAGTTCACTTGTAAAGCAAATGGAAGGAAATGGACAAAATTGTATCAATAGTTTACGAAGCAGAGTAAAATGGAGGGTCAAATTAGATTAGCTACCGGTTGAGTCAAATTTTGATTAATTTACCCTGCAAAACTGGGCCGAAAGTTCATAGCGAGAGGGGGCATTAGTGAGAACCAAACACGGCCTCAAGAAAACGCTACTTTTGGCACGTCTTTCAAACGCGCGCAATAACTGATACCCAACTTAGTGAATTATACAGCCAACGGTAACTACACTATCATAAATAAAAAAGAAAAGTTGAAGTTTCCCTATGAGAAACCCAAAAATCGTTTTCAAAATCTTGAAACCTCTTTTACGCATCACGAACTAATGAAGAAAATGATCCAGAGCCACCAACCACCGCTTCAATTGAAGCAATGACAGCCACTGCGGTCAGTAACAGTGACAACCTCGACCACAAAGCTTACATACCCTTGTGTCACGGAATCAAACAATAGTTGCACTACAACATTTCACATCAATCGCAATTTCTAGGAGAGCCAATTCATCTGTTCCAACAGCTCCACATATTATGGTATCATAACTTCAGCCGGGCTATTTTTGAGCACATATATTCTGACACTTTAATGTAAATAACAGATAAGCTCCCGTTAATTTACTGTGAACGAGGAGGAAAATGTTGCTTTCAGTAAGTGGCACCAGCCGTGACCCAGTGCAAGTCAAATTGAAGAACGGCACGCCCCAGCGGTATTGTTTAAGAACTATAGGAGAAACTACGGCCGGATTGACTGCTCAGTCAGCACAGGGTTGCGGATTTTGCTCCCACAATGGTCCTGCAAGCAACTATTTTTTATGCCTAATTTGAGAAGCGTTCTTTCAGGCCATTAGATTCGGACAGGCCTGAACCATGGACAACCGATTTCACTTCAAAGAAAGACACTACGGTTCGCCAGACCGGCCAGCACAAAGAGAGAGCATTTAGCCCTAAAATAGCCTCTTGAGTGACGTTCTTGTAACTATTTCATTTATGTATTATAAGTTGGAGAATTTCGCCCGTAGCTTCAAGTACCGTTCTTAACTTGGAAGCACACCTTGACTTCTTCGTAAGATGCTACATTTTATAGGGTTACCGAGCACCAGAATTTGCTGGGGTAATGGTGAGCATTTTCGAGGGTATTCACAGATCATGTTATTCTCCCTGATGGAGTTTAATGAGAGTTCAATAACTAGCACCTCAAGATGAAGTGCTGAAGTAGAGCTCAAAGAAATTTCTAGGAAAAGCAAGTAGGCCGTTGCATCCTCGGGGCATTCAAAAACACTTATTTCGAAGATTCTCGAAGCAATCCCTAAGTACGAACAAACGTTTTACAGGCGACAAAAATGACAGACAAAATTCATGAAAAATTTAGAAATATGCAACAAAATGCGGGTAGGAAGAAATAAAGGGGTGATGAGAAGGAAATGAGTGTATGCACACCAGAGTAATGGGGGGAAATCATGTGAACCTAGAGATAGATTCAAATATGCGCCCGTAAGATTAAAAAGTCAAGGGCAGAGGGAGCATTTGGCTCACCCAAGTAGAGGAGAACGAAACCTAAGAGTTTAACATGAGGAGGACTCCATATCGGCATGGGAAACTATCGTTAAGAGAAGCGGTGAAGAAAAAAGATAAAATGAACAGAAGAAAGGAAGAACAAAATTGAGTTGTATGGCTGGGAACTAGGTAGCCACGAGCTATGCGTTATTGTAATAAACGGACGGTGTCGATTTGAAAACAGAGAGCTAGCAATACAAACCGTGAAGAGTGAGTCAGATGGCAGCAATATGAATGTATATATATATATATATGTATATCGGAGCAGGAGCACGTAGTAGCGAAGAGACGGAAGACCGAAGTAACAGTGCTTGGAAGAGACAGGTAGGGTTGGGTCAAATGGTACGGAATTAACTTGGACAAACCCCGATTAATTTGTTTTGTGACAGGTGAACATGGGGGATCGACAGAAAGAGAGAACCGACTTTGGAAGCACAGAAGTGATGGCTGTGAGCAGAAGTTGATAAACGAGGGAACATGAGGGAAAGGATCGACCAACACAGATAAGAGTGAATTCAACAGTGGGATAATTGCAGGTGTGACATTTGGTGACGGTCAAACGTGGGTGAAGCGTCATATAATGGACGTACATCATGCAGCAAGAAGATGGCCGTAAAAATGGCTGGAGAATGCAGAACGAATGGGAGTACGAGTGGCTGGAGAGGCGTAAAATATCACTGGGCAAGGGTAACTTGGAGGTTAGAAGAACTGTGGTCTGGAGATGCATCAGTTTTAACAGCGAATAAGATGGGATAGGAATGAGGAAGTGGAGGATCAGAAAGATCAAGTAATGGCAGATCACATGGTTTGAAACTGCAGGTGAGAATAATGACGTTACAATGACTTTACGCTGGGCGGAACGCGGAAAAGCGGCGCAGCACAGGAGGCACACTGAAGATGCCTGTTGCGGGCAATGTACGAAGCAGACGAGAGTTTTAACCAAAGAAAACCAGGTAAGAGATGACAAATCAGATCGTTTCACTACAGATGACACAGGATGAAAAGCGGGAAAAATAAAAAAACCTGGACGGGAAGGCCTGCGATGGAAACAAAAGCATGAAAAATAGTTGTGCGTCGCAGTTGGAAGAATGGAACTGAAGATCTGCGTGCTTGCAGGCCATTACACAAATGGATTGAGCCAGAAGTTGCCAATCGGTTCAATGCCTAAAAGGACGATCCACGGGGGAATTTTTGATTCAGACATGGAAAATATGAAGTTTGTGGAAAGGTAACAATTTTGGTCGTGAAATATTGCAAAGGTTGAAGTGGCGCGTCCTAACATGGTTATTGGGAATGGTTACGGATGTGTCTGGTGCGTAGTGCTTGGAGGTATTAGATGGACAAAATAGTAAATCGCAGAATGGTAGCTAGCGTGGCATGCCATCACTGAGCTTTATAAGTATATTATGTATTACTTGACCGTGGTCAATACACATGCACAAGGCAAAATCAGAGAATACAGCAGTACATGTCAATGTATGGTATTTAGAATTTCAGAATTTATGAATCATACAGCAGCGGAAATACTATAGTAAAGTCATATGATGTTTCAGTGAACTAAAGTGGTATTGGTTGAAGCGGAAATTGCGAATCGGCTTCTAATTTGGGGAGGGCGGTCTGGATAGCTGGACAAACGTGGGATTGCTGATGTAAGCTATAACTGGACGGTCACTAACGCGTACCCGAGCGGAAGAGATGCCAAAGAACAAGATTAAAATTAAAGTAAGCATGGGGCTATCAACGTGCAGTCAGAGGTGCTATCGAAATATAGAACACTGATCCAGCTTTGGGTATCTAACTGTGGGTGAAACACGCGAAATAAATGCGAGTGAAAGGTGTTAAATATTCACAAATTTGGAATAAACTTCCACCGAATGTCCGTGCAATAAGCCACTTGCCGAGATTTAAAGAGGACTTAATTAAACGGCTTGATGTCCTGACAATCCTATCAAACAATGATCCATACACTTCGGAGAAGGAGCGAACGAATTTGGTTTTGGTTGATGACACGCGGGTCTGCTTCAAGGGCCACGAGACCTACGTACCACACAAGTCGCCGTATATACCACTCAAGTTTTATTTATCTTTCTTGTACAACCTTGTGTTTTGCAAGGTCGAACCATTGACCAAGTAGTTCCAATTTCTAGAAGCTAGAGGTTCTTCTTTACCACTGGCCGTTGATCCTCAGCTGGCAGCACCCCAGACTGCGTTTTTCTATTTTTACCTTTTCAGACAACCACTGATGGTGCCTTCCCTTCGATGGCTCGGCATAATATCTGGCCCACATTTACCGCTGAAAATTCGATACCTGCCCTACAGGACCCCTCGCAACCTGGTCGAAAGCTCCTGGATTATTCGATGTCTACAGCAATGTGACAACGCCAATAGCACTCAAGCGAAGCTCACCGATGCGGGGCGCGGTCAGATCCACCTCTTTGACCAGCGCACATCGGGCGTGCAGGACGTCTGCAACGACGTGAGGCGCAGCTAGGATGGCAGATCGCACCCCCTGTCACCAAAAATGGTTTTCAGATTGGGCGTCCAGAGCACGGTCAGCCTCACCCACCATCACCGGTTGCGGCAAAAGAAACATTTATACACCCGAAATGCTGCAAATATGGAACGACCTCCCCCAGTTATCGCCTATTTTTCATCGTTCTTGCCTCCATCTTCGCCAGCTAAGCTTACCGCATTTTACGCCCGGAAAAATCTACTTTCCCTAGCACATAATTATCGCGGAGTTAAAAGATCGTTTCCGTACCCGGCTTACCGTTCATGACCCTTTTTCCCGTGGATTTGTGCCAGACCACCCGCTTGTCCCATTCGCAAACTTAACCAATCCCCAAGATGGAACTTGTCCTTTTTATCACAGTTGCCGATATATTTGCAAAAAGCCACATTTAGATTTGCCATACACTTCCGTCCCACAAAGCCCAAACAGCATATTTCACTGAGGAATAGTATCATCAGAGCATCCTACCAGTCGACGATATTGTAATAGTTCGCTTTCTCTATCAGTCCTTCTGTTCGCCTACACGGCTGTAGCATTGCAATATCCTCACCTTGCAAAGATTCATGCCCTCCCCATATATTGACATCTGGGAGACATCTGTATCGCAGCGTTTTGATCTTCCACCATCACAGGATTCACCTCTTACAAAGAATACCAGCGGATAGTATTTTACCTGTCACACTTCACCAGCCAACTTTGCAAACGTATTTATCGGTTGTTGGTGCTTTTTCATATCCGGTATTCTATCTTGGTAAATCCTACCAGAGAGTTTTGATTCTTGCATCTCTCTCGTCATCATGTTCAGCCCTTAGATAACGATAATCGTTACGTAAATACTTACCTGTCATTTAAATACTCATCTCCTTTTCAAGCCGTGTATTTGCGACTATCATAGCTACACATCACAAATTGATTTGTCGCCCAGTTCCCATTTCCATTTTGGTGCATCACATTCCGCCTTTCTGAAAGTAAACAATGTGCGCAACGATTACATGTTTACATCCGGCCACTTTCACTCTCACCTAGGCAATCTCTCTCTACAAAAGCGTCCTTCACTGGATATTTAACCGACTCAGCCGATATTTGGTCGCTGAACTTTAGAAGGGCAATCTTCGAAGGTTTTTGCTTGTTCTTTGTCTGCAAATTCATTCCTTCAATCGTCTGATTTCCAATTCAAAGCCGTGCTGTACTCCGCGGAGCGCTAGAGCTGGTTCATCTTTCCCTTGGAATCTTCTTTTTCCTCAAGTTGAACAAAACGTTCGCCAATTCTGTTTGATTCTCTCGTTGCATAGCCCCTCTTTTTGTACTATTTCAGGATGAGTCTACTACCTCCGACCAGCTCCACTCTGACTTGGCCGGGTTGGCCACCTGACCCTGAGTTCGAATTTTCCGGGGGCCGCCTTAAAGAGCGAATTAAATACTTTCTCCTGTACGATATCGAGTGCATATACCTGAATCATCCTCTTGGAATTCGGACTCTACGTCCGTTATTATTATTAATAAAACGGACTTTGTGCAGGTGATTTCAATGTCATATGAAAATTCACATGAAGGCGGGATGCTTTGCAAGGATTCCAGCGAACTTTTGGAGAGCATGAATGGTGTATGGACGCAGAACGGACTCTCAAAGAAGAGCCGTCATAGAAGTGGATTAGTGGGGACAAACTCTACTGGTGAGGCTAGGCAGAAGTGGGAAGCGAGTAAAGAAAAAATGTTTTTGTATATACGATAAAAATCTATTAGCCAAATCCTGGTTGGCTGCAGACCGTGGTTGCAGGTGATGGCAGGTAGAATATTGAGGGTAGCAGGTAAAAAGGGGCTGGTTTGACGGAGTGGGCAGCGGCGAGGGCTGGGTTCCAGTCATTGGTTTCATACTGCAACGCGGAAAGAACTGAAATGTTGGAATGGATTATTGGGAATAGACGTTGAGCGGATGTGGGTTGATGGTTAATGTCAGAAATCACCTCTGCGATCCGGTGAGACTTTCATGAGCGTTTGTTACTACGTGTACTGTGCTCCGTATAACGTCGGTAGACGAGAGTACAGGTCTAAACCATCGATCAAATCGTCTGTTCCTTACGGTAATCCGGGATTAAATTTGAGCCGACCGATGGCTACCCAGGTAACCAATGCGATCTGAAAGAGATCAGGAGTGCGGAAGTCTAAAGAGTGTTCCAGCTGTGGGTTATGATTGTCGTTTTATTGGAAACCCGAAGATGAACGTTTTGTTATCTGAACCATTATTTATCGTTCGGCTAACAGACCGGTCTATTAAGGATCCCTAGACGGAGACTGGTAGCTTTCTAGGGTATTTGGGTGATAGTAGAGATTTAAGGAGATATCAGGTAGGTGGTGGATGGGGCGAGGGTGTCCATTTGGGAACCGGGAATAAAACAATAGTAGAGGGTGTTATCTGGAGGAAGAATGGGAAAGTAGGAAGATAGCAGTCTGGCCGGTTCACCAGCTGTGGTCCAGGATGGTAAGCAGTGAAAAGGAGGAAAACACTAGGTGTTAAGGTGAGGATTTTTCATGTGAGAGCAAACTTGCTGGTATCCCGCGGGGTCATGAGAAATCAGAGGTATACGGATTCCGGTTGAAATGGGGTCTTAACTTACCATGAGCATATGGGCACAGAAGTGAGGCCTAGTTACTGAGGAATGGTATTCTGTGTGGCAAGACTCTGGTATACGAGAACGACTCAAGGAAAGCAGGATGAGACGGCTGAGTTCTAGCCCGAGACAGAGGAATTAAGTGAAGGCGAGCACCTATCACTAAAGGAAGAAACGGTTTTTTTATTATTATTATTCACATATATATATGCAAATTATATTGTAAGGTGGCACCATCTAGTAAGGAGAGAGGAGAAAAGCGAGTGGAGCATACCCAAGGTGTATATATATATATATAAATATATATAAGTATATAAATATACTATACATATGTATAAATAGCTGTATACGTGGGTACGATCATCAGAAGGGGCATGCGAAAGCCGTAGGAAGCAAAAGACTGTGGCAGGTGAAATGGGATAGAGAGATGCAGTCTGGGTATAGCCCAGCTGAGCATCAACGGTTAACAGAAGGAAGAACAAAAGTGAAGCACGTACCCATCGATGCAGCGGATCCCTAAGAGAGATTGATTCCGTGAATCGTGAAACTAAAAAAGGAACAGCACAAGTATGGCTAAAGCTCTCAATGGGAAAGATAGTAGTAGTAGTAGTAGTAGTAGTAGTAGTAGTCATTCAGCAGAAGAAAAGACGAAGTTTTGCATGAAATTACGGAAGAAATTTAACTGGGGGATAAGGTAGGGGGCAGGATTGGTTACGCGAGAAATGGTTGTTCATTTCATTTAGTGAGCCACGCTAAGTGAGATAAATGAGACTGGATTTTCCAGTTCAGAATCGCAGAGGTGGGTAGGGCAGTATATGTGGTGGGACCTGGTGCGGAAAATAGGCATTGTAAGGTGAGATATATCGGGCAGCGTTCAGTTACTCACCATGCTTGTGTTATTAATTACAGGACAGTGATCAGTATATATATATACCTGTACATATACATATATATATATAAATTACAAATATAAATATATATATATAGTGGACCAGGGGTTGATTACTGATGCTGTTCCCATGGCGTTTTTTAGGTTGGTTTCAGGTCGCACACGTGATATAATTAAATAAAGGTATTAAATCCTGGAACGGATGAGGCACGTTTGCAGAGTGTGAGAGAGCATTACGGTGGCCTCTCTGTAAATGCGAAGACATCTGGAAGGACTTATTTCGAAGTGAAATCGGCAGAATCCTATACGTTGGTATGAAAAAGTAATTAGTTGAGGCAGACGTGCTTTAAGTATGTCGAGGACGAATTCTAAGAAGCCGTCTGAGAGAGCATTCAAGATTCAAGGGCGGTGAAATTATTTTGGAAGGTAAGGTAAAGCAAGAAATCAGAGCAATGGCTCAAAAGTCGAGACTTTTCTCGTAAACTTGACTTTTGGTTATGTGAACAATGAATGAGCGCAAAACATTTGGGACAGAAAGGGATTCATCAATAGCATGCACGAATGCATACTTTGACTGAGAAGATGTGATGTGCAACGCAAGTTTATTCCAGATTCTGGAGTTTGTGGATAGAAGGAAATTACGGCGTAGAACATTCCTCGCGGAGGGTGTGGTAATAGTATCCCGTCTGCTACGGAGTAAATATCCAATACCTGGGGAGAAGAGCAACTGGCTGGAGAAATAAGGTTGCTTAGTCAATAGCTTACACAGAAGTACCAGGTTCGGCTTGATGCGACAAAGCCATAGTGGTTCGATTTTTGGAGATACACATCGTTCCCCGTAGTTTAAGTTTGACGACCAACCGATAAGCTGCTTTGTTAATCCTGTCGGAATTTCCCATGCTAGATTGAATTAAAAGGCAATATTTAATAGAGGGCCTGGCATGTACTTTGTACACGCAAAGACTGCTCCCCCTAAGCTAAAAGGATCTGAACAGAAGACCGGGACACATTTTAGCCCTGGCTGTTTCGAAAGGAGCATGTTCTGAGAAGTCGGAAGAGCAAGAATAACTTAAGCCAGGGTCTTTTACTAAGGGCTGGCTGTCGATGTGTAAGCGGAGGATTTCATCGCCCAGGTTGAGCACCATTCATCAAGAGCGGCCAAGTCAGCAGCGAGTTTAGGGATAGTAGCACTGAGGTTGCCAGGCTAAAAATTGTAGACTATGGTGATGTCGTCCGCGAACAAGAACGGCGAGCCATTGAGTGTTGTCGGAAACATCATTTATATATAGGAGGAAAAGAAGGAGGCCTAAAAGGCTGCTCCTCATAACAACGCCACTTATAGGCCTAGGGTTAGGGGTGTGCCAGTTAATCGAGAATCATTGCTTTTAGTAGCTTGACGGACTGTACTGAAGCTCTTGAGATACAGTATTACGTTTACCACAGTTACTAGTTGGGTTAGCTGAACGGAGTCCCTGCGGCTGACAATGAAGCTGAATACGTAAACTACCCACAGTTATTGGCCTACGGAAAGCGCAATGAACCGAAAGTTCCGCGTGCCGAAAGATAATTGAAGAGCTGGGAATTAAGTAGGCAAGTTGTGTTTTGATTACTGAAATTTAGAGAGGTCCATGAGGTGAACCCAAAGCCAACTGGAAGGTTCCTGCCGGAAAAGGTTTGTGCTCGGCCTCTCTGAGTTGATCTAAGGAATGGTGGAGTTCCGCACGGCTCGACCGAGTTAGTAATTCGCTCAAGGCTCGACCGAAGGGATATCTTCTCCCCGCTCTCTTGGTGGCTTCAAACTGCAAAAAAGCTACTTGGTGTTTATGAATTGCTTGTCACTCACCTGGCTGCGACGTGCATTGTGCGCAGAAGTAGCTCTCTTCTTTTTAAAATTGGCACACTGATGATATGGTAAGCCGTCCACAGCAATCCGCGTACATCTGCATCCCATCTCTTGACTTGAAAAAACCTACTTACCGATTCTCATTTCGTCTACGCCTGGTCCCCTCCAATCCTCAGATCACTTCAGGATCCGTCAGAGAGTACCCAGAAGATGATTATGTCTCCAAATATCTATTCCCAACTTCAATCCACCTTAGTAGTGAGAGTTTGGAGTGAGGTTGCCACATAAAGCTACAAGAGGCCCACATTTCTTCATAATGCAGTCATGTCGGACTTAGATAAGCACGCGCCGCGGCGTTGCGACTGGCGATTGTAACCTTGAACTTACAGAAATACACCTTTGTAGGCGCACAAACCGCGTTTTGCTTCCACTGATGGATGCACCGTTTGTCGTTTGTAGTTACGTGGCTCAGCTGAAAGCGGTGCTTCTTTAATTCACGTTGCACGCGGAGCTGACAAAACGGTATCCGCGATTCCAGGCACAATTCCCGGAAAGCGGAATACTGTGCAAGGCCAGGGTCTACAGTAGTGCTTTTCGCCCTAAGGGTCAGTGGAAGCTGTTCCTTTTTTGCCCTGACGGCGCAATGGTAACTGACGCCATTCTCGTTTGGACGAACGACGTAGAAAAAGAGCTATTTGAACCGTTCTCATCTATCAACATAGCTTGCCGTAATATGTGCCCCCTGAGGTTTGACTGGTGCAATGCATCAGTCAGCAAAACCTCACAATACCTAGCTACCTAGCTAACGGAGTAAGGCACTTAGAAAAAGCACCTCGCCATCAGTTTCCTGACACAATAGGCAAACGTAACTTGCCCGCCACCACCTCCTCCGTCTTCAGGGCACCCGACCTGGCATCTCGATGCAATTGACCAGCCCTTACAAGGTGGGTGTCTCTCATAGTAATGAACTAGTTGAAGTTATTCTGAGCGTATCAGCAGTGCAATCAATAAAACGCACGACTAAAGAGATTACCAAACTTGTTTATTTGAACAATTACCGACTTTGGTGGCTCCACTTGCTTCGCCTGTGCACACTGTCCACACTCCGTCGCGTTCCTCCAATATACACTTTGTTCCGCTCCAGCGTTTTCAGTTGTGCTTCTTTACGAGCTTTCGAGTGTATTCGCCAACGTGTCACGAACCGAGGATGAGGAGCTTTGGACTATATACGGGATCAGACCTTGAAGTAAATTTGGGGAACCCTAAATGCATACGGAAGTCGCTTTCATTCTGAAAACTTGCCACCATTCTGGCAACCCGGGTCTGCTGATCTGCAGTAAGTCTCCTGTTCCTACCAGGCATCTTGTCATTGAACAAATGATTATCGTGACAGCTAGTACTCCGTTATCTGGGGGAATAGTTACGTGTCAGCACTACAACACTCACCTCGTGGAAGCCATCTGAGGCCGCCGGTAGTGAGTGCAACAGTAGGTTACAGGTCGACAAGGAAACGACTTCGGAAAGACACCGGGATGTGTGTGCAGCCACCTTGAAATACCTTCACTATCATGAATATATATACAAAGATCAATGTTTCCCTCCGAAAAACCCGAAAATCATTATCAAATTCTGCAGAACTTCCCTACTTATCACGAACCAAATGATGAATTGTTTACGAATCACTGACTACAGTGGCAACGGCAGCACCGGCAGCCACTGCCGTCAAAGACGGTGACAACCATGACCACAAGGTTTATATACCCTTGTGCTACACACTTAAAGAAAAGTCGCGCTGTCCCAATTTATGTCAATCTTTCTTTTTACGAGCACCAATTCATCCGTTCCAACCATTCCACGTATAACAGCACACAATCTTAGTCGGGCTACATCTAGGCCCATGTATTTTGACAATACATATCTGCATTAGGTGGTCAGCTGAACGGGAAGTTGAATAATACAAGAAATTGGCCCAAAAACGTTAAAAATGACCAAATACTGACATGGTGCCAAAAATTCATGATTATAAAATGATTTCAGGATAACTTGCAGTCAAAAACCCATCAAATCCAAAACTGGTAAGAAAAATGATACAGGACATGACGAGTTCAGTGCTTTACTCTCGTAGGACTACCAATACTTGTTCTGCTCAAAAAGAAATAAAATGACGAACGCTAAACATCACGCAGTGCCTTGTGGAAGGAGTCACGAAATCCCCTTGGATTCCGTGAGCTGAACTGAATATCAGGGGCTGCAATGAGCGCAGATGCTGAACGCCCTGAAAAGTGTCAACGAACAACAGCTCTTTATGCTTTTTAAAAAATGCATGTCGTAATGTGTCTGCAAAACGACGGTAAAAACCAAAGTTCATTTGCCTTGTTTTGCATGGTACCTTTGCAATCGAATTGCATAGAGAGTTGAACGCCAGGAGACAGAAGTTGAACGGGGTTATTAAGGTATTAAGAAGAGTATTGCTGGTACAAACCGGGGAGGTTTCCGAGTTTAATTTACAGGGTTACCGCTGGTAATACAATCGTGAGGTCAGCCAGCAGTTCACTAATTTTTGCGGTACCAATTTCAGAAGCCAGTAATTTGGTAAATATCAATCAAGAGAAATAAAAATATTTTTTCAGAATATTGGGCCGCTGGATAATTCAAAATTTCCTTTAGTGGTCCATGTTTATTAAAATCCAAAAGGCAAAACTAATATGGAAGTTTACCAAAACAGCTGCAGTCTTGAGGGGTTCCAGCTGTGGTTAATTAGCTGACGGGGTCAAGCTCGTCAAAAATTTGGACAAACTTCATAAGCTCTATCCTCCTGGATGCAAAGATTGATAATATGGATCACTTTGAGCACTGCAACGAATTCATTTATCTTCCGCCTAAAAGACTACATGTGGTCGAGTGGACGCGCCTTAAGTGGCATCTCGTTCAAAGGTAAGAGAACTCTACCATGAAGGAATTAGACCGCAGAATTGTAGGATTGATCACACCTTACTTCGCGGTTTCCTTAGTAGACGCGCGCTTCGGTCCTTTGTACTGCGTGGACCACCTTCACGTTACTCTAGTGCTCGGCACTGTACGAATATGTTAACTAGAACCGTATGCCCCACGACCCGTGAGAACGAGAAGGCGATTGGGAGGGATAGTGGTTAGTGTGTATTTGGGAGCATGCGCAAGAGCAACGGTCAAATGGCAACCGCACTCGGCAGTCAGCGTTCATTTAAACATTAAACGTGGTAAAAGTGTGAATGAAGATGGCCACAGCTAAAGAATTGTCCAAGAGGCTGAAACCGCCACAGAGAAAATGCCTTGTCATAGTGAGTACCGAAGATCGACGGGTATTTGGAGTCGTTACGAGCTTCAAATACGACGTTTATTCAGTTTGTGGAAGAATGATAGACTAATTTTCAGTCGTCGTAACCAACAGGGGATCTGGTTGCAAAAGGTTGCAGCTTTGCTTTTAGTTCAGCTTTGTAGAATAGCCTTTTAATTGCTTTCTGAATGTTCGTTGTATATTCTCAATAAATATTCGGTCACGCTGTCGCAAGCTGCAACAAACCATTTATCCATACACCAAAAGTTGTCTGACGTGGGTCTCATAGACACCGAGTTTGCTTCCTTGTAATGGAACTGTTCTATGAAGTAATCCAACCAGTCTTCGGGCCTTCGAAACTTGAATAGCTGTATGTTCCAAGAAGATAAGCCTGCAAAAGTACTGAAGATCCAAATCTCTTACTGACGATTTGTTTGCAATTATCTATGCTAGGCAGCCCTGGTGGTACAGAACATTTATAAATTAGGATACTACTTTTTTCAGCAGGAAACTTCACAGACCAAACATTCCCCCTAAGTGCTTGGTGAAGTGCGATCCCGCAATACATTACTAATGGATGCGTTCTAAGAATAGTGTCAACGGTATGCAAAACCTTTACGCCATCAGCAAAGAGGAAAAGGATTCCGTGATGAATTACGCCGAACATATCTTTTACATAAAATGAAAACAGTGATGGTCCTAGTATGCTACTTTGAATGACTCCGCTTGTTGCTGCTTCCAGCAGTTACACCGCGCCATTCACGTCCACCACCTAATAGCGCGAAGGCAAATATTTTGACTGCCACGAGTACAAGAGGTCAATAATGCCATAAGGCTTGCCTTGGCTTGAAGTCGAGAGCAAGAAACTCGTTCAGAAGCTTTAGTTCTGTCGAGACAAATTGGGATCATCCGCTCACCGTTGTGGGCAGCAGTCGTTGTGAAACTTAAAACCAGTCATATGAGTAGAACATAGGGGGTTTTTAAAGAAACTATTCTGGGTTGTATTCATGAGATTATTTCTGAGCGGGTAATGCGTAAGCTCAACCTAAATCAGCCTTCCCATGATCCTCGAGACAACTGGGGTGTGAATGTCAAGTCTATAGCTTTCTGAATCTTGTTTTCATCCCTTTTTATGAAATGAAATAATCACTGAGGTTTTTCACTAGATGGGATACAAACTACACTGCATAGATAAATCAAATACGTTTGGCAATAGAACTGGAATACGGGTCCACCTAACCTGAAACTGGCCGCTTGAGTGAAAAGAAACAGTAGGCAGACTCTTCGTGGAGTTAAGTGTCAGAATCGGAATGACTGCTGGAGAATCATTTTTCCACGTGGAAGAAAAAGATTTATTCGAAGCCTCCGATGTGTCTTATGCTTCGCTTACATAGGCATTATCGCAGAAAACAGAAGAAATGGCAAAAGCGGATTGAAGGTTTCTAAGCTTCAATAATATAACCAGAAGCTCTGTTCTCTTCAGGTTGCGCAAATCATTTTGGTCTAATGTTTTCTTTATCCATCTCGAATAAGAGACGATATCTCGTGAAAGTTGGACGGATTTTAGATATACCGGGAAATCTCCTGTTTTGAGAATGGAGCGTTACAGTTTCGACGTTCTCTGTTACCTTCAGGAAATCTTATTTTGTTTTGCGAGTTTATTGGAATTATTTTTAGGCGTGATCATATCGAGACGGAAAACTGAGTTAGAATCAAGCTTGTTCGCTACCGTTAGTGGCTCGCGAGATAAAATGGACACCACCAGATGCTCCAGTAAACACGTGATCATCGAGTAGTCGCAGCGCGGGAGATGGAGGTCGATTCGGTGGTGCGAGTGGATTTCTATTGGATAAAGTTTAAGGTGATAGAGTGTCAAATTGGAGAGTATCCATCAAGAAGCGGAGAATATTTATATTCGGACAGCGCAAAGTTCCGGATGGTTGCAAAGGAGGTACTTTTGGAGGTAGAGGCAACTGAGTTATAAAAAGAATTACAAAGGTTCCCGCTTCTCGGGGAAAGCACACGATTGTGTGTGTAGTTCATCTGTGCAAGATACGTATAAACTGGATAAGTACTGACGAAAAGAGGAGGATAAAATTGCAGCTCTTGCCTGCGGAAGACTTAATCCCCATAAGGAAACCGACTTTCATGGTAACTAGATAAGAATGTGGAGGATAATTTAGAAATCTGTGTGTAGGAATGGTAGATGAGGAAGACTGAGGTCGTGGGGTAACTAATGGTTTGCTAGATATTTGAAGAAATGTGCCCGGGGAGTTAGCATTTCGCTCGACGGTAGAAGATGCAGGTGGAGACGGTTGGATAAATTGATAATAGCAAGCCTAATATAGAATGCTGTCAAAAGCGCGCAAAGGGGTCGTCCTTGAGTAGTGCGTTTCTTTTTTCAACAAAAGAGTCTTTTCACTCGGACACTTTCGGGATTGGTGATGAATAACTGTCTTGTTGTTCTCAGTAGCCATTTTGTTGGTGGCATTATTCTGGGGAGAAAATAGTATTTTTGTTGATAGTACTATTGTGGTAGGTTGCAAATTATTACTCAAGGTAGAAAGGGGCACTGTGCAGCTCGCTGGCCTGATTTGTGAGCCCTGAGAGGGCATTTTTGTGAAAAGATGTTAAAATGCTTCGGCATAAGGGAAAGGTATGCCTGTGGTGGCAGTCCGATCTATCTGAAACCACTTGCCGGATGGCAGTGCCAGCCATGGTGATATAGATTTATCCACGTCCACCGGTGCTATTTGACAGTTGCAAGGTGAGGTTTGTGGGGAAATAGAAACCTATTTGCCTGGCAGTAGCTCTGACTGTAACAGTTATTCCGACGCGTAGCCAAGTCAAAAAGTATCCCAAAAACAGAACAAGATTGATTCGTAGTTTTTACGGTACTGGATTAACAGGTGATATGCATATAAATATGTACAAGCCTCAACTGTACGGCCAAAACGTCTAACAACGAGGACCAGAGTTCAATAAATTTCAATGTCAGGTACCACCGTCACGGCAGTCCAAGTTAGAATCAAAATTATGCCACTTCAAGTGAGTAAAACGAACAAATGTTGAAGTGTAGTGATTGATGCATGCTGTACTTGTTCCAGATCCAATAAAAAAGCATAGTCTCGACAACGCAAGTATATGTCAAAGGCTAGGGAGGATTTCCACACATGTACGTTACACCGCTCACCAAATCCCCCCATGAAATGGTCAACATCCAAGGAGTAAATAGGGGTACTGATTCGCCCTAGCCTACCTAGGCCCTATGTCAGTGTATAAGCAGGTCGCTATGGACTTCGTCTATCTTTGGCCAGTCGCAGACACGCTTGCAGATTTCTTGAGGTTATGCTCTATCTCTCGACATCTCAGAGTTTCTTCCGAGGATGATACAACATTATCCGCACAAGAAAAAGGGCTTCGTTGTGATCGGGATGCGTAGACAGATTACGGAAAGTGGAGGAAAAGGCTACCCGAACAAGAGTAAGGTACGTGGAAAGATGAAAACTGGGAATTCCTGATGAAAATCGAGATGGCTACAGGGTATTCGAACATCAGAGGCTCATCGTGTGGTGTTATCACTGTAGAAGTATGTTTGACTCACAAATTATATCCACTTTGACACAGTTTGAATAATGATACAAATAGATCAAGAAAAAAGAGATATTTTCCCAAACGGTCAGCAAGCGCTCGTTCAAGAGTTTCCGCTAATTCACAAACAATGTCGCACTGTGTGATAAACTCAATTTTCGACAACTAACTCCATAGTAAATCGTGAACACCGTATGAAATTAGACACAAATATGCTTCAAAGACGGCGTGAAAGGTTGGGTACTACGGAAGAATGCACGAGGAATAAATAAATAAATTCAGCCTCATTTGGTATCAACAGACTTGGTTTTAGCTTGGTCTGTAGCGTCGAATCTGCCATCGCCATTGTCATCTTCAAGCTGACATTTCTTACGGATATCTCGCAATACGCCTCCTTTGTTCATTCTCACCACCACCGTGCGCACGAGGCTATCGATTCCTTTACGGCTGCCCCTGATCACTCCAACCAGCCAATCGTCTTTATGTAAGCGGCTCTCTACGAGGATGACCACATCGCCACCTCTGAACTACCTCTCTCTGGAGATCCACTTTTGCCGAAGCCTCAGGGTCGGTAAGTACTCCCTAGTCCAACTTTTCCAGAAAGCCTGTACCAGGTGGTTCACTTGTTTCCATCCAACGATATGCGTTCCACGTAGGGTTTTCGGTGTGATTGCTCCTACGTTTGGCCGCAGTAATGAAAGGTCGTTGGAGGTGAGAGCCGGTTTGCCTTCCGGGTATGAGACAATCGGCACCGGCGGTCTGCTGTTCAATATGCGTTCTTATTCTGTAAGTAAAGTAGTCAATGTTTTTGTTGTGAGGTCAGGGCTGTGGGTATTTTCCTACCGATCGTACCAGCATTTCCCACACGTCACCACGATGACCGGCATAAGGTGGGTTCATGTGCCACTCTATCCCCTTTTTGACGGTCTTGTTCTGTATTTTGGCGTGGTCCAGGCAGCTCCACCATTTCTAAAACTCCCTATGAGCTTCAACGAAGTTCGAGCTATTTTCTGAGTATATTTTCTTGGGGAATCCATTAGAAGTGAATCGGTGGTCATATTATGCACTACTTCAAGATGGACTGCTCTGGATTGTAAACATGTTATCAGGCAGCCATACCTCTTTTGCTTGCTCCTTTGCCGCCGTACAAGTAACGGGCCAAAGCAGTCGACGCCTATTTTCATGAACGGGCACCATCCCGGATGAACTCTGACGGCTGGAAGGGTGGCCATCATTTGTTGGCTTGCTACCGCCCTCCGACGACGACAAGTATTGCAGTTTCCTATGACTCGCTTGACCGTCGTTGGTCCCTTTGTCACCCAAAATCGTCGAAGTATATTGTTCAATAAGTGATTCAGTCCTGCGTGTCCCTCTCCTCGATGTACATGGTCCATCAGGCATCTCGGTATGTAGCGGTCACAAGGGACTATTACGGGGTATTTTGTTTCGTACTCTAGATTTGAATTTTCAGCCGCGCTCCAACTCTCAATGGTCCATTGGTTTGCACATGGTTTAGTCTTCGAATACTGCTTTACAACAACCTGCTTCCTTCGGTGTTATCATCTATCCTGGATAGCTCGCGGGCCTCGAACGGGAAAGCGCCTAGTTGTATTAGGCGTAGAATGTCAAGTTCGGCTTGGTTCCGCTCGCCTGGTAGTATCGTCCCCACATTTAATGTGTTCTTTGGCCGTGCGCCCCTCATAATCAATAGGAGTACTTTGTATCGTGTCCACCAGACCACGGCTCTTACCATTTTTGTCCAGTTAGGAAAGTGGCACAGTTTTTTATTAGGCTTGCGCCTCCCGTGAAGTTTGTAGCCGATATCTGTCTTTATGTCTCGATGTCTCCATCATCAGGCTTAGGCACTAGTAGTGTTGGCCACATAGCTTTAGCTGCAGTTAGGAAGTCTGGTCCCACTGTCCACATCCAAAACCTCTATTGTTTTCAGGCCCCTTGAGCATAAGTCGGCCGGGCTACCGGAGGATTGTACGTAGTGCCATTGATCGGTTTTAGTCGACTCGTGGATTAAAGTGAGTCTGTTTGCCACGAAAGTGTTAAAGGGAGTGCTAACGTTGTTTATGCAATGCAGTACTGTAGCTGAATCCGTCCAAAAGTTTGGTTCCCAGTTTATCCGATCAAGGCATCTCCTAATCAGCTTCGCGGCTTTCACAGCCAGTACTGCTGCCGTCAGTTCCAGCTTCGGAATGGGCACCCTTTTCAGTGGAGCCACTCTCGCCCTTGCGACTAATATCTGACTTTGCTGCCCACCTTTTTCCGTCCACCCAGCAGCGGTAAGCCACTATCCCGTAGCTTATTTCCGTTGCATCAGAAAATAAGTGGAGTTGAGCATCGTTTGTGCACTTGATTCCTGTCGAGCATCTTCGTATTTCGATCTCACCAAGTTGCTCCAGGCCGTACAGCCAGTTGCTTCATCGCTTTTCGTCGTCATCCTGGAGAGGTTCGCCCCAACCCGTCCCTCTCTGGCCCAGCGATTGCAGCAAGCACTTTCCCGGTAACAACCATGGTAAAATGAAACCTAGGGGATCATGGAGGCTCCAGGCTGATGACAGGATTCCTCTCTACGTGACTGGTCGTTTGGGTAGATCCAGATGGAATATGAATTTGTCACCTCCGGGTTTCCATTGAAGACCAAGCATGAGCTCCATTTGTGAAGAGAATGGCAAAAGCTTTCTTGCGCACTCCATTTTCTCGGACCTCGGGATAACATTGAGCACCTCCTGGCTGTTTGAAGTCCATTTGGTGAGGGTGAATCCCCCAACCTCTAGAGCGGCGATCAGTTCGGTCATATATAGAATAGCAGTATTTGGGTCGTCAAAGAAACACAGAAAATCGTCCACGTGGAAATAGTTCACTGATCTTCCTGACAAGTTGCTGGTGCTGCCAAAAAGCTTGAGGGTTTCCCGGAGGGCAAAATTAGCACAAGAGGGGGGTGATACCGTCCCAAAAAGGTGCACGGTCAGCTCGTAATCGTCCGGTGCATGACTTGCGTCGTTTTCAGGCAACCAGAGAAGAAAAAAGGCGTCCTTATCTCCAACGGGCATCTTCACTTGTAGAAACATTTCACGTATGTCCGCAGAGACGGCCACTTTTCCTAGCCGAAAACGACATAAAATCTCGATTAGTGGTGTTGTCCAGTCTGAGCCCTGTAGTATATGGTCATCGAGTGACACACCCTGAAATTTCGCGGCACAGTCGAAAACCTTCCAAACGTTCACCGGTTTCTTTGGGTTTACTACTGGGTGATGAAGTAGGTACCACCTCAAATTTGCGCTGATAACAGCTGTATCCACTCTTTCTATATAACACAAGTCTATGGCGCTCTCGGCTACAATTTTCTCGTGATGAAGCACCTCTACCAATGGCCAGGTCGGCGAATTTGGCGTTAAACGGCTGTTGGAATGCCCGTTCAGTGTTTGCCATTTCCACCGAAGTGCAGTTGATTTTGATTTGTTTGCCGCATCTTCCGTCTGTGCTACCACATAAAGTCCAGCTGAATATAGTGTGTACTGCGTAGGGTGTTTTGCGGCTACCTATTCTTTGGTCCAGGACCCTATGCGCTTCCGGTGCATCATAACCGATTGGCGGATCAGTTTTGTTATTCTGCCATTCCTCGATCGTGACCCCGTCGAGATGCGGCCACTGTGTCAGAATCAAATGCACTGACTGAGGTGCTCTCATCGGCATGTCCTTTATGATGAATGCTTCTAGAGTTTGCGCCCTATCGTTGTTGACCAGGAAAACGAGTTATAGGTGCAGTTTGGTCAACTGGATGGCCTGGGTGCCACTCATTGCGCTCACCGCTAATGAAGATTGATTCCCTCTGATCCCATATCTCTCTGCAAACTCCTTCCTCACCAGGGTGGTATCAGAGCCACTATCTACAAAGGCCAACGCTCTTATAACCCCAACTGGGGTTTCCTCGCCAACTGCTATTACTCCCAGGCGAATGGGTTTGTTAATAAAGCAGGGCAATGAGCGGACCACGCTTGGCCTCGGGGTATTTTTGCACTCAAAATCTGGCATATGCGTAGTAAGTAATTGTGCTTTCCATGGCATCCATCCTGACTACAACTGGGCTTCGTTCGGCACATCGCTGCTCGATGTGAATCGTTGAGACAGACGAAGCATGCACCCAGTCTCTC
The DNA here is from genome assembly GCA_948099385.1 of Fasciola hepatica. Classification (NCBI taxonomy): domain Eukaryota; kingdom Metazoa; phylum Platyhelminthes; class Trematoda; order Plagiorchiida; family Fasciolidae; genus Fasciola; species Fasciola hepatica. The sequence continues at coordinate 2,124,931 of CANUEZ040000032.1, read as the reverse complement.
AGCCATTTCCCATCGTTCGTCGACGTTTACTTTGCGGAAGTGAGGGCACTCCGCTAGGCCATGAGGCTCCCCACAAACGTTACACACAGGCAAGTTTTCACCTTCGCGAGGTCCCGGCCCACAAATCAGCGGAGCAGTTTTCAGTTCATGCTGCATGGGATCTGTCGCTGCAGAGCCCACTGACTTGATGTCATCTGCAAAGGCAAAGCATGGGTTATCCAACCTTGTGACTAGGTCGTTTATGAGCAGGACGAACAATATAGGTCCAAGAAAAGAGCCCCGGGACACACCGGTCAGGAAATGCCCTCCCTTGGATAGTTCGCCCTTCTTCTTGACTTTGAAAGTTCTTCGCGAGATAAACCTGTGGATCCGCTCAATGACTTTCGAAGGCGTACAGAAAGCACTCAACTTCATCAGTAACAAACAGTGGTTGACTGAATCGAAAACCATCTGGAAGTTGAGGTAACGGACCTATATCCTATACCCCTAGTCTGCTCTTCGAGTTACTTTATCCATGAAACACATGAGGTTTGTCAAGCAAGGTCTCTGACGAACAAAACCATCTCAGTTTTTCGCGATCAACCTGTGGGAAGTCACGCGGCAGCAATTATGTCGCAAAAAAACTGCTCCAACATCTCCAACAGTACCGCAAATAAACTGACGGGCCCATGGTTAAGACAGGTTTCCCTATCCCCGGATTCGTGGATTACAGTGGCCGCCTCTTCCAGCCAATCCTGCGGAAGTCATTCTTCAAGGGATAGCATGGATAGTGTAGTCAGCGGATGGATCAAAAGCCGCGCAAGAGGCTGGATGGTTGCCGGATGTATACCTTCGGGACCCGGTGTCTTAGTCCTGACCAGGCTGCTCAGAACCTTCAGCACCTCACACTCTGTGACGGCTTCCTCTGGCATCTGGTCTGAAGCCACGGTAGCAATTCGCGGAACATCTGAGGTCCCGTTACGTTGTCCATACACCTGCTAGAAATGGTGATGGGGGAATTTTTCCTTCTCCAGATTGCTGGAGGCTGCTCGACCAAGGGTATCTTTTACCTCTACAACGGCCAACCTCAGAGTCACATGGAACTGCATGTAATTGTACTGCATCTTCGGGTCTCATTTCGTGGTTTTAGCTAGATGCCACCTGATGTTGATTTTGCATTCGTTTGGGATCTAACCCAACCCAGCACTTACTGCTAAATGAAGCAGGTAACTTCCGCGGCCACCGTGGTTTTGGTACCTTTCCCAAACTGACTCCTTCCTCGGAAGCTTTTCGGACCCGACTAGTCCACGATGGCCTAGCACCCCTCCAATGAACCTTCCTAAGAGGAGCTACTCTGTAAGTCAGTTACAGAAGGTTATCCCTGTTGTGCCTCCAAAGCCACTCCACAATGTCCTTACACTGTTCGACCTCCCATTAGATCTCGACCCCCAGTTCCTCCAGTGGTTTCTAGTCTACCAGGTGCCTTTTGCGTCTTTCTTTGTTTCGGGTTGCGTTCTGCCCAGATCAGGTGTTAGGCGAAGCTCCCGGTGGTCATTGTTTTTGGCAGAATCCTGACCTTAGGGTCCGGGTATCTGGTGATGGCTAAGCCCAGGGTAGATGTTAGTTGCCCTTGTAACGGTTGTTCCAACTGTGGGAAAATCGTAGCCAATTCAAAACGTATCCCAAAAACAGCACAAGATTGATTCGTAGTTTTTACGGTACTGGATTAACAGGTGATATGCATATAAATATGTACAAGCCTCAACTGTACGGCCAAAACGTCTAACAACGAGGACCAGAGTTCAATAAATTTCAATGTCAGGTACCACCGTCACGGCAGTCCAAGTTCGAATCAAAATTATGCCACTTCAAGTGAGTAAAACGAACAAATGTTAAAGTGTAGTGATTGATGCATGCTGTACTGGTTCAAGGGTCAGATAGCACCAGTTTCTTGGATCGGGTTTGTGTTCAACCCGCCCATTTGACTTTATAAATCTGGTAACCACAGCTGCTGACCAAGGCGGGCCACTAGTCAAAACCCATCTTGGCATGACAGGAGCCCTCGACAGAGTCCCACAGCTGAAGTTGCTGCGTGGAGTCAGAAGTTACAGGACTGAAGGCCTCCTGCTAAGCTGGGCTTAACCCTACCTGCTAAACCGTCATCAAGTTACTTGCATTGATGTCCAGACATCGAGTCCCTCCCCCCAACTGAGCAGTGGGGCCATACTCAGAAGTGCTTCCGACCCACTGATACCTCTCCATTATATATATGACGTCTGCAGTGTCATTACCCACGGCAAAGTCTTGTTATCAGATGAACTGAAATCAGCTCACGAACTCAAACGACTCGACGCAACTATTGCTCTGGACAGCATCGAGATTAATACACAGTCCTCATTTTTCTGCTATAGCCATTAAGAAACAAAATTCTCGGCAAACAATAGGCATTCATCTCACACTGATCTGAAGTATTTCCTCCTGTACACTTAAGATCGAAGGCAACCCACTCCATGCTCCCAATAGAACGAGAACCCTGACCGCATTGGTTCTGCGCAGTCAGTTTCCTAAAAACTTAATTCCCATATTACTGTATAGACAAGCAGGTCCGTGGGCTCGCTGTGGAGTAATGTCCTCCTCATGAACAGTAAATTACTAGTATATAAAACTTACTCGCTCAACCCTACAGTACTGCACTCTTGAGTTCTCTGACATGCGCAGACGCGAAATCAATAATACTGAAAATTTTCTGCTTCGGTTTTGCAAGAAAGTGGTTGGGCTATCTAAAAACAAAGCTTCAGACGACACCATACACTCCTGCGGCTTTGCCCTCTGTGGCCTAGGAGAATAGACCCTATCCTCTCCCCCCATTTCTGTTCAGTTTGCTCCACAAGCGGGCTCACGTCTTTAGTCAAGTGCACTTCAGCACCATTGTGTCACGCCAGTTGCGCAATAGAGGGCATCAGGCAGCGATCCGTGATTCTCGGATATCCCTAAGAAGAAACTTCTTCCTCCTCAAATGTGCTACCTTAAGCAATCAACACCCATTAGACTTTTTTCCTTTGATTCTCTGACCAAACCAAAATTTAGAATACACACAGCACCGGAAGTTCCGAAACTAACTTCTGTTTTAAGCTCGAGTACAGATAATACAGCGTACGAGGAAAGTGCCTGATAATACTCTGAACCACCGACAATCATAATAATAATAATAATAATAATAATAATAATGGTTTATTTCGGAAGCGCCCGAAGCATGCCATGTGCATGATAATGTTGATACAGGTTATGGAATGGACAGATATAATTCATGGAAATATGGAGACTCTCATGAAAATATTGGATAAAAAGGCTCAGAAGGGGGAATAAGGTAGGATGAAAATAGGATAAACGTATGCACACCATAGAGATTGTGTGGAGTTTAAATGAGCTCAAGAGCGGATTTGAATGGACGCCCGGTGAGTTTGAAAGTCAAGGTCAGGTGGACTGAATGGCTGGTCCCGGGCAATTACATATGGAGGCAGACTGGTAAACATGAGAAAGGCTGCAAATCGGTATAAGGAACCGCAGTAGCGAGGAACGATGGAGAAAAAGGTGAGGTGCACTGCAGTGTATTAGATATCAATGAAGCATTGGTACTTTGCAGTGGATTGTCGGCGGACAGGACACAAAACTCGCCGCAAAACAGGCAGCGAGCAATGCAAGACGTAGAGGGATGATCAGATGACAAAAACAATTTAGAAGAATTGGATACGGTAGATGTGAGGCACAGATGTAGAGTCGATGGATGCCTATGATGATGGTCGTTGGGATGATAGCAAGATAAATGGCCGGTGAGGAACTGCAAGACGCAGAGCGCGTGCACATAGATATATATGCGTAAGTTTATATATATATATATAGATTTGTCATATATATATATATATAGGTATAATAGAAGTAGGAGCAACAACAATGGGGTCCTAGAAAGAAATCATCAGTCATTAGGAGGAGTAGTCAATGTCAGATCAATTGGTTGTAGGATTAACTTTGGAATGTCGTGGTGGATTAACTTCATGACAAGTGCACGTAGCAGCCCAACGGAGAGAAAAATAGAACGTGGAAGCACAGAAGTGATGAAGACTGTTAGAAGCAGTTCACGGAAGAGTGAAGATGAAAGACAGGATCAAGGAAAACAGGTAAGAATGGGTCTAATTATTTGATCAATGCAGGTGCGAGATGTAGCGACGGACCAGAGGAATCGGGTAGTGACAGGTCAAACAATTTGAAACTCTAAAAGAACACCGTGACGTAACGTTGTCATTACAATGGTGGAACATGTAAAAGCGGATCACACTGGAAGGTACAGAAAAATGCCTGTAGCGAGCAATAAACGGATCAAGGGATGAAAGCAATGACCGAGGAGACACAGGTAAGAAATCACCAATCAGATCATTTTACTGCAGATGAAACACGAAGGAGGCGGACAAGGAAGCGGGAAGCCCCGAGATAAGTGGACCAGTAATAGAACAAAAAGGCCACAAAAAATGAGTGCGCAACGGAGTTGAGGCAATGGAGCTGGTGAGCTGTGTGCCGGCAGACAATTGCACAGGTGGATACTAACCAGGACACTGGAAAGAACCGCAGAGCCAAGTGAGGAAGATAGGGTGGTGGTGATTAGAAAATAAATACGACTGTAAAAGATGCGAAGTTTGGAGCGGCAAGTTCCAATGTGCGGATTGGGCATGAGTGCGGGTGCGATTGGTGCATCATGTCTTGGGGCACGAGGAGGGATTTAACAGAACGACAGGTTTAAAGAAACTATCAGTGGGCGTTCTGAGCAGAGGGTAACACCAAGCGCATAGATGATAGAAGCCAGCAATGACGGCAGGTGGGAAAAGAGTCATTGGCGCGCGTCGACCGAGAAGAGTGGTTAGGACGATAGTGACTCAAAGCAGTGAAAGTTGATGTAGAGAGAGGCGATAGGAGGAAGGACAAAACGGGTAGGCGTGCATACCGTGGTAGGGCGACAAAAATCGGAAGTGGAAACAGATGATAAGGGCTATAGGTGAACAAGCTGTGGCGGAAAAACGATGAGGAGCATGCAATTTTCAACCGACAGCATTGGATTCGGTAGTCCAAGAAAAGTTAAGGCGTGCCATCAGCAACCGGTACTAGTGGGTGGGACTGGCCGTGCGCTGGGCACCCAACCTGAAAAAGACTTCGTGAAGTGAACGCAGAAGGTGTGATCCACCAGTCTAATTGCGCTTGCACATCGTTGCAGACGGCCTGCACGCCCGATGTGCGCCGGCCAAAGCGGTGGATCTGACCGCGCCCCGCACTGTTGGGAGTGGCACGAGTGTTCATGGATAATTGTACAGGGGACAAAACGACCTGATGGGGGTGCGTGAACCAGGAACAATTGACCAAGACGTGAGACCATGGACAGGAGAGTCAACGGAAACAGCGAGTGGTAGACGACCGTGTAGCAATATTATCCAGGTGCACCTGCCAGGGCGATGGTAAGTACAGTGCCCGAAGAGGTTGGCCGTCACGGAGGATCACTGGAAAGGGAAAAGGGATAGAGAAGCGCAGTCTGGGTGTGCCCCAGCTGAGAATCAACGGATACTGAGGAGAAAAAAATGAATATGTTGGATAAGAGATGAACGTAGGTGAGCAATAGGGTTATCTTATGATGGCAGGAGGTAGGTTCGCTATGGATCAGTGAAGGCAATGGCTTTAGTTCGCGGGGTGTACCTAGTGGCCTGTGACGCAGAAGTAGTAGAGTTACAGTGTGGGGCCTCTTCCAAAGGCCAGGTCGGCGCAGACGAGCTCATTGGTGAGCAAAATAGCATTGGGGACTGTTAAGTATGACAAAAGTGCGCGCCTAAAAGCGAACATTGAGGAGGCACTGCGTAAGCTAAGGGGCAGCTTATTCCAGATTTTGGAATAGGCTGACAGAAAGAATCGGGACTTCAGACAGAGATTCAAATGAGGGACAGTGAGAGAGAAGGCACGGTGTCGGATTGGGTAGAAGCAGGGCGCAGCGAATGAGATGGGATAAGAGGTGTAGGCCAGGTTATGGATTAGCCTAAAGAGGAAAATCAGGTTAAGCCTCGTTCGACGAATCTATAGAGGCTCAATTTTAGGAGCTCACACCGCTGGCGGTATCTTAGGGTTAGGTATACGCCCGACAGCCTTTTGGTGAAGGTACGCTGAACGTTCTCAAGAGATACAATAGAGGAATGTGGCCAGAGGCTGGAGGTAATGGGACAATATTCTAGGAGCGGTCTCACGTGTGAGAGGTACATGGAGAGGCGACTGGCCGGTATTAAGAAACACCGATTGAACATCAGGTGGCACCTAACCACTCATGGTGGTGGTCTCCGCCTGGGCATATATTTACCAGTTTACAATGCCTTGGTCTTGACTTTTACCTTCTTGACCAAAGCTCGTAACTCCAAAGAGTCACCCTACTTAACTGACTCAGTAGGCACACAGCCCGGCTGTTCCCTCCTTACCATGGAGCCCAGCTGCCAGCCACCACCAACTACCAGGCCAGCTTGAGGGGAAAAGGTGTATGGACCGCCCTCTTGGGAGCCACGCAATACGTGGAAGCGTAGCACACCCATCAAACGCGCAATCAGCCCCTGGCGTATTTTGGAACCAAACGGAATATGTAGCAGACATTTGCTCGTGCCTCTTTTTGCATGTAGAGCCTTAGTACGGTGAACTGTCCCCTGTTTAACACTTCGGGTTAGCTCCATTTTATCTTCTTTGATGCTAGCACCGCTGCCACTTCTAACCAATTGTCAAATCTTTGAACCTCTTTCCCTCGTTTTCCTTATTCCGTCTGTTTTTTCCCGTCCTTCAAATCCTCTACTTCATCATTCGGTGATGTCTGTGAATGCAGCGAAAAGACAGGACGCCTCCAGTACCATCCACGCAAGAACCATTGAGGCAGCCTAGAGGGAGGACCAAGGAGAATGATCATTCAGAACTTGCCTTCGACGCAGGCTGCCTGCCATACTACCCCGTCTCTTTCTCCCATGGGGTCTGAGGTTGGCTATACTACTTCCGGAGTTCTCTTGTCTTTGGAGGGGGAAAACAGATGGTAGCACAAACAAAAATCTGCGGCACTGTCGTGACCACTAGGAAGAATGCTATTTTGTTTTCTTGTTGCAGCCTGTGGGAATCCTCAGAGACTCGGGTGCGTGAAAACCTTATTCCAGTTTGGTTCAAGCCATCAAATCCGGTGACCTGATTTGATCTGTTCTTATCTGATTTTTGTGTTTCGCGATTGTGGCTGAGATGCACGCGTGGACGCATGGTCAAGCTGTGCAACGTTTATAGACGAGGTGAAATATTTACAAAGCTGCTGAAGTGGTTCGAAAAATTTGGAATCAGTGTGGTAAAACTAAATGACCCTTAAAGGAAGTGAATAGCAATGGTTTACGTGGATAATACGAATCAGTCTCTTTTTCAGGTACAAGCAATGTTAGGGATCTAGCCATTACGAAGTGTGGTAAAAATAACTTCATCATGGAAATTAGGTGAGTCGGTACAGAGGGACGAAGCAAGCAAAGTTCGGAAGATGAGTCCTCCTGATCACTACACAAATAGTCTGAGAATTCAGAAAATTAACTAGCTACTTGTAGCAAATCATATCACAGTCTGAAGGGCAAGACCTGAGATATCATGAAGCCCACCGTAGAAAAATGATTTCATGGGCCCGCGAATGTGAAGGACGTTGAAAGTAGCATGGTTTAAAGCTGATTATCTGTGCACAGAGCTACAGGGAGGGGGTAGCTGTTTCCTATTTCCATACTGAGAAAAGGGGAAGGAAAATACGAGGGAATTTGTCTAATAAGATGTAGTGTTTAGGTGGCCTGAAGTTTCATTGACAATAATGGTATACTTCTGGACTGTGATCGAGAGGCATGCATGTTAGCATGATCAGAGTTTACAATATTACTGAATGAGATGGAAAATTCACAAATTTCAAAGAGAGATTCGGACATCACAGCAACAATGGAATAAGGCTGGGGAGAGTTTAAATGAATCAAAATGACCAAAGAATACACGGTGAATACGAATTGATTTCAAGTCAACTGCGGCAATAGTAATGAATCGGCCGGATGTAGGAATGTTCAGACGGACATTGTCTTAGAACGCACGAAATACAATATTCACAAGAATGATGCAAGAAAATGGTCAGTAATGCATATTCATGTTCACTTAAAAAGGTAATTGGTGTTGAGACAAAGGAGGCAGGGAAGGATTTCATGAAGGTTCGCACAGGAATACTAGTTTTCATAGATTCGTGGCTGTGAAAAGGAATAGTACCTCTTGAAAAGTCGAGACAATTTCCATGAGAAGTAGTGTGTGTCATCTGGTGTCGGAAACTTGCACGTGGTGGCAAACGGATGAAGTTCCAGGAAGGAATGATCATCAATCGGAATGCCATGTCCACGAGGAACAAAATAAGGCAAGACAAGGGTGAGAACCTTTGCATTAGACCACGTTATGCTGGTAAATTGTTGAATACTTCATTCTGTTAAGTTCCTTGTGGCTTTTCTGTGTCCGTGTTGGGCTTTTTGAGCAAGGGTTGGCTGAGGTTTTTGTCCGCTGTTTCACCATGGGGAGGAGGCGGGCATCGCCGAATCTGGACCGATCACTATTTGATTAGGAGTCCTCTCAAAGTGGTTTCCTTCCGACTCATATAAGCATGTAAAACTAAAGGGAGATGGATCGACCATGCATGCTGGCGCGTGCGGTGTAGAGTGCGGTTATGGATTCTGGCAGTGTGGGAACCCCTCCAGACTAGCGGCAAATTGATGGTGTCTTGCTAGTAACGCTACATCATGGACCGCTGACGCCGTCAGGTTTTGAGTCCGTGTGTTCCGAGTATGCTATAGACTTCAGATCGGTTTATCAGGAGGTGGGTAGAAGTGCCATATGTTCGGTATGAAAATGGATTTGACAGCTGCTAGAGGGGTAGAAGTAGAAACCAACGGGGCGGAATACGAGTCAACCCAGGATCATCTTTTCCAAAACTTCGGTCGTGGTGTTCGGTCAAGAGGTCCAATATTCAAAAGTGGACCCCCAAGAGCTTGGAATAAATGGAAAGGTTTTCATTCTGGAAGTGGTTCCAGCTGGGGGTCACCGTAGTAAGTGAAGGCAATGTATATTGAACTGGGTGTGCTTCTGTAGATACGGCGAATGCAGGACCTCATTTCGCCAGTCGATGGCATATATCTCGTATACTAACCAAGAATTTGTGTTCCAAGCCTTAATGGAAGCTAAGGAGAACAATAACTGGGGGAGGAAAGTTATAGTTTTTATGGTACAAAAACCAGCAGCAACCTGAAAAATTCCAGGACTCCAAGTGGGCTACACGTGTACGCATTTAAAATGATTTATGGCTTGTAAGTGGATTATGATCAGGTGGAATATACGGTCCATTGGAGCGTCTTACGCGTGGCAGTGTTACTTATGGTAGGAGATAAGAATGAAGTGGATGATCAAGTTACTGAGACATGAATTAGGAGCTGTGGAGAAACAGAAGAGCTTCTCTCTGATCGTAGGTCCCTGCGGGTCCTATTGATTTAATTGCTTAGAGGCATCTGGTAGATAGCGGATATGATTTTATAGGGTAATTACAGATTTTAAGCTTCAGCGAGACTTTTAATAATATTTAAAAAGGGCCACTGCATATCATGCACCTATTTGTGTAGGGGAGTAGATGAGCCGTTGTTGGTTGAGAGTATTGCAAGATGAAGATATGATATTGTGGAGCTTCTAGGGGACTGCCTTAATGCCATGGCTATCTGAGCACCTGCCTTCTTAAGTGACTGCGTGATAGATAATAATTTGGCTCTGCTACGATCGTTGGCAGGGAGAGCCAGTAGTGGGGTGGCTTACATTATCCGTACAAAAAGCACAGGCTCTCCGCACCCTGCGCAGGGTGATGTTGGGGGTAGAGGTCTTCGGTTATCACGTAGAACACTCGTGTTTACAATTTGTTTGCCCTTAGGGAGAACAAGGTAGGTGCTTGTAAGCGTTGGCAGACAACAACTGCTTTCGGGCCGCAAACTAATCACTGTTTAGTGTCCGGGATAAACAAAAATAGGCCCGCTTATGGGGGCGGTTTGCGGATCGGCGGTTTTCTTATCCCTTCTGATAGTAGCCAGTCACTGGTGACAATCGGCCAGGTTACCAAGAAACTTGTGAGCATAGCAAAGCCCACATAATGAACATTAGAGAACTTGTGCAGACAATGGAATTTGCATCAGCGAGCTGTTCCGGAGTAGAGCGGGGAACCCGATAGTGTTTGGACTTTCCTCTAGCTGAAGGTTTTTAGCCATTGATGTTTTCCCCTAGCACCAAATGGTTCACTGGTGCCGGATCCTGGGACATTAAGTCCCACCACCCACTACTTCACTCCTTGATCCTTTGACTCTTCTCTTACTTATTCTGGATTCCGCTCCTCGGCTTCCTTGCCCGGCCGTAATTTGCTTTCCCTAATCATCCCGGTCGAAAATCTCTTATTCCATACGTCCGCATTCCAATAGCTACCCGTTGGCCTCAATTTCCTCCTCTTATGTTGCCCGACATAAACGCTAGTCTGTGTTGCCAAGATTTCTGAATCCATCGTCTAACTTAGACTGCCATCCTCTCTCGATGTGTGCAATAATATCTACTGGTGTAGCCTAACTCATCCGCACCAGAACGGCCTCTGGCAGTTTTAGGCACGGTCTGGCGCTGTACTTGACCGGAACATATATACAGGCGCATGCATTGCAACACTCGTTGTCCTACTTCATGTGTTTGCTAAGCTCCACTCCGTATTTTCTCAGCCCATGCAGGCGAAACCTCTGATGTCAACGGCACCTTCACCATAGCTGCGTCCGGATGTGGGGGAAACAGACCACCCACAGCAGTTGCAAAAAACGACATGTACGCGGAAAATTACAGCCGGGCGGAGGGTCTATGGAAATTTCCTATATGGGCTCAACCACCTCTCTGTTAGAAAAAAAAGTGGAGAACAAAAAAGACCTAAGGGGATCGATTTGATCTATATATACCATTAATATCGAGCTGTTAAGAAGAGGGCAAACTCGAATCATGGGTGTCTCCCATCAGCTCACACCTGACCCTGTGAAAGGGAAAACCCCAAACCGCCCTTGTCCGCTTGACATGCTTTTGGTTCCTACTCACGGGACTGACTCGGGGGTGATAGCGAACTGGTCCCTGCACATATGCTTACCCACCCCCCGCACTAAGTTTCAATCATCTCTTACCCTCTCATGCACGCCTGGCATGTTTAGTGACGTCAGCTACAAAACCACCGTGGCTCTGGACAACAAGTCGATACACCAGACGACAGACACGTCTCATCAAAGCGCTAATTATAATTATGTGTACATTATTATATATATAGACATACATGTAAGAACGTGGAGAACGGCGCCCGTATTTTTTGCCCATATATCTGTGTTTCCTCCTTTTTGTAAGAAAGCAGCTTTTCTCTTGCCCTATAACCCAGCCCACTCTCCAGTTTACGGCATTGCCTAACAGCAACCTACAGCATTAGACCTGTAGGTATCCCACGACAGGATTTGTCATACAACCTCCGGATCTATCATATAAACTTGCCATCTGGGTACTTAGTGTGTCCCAGCTGCTTCCTTTTGACCTGTAAAACACTTCCGTGAGATTTGTCATACATCCTCCAGATATAGTATGCAAACTTGCCATTCAAGGTTCTTCGTGTTGCCCAGCTGCTTTCTCACGAAACCCTCAGACCCTAGTCCAAATGTACCTCCATGGCTTTATTAACCCCTAAAGATAAGACTTCCCGGTGAACGGCCGAATCGGTAATCAATAACTTTGCCTAATTGTGGAAACCCAGTTAGCCCTCACGAACACCGAATCACAATACCATCGACTCTTCATTTCACCAGGACCATTGTGCCTCTTTTCTAACCTCCATACTCTTATCTGTTATTATGCTCACGCTAAACCTCAGCTGGAACATCTCCCAGACCGCGATCCTCCCTTTTTCAATTTCAAAACCACCAGGCCATCACGTTGCTTGGCTGTAATATATCGTGTAGAAGAATTATCTTTTTCTCTGCCTGTCTACAACCGCACCGCAAACACGATCTAGCCACCGGGTTTAGCCTACGAGAAGTCCTAGTATTGCTGCCTGAGCCCCTCTGAGGCTTACTGGGGAATTCTCAATACAAGAACCCCCCCCCTCCGATGTCGAAGCCACCGTGCGGGGACTCCTAATCAAATAGTGATCGGTCCAGATTCGGCGATGCCCGCCTCCTCCCCATGGTGAAACAGCGGACAAAAACCTCAGCCAACCCTTGCTCAAAAAGCCCAACACGGACACAGAAAAGCCACAAGGAACTTAACAGAATGAAGTATTCAACAATTTACCAGCATAACGTGGTCTAATGCAAAGGTTCTCACCCTTGTCTTGCCTTATTTTGTTCCTCGTGGACATGGCATTCCGATTGCTGATCATTCCTTCCTGGAACTTCATCCGTTTGCCACCACGTGCAAGTTTCCGACACCAGATGACACACACTACTTCTCATGGAAATTGTCTCGACTTTTCAAGAGGTACTATTCCTTTTCACAGCCACGAATCTATGAAAACTAGTATTCCTGTGCGAACCTTCATGAAATCCTTCCCTGCCTCCTTTGTCTCAACACCAATTACCTTTTTAAGTGAACATGAATATGCATTACTGACCATTTTCTTGCATCATTCTTGTGAATATTGTATTTCGTGCGTTCTAAGACAATGTCCGTCTGAACATTCCTACATCCGGCCGATTCATTACTATTGCCGCAGTTGACTTGAAATCAATTCGTATTCACCGTGTATTCTTTGGTCATTTTGATTCATTTAAACTCTCCCCAGCCTTATTCCATTGTTGCTGTGATGTCCGAATCTCTCTTTGAAATTTGTGAATTTTCCATCTCATTCAGTAATATTGTAAACTCTGATCATGCTAACATGCATGCCTCTCGATCACAGTCCAGAAGTATACCATTATTGTCAATGAAACTTCAGGCCACCTAAACACTACATCTTATTAGACAAATTCCCTCGTATTTTCCTTCCCCTTTTCTCAGTATGGAAATAGGAAACAGCTACCCCCTCCCTGTAGCTCTGTGCACAGATAATCAGCTTTAAACCATGCTACTTTCAACGTCCTTCACATTCGCGGGCCCATGAAATCATTTTTCTACGGTGGGCTTCATGATATCTCAGGTCTTGCCCTTCAGACTGTGATATGATTTGCTACAAGTAGCTAGTTAATTTTCTGAATTCTCAGACTATTTGTGTAGTGATCAGGAGGACTCATCTTCCGAACTTTGCTTGCTTCGTCCCTCTGTACCGACTCACCTAATTTCCATGATGAAGTTATTTTTACCACACTTCGTAATGGCTAGATCCCTAACATTGCTTGTACCTGAAAAAGAGACTGATTCGTATTATCCACGTAAACCATTGCTATTCACTTCCTTTAAGGGTCATTTAGTTTTACCACACTGATTCCAAATTTTTCGAACCACTTCAGCAGCTTTGTAAATATTTCACCTCGTCTATAAACGTTGCACAGCTTGACCATGCGTCCACGCGTGCATCTCAGCCACAATCGCGAAACACAAAAATCAGATAAGAACAGATCAAATCAGGTCACCGGATTTGATGGCTTGAACCAAACTGGAATAAGGTTTTCACGCACCCGAGTCTCTGAGGATTCCCACAGGCTGCAACAAGAAAACAAAATAGCATTCTTCCTAGTGGTCACGACAGTGCCGCAGATTTTTGTTTGTGCTACCATCTGTTTTCCCCCTCCAAAGACAAGAGAACTCCGGAAGTAGTATAGCCAACCTCAGACCCCATGGGAGAAAGAGACGGGGTAGTATGGCAGGCAGCCTGCGTCGAAGGCAAGTTCTGAATGATCATTCTCCTTGGTCCTCCCTCTAGGCTGCCTCAATGGTTCTTGCGTGGATGGTACTGGAGGCGTCCTGTCTTTTCGCTGCATTCACAGACATCACCGAATGATGAAGTAGAGGATTTGAAGGACGGGAAAAAACAGACGGAATAAGGAAAACGAGGGAAAGAGGTTCAAAGATTTGACAATTGGTTAGAAGTGGCAGCGGTGCTAGCATCAAAGAAGATAAAATGGAGCTAACCCGAAGTGTTCAACAGGGGACAGTTCACCGTACTAAGGCTCTACATGCAAAAAGAGGCACGAGCAAATGTCTGCTACATATTCCGTTTGGTTCCAAAATACGCCAGGGGCTGATTGCGCGTTTGATGGGTGTGCTACGCTTCCACGTATTGCGTGGCTCCCAAGAGGGCGGTCCATACACCTTTTCCCCTCAAGCTGGCCTCGCTTTCTAGCCGGCTTTCAGGCTTTAGGCTTCCTTAGTGTCCCCTGGGTTTCTTTTGAACCCAATATCGGAAGTAGTAGTAGTAGTAGAAGTAGTAGTAGTAGTAGTAGTAGTAGTAGTAGTAGTAGTAGTAGTAGTAGTAGTAGTAGTAGTAGTAGCACGGTACCTCACAATTCCATCGGAGTCCGCAGTCGGAGCTCGATGGATCCCTTTATCTCATCACCTCCTAAACGCAGTTAGATAGGGTAGGGGCCAACTTGACAACACAATATACTGGCCATTTTGATTTCGTAGGAACCTTTCCCTAGGCCGATGATCTTTGTTCTACCATGCTGCCTTGTGTTTCAAATTGTGCCACTCGTCTCCCATAGGGCCTTGCCTCACATGTCGCAGCGACTAGTCTGTGTGCGCCGCCATAGGTCTTTTGATCCTCGGCGGTGTTATGCAAGCGGGGAAACAGATGCGAGAATACGTGGACTCGATTTCGCCTGAAATGACCACCATATCTGGCCTCATTTTACCCCTCTGAAGCAGTGAATGAGACGTCAGGAAACGGCATTATCCACTCCTGAGCGCCACTGCACGGACTTCCTCCCGTATTTACTCATGAAGTGCTTCTGTGGTTTCAACTTCTACATGCTCGGTCGTTCAACGGGTCATGAGGTCCGTCGTTCTACGCTAGGCCTTCAAACAAGCTGTCCCAACGAGCATTTAACTTTTTTTAGAACTCGACAATCCTTTGGGTTTCAGCCACCGTGGACTGGAATGTATCCCATCGATTTTGTGTTGGTTGGCCAAATAAACTTGCCCCCACCGCCGTGTTGAAAAGGCTTTCCAAAAGCTACAGTGTTTGCCACCCGAGACTTTCATCTGTGTTCCTTGGCAGCTACCGAGGTCTCGCCAAGTCGTCTTCACGTGAGCCACTTTCTTCTGTAACATTCCTACTCTCAGAAATCGAACCCTTAATTCCAAACATCAAAATGTCTTACCGCCCGGGATCGGACTCGTTACCATCAGCCACCTCTAAATTGGGCGGCCCAGATATCCCAGTCATTCAGTCAAAATTATTCAGTTTATCTTTCAGGTTTAGATAGTACCCTATACGGTGAGAAACTTCGGTTATTATTCCGATTCATAAGAAGGGACCTCTGAAAGAACTGGCCGGCTACCGACCTGTAAATCAAACCCTAGTAGTATCGAAAATCATGGAAAGATTAATAGAATTTAAACTAACGGATCACCTAAAAAATCACCTTATAAGTAAAGGTCAGCACGGACTCCTAAAACATCGATCCTGCGCAACTTGTATGACTGACTTTCTGAACCTTATTACGATAGCTGCCAATGGTGTTAAGGCAGTGATCTCAGTCTTTTGAGATACGTCTAAAGCATTCGACCGTGTGTCTCATATTTGTTTGTTGTCAGAGGTCCAGACACAAGGCGTTGTTGACCCACTATATACCAGAGTAGAATCTTTTCTTCCCTCCCGCAGTCAAGTGGTAAACGTTGATGACTTTTCCACACCTAGCCCTATAACCAGCGGTGTAAGCCAAAGTAACGTGCCGGGTCCCTTTTTTTCCTTATGTGTATAAATGATACGTTTACCGTGGTTTGCCACGGGACTCCGTTTTTATCTGTTGATGAGGTAAAGTAGTTGTGCACTTTGACCATAGTTCATGGGGTAATATTGTAGCGAAAATATTGGAGGACTTACGAAAGCGC
The DNA here is from genome assembly GCA_948099385.1 of Fasciola hepatica. Taxonomy (NCBI): domain Eukaryota; kingdom Metazoa; phylum Platyhelminthes; class Trematoda; order Plagiorchiida; family Fasciolidae; genus Fasciola; species Fasciola hepatica. The sequence goes on along the minus strand of CANUEZ040000032.1, from coordinate 2,108,827 downwards.
ATTTCGTAGTGTAGCTTTTGGCTGTTGAAGTGCTCGGCGAATAAGAGCTGCTTTCTTACATGCGTGTATCATGTCCCCCCTGAGGAGTTTAGTGTAGGTAGTAATCTGGTTCCCAAAAAATCATTAGTGAGTGACCTTGGCATGTACTGCTGTTCATTCAACTTCTTGGAGCAGACGGACACTTCAATTGCTAGGTCTCTGCGGGCTAATAGGACAGGTTCACAGGACATTTTCTTTCGCGTGAAAGTCACTTAGTTTCTACACTACCCACTTTAGACCGTTGCTAGAGTATACCGCGAGAGTTGGCTCTAACATGCACCAATGTGACAGGATGGCCATCGAAAATGTTCAGCGCACCCTCATTAAATAACTGTCGGCTATACGTCTAATGTCAACTATAAACAGAGTTGTGACCCGCTAAAACATGAACCTCTTTGGCTCCAACGGGTGAAGAACAACTTGGCCCTTTTCCGCCTAACATTTAAACAGAGATGCTGTAAAGCTTACCCTATGGTGAGGGACCCATTAGGCCTTTGGCATTCTTTACGACGCAGCAGTCATCCGGTCAAGGTGAAGTCCTTCAGAACCATTCTACGGTCCAACTTTATTGGTAAGTATTCACAAGCGGGGAACAAGCTTCCACAAATGTTCGGACAGTAGGCTTCTCAAGGAGACCTAAAGAGGAACTAAACAAACTCCCCGATGTGCCGACACTAGTGCCCAACAATGATCCGTAAACTTCGGAGGAACGAGAGTACGAAGTTGGTTTGGGCTACTGACCATTGATTCTGTGTCATGATCAAGGGGACCCACGTACTGCAAAATTTGCCGTGGACTTCCCCGTCTTATATCACTCAAGTCTTGTTTATCTTTCGTGTACAACCTTCTGTATCGCCAAGTCAGCTCTTCCACCCAGGTAACTTATTCCAAATGGCAACTATACCCCTAGGCGTAGAGCTTCCTTCCTTCCCGTCCAATGTACTAGGTTCTCCACAGGAGGAAACTTGGTCCTAAATCCTCCACTTGAAGGGGCTCATCAAAGAATTTCAGCCTTTAATCATGACCTCACTCATGCTGTCCCCGCATACTAGCTAGTTTTGTTCCACGTTTTAGGGCAGGGCTTTGTTTTTCACTCCACAGAGTGGTTTCTCCAAGTCCAGTTCCAACCTCATCCCTGAACTTCATAACTTCCACCTCTCCAAACTTCCGTCATTTACTTTTTTCGCCCTTCGAGTCGTAGCCTCAGCATGGTCATAGTTATCTGGCCTATCGATTGTCATTTATGTTCATTTATTCCATCATTTCTAGTAATAACAATATTTCATTT